>OZ020259.1:4071420-4671420 GCA_963971285.1 Astropecten irregularis
ATACCGAAAGTGCTTGTATTTTCTAACCGTGTGCCTAGCTACAGGATTTGCCTGCACTTCATTGCACTGGAGTTGTGGATGGTAGGATATACTCAACCGTCATGGGAGGTATTTGCACACTGGGGCGTGTCACGTTGCCAGTCTTTTCTACGCTCGTTCTCATTGTTACCTTCGGGATTTTGCTGAATCTCGACGCTAGATTATTCGGCAAACGTGAAGGTAAGACCCTCCCAAAACGGTAACGGTGTACAAGCAGGTCCGATACCTGTAAAGGGAATAAAAACAACTTAATAGTTTCAACTGTTTCAAAATGATATTTTTTACTTTCAGCAAATGTTCCTGAGTCCTTAATTAAACCCCCAGATAGAAGAATTTTGTGCAACATTTCATTCAGAGTAAAAATACAATTTTCTTATCTGTTTGTTGCAAACTTCAAAACAGACAGACAAAACAGTTTTATCCTAGCAGAATCTTTCTCAAAAGCTAAATGCTCAGAGTTAGGAGGACCTGACGTTTCAATCCTAGCAGGATCTTTCTCCGATGGTAAAACACCAAAATAGAAATGTTCACAGATTTGCATGCTTACACGGTATGAAGATGTACGTGGTGGTAGAAACATACCGTTAAATTCGTTTCGCCTGAAATGGTGTATTTTATCCAGAAATTAGTAAAACAACGACAGAAAATCTGTTTGATCTTTTAAAAGATCAAAAATAAAAGAGGAAAGACTTAAGAAATACTGTGGCCGTTTTTCACTGTTTTCTCAAAATGTGGGCACCGTATGGGACTGAAATTTTCACAGATGACTGTGGCTGTATCTTCCTTGATATTTTTGCCCATGAATCTGTATTTCTTTGACAAAAACCCAAAGTATGATACTACCTTTAAAGGTAGGCCTACTATCATCCTTTTGGTTAGAGTGCGTTAGTCCACAAGGATTATTTCCAGACATGGCTTCGATACAGTAAACTAACTCACCAAAATTATGTTGACAAGTGAGTGATGTCTTCTTGAATAATTAGCAAGGTTAAATTTTTGGAAAGAGGCCAGGGCTTAATGAATATCGAGGGAAATTAATATAGGGGTCTGATATAATCCTTGTGGACTTAAGCACACTAACCACATACTTTGTTGGAGGAAGGAATAGACTTCGAACAAACCAGAGATCAAACGACCCCCTCGCCAAAGCATTGTCTTTTCAATACTTCCTCCACGCTAAATTACCATAGTGAACGGCGCAACATCTGCAATACCAACAACATAATTATTATAGGCAAAAGTGTTAACACTCTTGATTGAGCCTCATTCCGTAATGTTTAAAGGTACAGTGCAGGATTGTTAAAAAAAAAATAACAGAAATGTTAATAGATTTACGTATAACTTTCAGGGTATGAAGATGGTGCTGGTAGAAGTATACATTTAAAATATTTCAGGTCACAGTTTTATACGGGTACAGCAAGACGTATTTTACTATTTTTCATTTTGTTGAATATGAAAAAAGCAAAAAGCAAAACAACCTCGATGTTTTTTTTCTCGTTTCCCCTCACCTCTCTTTTCGCTGTTCGCACGATAAATTATAATTATGCAGTTTCGTTTCCGTACGGTACGCGTGGGCCTAAACCCCCCACCCCCACCCCCTTGTACGCGTCGGTAACCTCCCCCCACCCCCCCCCCCCCAACCCCCTTTCGTGCGTACGCACTTTAGGCCATAACAAAAATTGTCGTGAATATTGATGATTTTGGTCGGGAAATAGATAATATGCAAATTAGGCTTGCCCTTCACCGACTGAGTATACAGTGCTCATCTACGTCGGTGAAGGGGCAAGCCTAATTTGCATATTAAAAATTGTTGTATTGGAGTAACGGAGGGTTGGAAAATAGGGTAGGGCGGGTGGATTGTTTTGTTTTGTTTTTATTTAATTTTTCCTGTATTGAATGCTTTCTTTCCTGTATATCACAGTATTTGACGTGTCAACTAAAGACAAGAAATGACATAACAACTTTAACCAGTCTGGTATCCATATTTTGCTCCTTTTAAGCTTTTAATCTGCATACAAATTTGCGAATTTTTTTTTCCCGATTTTTTTTTTTTTTTTGGGGGGGGGGGGGGTTAAAATGTTTACGGTCGGGGCATATTTTTGGGTCGGGCGGGTTACGCCAATACAACAATTTTTGTATGGCCTTCTGGAAAACCCCGCGTTGGGTATATGACCGATTCTGTACTGTACCTTTAAGTGCACAAAGCAGCTGCAGCATCTACTCTATAATATGCCTACACGGAAATAGCATCTGTTTATACTGTTTATTAGCATAATGATAATGTAAAGAATACAATACTGTGCCCACTGCCCACCACACACTGATTTAATACTGGCTGCCCACCTCAATCAATATTTTAAATCCACAGTGTATTACGAATAGTGTATAAACATCTTAAGAAAACGTAGGCTAAAGTGGTTTGGTCATGTGCAACGCATGGGCAATGAGAGACCACCCAAACTGCTATACCTATGGAAACCAACTCATGGGAAGCGTAAACGTGGTCGGCCTAAAACTACATGGAGAGATGTCATTCAGAGAGATCTCTCACTCCTAGACACTGGGTGGTCAGTTGAAGATGCAGAAGTGGCAGCTCAAGACCGGTCCATTTGGAAGTTTTTCTCAAGTCAGGCAGCAAGTGCAGATAATACATGAAGCTTTCCAGTTAGTTAGTTAGTATTACGAATAGACGATATTGGATTGCAATTTATACTAGGCACGTTCTCACACACCAAAAAGCGCGACTATTTGGGTCGCGATTATGTGGGGACACAAATAATCGCGACTATAGTGCGATTTGGAGCGCGCTCCAAATCGCACTAATAGTGCGTCTTTTTGCAAATAGTCGCGATTATTTGCTGTGTGAACGGTGTACCAAAAAATACCGGTTTTTTTTATATCCCATCATGCAAGGCGGGCCCGCGAGTTTAGCACAGGATGCATGCCAACTTCACGCTTCACTGCGTACTGGCAGTTTGATAGAAATCGTACCGGTACGATTTGGGTCGCGCTTTTTTGGCTGTGGGAACACAAAAACAACAAAAAGCGCGACTATTTGGGTCGCGATTTGGAGTGCGAGTGCGACCCAAATAGTCGCGCTTTTTGGTGTGTGAGAACGTGCAAAACAACGGAAGTTTATGACGCTCAAACGTTCATTAAATAATAGTAGGTTTGACATAGCCTCCTACAGCCATTATGACACAGACAAGTTCATTACACCAACGTGTTTTTGAAATATACAAAATGCTTGGAGTTGGGAGGGTCTGACGTGTTTCGATCCAAGCAGGATCTTTCTCAAAGGCTAAATTTTATATGTGCTAAGCAGGGCCGTGAAATTAGCCCTATGTTGAACGGCATTTTAGTAACAATGGGTGGAAATTGTATACCCTATATGTCTATGCAACCTTATGTTAAATTCTCTTGTTTTTATTGTGTATTTTCCGTACAGAGTTCCAACAACCCAAGATACTTCCGCATTACAGAAATTCCAAACAAAGACATGTCGAAGAACCGGTCAAGATCAAGCGTGTTCCGACTGCCACGACCGGCCGCAATTACGTCCCGGTCATGAAAGCTAGCAAGGAACTTCAGAGGAAACGACGGATTGTCATCATCGGCTCTGGGCCTACCGCCCTGGGCGCTGCCCGGAGACTCTACGATCTGAAGCAGGAGGATAACGATACCGTCATCACGATCCTGGAGGAGATGGGCAAACCAGGAGGACTGGCCTCGTCTACGAGGGACGACAAGGGCTTCCTCTGGGACGTCGGGGTCCACGTGGTGTTCTCGCACTACACGTATTTCGACCGAGTTCTGAACATGGCCGTGTCAGAGTGGAACTACCGGCGTAGAGCCTCGATGGCCTTCATGAAGGGGTCGGACGGGGTAAGACGATTCATCCCTTACCCCGTTCAGAATAACATCCACTTCATGGATAAAATCGACCAGCAGAGAAGCCTGGCGGGGTTAGAGGAGATCACCAACCATCCGATACCTGGCAAGGCCAGGAATTTCGACGAGTGGCTTCTGCAGAAGTTCGGCAAGGGTCTGGCTGACGTCTTCATGAGGAAGTACAATCGAAAGATCTGGACTGTCGATACCACCGAGATGAATTCTGCCTGGGTTGGTGAGCGAGTGGCCGTACCGGACGTTTCGGAGATCAAGACCAAGATCAACGAGACGGACAGCGGGGCAGTACCCAAGGATTCGGAGTGGGGACCGAACCGCTTCTTCCGCTACCCCAAGTATAATGGGACTGGTGGTGTCTGGGAATCTGTAGCCAGACAGCTTCCAAGCCATTGGTTCAAATTCCACCACAAAGTAACCGGTATAGATATTGACAAGAAAATCATCTCAGTTGAAGTCGGCCAAGGGGTCAAATCTCAACACGACCTCGAATACGACTCAATTATCTCCACAGCCCCCCTTGACGAATTCACGGCTTTTCTAAGGAGCCGCGACTCTTTGCTGAGTAATGTTAAGAAACTGGCTTCCCAATTGGTCTACTCTCACACTCACATCGTGGGCGTTGGTCTCAGGGGTCAAATGCCTAAGAATCTTGCCGATAAGTCCTGGGTGTACTTCCCAGATGACGATTCCCCCTTCTATCGCGTGACGATGTTCTCCAACTATTCCGACGACCATGTTCCCAAGCCGACTGGGTCTTACTGGTCGCTCATGTGCGAAATAGCCGAACCTAAAAACAGCGCCAGGCCCGGGGACTGGAACAGAGACGATTTGGTGCGGCGAAGCATCGAGGCCTTAGCCCTGTATGGCTTCATCACCCCAGATATTGTGGTCTCTAAGCACTACCGTCTGCTCCACCACGGTTACCCCGTCCCTTCCGTGACGAGAGACCAGATACTAAACGTCGTACAGCCCTGGTTGAAGTCTAAAGGCATCCACTCCCGCGGGCGATTCGGTGGCTGGAGGTACGAGGTAGCTAATCAAGACCATTCCTTCATGCAAGGGGTAGAGGCCGTTGACAATCTCGTTGGCGGTGTTGAGGAGGTGACCTACCCAGACCCAAATCGCGCCAACTCCAGGAAGAACACTGATCGCGTCATACCCTTGGACTACGAGATCGTCATAGCTCACTATAACGAAAAACTCGGTTGGTTGAAGCCGTACGCCAACCACACCCTGATATACCACCACGGGAATGACCTGGGACCGCCTTTCCAGTTCTATGGCTGGGAACGACTGAAGAACGTCGGCCGCGAGGCTCAAGTTTACCTTCATCACATCACCACATACTACCACCAGCTTGCCAACGTGACAGTCTTCGCTCAGGGAGACAAAATGAGCGGCTACTGCTTCAAAGATCCTCTGCAGTTCATCTCGTCCGCCCGAGCCGGGGTGCCCTGCACCACCATCAAAGGTAGAGGTAGGTACAGAGATCCGGGCCACATCAAATTCGGCAACTATCTGAAGCATTACAAAAAAGACCCGCTGCATTTTGCGAACGTAACCTTCAGCGAGTTGTATCAGGATCTGTACGGCAAACCGCTGCCCAAGGAAGGCATCCTCTTCTGCTGGAACGGCTGTTTCGGGGCGACCAAGGAAATGATCTGGAAACACCCCGTAGAATTTTACCAGAAAGCCCTGACCTATGTCAGCACATTCTCAAACCAAGAAGAGGCTCACTACTTGGAGCGATTGTGGTATCACTTTTTTACATGAGCAATACTCTGATCTCCATGTCAAAAAGAAATGGTCAATCGCACGCGTTGACCCCGGCTGGCCGTACGGTCATCTTAGTCGGTATTCGCCATAGACTTACTTGTGCACGAAATCTATAATTTCGTTTTCTTGGTGACAGACCTGCTGAATAAAATACCTATAAAATGCCTGAAAAATGGCAGGGGGCTGTGGAACAATATTTGTAGTTAAATTTGTAGCTATTAAATAGTGCCAGAATGAAACTTTCAAGGGAATAGGCCCTAAGCACAACGTACGCAATAGACGTATTATTTTGAAGGGATTTTTGTTGTTTTGTGTCGTAGGCCTATACATACAACACGAAAATAATGACACTTGACAAAGAAAAGTTTAAGTGTTGTGAAAATTGGGGTTCCAAACCTTACCAATTATATACCCTCTAAATAATCTACCCCAACCCCCCGTGTGGGACGGGCAAAGGAATTTATCTTACCCCGAGATCAAAACTGTTCTCGGTCTTTGTTTTACTAATTTATGGACAAATACACCATTTCGGGCAGAAATATTCTTTAATGGTATGTTTCTACCAGTACATCTTCATAGCCTGAAAGTTATACCGTGAAATCTGTGAACATTCCTGTGTATATCTTACCAATCATGTAATGTACCTTTAATGAATAACATTTTTTCTCAGGTGAGAAAAATATTCATCATGCGGTGACGGGGCTGAAAATGTCACTTCGTGACAAAATGTTGTTGTTGTTGTTGTTTTCTAGACATTAGCGCATGTGCAAACGTACTCTTTTCCCTTCATAATTGTAATACGAGGCTAAAATATCAACTTTATATGATTATTTATTGCGAGTGTTTGGTATTTAAGATAGAAATGGAAAGTGTTCAAAATGAACTCCTATTAAACAGGGTGTCCCCCCCCCCAAAAAAAAACCAACACTTGTGTCGTGAACTATTATATAAAAATTAAACTGTTTATCACTTCAAGATTCAGATATGTAATACAGCCATGTCTTGGCTATCACCATGTAGAATTTGAACAAAATTGGAGTAAAATTGAGTGAAAAAACTAAGACTGAATTACCCAACCTCAAAATCCGATTTTCATCTTTCTTTCATACACTTCATGTGTGTATTGACCACTATGCATGTTATCCTTTCAAAATTTGTTTTTAAGGAGTACTCATTCAATTGGTCATATTTTCGCCAATTTCAGCCCGATTTTGTTTAAGTTGTACATGGTGATAAACAAGACATGGTTGTATCACATATTCTGAATCTTGAAGTGATAAACAGTTTTTAACATAATGGGTCCCGACACAGTGTTGCGTTTTTTTTCTGGGACACCCTGTATACATGTATTTATCTTATTTTTCTTGTGCCTTAACATGTCATAATACGTGTATTTTTACATGAAAATATATAGTCTATATGGTCAATGTAAAATAGCACTTGCAAATATCATAGAAGTGCGGTATACGAACACTATAGTTTTATATTACACTATAGTGTCACCATGTAGGCCTACATTCTTATTTTAATATCTAAGCTGCCACTAATAAATAAATGTCAAATTGTTATTTTTGTATCATGGATACATCTTTAGAATCACAACCTGGGCCCAATTTCATGGAACCCGTTACCGTTAGCAAAAATTCTTCGCTTACGGTAGCAGAATTGTTTGGGTTACGGTTAGCGTATTTCACGGAAGAGTTTCCTTTTTGGTAACGGTATTTAAGCAAGGAATTTGTGCAGAATGCATACGACATCCGTTAAGCAGAAAATGATCACGGTTACCCTAGAAATTCCTCGCTAATTGAGAGTCTTCTTTACGGATTCCATGAAATTGGGCCCGGGTCGAGGGTGGAATAAATTTTTCACAGAAATATTGTACATGTATTGGTATTTGAAGGCGTGGATATCAAACCTTAAAGGTAGTATAGGATTTGTAAAGATGTGCGTTTTGGCTGAATTTGGTACTTAAACAGAAGTGAAGGTCTTAAACTTCCTTACAGACGTAGATTTTTTATGTACCTTTTTACGCTTTATTCATCTGGATAGCAGAAATACGGCCGCTTTCAAAATGGTACTGAATCGTTCGGACCATGGAGCGAACGTTTTTTTTTTTAAAAGACACTAAATCTTGATTTCCTTGAAAAACCCAGCATCTGATGAACCAAGATTTCCCATGGTGACTGTTTGTACTGTTTACGAACTGTTGAGTCCATTTTCTGGCTCAAACTCAATATTGTTTTTGGGGAGGCATTGGATGCAAGGCGCGGTTCTAGGTGGGGGGGGGGGGGGGGGTTAGGGGGGCTGTAGCTGTCTAGGCCCCCCCCCCCCCCCAAAAAAAAATGCAAGTAAAAAACTAATTCTTGAAAATACTGTATTTGTTCAGTTATTAAGCGCCAATTACATAAAAAACGCGTTGTGTGGGCTATACTGTGCATGTTTTTCGACCCCTAATAAGACATAGCTTAAGCGAGTGTTAGAAGAACCCCAAATAATTATTGGGTCTTGTAGCCCCCCCCCCCCCAAAAAAAAAAAAAAAAAATTATAATAATAATAATAATGGCTCTAGAACCGCGCCTGTTGCATGCAAATCCTGTACGCTGCCTTAAGATACAAAATATCCATAAATTATTGTGTATAATACATGCAGAACCTTGCAACTATCAGTGGATCAATATTGCATGACTACTTTCAACACTAAATAATGCTTATTTATACGCTGCAGTTTTGTTGCTTGCAAAACCAACAAAAATGCAAACCATAGTTCAACTCAGTGGGGGAGGTGAGGTGGCGGGGATTATACATTGTTAGCTTAACAATGGTATCGTCAATGGTCAATGCAGGGAGGTATAGACATTTCTACCTCCATTGTCAATGGTAAGTTGGCCGTGAAACCATGGCGACGAAAAACAAGGGCAATTTATACGGCGCTGCTGTATAAACAGCCATAAGTGCAGCCATTGAACAGCCATATGCATTATAGCCCCTGTGTGGAAGTTGTGGTATATTACATATGTTGTTTTATAGCGATCCAAGTTCATTTTAAAATTTCACACAAGCCCGAGGCGCATTATCTTTTCTATGTGCATTCAATAAACACGTATTGAGTATGTTAATGTGTACACTACGTCCGTGAAGGGCAAGCCTCATTTGCATATTTCTATCTCCCCCGACAAAAAAATATTATAATTATTCATGATTCATACCGGGCGCGATATTGGAATCGATTCACCTTGCCGGCGGTGAGCCAGTGTGACGTGGCAACCAACGAATTTACGGTCCGCCGCACTCGGCACCAGTACCGCGGGGTGTATATAGGCCCTACGCACCGGCGCACCCAGGATTTTGTCTTGGGGGGGCTCAAAGAAAAATTTTCTCCCGCAAAACATTTTGTGACTCCCCCCCCCCCCTTCCTCCTCTCCCTTTCCCTCTCCCCCCCCCCTTTTTTCGTTTTTTTCCCTTTTTTTTTTTTTTTCAGGGACCCTCTTGGGGGGGGGGGGGGGCTCAAGCCCCCCCGAGCCCCCCCCCCCGGGTGCACCACTGGCCCTACGTCCTCTGAAACATCGCGGGATCAATTGCATGTCGTGGGTTCGAATCCCATCTGAGGCAGGTGCATGAAATTTTTTTTTTTATCATGTGCACTCAATAAGCTTCCGAATTCTAACCTTCAGCAAGCACTGGGTTTGCAATGCTCATGTCGGTGAAGGGCAAACCTAATTTGCATATAGCAGGCGCGGTTCTAGAGCCAAAATTTTTGGGGGGCTAGAAGAGCCATTATTTTTTTGGGGGGCTAGAAGACCCAATATTTTGGGTTCTTCTAACACTCGCTTCTGCTATGTCTTATTAGGGGTCGAAAAACATGCATATTATCATGCCACACAACGCGTTTTTTATGTAATTGGCGCTTATTAACTGAAAAAATCCAGTATTTTCAATTAAAAAAATTTTCACTTGCATTTTTTTTGGGGGGCTAGACAAAATTTTTGGGGGGCTACAGCCCCCCTAGCCCCCCCGTAGAACCGCGCCTGGCATATAGACCTCTCTCTCCTGAGGATGACCAGAGCACACTGGTCGAAACGTCGAGAACATTATATTCTCTCATCGGTCCTTCTCACGACCACACATCTTCCAAGAAGTGTTATACAATCATGGTGTCACCGCAAGTCTTACTCATTTTAGTCTCTCCACCGGGAAACTTCAAATCCTACAAATAGTTAAGGAGCAAAGTTCTGACAACCCTCTTATTAAGGAGTTAGCTCAACACCCACTACATCTATTGTTTGACTTCATGAAATGGAAGTTTATACCATTAACAGCTTTGCTATAGGTAGTATGTGGCTTCAAATTGTGGTATCACTTTTGAGAAAATGTGGTATCATTTGAGGAGCAACAAAAAACAAGAATCACTTTCCTACAATGCAACTGAAAAAAGGGGCGCGGTCGTATTTTCGGCCCCCAAGTCCTTGATACGTATTTGGGTGAATGATTATGTAATTCATAATCCATTCACAGAAAGAAAAAAACATTTAAAAATATAAGTCAGAAGCAAGAGCTTAAAACTATTTGTTGAATTGTCTTTTGTTTTTCTTAATTGTTTTGGGGAAATATTACAATAATTTTGGGGATATTACACAAAAGTGCTACCACAATTTGAGGCCACTACCTAGAAATGTTCTCTGAGGTCTGCTCTATCAATTTCATAAGTCAGACCTTAGATGTAGTCGGAATTGAGAACTCTAATTTGTTCATGGTCCATGTTCCTTGTCTAATAGGGCTACTTGTTTCTGTTGGTATATTGGAAGGGAGCATTAAAGGTAGTATCATACTCTGGTTTTTGTCAAAGAAATACAGATGCATGGGTACAAATATCACGCAAGATACAGTCACAGTCATCTGTAAAAATTCCAGTCCAATTACGGTGCCCACTTTTTGAGAAAATCGTGAAAAAACGACCACAGTATTTTCTCTTTTAAATTTGATCTTTTAAAAGATCAAAAAGATTTTCGGTCGTTGTTTTCCTAATTTCTGGATAAGTATACCATTCCAGGCAGAAAAATGTTAACGGTATGTGTTTCTACCGGTACCATCTTCATAACCTGTAAGTTATACGTAAATCTGTGAACATTTCTGTTGTGGTCTCTTACCAAAGTATGATACTACCTTTATAGCTCTATATGGTTCAACCATTATCGAGAGTTTTTCGGAACTAGAGATATAGGTGCTATGTGTTGCGTCTGGCCAGATGAAAGGGGCTACCTGTACCTTTTATAGATGTTGTGGCGCATCCTGGAAGGGGGGGGGGTTGGAAGCATGATGGGTATAGACATGTGCAAATCCTATTATGCGTGGATATCTCAACAATAATGAAAATTCTAAAGAACTTCATAGGGCCCTTGGGTTTTTTTTGTACGTGTTGGAATTGTGCTTAAAACAAACGTTTACATGGTGTTTTTGAGGTGAAGGATATGCAGGATGGTAAGAATGTGGATAAGATATCCCTCCCCGCCAGAGACCAATAAAAGACAATGACACCATGGACCGTGTGTTGAGTGGCCTGACATAAGAGTAACGTTTATATTTGGGAAAAGTCTGTTGACCTCCGAAGTATTATACAGTATTTAAGATAATTATTATTTTTGTTATCAATGAGGGTCCAAACGTGAAGCATTTGTGGAGGAGTACATGTACATGTATGATCCAGCAGGAAGTATACTCCCCTCGCAATGGCGATTGCTTCATTGACATTTAATTATGTATGTCCTCACTCACAAGTCACAAGTGAAGCAAGTATGGGAGCAAGGGAACAACCTCTCGAGAGGAGTATAGGGGGAAGTGTCGTGGCAGTATTGGTATGCCCTTATAGGTACACTCCCCTGAAGAGTGTACCTATAAGGGCAATGTGAACATCAGAATTCTGCACCAGATGCATGCGTATTTACTGTACGTTGTAAATTAATGACCCGAAATTTCCCGATATTTGAGTATCTTTGGCTTTATAAATCAACGTTTTCTCTAAGCATGACACAGGCTGCTGAATTTGGTACGAGATGAACACGTAGGGTAAATGTGCCATGATTCGGACACTTAAGCAATTTTGGATTATTTGACCTTCTTAATGTTTGTTTCTCTCAACTATTTTCACTTATGATCAACAAAGTGAAGTTATTATATCCAGGTTGATATTTTATGAAAGTTTTTTGTGTCCTTGAAATGAAATTGACTTGAAAAATAACCTTAATTTTAGCCATGATTCGGACACCCTGTCCATGATTCGGACACACATGAAAAAATGCTGAAAAAAAACATGCCTTGCAAAATAAAATAATACCTCATCAATGCAGTGGGCAAATTCTTAAGTTGCCACCATTTATTTTCCCCAAAAAGTGTCATTTGACTGCTCAGAACTCAAAAAAGAAAATTGGTGCATGGACACATCCAGGACTTATTTTCAGAGTTTTTGAAGGCAATGCCCTGATAAAAACGGGCCATTTCGGCCATATCGTGAAAACTGAACTCCATTCCGTCCGTGCGCTCCCGTGCGCACCACTGTAGTGTGTACAAAAGTCAATAGCGTAGATATTAGACTCCAGCCATTGACGAAATGAACGGCAGTCAATGGAGTGGAGTGTAAATTCGGGAGATGCCGGCATTTCTTCTAAAATGGAACATACACAAGCCACAAAATTATTTTGGCATATTTTTTAGCGACTCTGGGGGCCTGGGTAGCATAAATCAATGGAGTGTCATAAAGCATGGCACATATACCTTGGCTTCTGGACAAGGAAATTTATGCAAGTTCAAATTGGCAACGCAGCTCTCCATAATTTGGACCTTGATGGTATATTGATGAACAGAATATACCAGTTTCATATAAAAAAAATCCTGTTAAATTTAATTAATTTTCTGTGTTTTTAAATAATGCATTTTCTCACAACCCTATTTTTAACAGGGCTCTTAAGTTAAGGATCACACTTTTTTTAACTTGAGGCTGCACCCCAATTTCCTATCAGAAATGTGACATTTTATAATAGGAATTGGATCATGTAAAGTATGTGGCACCGTTGTTTAGTCTAATAGGCCCTAGTGCACCTATCGGAAAGAATTCCACTGATGACCATAATTTGTGCACAACTCTATAGAACCAACAGAGGGCGTTTTGAGCAAACTGGCTTTGTACAGTTTGTAGGTAAAAGAACCCTGTAAAACTCACTTTTCAGATATTCTACGCAAGTTTTCCACACCTGAAATTGAGGTTTATCATAATTTGTATCCAATAAGTTAACTCTTGGAGGATATAATCCTTTTTCCGTAATGGTGATCAGTGGAATTCTTTCCCATTTGCATTTGCACATTACCGAGCATCCGAATGCTTCCGAAAACGTTGCTTCCGAAGACCTGCCGAAGATGACGTTCGTTGTGACGTCACAGGTCATTTAAATAAAGTAATAAAATCCACTTTTTGGCTCAGGTATATACTGTTTCGTATGTTTTTCAGCGTTTCCAACCCTCTTGAAACCATTCTAAGGCGTTCCATGCGATACAATGTCAAAATGTTGACTACAACATACATATCTGGGGCATTTTTGGTCATTACCGGATTTTTTTCTACGAAAGTAATTAAGAGTGTTCCGATAAAGCCCTAGTCGTGTGCAGCGCCACCTACCGGTGGTTCCGGGAACATTGCGTCCAGTCATATCTGCAGCTGCAAGAACGAGCCCAAAGACACCCATTGCGCCTCGTAATCGATGACGCGATTACCTCAGTCAATTACAATAATAATATCATCATTGTCCAGTCACCATTGTCAAAGGCCATGACATGCATTAGGCCGAAAGAAAAAATTGTTGTGTTGCTCAGCGACCGACCGTAAAATGCCAAAACTTTGGGTCGGGATTTTTTTTTTCTCCGAGTTCTAAAGTATAAAAACTCACGATTTTTGACAGAAAATGTAAGATTTAGCAATAAAAAGCGTGTCTCCTCAAAACGACACAAGACCGTTGATTTATAAGCCCTGGTGACCATACATAATTTTATTCTTAAACGTTTGAAAGTCGGCCCCCCCCCAAAAAAAAAAATCGACCGACCGACCCAAAATTTCAATGTTTCCACTTGAGGGCAACACAACAATTTTTTTTTCGGCCTTATGCATGCGATCCAGGTCACCGAGCATGCAGCTGTAATCGCACTTTGTCTACTAAATGTACATAAAATAACAACCATGTGAAAATTTGAGCTCAATTGGACATAATGAGTCACGAGAAAAATATTGATAATAGCGCAAACACAACTCAATTTCTCTTATAAAACATAAAGAATGGTTTTGATCTTACCCCGAGATCAAAACTGTTTTCGGTCTTTGTTTTACTAATTTCTGGATAAATACAAAAATTCAGGTGGAATTATCTTAACGGTACGTTTCTACCAGCCGCACCATCTTCATATCTTGAAAGTTATACCCAAATCTGTGAATATTTCTGTTTGGGTATGTAATGTATACCAATCCTGTACTGTACCTTTAAAAGACCATTCGCGTTCACAAAATGAAATGAAACAACGGACCTCATGCAGTTTTTAAATGCCTTACTAAAACCTCAGAGCAACTGTTTTAATTGGGCCTGTGATTTTACCCACTTTCTTATACTGTTTCAGGGCTAACAACAGCTTTTTTGTTTGTATGCTAATTAGAATGTCCATCTTCATGAGCAAAACTGTGATGTCATCTGGGTAACTGAGAGCAGTAATCCAATTGATTTGTGCACAAATAATTGAGATTGTTGTATAGGTTTTCTGACAGACCTCTTCCTCCTCAATGAGGTTTATTGTGCCGAATATATGTTCCTTTCACTCAACTGGTGGTGTAATATTTTTTGCCAAACCATTTCTATTGGTCAAGTTTGCCTCTTCATTTTTATGTTTTTTTCCCTTTATACTTTTGCTGTTGTTTCCCCACACTAGCATGAATGATAATTCCCCCGTTTTGCAAAGCCATTCAAATGAAAACCAAAATGCTGGTTCGAAACCAAAATAAGATTTGCCATTCATTATCTGTCAGTATATTCTCTGTATGAAGGCAATAAAATAACCTGACTGAAAAAAGCACTGCGTAAACCTTTTAAGCAATTATACTAGCTAGTTACATCTTGTCCAGTATACTGGGCCAGTAAACGCATAGCCAGTAGCAATGGCATGCTATTTGTAAACCACTTAGTCAGTTTTCTGTCCATTTGTTTTTTAAACAAACAAGGAATATTGTTAGAAAGCATCCATTCCAAACATCCAATATATCGTAGTTCGGGAAGATTTTATCCAAATCTGTGTTCAGGTTTTCCAAAAACTGAAACTCTGTTTTTGTTTTTGTATCATATAATTGTGGAACTGTTTCACTTCGTTCATTATAGGTTGTATATATATTTTTTTTTTCTGCAATGGAGAGTTAGGCCTATACATGTATTATTTTATGGGCAAAATATGCGATTCAACAATCATGTATAAAATCGATATATGTTAGTTTTTTGGTTTTGTGTGCATGCTTGTTTACTTGCCAGGGTTTTTTGTTTAATATCTAGAAGAGTTTCACATCAGTGTCATAGAGGTATTTAATGGAGGTAGGTAGACAAGATTTATTGCTATTTTTACACTGATTTCTCCTCCTATTATGAGCAAGCATTACAAGTGCTCTGGGTAATTCAGTCTTAGTTTTTTCACTCAATTTCAGTCCACTTTTGCTCAAATTCTACGTGGTGATAGCTAAGACATGGCTGTATCACAATGTCTGTATCTTGAAGTGATAAACAGTTTAATTTTAGTTCTCGACAGAAAAAGTGTTGCGGGTTTTGGGGGGACACCCTGTACATGTATATAGACACAGTCAGAGTAAAATGACCACAATTGGAACACACAACGTTTATTAAAGACATCAGTGCCGAATGTAATGGAAACAACACAAGCAATGATGGTACATGTATTTTGTACAGCTATGGAAAGTTTGTAAAAATGTTGAATTTGGTCACGGTGTCTTTCGAGAAGACGAAATGATTTGCAACATTTTGCCGCCCATGCCAACCTCGAGCATATGTTTATAAACAAAAGAAAGGTCCATGATAGATTTGGTATAATATAAGGGAAAACGAATTAATAATTATTTTGTTATGAATATGTTATTATTTAGTAAGGGATAATCTTAATAAGGAATAACTAATGACATATTTTGTTGACATTGTCAACCTTGTATAAAATCTATACGTGTACTGTAATCTTATTTGCCATCGCGAAATCATGTGCCATAAACATTGTTACGATACACGTACATTGTTCTAGACAGTTGAGTTCCTTGTGGTTTAGTTGATAATTTTATGGTTAAAAAAAAACATTTACCAACGATTTTTTAGGAACTTATTTATTAGTATAAAACATGCTCCGTGGCACCCCAAAGTAATGAATCGTTTTTCATAATAACCATTGTAACTTATTCACCGAGTGACACGGAGTAGAATGGGTGATACTAAGATTATTCATTAAATGAGAAAGAGTTGAAAAAAAAAACAATGTGTATTTGTTGGTTCATTTCGTATGGAATTGGAAAGTGCCTAAAAAGACTATTATAATTATAGTTTGGTGCTGTTGCATCTTTACGACTTTGTTACTGTCCACCACTACCTTCGATCTTGCATACAGATCCTTCTGTGCCCATTCTCTGACCACATCACTTGGCTATACCCATAGGTGTCGATTTCTTTTCATGATTAGGGGGATGATTGGTGATTTTGGTGTCCTATGCGAGGGAGCGAAGCGACCGGCCGAGCGGGGAAGGCTGTGGGAGGTGGGATACCCCCTCCTAAACCAGAGCCTTTTTAATAAAAACAAAACGGAATCGAAAAGTCGCATTCAATTTTAGAGCATTTAAAAGCGAATTAAACATGGTGTAGTATAAATTGGTCGGAGCCCAAATGAATATGGGTCGGTCGGAAATGAGAACCACAGTAATAAAAAGGGGCGCCCTAAGCGCTAATGGGGGGGGGGGGGGGGTGCTAAGTGGCCGGGGTGATTGTTGTTAAATTAGACAACCAAAGAGGATATCAGTTTACTTTAGGGTTTAGTAAGAGGGCGACGAAATCAAAAAGCTAAACATTATTTTTTTTTGAACAAGACACTAAAAAACTTAGCCTTTTCCAAATCCAAACCTAGTTGCGATGATCGTAACCCTAGGTCTGACATGGGGACAGGGACCTTAGGGTTACGATCATCGCAACTAATCCAAACCTAGCTCGCCGCGGCGGCTCCGGCTTCGTCTCTGTCATCCATAAATACTGAAAATATAAGTTGTGATTTTTCACGGAAGCTGAAAACGCTGTTTTCTTTTCAAACCAGAGAATCTGCTTCCGAACCGCAGTAAAAAGCCTCTATTTTGATACCCGTTTTTTTTTTTTTTAGAATGGATTCACCATTGGAGCCAGAGCCGTAGCCGAGGTTTGGAAAGGTTTATATGCAAGACTGTGGTCAAATGAGGGCGCTGTTTTTGTCTAATGTTGTGATACTTGACACGTTGTCGGCGCGTTGTCGTCTGCGAATGTTGTTTTTTTGACTGTTTTGAACAATTAAAATAGCCAAAGTTCACAGAGTTCATCACTTGAGGTTTTTCACTTCAAGATGGATGTGGAGGGAGCCATTGGAGTGGACGAAATTAAGGGAATGCTTGATTTCTTAGAACATGTGAGTTACACACCGTTCTTTCCTAGTACTAGTACTAGTACTAGTGCTAACGTTAGTAAAGTTCTAGCATTGTTGCACATGTCGGAAAGAATTCCGGGGTTAGTGTAGTTTACGCCACCCATATTATTTTCAGTATTTATTTACCTTCTTCTGTTTAAAAATGAGATTCGTTACTTAAAGCAAATTTATTCATATTTCATGGGTCCTGAAAACCCTAAAAATAAAATGAACTTATTTCGGCTGTTTCATGACACCGCTTATAGGCAAGCATGCGCACACGGACCCTGCGTGGACCAATATACGTTTGATTTAACCTAAGACAAATCTCATTTTAATAACAGATTTCTTGGCTCATGGCTGTTTATGTTTTCCCCGCAGATTGATTGGACTGAACCTTGGCTGGCTGCTCTGCTATTCTTCCATGTTCTCTGCGCCTTCTTAATTGTTCTCACACGCAAGTTCTTCAACGTCCAACTTGTCATTTTCATGCTGTTACGTAAGCAACTTTCTCTTTGTTTTAAACACACAGTACAGGATTGGTAACATGTCATACCAAAACAGAAATGTTCACAGATTTACGTATAACTTTCAGGATATGAAGATGCTGCTGGTAGAAACCTGACGTTAAAATATTTCTGCTTGAAATTATGTATTTATCCAGAAATTTTTTATAAGACAAATTGAGTCGGGTTTTCGCTATTATTTTGTGATCAGCTCAAATTTTCACAGATTATATATATTTTCATGCACATACTGGATCAGACAAAGTGTGAGTGCTGTTCTGTGACATTTACCAATCATGTAATTTTACCTTTAGATACTGTATTATCGTAGCGTTATAATAAAAAAACAATGGGGGGGGGGAAATATGCTGGGTTTGATTATTTATTTTGTGTCATTGAGTAATGAAAGAATTATAAACACATTATTAGCCACATGCCAGTCATAGCCTGGTTCATGTTTGCGTCACCCTCTTTTAACTTCAATCTTCAAGACTTATCTCAGTTGAAATGGTTGTGTTTGTTTGTTTGTTTGTTTTTTAGTTGGTCTCATCTTTTTCTCGGAGACGTTCAACGAGCTTGCAGCCTTGAATTACAAGTAGGTTTTGGGGTGGTTCTTTTTTTTCTTACTGTTCTGAGTGTTCTTTAGTTTATGTTTGAGCCATTTAGACTTTGAGGAAGATCCTGCTAGGATCAAAACGTCAGGCTCTTCTTACTCTGAGTGCCTTTGAGAAAGATCCTACTAGGATCAAAACATCAGGCCCTCCTAACTCTGAGCAGCCTTTGAGAAAGATCCTGCAAGGATCGAAATGTCAGGCCCACCCAACTCCAAGCAGCCTTTGAGAAAGATCCCGCTAGGATCGAAATGTCAGGCTCTTCTAACTCTGTGCAGCCTTTGAGAAAGATCCTGCGAGGATCGAAATTTCAGGCCCTCCTAACTCTATAAGCAGCCTTTGAGAAAGATCCTGCCAGGATCAAAATGTCAGGCCCTCCTCCTAACTCTAAGCAGCCTTTGAGAAAGATCCTGCTAGGACCGAAACGTGTCAGGCCCTCCTAACTGCAAGCATTTTATACATTTCAGGTCATTAATTTGGCTGATGAGAAGTTTGCAGCAGTTTAATACCTTGTACATGTATTGAGTTTATTACTTGTATTGTTCATGTTTAAAATGATTTAGTACACGAGAACAAAGTCATGTCTCCACAAGGACAAGCCTGGAATTTAACGGAGGCCACGAAGGCCATTGCCTTCGTTGCCCTGGTTCTTGGCCTTGGTGCCCCCTTCAAATGTTTCCATAGACATTATGATTTTCCAATGGAAGTGACCCTTGCAATGGAAAAGTGGCCTTGCCCCTTTCAGAACCAAACTCCAGGCCTGCAAGGATGCCAATTCCGGTATGTGTGTTTCCCAGAAGTGTGTGCATCCGTCGACATCTTGTGTTTCGGTATTTCATTTTTTTCTCTCGTTCTGCATTTCAGGATGTTTTCCAAGCAGCAGTATTTTGATTCCAACGGTCTGTTCATTGCAGTGATCTTCAGCTTCCCTCTACTGTGCAACTGCTTGCTGATGGTGGTAAGTTTGCACTGTAAATCGCTTGGGAAGCATCGCTTGCCCTTAAAGGTATAATACAGGATTGGTAAAGGTCACAGAACACCACTCACACTTTGTCTGATCCATCATGGACATGCAATAATAAGCCTGTGAAAATCTGAGCTCAATCAGACATCTGAGTTACGAGAAAATAGCGAAAACCAAACTCAATTTTTCTTATAAAACATTAAGAATGGTTTTAGATCTTACCCGACGCGAGATCGAAACAGTTTTCAGCCTTTGTTTGACAAATTTCTGGATAAATGCAGCATTTCGGGCTGAAATATTTTAAAGGTATGTTTCTACCACCTCCATCGTCATACCCTGAAAGTTATACGTAAATCTGTGAAGATTTCTGTTTGGGTATGTTTAATACCAATCCTGTACTGTACCTTTAAAGTGGCGGTGTGATGCCTCATAGAGGGGTGGGCGGACGTCTTTGTTAAGGGCCAGTGCTTGAAGATGTGTGACCACCTTTGTACTAACTTACCCTGTCGTTTTCTTGCAGGTTATATGGGTGTATCAGACGGCTCATCTACTCGTCAAAGTCAAGCGAGCGGAGATCAGACACAAAAGCCAAACAGAAGAGGCAAAGGAGAAATGAATCGCTGCGGACAAGTTCATTCTTCAGTTCCAGATTTCAGTTTCATGAAGGGTGAAAGTAAGAGTAGGAAATAATTATGTACTTTGCCGTTGAGTACGAGTTCTTTGCCAAGAATTGAGTTCTTTGTTGTGAGTATGAGTACGGTACTTTATTGTGAGTATGAGTTCTTTGCCAAGAATACGAGTACTTTGTTGTGAGTGTGAGTACGGTGCTGTTTTAGTACCTTGCCATAAGCACCGGCTTTTTTTTTTTAATGAGTACAACTAATATACTTCTACTTATACACCAAGAAAATGAGTATGAGCGCTTTGCATTGGTTATGGGTACTTCGTCATGATTAGGAGTACTCTGTCATGAGTTGGAACTCTTTGTCACAAGTATGAGTACTTTGTCATGAGTATGAGTACATTGTCACAAGTATGAGTACTTTGTCACGAGTTTGAGTTCTTTGTCACGAGTTTGAGTACTTTGTCATGAGTATGAGTACTTTGTCATGAGTATGAGTACTTTGTCACGAGTATGAGTACTTTGTCACAAGTATGAGTACATTGTCACGAGTATGAGTACTTTGTCATGAGTATGAGTACATTGTCACAAGTATGAGTACTTTGTCACGAGTTTGAGTTCTTTGTCACGAGTTTGAGTACTTTGTCATGAGTATGAGTACTTTATCACGAGTTTGAGTTCTTTGTCACAAGTATGAGTACTTTGTCACGAGTTTGAGTTCTTTGTCACGAGTTTGAGTACTTTGTCATGAGTATGAGTACTTTATCACATGTATGAGTACATTGTCACAAGTATGAGTACTTTGTCACAAGTACAAGTACTTTGTCACAAGTACTTTGTCACAAGTACGAGTACTTTGTCACAAGTTCGAGTACTTTGTCACAAGTTCGAGTACTTTGTCACAAGTTCGAGTACTTTGTCGCAAGTTCGAGTACTTTGTCGCAAGTGTGAGTAATTTGTCGCAAGTACGAGTACTTTGTCGCAAGTACGAGTAATTTGTCCCAAAAAACGAGTAATTTGTCACAAAGTATGACTACTTTGTCACAAGTATGACTACTTTGTCACAAGTATGACTACTTTGTCACAAGTATGACTACTTTGTCACAAGTATGAGTACAATACAATGCATTTCTTTTTCTTGTCTAGATCTAGTTTACAGTCTTTTATCAGCTCAAGACCATTACAAAAGGAAATATTGATGTTCATACATCGTATACGCTTGTGCAATGCATATTTGATATTTGGGAAGAAATTATTGAAAAATGTTTGTTTTTAAAACAGCAGACTTAAAAATAAATGAGAGTGTATTTTCTATGACATTTGCTCTGTTTATGGGATAGTATATTTACTTGTCTTTATTAAGATTTTGTTTACAAAACAGAAACACTGATGAAAATACAACTGCTGCAATGGAAACACCGTAGTTGTTGCCATTGCTCATACAAAAGGCTGGCAAATGGAGTCCAAGTCCAAAGTATCGAGTTCAAGGCCGAGTCCGTATACCAAAATCCGAGTTTATGTTCGAGTACATGCACAGTACATGTACCTTCAAAAAAGTGCAAGACGGCATGCTTATCATATGTGCGTGATGTGCGGTGTGAATGTACACCATGGGCTAATATCATGCTTTGTGTTCACTTCACTTCCCTTTTTTCAATCATCTAAAAAAGGACAATCAATATTTTATAAACCTACAGAAAAAGACATAACTATACACAGGAACAGGGATTATAGCCACCACATTTTATTCTTCAATTAAAAAAGAAAAATTCTCTATAAATGTACATATATGTGTTGTCTTACAAACGTGTGAAGCAGTATATACATAGAGTTTTAATTGCATACAATATAAGGCCAGTATGAAACAAAAAAATACACAAAGCCGAGAGTTAATTCTGCAAATAACGTAATAAAGTGGACGATTTTGACCAAAAAATAGACTCATTTTTTTGTAAACTAATAAATATTTACAAAGCTGAAAGGTAAGTACAATTTTAAACTTGAAAGGCACTTTGGTTTGGATTTGAAAAAGAAATCATGATTGGATAAAATGCTAGTACAACAGCAACATTTAAATAAGAAAAATGAAAAATTTTAATTTCTGTTCTATGTAACAAGGCTGGGTGCTTTAATGAGGTCGAGTTTTTAAATACCTTTTTTTTTTTTTTTAATAGGCCGCCAATGGTAAGGTGACCAGACGTCCCCGATTTCCGGGGACAGTCCCCGATTTGACAGTGCTGTCCCCAATGAAAAATTGTCCCCGAAAATGTCCCCGATTCGATGAAATGCCCCCAAAAATTCTAATTGTCCTAAATAAAGAAAAAAATGAACACAAATGCTGTGCTGAAGAAGATCCATTCTTCAGAGAAGTATGCGAAGACAACCGCCTAAGACATGTAAGTATGTAACCTACTCATGTCAACTGGACAAGATGTCCATAGATGCCACCATTTTGCATGTAGGCACCATCTGGATTCAAATTTTTTTCAAAATTATACCCCTCCCCCAGGACATGGATCACTGTCCCCGGATCATCTCAACAAAATATGGTCACCTAATAGCCAATGGCCCATGATATGCCATAGGTTGCCATTGGAAACAGTATAGGCTGCCAATGGAATTACCATACAATGGCCCATGAGATGCCATAGGTTGCCATAGGTTGCCATTGGAAACACTAACGGCTGCCAATGGAAAAACCATAAGACATGGGAGATGGCCCATGAGATGTCATAGGTTGCCACTGGAAACACTACAGGCTGCCACTGGAAACACTATAGGCTGCCAATGGAATTACCATACAATGGCCCATGAGATGCCATAGGTTGCCATTGGAAACACTAACGGCTGCCAATGGAAAAACCATAAGACATGTGAGATGGCCCATGAGATGTCATAGGTTGCCACTGGAAACACCACAGGCTGCCACTGGAAATACCATACAATGGCCCATGATATGCCATAGGTTGCCAAAGGAAACGTCACAGGCTTCTAATTCTACCACAGTAAGAAATGCTGAGGGAACGCCTACATTCCACCAGCCTCTCCAAGCAGCTCGCTGACCAAGTAACAGGTCTCCATGTGCTCATTCTCAACCGTGTGCTTCAGCTGGAGACTACATACAAGAAGTAAAAGACAAGATGAGGGTTGTTACTCATTTTGTGACTGAGACAAAGGATTCCTCAAAATGATCTACTTTGGTAGTGTGGATTGTGAAAGCTTCGACAAAAAGGTCTATGCAGAGAAGATGATGAGCGTGTTCAGCAGAGTTGGTTCTCGACGAATCACAAGTCACGTCGCAAGTCACTTTTCAAGTCACCTCGCAAGTCCCCTTGCAAGTCATCTTGCAAGTCACCTCGCAAGTCACCTCGCAAGTCACCTCGCAAGTCACCTCGCAAGTCACCTCGCAAGTCATCTTGCAAGTCATCTTGCAAGTCACCTCGCAAGTCACCTCGCAAGTCACCTTGCAAGTCACCTCGCAAGTCACCTCGCAAGCTACCACGCAAGTTACCTCGCAAGTCACCTGGCAAGTCACTTTGCAAGCCACCACGCTAGTCACCTCGCAAGTCACCTCGCAAGCTACCACGCAAGTTACCTCGCAAGTCACCTGGCAAGTCACTTTGCAAGTCACCTCGCAAGCCACGCAAGTCACGTCGCGAGTCACCTTGCAAGTCACCTCGCAAGTCCCCTTGCAAGTCACCTTGCAAGTCACCTCGCAAGTCACCTCACAAGTCACCTCGCAAGACAACTCGCGAGTCACCTCGCAAGTCACCTAGCAAGTCACCTCGCAAGTCACCTCGCAAGTCACCAGGCAAGTAACGTCGCAATTTACCCCCCAAGTCACCTCAGAAGTCACCTCGCAAGCCACCACGCAAGTCACCAGGCAGGTCACCTCTTAAGTCACCTGGCAAGTCACCTGGCAAGTCACCTTGCAAGTCATCTTGCAAGTCACCTTGCAAGTCACATCGCAAGTCACCTCACAAGTCACCTCGCAAGACAACTCGCGAGTCACCTCGCAAGTCACCTAGCAAGTCACCTCGCAAGTCACCTCGCAAGTAACGTCGCAATTTACCCCCCAAGTCACCTCAGAAGTCACCTCGCAAGCCACCATGCAAGTCACCAGGCAGGTCACCTCTTAAGTCACCTCTTAAGTCACCTGGCAAGTCACCTGGCAAGTCACTTTGCAAGTCACCTCGCAAGCCACGCAAGTCACGTCGCGAGTCACCTTGCAAGTCACCTCGCAAGTCCCCTTGAAAGTCATCTTGCAAGTCACCTCGCAAGTCACCTCGCAAGTCACCTCACAAGTCACCTCGCAAGACAACTCGCGAGTCACCTCGCAAGTCACCTAGCAAGTCACCTCGCAAGTCACCTCGCAAGTCACCAGGCAAGTAACGTCGCAATTTACCCCCCAAGTCACCTCAGAAGTCACCTCGCAAGCCACCACGCAAGTCACCAGGCAGGTCACCTCTTAAGTCACCTCTTAAGTCACCTGGCAAGTCACCTTGCAAGCCACCTCGCAAGTCACCTCGCAAGTCGCCTCACAAGTCACCTCGCAAGTCACCTCGCAAGTCGCCTCGCAAGTCACCTGGCAAGTCACCTTGCAAGCCACCACGCAAGTCATCTCGCAAGTCACCTCGCAAGTCACCTTGTGAGAAGCTATTCCAACATACAATATATTACAAAAGATTGCTTTTTGTGTATTGTGTGCTTAAATAGGTTCTTATGAAGCAGGACTGTCGCCACAAGTCGCCTCACAAGCTAGGTATCAAAGAGAGCAAGGGGTTCAAGGGCAAGATCAAAGGGGTGCCTACCTGACCACCTCATGTGACAGAGCCTCGGGGCTGGAGGATGCCCTCTTGGTGCAGCGGGCCTGAATTTGGGCGAATACTTCCTCTCCGAGGGAATCGATGCAATGTCTGCATGAAAAATGAATGATATTAGAAAGGTGAAACTGATTTTTAAATACTAACTTACTAATTTGAAAACGATTTTAAAGGACTTACAAACATGGAAGATAAACCAGTTGCCATGGGTTTTTAAAGGCTGGGATTGGTTAAATATAACTGAAGAGATAAAACAAAAATGATTAAGTTTTAACTTTGGCAAGCGAGACGTAGCACATTATTCCTCGCCAAACATAAGAATTTCACCTCACTTTGTATTTTAAGGCATAATAATTGGGATGGGTGGCAATGTGAAGGTAAAGGTTAATTGTAAATGTCATGAATTTAATGTTCACAGCATGTTCAGTTTGTTGACAATCGCCGTACTTAAAGCATGTACACAAGTTTTCAGGAGACTGATTGTTTGCTGCCCTCTATCGACAGCCCGCTCCAAAAGTCTCCCATTATATTGTACAGTGTACATGGCCTTACTCTCTAAGCAGCTGTCTGCATCGTGAAGTTGGTCTGTTCGTCTCCTCAGCCTCATCGTCAAAGTCATCCTCGTAGTTTGCTCCCATGCCGACTGCGGTCCGGGCGTGGCTTAAAATATCCTCCAGATCCTACCAAAAGTTAAGAAAAGAAAAGAGGTCTTGTCAGTGGCGTTTCTAGGGAGGATAGGGGAGGGGGGAAAGGGGCCAAATGCCCTGCCACTTTTTAAGGGCGCAACAAAGGGAGAGGAATTTAACAAAAAAGTAGCTGTACTAGAAAGATTTGAGGCTTTGCAGGGTGACAATTGGTTTGTGGATCGGTTTGCGGATTGTTTGCGGAAACACCATGTAAGAATCGTTCGTACTTTCGCACTTCTATTTCGTTTCTACTTCTCGTACCAAGTAGCTGTACTGTTGAAATTATTGAAAATCTCTAATGCAACGAACAAAGAAAGAAAGGTTTCAATTCCAGATTTGTTTTTTTTTCACTGGCATCACAAGAAGTTCCCTACAATCCTGTAGGGAACATCCGCGGCAACATTTTCGTACATGTTTCAGCTCAACAGCTGACAGCTCTGACAGTTTGAGAAATGTTTGTTAAACTGCTTACTGGCGCGGCAAGTCATCGCTACATTTCAACTTTTGGCGTAAAATTTTTGCGAAATTTTAGCGCTTGCCTCAGGAGCCGTTTTCATTACTAAAATCGCTGTAGGGTGATTCCACGGTAAGTTGCATTTCACTTGTATTAGTCAATTCTTTAACTTGGTGGTATAAGTTTTACAAGGATGAGTCTTTCTGCCAAGTTTATATACTGATTTCAACTTGACACCCAAAGCTATTGGAAATGTTGCAGGCTTTGTACAGTCAGTCACATAACGCTAGGAATTGCCTTATAACGAACGACCGAGGACATGTCACTGTTCCAATGTACCTACCACATCAGAGTCCGCATCCTCAAAGTCATCTGCATATTCCTGGTCGGTGGAGTTGGGCAGGGGGCTGGGGCTGGTCCCCTCTCGCTGAGGGGACGGAGTCTTGGTCCCTGGACCGCGTCTGATGGAGGTAGGCTGCTCTCGTGGTGGGTCTGTCTCGTTGTCGTCATCGCTGCAACTTCCGAGCACCTCCTCAACGATCTCTGCGACAAACAAGAGGATGCCAACTTTTTCTGAGAGTCGCTTTGACTGGGCAATTTCTAAACCCTGCAAAAGTCCACAAAATCAAAGCCTTTCTCCACAAAAGCAAAGTCTTTGGCAACAACCAGGGACACCAAGGCAATGGCCAAGGGCATCCAGGATGACCAGGGACACCAAGGCAATGACCAGGGACACCAAGGCAGTGACCAGGGACCCCAAGGCAAAGACCAGGGACACCAAGGCAGTGACCAGGGGCACCAAGGCAATGACCAGGAGCACCAAGGCAATGACCAAGGGCACAAAGGCAATGACCAGGGTCACTGAGGCCCTTTGACCGACCCACCATCCTACCTTCGCTGCCTCTACTGCTGCATTCGCTCAGCACCTCGTCTACTTCCTCCTCCTCATCATCACCATTCTCGCTGCTGGAGAAATCGTCTGAGTACTCCCCCGAGTCTTTGGGCTCCAGTGGCCGCCTTGGTGGTGTCTCTGTTTCATGAAAACAAGATGGGATGTATTAAGTGGGGTGTCGTGGCATAGTGGTCAGGCGTGTTGTACTCTAGACCTTGTGGTCAATTTCTACAGATTCTACAGATGACCGGCATGAGCTTGGCCGGCATGAGCTTGACCGGCATGAGCTTGACCGGTATGACCCTCACCCTGACCATGACCTTACCTGTAGCTGCAGCATTGCTGGTGTTGTGTCCATGGTCCCCTTTCTTGGCGCTTCCAACGCCGATGTCCGAGGGGTTGTACTCGCTGGACTGTCTGACCAGTAGGACCTGCTGCCACTGCCCTTCCTTCTCCGTGATGAAGAGGTTCAAGTGTTTCTGGACGAAGGGGAACGCCAGGAGGGCGCTTGCCCTGAAAGGAGGGAAAAAACGGCACACAAGATAATATGAAGAAGGCTAATGGGTTACCAGCCAAGATTGCATGTATCGCATATGAAAAAGCAATGAAGGTTAAATCAAATATAGGGCCTTTTCGAAACGGAGGCTTAGGCTCAGGCTCAGGCTCCATCTCTGACATCCATATGCTGAAAATATAGGTTGTTGTTTTTCATTGAAGCTGAAACTCTGTTTTCCTTTTCAAACTAGAGAATCTACTTCAGAACCGCAACCAAAAGTCTCTATTTTGATGCCCGTTGTTTTGAAATGGATTCACGAAATGGAGCCTGAGCCTGAAACGGAGCCTGAGCCTCCGTTTCGAAAACGCCCTTAGTCTTTACCCTGGTCTTTGGTCTGGTTCCTTGACTAAAATGGCGGCAATCAGCTGCTTCATATCATCGGAATAAATGGACGGAATCTCCTGAATAAACACACCAAAAAAAAGAAGAAAAACATCAGGGTAGGGTAGTATGTAATTAAGTTAACGATCTTGGATAAAGCAAAAGGGCAATGGGAACCAGTAGCTGGCAATATGTTTTAGACGGAAATTTGGCTGGTACCTCGCAAACATTTTCAGTAACTCGCAAACATTTTCAGTAAACATTTTGTACAATAGGTAAAAACTTTCTAGAAGCTTTATACAAATTAGGCTTGCCCTTCACCAAAACTTATATCAGCACTGCATACTCAGTGCTTCAGAGTGCACATGAACAAATTGATATTGATATCCTTGATATTTTTGACCATGAATCTTTACTTCTTTGACAAAAACCAAAGCATGATATTACCTTAAAAGTAATTTGTATAATTCTATCACCCCGATGAAAAAATCCTTTAAATAGCAATAATTTCAAAGTTCTACAAATTTGTCATTGGTGGTTTAACCAAAGGTCGTTAACCTTTCCAGAAAGAATGAAACAGTTCAGACATTGTACTCACTGCGTATTCACACTTGACAATCTTGTAGAAGAGACTAACAAGGTTATTGGCGTCAAAGGCCGGAGCGAAGACGCACAGTTCAAAGAGCAGACAACCAAGAGCCTACGGAGTCAAAAGAAAAAGAATCGTGAAGTTGATGTTGGTCAACAGAATCACATATTTTGTATGAAGTACATTAAGGTGACCATATTTTCTTGAGATGATCCGGGGACAGTGATCCGTGTTCTGGGAGAGGGGTATTATTTTGAATTCTTTTTTAATCCAGATTAGTGCCTACATGAGAAATGGTGGCGTCTGTGGACATCTTGTCCAGTTGACATGAGTGGGTTACATACTTACATGTCTTAGGCGGTTGTCTTCGCATACTTCTCTGATGAATGAATCTTCTTCAGCACTGCATTTGTGTTCAGTTTTTTATTTATTTTGGACAATTATAATTTTCGGGGGCATTTCGTCGAATCGGGGACATTTTCAGGGACAATTTTTAATCGGGGACGGCACTGTCAAATTGGGGACTGTCCCCTGAAATCGGGGACGTCTGGTCACCTTAAAGTACATCTGTAGAGTACAGTGGAATGCTGCTATATAATGAACACCCAATACTGAACATTTGGCTATTCCGAACAATATCATCTTTGGATCCCAATTTGTGTGTGCAATACATACTGAATATGTTTCTTCAAATCACTAAAATGGCTAATATCTGTGCATCCTGCCATGTTGGTTATAGCGGTGTTTCACTGTATGTATATTATAATCGGACTGCATGTATATTATAATCTGAACACAAGTTTTTAAAAGGGCGCCCTCTTTTGATTAAAAAGAAAACTGCGGTGGTGTAAGTATATTATTTTGTACACTTCCAATCATCTATACGGGAAGCCGGAAAACCAACGAAAACCAACAAGAACTCACCCATATATCAGACTTGTTGTTGTAGGGTATGTCTTGGCATAGCTCCGGACTGAGATAGCACGGGGTTCCAACACATGTACTGGCCTTATCGATGGTGTGCTCTAACGTCTTCGCTATGCCAAAATCGCCTGTTAAATTGAGAAAAAAAAATTTCCATACCAAAATATTTTAACGGTATGTTTCTACCAGCACCATCTCCATACCCCAAAAGTTATACGTAAATCTGTGAACATTTCTGTTTGGGTGTGTTACAAATCCTGTACTGGATCTTTAACAGGTAACTTACATTAAGGTGGAACTCTCATTAACCTGCCTCTTGAGTATAGTGTTAGTTTTAACATGGATGGAGCGTTTTCAGTTTTTCACTCGGGTAAATTTAGTGGTTCTGCTTGCAAATTACTCACCTAACTTCAGCATGTTCTTCTTGGTTAGAAAAACGTTCTGTGCCTTCAGATCTCTGAGGAAAAACAAAAAGAGTCAATTTTGTTTAACTTAGAAGTTCTTAAAGGTAGCTATCAGTGTTTACATTCTCCGGCTAGCATCGTGGTGGGGCGTGGGGAGGGGACTAAAGGGTTAAAGGTTAAAGTTTCACACACCTGTGAAGTATTTTCATGGAGTGGATATATTGTACGGCCATCAGTAGTTGTATAAACCACTGCATGATCTGGCTTTCCACAAAACTCTCTCCTCGATTTCTGGCCCTCTGGATCTTCTCGTCCAAATTGCCGCCATCGCAGTAGTCCTGAAAAGAACGACAATTGGTCAGACAAAAAATGAGAAAAGAAAGAACGAAAGTACGGGTGAAAGTACAAGCGATCAGGGGCCGATTTCAGTAATGTTTGCGATCATCGTAAAGCCCAAATCCATCGCTAAACGGAAAATCCATCGCTACTTTGCGTAGCAATTTTCCGTTTAGCGATGGAATTGGGCTTTACGATGATCGCAAAGCGTTAGTGAAATCGACCCCAGGTTGTGCTCCCTCTTGAAATCGGCTAATTGTTTCAAACCGTGGGCTATCATTAGGCCTAAAAAAAAAATTGTTGTGTTGCCCTCAGCGACCGACCATAAAAATGCCAAAACTTTGGGTCTGTTTTTTTTTTCTTTTTTTTCTGAGTCCTAAAGTATAAAAATTCAAAATTTTTGACAGAAAATGTAAGATTTAGCTGCAAAAAAGCGTGTCTCCTCAAAACGACCCAAGACCGTTGATTTATAAGCCCTGGTGACCATACATCCTGTATTTATTCTTAAATGTTTGAAAGTCTGCTCCAAAGAAATCCAAAAAAAATTAATAAATCGACCGACCGACCCAAAATTGTAATTTTTCCACTTAAGGGCAACACAACAATTTTTTTTGTTAGGCCTTATTAACCTGCACGATGCAGAGATGCGCTGCATCCGGGGTCTGCTCAAAGAAGGACTCGTAGTAGGTGACGATGTGCGGGTGTCGCAGGTCCGCAAGTATGTTGGCTTCGCGCTGTACTGCTTCCTTCGTCCGCGTCTTGCGCTTTTCATCCAGCTGTATCTTCTTCAGGGCCACTAACCTTTCATTCGCAAACAAGCAAAATAGTTAAAATTAGGGAGAGAAACTGGAGTACTGGTCGAGCTCAGTCATTGAAAAGCCTGGCCAGGCCCGGGGTGACATCACATGTTGCTTAGCAATTAAGATGAATTCAGACTAATAAAGGTAGTATCATACTTTGGTTTTTGTCCAAGAAATACAGATTCATGGGCAGAAATATCAAGGAAGATACAGTAACAGTCGTCTGTGAAAATTTCAGTCCCATGCATTGCCCACTTTTTGAGAAAACAGCGAAAAACGGGCGCAGTATTTCTTTTAGTGTTTTCTCTTTTATTTTTGATCTTTTAAAAGATCAAAAAGGTTTTCGGTCATTATTTTACTAATTTCTGGATAAATACACCATTTCAGGCAGAAAACTTTTAACGGTATGTTTCTACTACCACAATCTTCATACCCTGTAAGTTATACGTAAATCTGTGAACATTTCTGTTTTGGTCTCTTACCAAAGTATGATACTACCTTTAAACCGAGAAGCCCTGAGTCTATCTTAACAAAAATTATGTAATAGTAGTAGGTTTATCACTTCACAGTGCTCAGTTCTTGCCGAAGTCACTAAACACGACTTACTTCTTGCTTTCTTTGTGACGAACTAAGTATACGGCTCCGCCTGATCCCGTGCCCAGCGTGGTGACTTTGTCATATTTCTCCATGATCGCATTTGGACACGCGACAGTTTGTGAACTTTTGGTCGAAGAGGTGGATGGTTGGTGCAGGCAGGAGGGCAATATATATCCCGAATGGAATGGTGTGGCAGTCCTGAAGAAATTGCTGAACGACTGTCAGAATAGCGTCAATCACTCAACAACTCCACAGCTGCTGGGGTCACACTGCAAGTAATTCAGCAATCAATGTAAAATAAACAAATTAATATCTTTAATTGCAGGCGGATCAAAAGATTTATTGATTCGCTACAACAAACGACCACTAAAGTAAAGCACTGTACATGTAACAAACAATTTCTATAGTTCTTGCCATTATAGCGGCGTTCCATGACTAAAAGTTAAACTAGTTTTATTGAATAAAATAGAACAAATTTGAAAATTGTAGGCCTAAGTGATGTCACATTACTCATTAGGCCTAGGGCCCTATTAATCTTTAGTCATGTTAAATACAAATTCACTGCCCACTGGCACTGCGTGCACTGGGCTGGTGCAGAATAAAGAAAATGGCATAATAGTGTCTTTTACGCCACCCATATTATTTTCAGTAGGCCTATTTACATGTAGGCCTAGGCCTATTTGGGTAAGAAACTTTTTTTTCACCGAAATATTGCCGAAATAGGCCTAGGGCTTATGTTCATTTGACTTTTTTAGGGTTTACAAGAGCCATGTTGGAACAGAAGAAGCTAAATAAATACAGAAAATAATATGGGTGGCATAAAAGACACTAACAGTAACACATCTAAGGCCTACTGACCACCATGTCAGACCAAGGGTTACGATCATCGCAACTAATGTTAGCCGGGCCAATTTCATAAAACTGTTAAGCACAAAATTTTGCTGAGCATGACATTTCTGTCTTAATAAAAACAGGGTTAGCCACCAAATTTTCATGTGTTGTGTATCACCTGTGATTGTTCTTTGGCTGTTGTTCGCTGACCATGAATATCAAAGCCTTTCAATGGTGGTTTAATTGTTTTTTTATTGGGCGAGACATTTTTGTGCTAAGCAAATTTGTGTGCTTAACAATAGGCTTAACAAAATAACAATTTATGAAAGTGGCCCCTAACATAACGTTAGGCTAGTCCGAGTAACTTGGACCCTACTATCGCCAGACCATGTCCAAATGTTAAAAAAGGCGATTTTTAGGGTCCAAGTTACTCGGACTAGAACGGGACTAACGTTACTCGTTAGTCATGCTAGTCTAACGTTAGGCTACTTTTCATCACAACTCGGACTCGGAGTTACTCCAGCACATCACCTGTTGATCATTGGTACGATTTTCTTCATTCCACCTTAGTTAGAGAGCTGAGACTTTTTATTGTGTTATTATGGGAGATGTGGTTACCATGCCAACATCAAAAGACCAACCATACACAAGAAATAACCAGACTAACGTTAGACGTAATGTGCACAAATAACTCGATATGAAACTGAAAGTGAAAGGACCAACCGTACAGGGGCTCCGTACGGGTTGAAGCACCAACCTGGCATACACAAACTAATAGAGCTGGTTACCAACCACTAGGTAGCGGGAACCAGGGACTAATAAGGAAAAACATAGGCCACGATTGGTGCTCTGGTATGGTTGGTCTTCACTATGTTGGTACGGGTGGTTATAATCTCATTATTGGTTGGCCGTGTTCCTTATAGAAAGTTCATTTACCCCAAAGATTATCGTTGGTAAAAATAATGCTGCCCTCTGTCGGTTGGAAATTTCAGCAGGCTTGATCGATGATGCGCTTATTATTTTGTAATAATTATAATTTTTTTCATGGGCAAAAATATCAAGAAAGATACAATAAAAGTCATCTGTGAAATCTCCAGTCCAATACGTTGCCCACTTTTTGAGAAAATAGTGAATTACGTCCACGGAATATGATATTTGCACCATTAATTTTTAAACTTTAAAGATTATTTTTTCGGTCGTTGCTTTTACACATTTCTGAGATACCTACAGCAATTCAGGCGTAAACATTTTAACGTAATGTTCCTACCATCACCATCTTTATGGCCTGAAAGTTATAGGTAAATCTGTGAAGATTTCTGTTTTGGTTTCCTACCAAAGTATGATATACTACTTTTTAAGGTACAATATACATGTATGATACATGATTGGGGAAGGTCACAGAACATTAACAACACTCACAATTAAACAAATTATAAATCTGTGAATATTATTTTGAGCTCAATCGGCCATCTGAGTCACGATAAAATTGCAAACCTGACTCAATTACTCTTCTAAAACACAAAGAATGGTTTTGATCTTACCCCAGAGACAAAATGATTTTCTTTGTTTACTAATTAATTAAAGGTAGTATCATACTTGTTTTTTGTCAAAGAAATACAGATTCATTGGCAAAAATATAAAGGAAGATACAGTCACAGTCATCTGTGAAAATGTCAATTCCATATACGGTGCCCACTTTTTGAGAAAATCGTGAAAAACGGCCACAGATTCTTAAGTCTTTTCTCTTTTAATTTTTGATCTTTTAAAAGATAAAAAATATTTTCGGTCGTTGTTTTACTCATTATTTTCTGGATAAATACACCACTTCAGGAGGAAACATTTTAACGGTAGGTTTATACTAGCATCATCTTCATACCCTGAAAGTTATACGTAAATCTGTGAACATTTCCGGCGGTTTTGGTCTCTTACCAAAGTATGATACTACCGTTAAGTTAAGCAAGGGCTTTTGTATCACGTAAGCGCTGTATTATGATTTTGTTGGACAGCAACCAGTTTGCACTATCGAGTTGGCATAACCACTGATTCCAAGGTAAAAATACATGTATAATTTTCAGGGAACGAATTAATTAGGATTCTTTTGTTTTCATTTCATTCATTCATTGGCCCCTAATATAATTTATTCTCGAACTTGCTGCAGCACTGTAGGCCCCCCAACTATTTTACTTTTTTGTAAGACGCGCGGTACACACTCTTTGGGAATGCCAAAGGAATTTTCTGAAGAGAAACACTGAATAATTATGAGTTTTGTAGTGGGATTAGAACACACCCATGCAGGCTTATTTTGTCAACGCGGAATATATAGCACTGTATTTCAGCAAGAGAACGGAGGAGATGGGATGTCTAGTGGGCCATGCAGTATTTCTCAGTCAACTCTCCGTTTTCACACACTCAGGTGAATGAATTGTTTCGCGGCCAAAGCAATATGGCCCTATCCGTCGCCGATGATAACGGCGAGGATTTGCGCTTGCCGTTTCTTCACTGGCCATACATTATTGACACGGTAGCGGAGCAGACGACTCGATCTCAGCTTAGCTAGCAGACGATCGCGACAAAAAAGTCACACAAAAGGCTTTTTTGTAAGATGTGCGCGCATACATTTTCTTTGCTAAGCATAGCTGTAGTCTTGTAACGATCATTGCCGTGAAAGTACGCTTATAGTAGGTGTTATTAAATGTTTCTGCTCTGCTAAGCAAGGATAATTAGCAGTGCTCCTTTTGGTCGACAAATTCCGTGCATTGTGATTGGCCAACGCTTTGCAAACTCTTGGAGGCGCACTATTGTGAATCGCCCGTCTTGATCTGGTGCCCTGACTCCCCTCGATTTAATTACACATCTCATGGGCTTGTTTACATTTTTATTGACAAGTTGATAAGAAAGACGTGATGTCTGCGACCGATGGGTGGGTACAATTTCCTGTAACTTTTTGAGTCGAATGCATGGCCTTCTAAAGTGGTAGTGCTAGAGTGGGCCAACATGTTTAATGGGAAACAATTGATTGATGCTTGAGTACTACAGTTAGTGAGTTAGGCTACAGTATTTTTTTAGAACCAGTAATTAGTAAACTGGCAGTATAAGCAAGTTAACCATGATAACTGGCACTAAACTGGGCATTACCCGGCTGTCAGATAATATTGTAGATCTCACACGCGTAGTGTACATGGATGTACACACGTTGCATGGTTGCAATGTTTGTCTGAGATCTGGTGCTATTTTTAATTTTAGCGTAAGTGCAGAGCGCTATTACTCTGTTGTAAGTATGCTACCAAAGTATGATAGTAGGCTACCTTTAAATTTCTCGCAAAACTCAGGCAATGGCCGCAAGTGACGTGACTGGTGATGATAGTGCTATGAATAGCGATGCCTCAAGTTCTGAGACATTCTCAACCTATGAGGAGGAGCTGCTTTACGCTTCAAGGAATGGGGACAACCGCACAGTGCAACGTCTTCTTGAAGCGAACAGCGAGGGCGCTATTCAACTGAAAGTAAACTGCAAAGGTGGGTTGTAGATGTATGCATTCTTCATCTGACGGCCTCGGTCAATTCTTAGAATATTGAAACCTTATTTTTAAATAAATGTAGACCACCACCATGAAGTGTAGTCTATGTGATTGACGCGCTCACCGTACAGCGAGCAAGCATCTATCAAATGTGTGCAGATTTCCTGATAAATTATGCAAGGCAACCCAGCACTGACCGCTCTAAGTTTTGACCAATCAGGGGGCATCTAGTCTACTATCATACCGTTTGGCGAGCGCGCCTATCACAAAGAAAGCTGCTGCCGCGCAGACGTGCGAAATTGTCAAATCAGCATACTCCGTTATGATCCTGATGGAAATGTTCTCCAAACAGATCCGATTGGCTGATGTGCCGCGTTGCATAAAATTTGCATGCACGCATGTATCAGACGTTCGTACGTAGTGACACGGAGTAGAATGGGTGATACTCGGACTACATGAGGTGTGGCCAGCTCCAACAATAGACATATTGTGCGACTAACATTTACGTGGCATCACGTTACTTATAATGGGTATTTTGTCATCCCGTTTGGCACAGAGCAGCGGTGGAAACATGGACACTGAAAAGAATTTGGGTGATATGATAGTCTTCTTTGCTCGTTTCCACTGCTGTTCTGCACCCATATTTTTTTTTCTCCTGTCAAGTAATTTCAGGATTATAAGGCCTAAAAAAAAAATTGTTGTGTTGCCCTCAGCGACCGACCGTAAATTGCCAAAACTTTGGGTCGGGATTTTTAATTTTTTTTCCCCTAAAGTCCTAAAGTATAAAAACTCACCATTTTTGACAGAAAATGTTAGATTTAGCAGTAAAAAAGCGTGTCTCCTCAAAACGACCCAAGACCGTTGATTTATAAGCCCTGGTATATGAACGACACAGTATTTATTCTTAAATGTTTGAAAGTCGGCCAAAAAAAAAAAAAAAAAAAAAAAAAATTCGACCGACCGACCCAAAATTTACATTTTTCCACTTGAGGGCAACACAACAAATTTTTCCTTAGGCCTAATTCTAACAAATAAAGCAAGGTTTGTTGAGTGTTGAACATCCTCTTTAATTAAGGTAATCATTTCTGAATCTTTGTATTTATAATTATAGGTACCAGCAAGGCCAACCTAGGCTGGAGTCCATTACATCTTGCTGCATACTTCGGTCACGTTGAGGTGGTCACCGTACTCTTAAGATTCAACGCCGATGTGAACATCGTAAACACCAATGGAGACACACCTCTCCATCGGGCAGCATTCACCGGACGAACTGTAATTTTAATTCCAGGAGCCAATTTCATGGAGCTGCTCAGCACATAAATTTGCTTAGCGCAATCATGTCTTGCCCAATAAAACAATAAAGCCACCTTTAAAAATTCCATTTGATATTCATGGTCAGCGAACAACAGCCAAAGAACAATCGCTACTGATACACAGCACATATTTGTTGGTTAATCCTGTTTTTATTAACACAGGACAGAAATGTCATGGATGGCAACTTTTTGTGCTAAGCAAGGGCCGTGAAATTGGTCCCAGGCTATTTATACATCTCTTGGTTCAGGAAAATTTCTTTGGGACAATGTGAAATGTGTACTGAATCTTTTGAAAAGTTACGGAGCAAATGATCTTCATTGCCAAAGTTCAAGCAATCAGCGGGTTCCAAACACAGCTGCTTACCATTGATTATGACCGGCTTGAATTCGGGATATTGTCTGGCATTACTTCAACCATTGTGTTCTCGCATTGTTTACACCTAGATCCCTGCACACATGGCCAGGCCAGATGACTTCTATTTGACCGGTGGCTGATAATGTGGCCGAAACAAAGCGAAATGAATCTTGGGCTGAAGTGGTTATTAAGAGAATGCGAATGCTGTACATATTTGCTGTGAATCATATCGTGTGCTTGAGTTTGGAGGGCCTGACACGTTTCAATCCTAAAGATCCTAGCAGGATCTTTAACGGAGGTCTCGGCCTTTGAGAAAGATCCTGCTAGGGTCAAAACGCGTCAGACCCTCTTAACTCCAAGCATTTTATAAATTTCAGGTCATTTTTTTTGGTTGATGAGCAGTTTGCAGCAGTTTATCACTTGCATTAATCATATTGTGTCTTACAGCCTTCTTCAGTATGAACCCATACATACAAATGTTTTCCATCACATTTCAGGAAATAGTTGATCTTTTGATCCAGTACGAAGCGGACGTCACCATCATCAATGGTGAAGGACAGATGGCTAGAGATGTTGCTCACGGCGACGACATTCAACGGATGCTCGTCGGTAAGTTGCCAAATTTGCAATCTTGTGTTTTGAAAAGATGCATCTTTTTGAGGTGATGTATCAAGATTACAGCATGGAGTGCTGTGGCCTAGTGGTCTGGCGTGTCGAAGTCAAGGTCTTGTGGGTCAATCTACAGATTGTGGGTTTGAATCCAGCCATGGGTTAATGGTGCTTGCGTCCTTGGGCAAGACGCTTTGACACATATTGCTTCTCTTCACCCAGGTGTAAATGGATACCTGCGAGGGTAGAGATGGCTTTGTGGTTTGATCAGCTTCTGTGCGCTTTAAAGTTGCTTGGGCTGTATACTCCCTAGGGAGTTGAGATGGTTTCAGGAATGTAAATTATGGCCCAATGACCAGGGGTAATAATATGTGCACCAGGAGTGTCTTTGGATAGATGTGTGCACAGAATAAATTCAGAATGTTTAATTATTATTATTATTAACAATTATAATTCTATTATTGAAAGGAGATTGAAATGTTTGCTCTGTTTCCATTGTAGCAACGGAGCAAGCTCAAAGGTTAAAACTGGAGCAGCAGCTACTTCAAGCATCAGCTGATGGCCAGTTAGAGGATGTTAAGAGACTGGTGAGTTAAGCTAGTAAGTTCTTCTTTCGTTTGCTCGTGAGCTTCCACTCCTCACAACTGCAACTCGGTTGAGGAAAGCCATGTCCTAGTGTCGTCATCCATGATGCCATGTTCGCCGTTGGGTGGCCGGTGTTGGGGGCAGGACTCAGTGAAGTGGTCCATTGTCTGTTCTGGGTACCCACGGTCGCAGGCGGCAGAGTCTCTCAGTCCCCAGTTTTTCATGGTGGTGGCGAAGCGGCCAACGCCAGTTCGCAGGATAGTTAGTTAATGGTCTGATATTTAAGAAGAGTAAAACCAAACACCAAAACATTTTTGATCTTGGAAAGATACTTAAAAAAATGAGACAGCTACATGTATTCCCACACAATTTGCGTAACAATTGTTACAGTTTTTCGCTGTTTTCTAACGTTTCCAATGATCAATTGAGCTGAAAATTTAACAGGTTTGTTTTTATTTCATGACAAATCCAATTATGAGCAGCCTGCAGCTGTTCTGTCATCTTTACCAATGTTGTACATGCCCTTTGAGCACGACCCACAAAACAAACATAAAGGCAGCTTGTGATAAATTAACATTTGTGGAAACTCTAAATTTTCCTATGACTTGTTTTCTTTTCGTTTTTTGTATCCGTAGTTATGTGGTCCAAGGCCACCAAACATCAACTGCTTCAACGTGACTGGGAACACGCCCCTCCACTGTGCCAGCTATCGAGATGAAAGGGAAGTTGCCTTGCTGCTCCTCGAGCACGGTGCCAACCCACGAACCCCCAACAAGAAGGGTCATACTCCCACTGATCTGGCGCAATCACAACACATGAAACAGCTGTTGAATGTTAAACCTTTGAAGGCAAGTACTATTGAAAGGTACAGTACAGGATTGGTAACATACCCAAATAGAAATGTTCACAGATTTACCTATAACTTTCAGGATGTAAAGATGGTGCTGGTAGAGACATATTGTTAAAATGATTCAACCTGAAATGGTGTATTTATCCAGAAATTAGTCAAACAAAGACCGAAAACAGTTTTGATATCGGGGTAAGATCAAAACCATTCTTTATGTTTTATATTAAGAAAAATTTAGTCGGTTTTCGCTATTTTCTCGTGAATCAGAATTTTCACAAGTTTATTATTTCATGCACATCAGACAAAGTGTGAGTGCTGTCCTGTGACCTTTACCAATCATGTATTATACCTTTAATGATACCTTTCTCTCAAGATAGATACCCCTCCCAACTATTGCTTTCCTCACAAGTATTATCCCAAACAGCTGTTTGAAGTGATTGAGGCTTTTTGTGACGCTACGATTTTTCTTGTATTTCTATAGGTCATGCACAGTGTTGATAAGCTGGAAGGTCCATTACTTAAGGTAGGCAAGCATGGATTTAAGAATGGGAGATATGTGTGCTAATTAAAGGCAGTTTAAAATTCTTGCTTGGGACTACTTTTGGCGAGGCAGTAAGTTGCCCTCTAGCTATTCGGCGAGAGAAACATTTGCACGAGGCTGTGATCAGGGGCACAAGTTGAAAGATCGGTACATCTAGGGAAAACAGCGCCCGGTGCAAGTGCTAAAATTGTGCCCTTAATTCCAGCTTCTGATGCCAATGAAAAAAAAATTGAGAATTTAAAATTGGCATCTTTGTTTGTTTGTTCATTGGATTATATTTCCAATAACTTCAACAGTACAGCTATTTAATTTTATTTTTTTTTTGGTGGGGGGGGGGGGGGGGTTGTGCCCCCTAAAATGTGGCGCCTGGGGCACTTGCTCCCATATTGTCCCCCCTAGATATGCCACTGGACTACAGGGGCAAAAAGGCATTGACCAAGGACACCAAGGCAATGACCAAGGTGCAGGGCAATGACCAGGGGCACTAAGGCAATGACCAGAGGCACCATGGCAATGACCAAGGGCACCAAGGCAATGACCAAGGACACCGAGGCAATGACCAGGGTGCAGGGCAATGACCAGGGGCACCAAGGCAATGACCAAGGGCGCAGGGCAATGACAAGGGGCACAAAGGCAATGACCAGGGCGCAGGGCAATGACCAGGGGCACAAAGGCAATGACCAGGGCGCAGGGCAATGACCAGGGGCAAAAAGGCATTGACCAAGGACACCAAGGCAATGACCAGGGTGCAGGGCAATGACCAGGGGCACAAAGGCATGACCAAGGACACCAAGGCATTGACCAAGGGCACCAAGTCATTGACCAAGGGCACCAAGGCAATGACCAGGGGCACTAAGGCAATGACCAGGGGTACCAAGACAATGACCAGGGGCACCAAGGCAATGACCAGAGCGCCAATGTACACAGTTTGATTTCAACTTTGTTTTCTCTCCTCTTTTTTTTTCTTTAATAAAATTGTCTTAATAAATCAAACTTCTTCTTTTTGTTCCAATTCAGTCCAAATTTACCAGGGGTTTAAGACAGTACTGGGTAGTTCTCGACAGAGGAATTCTGACGTACTACAGGAAAAGGTACATGATCAGTATTGACTTCTCATTATTTTGTAAATGGTTTGTCAAGTAAAAAAAAGGTTGAAATTACATCAGAATTAAAGGTACAGTACAGGATTGGTAACATACCTAAACAGAAATGTTTACAGATTTACGCATAACTGTCAGGGTATGCAGATGGTGCTGGTAGAAACATACCGTTACAAAATTTCCACCTGAAATGTCGTATTTATCTAAAAATTAGTAAAACAAAGACTGAAAACAGTTTTGAAATCGGGGTAATTGATCAAAACCATTCTTTATGTTTTATAACAAAAATTGAGTCAGGTTTTTTGCTATTTCTCAGGACTCAGATGTCCGATGAAGCTCAAATTTTCACAGACTTATTATTTCATGTACATGTTGGATTAGACAAAGTGTGAGTGCTGTTCTGTGACTGTTACCAATCATGTATTATACCTTTAATCCCTCACAATATAGAAATCAATTTACTTGTACCTTACATTTCCCTTCCGAAAAATGAAAATACAGAAATGATTGAGCCCATACTTATGCCGGCTATAAACTTTAACCATTTATGACCCATTCTTGTCCACTTTCACTTGGTATTTCGCACTTAGTTTTCTTGGGGCCAGGGCCCAATTTCATGGAATCCGTTACGGCCTATTTTTGTGCTTACGGGAACTGCTATGCGTGAATTCTATTTCATGGAATCCGTAAGCAAGACTGTCGGTTAGCGAAGAATTTCTAGGGTAACCGTTATCATTTTCTGCTAACGGGCTGTCATATGCATTCTGCACAAATTCCTTGCTTACCGTTACCAAAAAGGAAACTCTTCCGTGAAATACGCTAACCGTAACCCAAAAAATTCTGCTACCGTAAGCAAAGATTTTTTGCCAACGGTAACGGATTCCATGAAATTGGGCCCTGTTTGTTTCAGGCACGCAATCAGTGATCCTGCCTGCAGAAGCTGCGGCTCCGGATCCGATGTAAGATTTCGTATCCTGCATGGGACGTGGATCTGCAAGATCACTGATCGCGTTGTCTGAAATAAATAAGGTGCACGACTGCACGTGGTCATGTTACAAAATGCAAGGACATTGCACGAATCATACTCCATCTTGTGCAGTGTTACTTGTCACACCTATGCAGTAGTGAGATGAAGTCTGAATCTGACATTTCATTGTAGCCATTAGGCGACCGACCGACCGTAAAATGCCAAAACTTTGGGTCGGGATTTTATTTTATTTTTTTTCTCTAAGTCCTAAAGTATAAAAACTCACCATTTTTGACAGAAAATGTAAGATTTAGCAGTAAAAAAGCGTGTCTCCTCAAAACGACCCAAGACCGTTGATTTATAAGCCCTGATGACCATACATCCTGTATTTATTCTTAAATGTTTGAAAGTCTGCCAAAAAAGAAGAAAAAAAAATAAAAAATCGACCGACCGACCCAAAATGTTAATTTTTCCACTTGAGGGCAACACAACAATTTTTTTTTTTTTGGCCTTAGGGCGCCCCTTTTTATTATTGTGGTTCTCATTTCCCGACCGGCCCATATTTTGGGCTCCGATCGAAGGAATAAATTGTTTTTTTATTTTGGCCGCCGACCCTGTCCAGAATGACATAATATAAATTCTTGAAAAAAAATTAAAATTCCAGAATTTCTGGAGACAAATGTTGCCAATTGGCCTACATCTTTATACTGTCTATCACAGAAATAATAAAAAATTATTCAAACGAGATTTTTTTTCCACCGAACATTATTTTTTTTCGACCGACTGACCCTCCCTCAAGGTAAAAAAGAAATGAGAACCACAGTAATAAAAAGGGGCGCCCTTATCACATTGAATAGACTGACATCATTGCGTGGTAATCCAGTAGATGATCATGTTTGTTACGTCTTATTTGTAGGATTGACGCGGTGGCGGGAAATAAACGAGTCGGCTTCAAATATCTCGATCATGCTGAGTTTAAGGTGATGGTCTTCTGCACATTTTGTATCTTTTAGATATTAAACCTGTACGAATTTCACACCCATAGGTGCTTGTGGAGAAACTTGTATTAAGACTGTGCAAATACTGCCGCAAACTGGGGCCAATTTCTGAATTTCATCATAGAGCTGCTTAAGCACCAACATTTGCTTAAAGAGGATGTTCAACACTCAACAACCTCGCTTTATTTGTTAGAACTATAATCATTAAATTACTTGACATGAGAAAAAAAATATTTATCTCACACTGAACACAGAAAGAGAGTCTTTTTGAAGATTTTCTCTCAACATGCTCAACCCGCAAGCTACCCCAAAATTGAAACTGTCTGATTTTCGTCATTGGGGGCAGGAGACATTTAATGAAAAGGCTCCGTAATGTGACGTCACAAAATCACACAGATTTGTCTGCTGCCCCCATTGACGAAATTCAGACAGTTTCAATTTTTGGGTAGTTTGCGGGTTGAGCATGTTGAGAGAAAAATCATCAAAAATACTCTCTTTCTGTGTTCAGTGTGAGATAAATATTTTTTTCTCATTTTAAGTAATTTAATGATTATAGTTCTAACAAATAAAGCGAGGTTTGTTTAGTGTTGAACATCCTCTTTAAGCAACCTTTGTATTTAAAATCAGTATATGCCAGCCAACTTGCGAAAGTTAGGCTGTGTACAAAAGTATATAGGAGATTTTTTTTATTTTTTATTTTTTATTTTTATGGTCCCTTGCCAGTTGTTTTTAAATATTTTTTATCATTGGTCAATCTGCCATCGGAAGGATTAGAATTTCAACACTTTCACAGACTGTTTGTCGTACATTGTGGAAAATGTATTTGACGTATTATGTTTGGTTTGTTTGTTTGTTTGTTTTCCAGCCGAATTTAAGCAACCCTTATGCATTCAACATCCACTACTCCAATAACATGGTGCATACCTGGTTTCTGGACCCGGAAAACTCCAAACTTTCTAGAGAGGTAGGCAGATAGTACGAGCGATTATTCACAATAGTGCGCCACCATGTGTTTGCAACGCATTGGCCAATCACAATGCGCAGAATTTAATTTTGTCGCAAAAAAAATTCTCATGTGGAAAGATGCGCAGTTTGTCGACAAATGCAAAGTTTGCCGAGGCGGTGCAAACTCATGGTGGGGCACTATCGTGAAACGCCTGTAGTTTGGACAAACAATTTTCTTTTATCAAATGACCGCAAGGGAAACTGGCTGGATTATCTAGACAGTTTCCCACCTAGAAGTTGAAACGGTTTCAGGAGTTTCTGGGAGTTTCAGGGATAATGTCACCCTCCTGAAGACGAACAGAGCACACTGTTCGAACGTTCGAGAGATAATACTACCGGTTCTTTCAGAACCAGACACTCTCACAGAAGAGATTACCCACACGGTGTCACTGCAAACCTACATAATTTTAGGGATAACGTTGTATAAAAAGAGCTTCATCAGGATTTGTCAGAAATGCTGTATTTATTGTAAGCATATTATGACATTTTGTCCACGTCTATCTGTTTGTTTGTCTGGGTTTTTTTTGGCCAGGTATGGTTGAACGCTCTGCAGGACCATAGAGCCTACAGCGACCACTATACAACGCCTGCAGCCGTAGATGATGACTACGATGACGTCACCGAGGATTTCATGCCTCTTGGATCGGTTGCTGATTCTCTGAAAGTAAATTCCATCATTTTCCTCAAAATGTCTTTGGTTTTAGTGCCATAACTGAATATTAAGTCTGTGCAGGTTGTGATTAAACAGCTGCAAGCTGCTCATCAACGGAGTAATAAGGGCCTGATGTCTCCATCCTAGCAGGACCGCCTGCAAAGGCTGCTCGGAGTTAGGAGGGCTTGACATTTCCATCCTATCAGGATCTTTCTCAAAGGCTGCTCAGAGTTAGGATCGGAGGGCCTGATGTTTCCATCCTAGCAGGATCTTTCTCAAATGCGGCTCAGAGTTAGGTGGCCTGATGTTTCCATCCTTGCAGGATCTTTCTTAAAGGCTGCTCAGAGTTAGGAGGGCTTGATGTTGCCATATTAGCAGGATCTTCCTCAAAGGCGGCTCAGAGTTAAGAGGCCTGATGTTTCCATCCTAGCAGGATCTTTCTCAAAGGCTGCTCAGAGTTAGGAGGGCCCGACATTTGGATCCTAGCAGGATCTTTCGAAAAGGCTGCTCAGAGTTAGGAGGGCCTGACATTTTGATCATTGCAGCATCTTTTTCGAAGGCCCTCCCTCCTTCCCTCCCTCCTTCCCATGAGCATGTTTGATGAAGCCTATGTTTAGGACCAGCTTGATCAATCCACAGACCCACTCCACTAAATTTGCACATCTCCCTTATTACCCTTTCGGATTTTGCTGAAAAGCAAAATGTGGAAGCACTGCTAGTAGACCAGTATGAAAATGAGAAGGGTTGTCGTGGAGTAGCAGTTTTTGAAATGACTTGTTGCTCTCTTGCAGACCGCTCAGGCAAGGCAGCGGGTTTTAGAGCAGTCGGCTGAAAGCTTTCACGAGCTGGTGGACTCTCGTCTGAGCAAGAATTCTACAGATATGTCCTCCATGTTGGATTTCTTTGGTAAGTCTGTGTCAAATCACTGTTTAATATCTTTTACAAGATAGAGTCATGTGGATCGGTTTTGCGGCTAAAAAAAAAATGTTCTCCCACATAACGCCCAACAAACATTTTGTGACACCCTCCTCCTCCTTCTCCTCTCCCTTTCCCTCTCCCCCATTTTTTTTTTCATTTTTTTTTTTCAGGGGCCCTCTTGGGGGGGGGGGGGGGGCTCAAGCCACCGAGACCCCCCTGGGTGCGCCACTGCACGTAAGGCTGAAGCGTGCCATGACAGCTTCGTTGTTCTAGTTATACCGGGAAAAATGCCATGAGATTTATAACGGACATCACTTTGACACTCTGATCATTCTCTCGGCAACGTATGCCATCTTCATCCAACTAACGTCACTATCCATATCTATGTTGCTTGTTTCAGAGACCTTGCCAGATGTCAGGCGGCATTTATCAAGTCTCACAGAGGCATCTAAGACGTTGTGTGGCTCCCTGGCTCAGTGCCTAGCAACCCTGGAACGTCAGGAAGAGGTAAGAGGGTTTTTTTTTTCATCATTTTAGGGTAAATTTGAAATAAAATCGTGTGATTTGTCAATCTATGGTCATCAAATGACCATGGGGAAACTAACTGAATTTAAGAATTCAGTCATTTTCCCGTGTGGTTGTGTGATGATTATTTTGAATATTTAGTCATTGAAAATTGAACAAAGATTGACTGGAGCGGGATTCGAACCAGCGACCTCCTGAATACCTTATCGGCGCTATTACCAACTGAGCTATCCAGCCCTATGTTTGCGATGTCCCTAATAGTCAATTATTCTTGTTTGTTTGGTAGTCAGAAGCCATGAAACCACTCGCATACAGCTATATGACTTTAAAACTTGGATCTCTGGTATATGCTGTGCTTCTGGGAGACAGTTTCTTGGTTCTGCTTACTGTATAAGTGTCAAAATTCAGTGCTAAGCAGAAATATCTGTTCTTACGAGATGGATTTTTTTTTTAATGGATTTATGGATAAAATTTTAATTTGTGTTTGTGCACAACAAAGGATTTCTTGGTTACTTGGCCCTAGTCTACTTATTTGACACTAACTCTGTAAGCGAAGAATGAGGGTCATAAGCACGGAATTCTGCAGTTAAGCGAGTCATGAATTTGGGCTTACAAGTTTGAGGGAGCTGCATAAGCACAAAAATTGCTTAAGCATGAACAATCTTCCTTAGTTGATCAAACAGGATTACCAACTAAAATTTTCATGTGATATTAACTGCTTTTGACTTGTATTTGATCATTGCGTGCTGAGTATAACATTCACAAGGAGTTTTTGCTGGCAAACTGATTTTATTTACCAAGGTTTTTCATGCTTAAGCAACTTTTGGTGTTTAATAAGCAGCTCTATGAAATTGGCCCCAGGTTTCTACACCGCCTGAGCTGTATTTGTATCCAGGGGCCAATTTCATAAAACTGTTAAGCACACAAATTTGCTTAGCACAAAAATGTCTCGCCCAATAAAACAAACTACCATTGAAAATTCCATTTGATATTCATGGTCAGCGAACATCAGCCAAAGAACAATCACAAGTGATACACAACACATGGAAATTTGGTTGTTAACCCTGTTTTTATTAAGACAGAAATGTCATGCTTAGCAAATTTTTGTGCTGAACAATTTTATGAAATTGGCCCCTGAGCCATTACTTGGCTTATAAATACATGTGTTATATTTTCTCTGTCATTTCTGTTATTTTCAGTAATTCTCTGCATCTGAGATGTTAATAAAATTTTCATCCAAATGATTTGAATAAAAATGTGTCTGATTAATTTCTGTGTCTAAAATATTTTTCTTTGCTGATTTTTTTTTTTATTTTTATTTTTTTACAAAGTTATATACATACATTCATAATTTCACAATTGATGATTTATACCAGTAGGCCTACTGGGTTACAGAGATATTTTAGCCATTTTATTTCGGATGGTGTATTTGTAGGTGAAATAAGTTTAATTATTTAATTTAGCCTTCATTTTTAGAATATTTATTTGGATAATTTTTTTTAAGTTCAGAGCCTGCAAAAGTGCTATTGGGTTGGGCTGGGCTGGGTTGCATTTGGTCATTCTAAGCATTTGAGAAGCATCCTGCTAGGATCGAAACGTCAGGCCCTCCTAAACTCCGAGCATTTAAAAAAAGATTCTCACATTTAGAATTCTGCAATAATTGCGATTCATTTTACAATTTCAATCTTTATTCGACCTAGAATTCTCTATAAAAACTTAACTTCATCGTTTAATTAATTCAGTCTCTGTTTTGAAGTTAAAAGGTAGTTTTCAACATTAAATTCATTCCCGATTTATTTATTTTTTCTCCCAGGAACATAAATAGCGCCCTCTATACAATTAATTAGGAAGTTTGGGACAATCACGTCACACACACACGGCAAATCAATCAGTTCTTACGGGACGTGGATTTTCTCCGGATTGGGACAATTTCTTGGCCGTTTTTCCTGCTTTTTTCACCCCGTCATTTGTCAGAATACCTTTGAATTTGTGACTTGGTTGGAATAGTTCTCAAGAGACTGCCTTGTGTGAGGTAAGCTTGGTGTCATTTTGCGTAAATTCAAAGACTGAAAAAGTGAAAGAGTTGACCATTTTTTTTTCTGTCGCTGCCTTGTCCTCATGTAATGTACAGTGTACAGTGTACGTAGTGTCTGTACACGAATGAAATGAATCACCATCATTATGACTGTGTGAGGTATACAGGAACATGTGGACGAAGATTAGGCCTAATTTATCAAATTTACCATTCTTGTGTATTTTGCATAAATACAACTCACTTTCGATGGATCAGGCTAGGTCCATGTCCAGCTAAAAGTAAATAAAATTAAAAATGCTAAGTTTTGTGAGTTGATCTAACGTTAAACGTTTGCTTTAAAACCGACAGCTGACTGGCTCGAACAGCTGTGCCTGGGCCTGGCCTGGGTCTATGGGTTGGGAAGAAAATCATGATGATTGTATTTTAATAATGTAGGCCAGGTCATAGGCGGGCAGCCATAGTGAGCCTAGACTCCATGGATTCCTCACATTAGCAGCATTTAATGCATTACGGCATGTTGATGAATGATGTCAGTTTCTTACTCTTCTTACTCTTAGTGAAAATGAATAAGGTAACACCAATTCTAAAAAAGAAAACGGGTGCCAGACTATCTTGAATCCAAGCCTCGGTTTGATTGCACTGCTTCGATTGTAGGATGGATGCATCGTGAATAAGGTCTATTGGGAAGAGGCAACGCTCGACTTTGCCCGTGCACAAACCCATTCGGGACTGAACTGGTGCACATGACAAAGGGCGCTTTGAGATAAAAAAAATTTCGTTACAGGCCTCAGCTATAGCTACAGTACATGTACATCAGTATTTTGTCAAAAACATCCTGTATTATGACTCTCTTTTCAGTTATAATGCAAACCCGGTTCTACCATGCAGCTGAAATATAGCGACCATCAAATAACCACAAGGGAAACTGACTGGATTAATATTATTTTTAAGTCATTGAAAAGTAAACAAAGAAAAAAATGGCTGGAGCGGGATTCGAACCAACGACCTCCAGAACACCGTGTGACTGTGACCTCAGTTTTCACACTTGCCTCTCGCGAACCCACCTTCAACCCGAGGCGAACTCAACCCGATTCAATTCACACTGGGCTTTTCAACCCGGGACGAAAGTTTTAACCCGGGGCAAAAAATCTCAGCCCTGGTCCGGAGCAGGATGGACTTCAACCCGGGTTGAAGTCAATCTCGGGTTTGACGCGGGGTTGAAAAATTTCCAGTGTGAATCGCCGCCGATTTCAACCCCGCCTCAACCCCGAGATTTGTCCAGTGTGAAAAGGCCTTTAGTGGGTTTTTGCCGTAGTACAGCGAATCAATTAAATTCCTAAAATGCTTGCTACTTGAGAAAAACCAAATAAGGAATGTTAAATTGTTGTTCTTTTATGATTTCTTACACACATTTGATAAAATAAATGTGTGTGTTTTATGAGTATATACTTACTGTACGTACACTTAGACAAAATTAATTTCGTTTCAACTCCACCCTCAAATTAAATTTTTGCATAGAAATGATTAATTTCATTAGTCGCTGAAATCATTTATTGACTCTGTGTAAACCACTTAAGTCGTGTAAAAGCTTTTAATTTTACTGATTCGTTTCGAAGCAAGCAATTTAAAATTTGTTTGAAGTTGAAATTACATGTAATTCACCCAGAAATGGTGGTTTGGAAAGTGTCAATTCGTTTATTTAAATGTGAATGAATGACAGAAAGCTTTCAAATTTGTGAAATGTTTCAAGGCTCACTGAACAATGTGTACTAGTCGCAGATGTTATGTACAGTATACCTGCTGTACATCAGATAAGATTTTTACTGGATTTTTACTAGCCCATAATCATTGGTGTATGTTATGGTAAATTTAAACGGATTAAAATCTTACCATGAAAATGTACATATTATGTACACTGTGTTACAAGGTACATGTAGAAAAAGAAAAAGTGTAGGACTGAAACATGTTCCTAGTCCTATGCACATCAAATATATAAAGTATGTGCCAGTTTGTAAATTTATGATAATGTGCCCTGAAAATGATCGGTACCCCTTTACACGGTTACCAGTACATGTACATTGTTGTTTTTATGGGTTGATATGTATGCATACATGTACATATGATACAGCATGTACTTGACTACACCCATCCATACATGTAGGTTTTATGTGTAGAAACCATAGATGTACATTAGATCTAATGTTGTGTTAAAAATACGTTTTAATTGAAGTGAGTCTAAATTTACAAATTTGTGAAAAGAAGTCTTGTACATTCTAATTAAAAGCTGTAGGCCTACATGCACATGCAGGCCTACAATGTACATGGATACATTTGTGCAATTTTGCTGGTTCTGAAAGAATTAGGCCTACAGTATTTCTTTACTTAAAGGTATTATCATACTTTGGTTTTTGTCAAAGAAATACAGATTCATGGGCAAAAATATCAAGACAGATAACAGTCATCTGTGAAAATTTCAGTCCCATGCGGTGCCCACTTTTGGAGGAAACAGTGAAAAACAGCCGTGCAGTAATTCTTTAGTCTTTTATTTTTGATCGTTGTTTTACACTTTTCTGGATAAATGCAGCATTTCAGGCGGAAAAATGTGAACAGTATGTTTCTACCACCACCATCTTCATACCTTGTAATTTATACGTACCGGTAAATCTGTGAACATTTCTGTTTTGGCTTCTTATCAAAGTACTGTATGATACTACCTTTAACAAGAAATTGAATAAAATGTGTGATACCAGACTGTCTGAAATATTATTGTGTTTATAAAATGTTCTGTATAAAGATCGCCAGGTTGGTGTACATGTACATGTGTACATGTGTATTTACCTTTTTAATAATACATGTAAATGGTTAGGGTTACATGCAGAGTACTCTTGACACACATAAACAATTTTACATGTACTGTACAGTGTACCAGTATGTGTAGGCCTACATATACTGGTACATGTTCCAGACTATTAATTTAAAAATTAATTAGCCCTACCAGTAAAATCACACGTGACCTGAATAACCTGATACTAATTAATGTAGACCTTTTTTCCTCAACTTACATGTAGTGATGTGCCTGCATTGGTGGCGTAGGCGTACACAACACATGTACATATACATGTACATGAACCACACATACCCAAATGTGTATACTAAATGAACACTCTCCGAAGAGCAGAATTGCAATTGCTCCCATTTGGTTCAGAATCACTTTTCTTATGAGATGTATGCAAGTATACCCTGGAAATTCTTCCTTTTTGGGTTTATTCCAAGTTTGGTGAAAAGTCAAAACCTTGTTTTGACCTTGAGACCTAGACCTACATGTACATAAAAATTGTAACCCTATGGAGACTCATATTCAACCCATTGTGCTCAGTCTCCACAAGGCACCAGATATGTACCCATGTAGCAGGGTAGGGTTACATTGTACGGTATTAAAATGTAGGCTGTCTAGAGGGTTAGGGAAAAGCAGCTCTCTTTACTCATGATCTCTTACATGTACATGTATTTGTATGTTTTATGTATGGTACTGAACAGTTTTATAACCTGACATACATGTATACATGTACATGTACAGTGTACATACTCAGGGATGAGATTTTTTCAGATTTAAGCCTGATTTCAGACTTTTGTGTTTTGGATTTCAGATTTTTTTTTCTCACAGGCTGTGTACAAAAGGATAGGAGATTTTCAGATTTCAGACTTTTTATGCTCGATCTGTCATCTGTTTTCAGACATTTTTATCATTGGTCAATCTCATCCCTGCATACTACATGTAGGACATGTACATGTAAAGGCCTACACATGTATGCCTGCAGATGTACAGTAACAATGTACAATACATGTACTGTACGTACCCATGATTCATATACATGTACATTGGCCTACATGCTGACATGCACATAACTGATATGCCACATTGGCATACATGTAATGTAAAACAGATCCAGTAGCCTTGAATGATGAGAGACGGTTCAATTCAATTTTGTTCCAGGTTGCCAGTTATTTATGCACCGCTCATTTTCATAGAATAGTCTGGAGGAATTGCATGTAAAGTCACTGGATAAAAAATTGAAATGTTAACAAGAGAACGAATGTCAGATTATGGATGGGGTTATTATAAAAAATGAGGACCAGGGCCCTACCAGTGGGTTAGCAGCAAGAAATGTGGAATTTTAGGCCATGTTATTTGTAAGCTGTATAGGATTGGTACATGTATAATATGTAGGAAGGCATTTTTCATACACAGTGTGCCCTTTACCATGGGCCTCACCTGCATGTTTTACCATGCAGTTGACCCATGGTTTACCACACATGGATTTTCCTGTGCTTAAAGGTACATACAGTACTACAGGAACAGGATTGGTAACATACCCAAATGGAACTGTTCACAGATTTACGTATATATAACTTTCAAGGTACACATGTATACAGATGGTGCTAATAGAAACATATCGTTAAAATATTTCTGCCTGAAATTGTGTATTTATCCAGAAGTGAATAAAACAAATACCAAAAACAGTTTTGATCTTGGGGTAAGATCACTACCGTTCTTTATGTTTTATAACTATTTTGTAACTGCAGCGAAGGATACATACACTGTACAGGTGTGCAGCCTCTGACCTAATGTACATGTACAGTACATCATACTGTACTTGAGTAAAGTCTGTACATTATGTTGATTTCTAGCATTTTGTATTTCTTTTTACTCATTCTCAAGCACAGACCTGTGGTGTTTATTGTAATCTTGAAATATGAATCCAGTAAAATGCTGAACTCGTACTGTGGTTGGTTAACTCTCTTCCTTCCTCCATGGTTAACCTGTAGACCGAGTACCGGTTCTTATATACATTGTAGGGCCTGGGCCTACATCAATGACTACATATGTATCATGTACAGTCAACACCTGTACGGTATAGTGATATAGGCCTACACGTATATGTTTGCAATTTAACAAGTTCTGGGTCCCTGACATTTCACGTAATTAAATTAATGACCCAATTCTACTGGTTCTTCATACATACGTGTAGGCCTAGACTTTATCCATTGATACAAATTTTATGTATCCAACTTTTCATAAAATGTCCTGGGGGTCGGTTTCACGAGTTATGAAGGACAACCCATTGTATCCGACAACTGTACTTGTACGTAGCGCTGAAATGCATCATAAGTCCTACAATTGATAGTAAGTTACATTGTACGATGAGTTTGGTGAAATCAACGCCTAGTCATACATGTACATGTACATGTAGGCCATCATCCTGTGCATTAATTAATGTGTTACACAATGTTTGTGCATTTGACTTTGGAATTGGCTTTAGTGCAAGAATAAGTGCATTTGGTTTTACAGGAAACTTTTGTGTCAAAACATGTTGCTGTTTTTTGGAAAAGGGATGGTTTTTAATTTCTAAAAGAAGCTACGATTTTTTTGTATACAAGGTCAGGGATCCACCCACACTAAGCTGGTTTTGTCACCTGGGCATTCACGCAAAACATCAGCCTGCCACAAAATGTATTTTGTTACTGTGGATTCGTCCCCGTATTGAAATTCATTCAGCCGTGTCGCAAATCATAAAACCATGCACTCAGTATAAATTGTTTAGTCCCAATGTATGTAGTCTCACACAGTGCTAGCCTCTGGGGTTTTTTTGTGGATCACTTCACAAGTTTTGTCTGTGACCTTGGGTGAAATCTCTCTTCATGGCGACACCATGGTGATCAAAGTGGAAGTTGGCATGTAGGTTTCCTGTTTGTTGTTTTGATGTACACATTGCAGCCTAGCTCTTTAAAGTTTGTTGACCTTAGGCCATCCCGCCCGACCCAAAAATATGCCCCGACCCTAAACATTTTAAACCAAAAAAATTAATAAATTAGAAAGAAAAGAAAAAAAATCGGAAAAAAAAAAAAAAAATCGCAAATTTGTATGCAGACTAAAAGCTTAAGTTAAAAGGAGCAAAAGATGGAAACCAGACTGGTTAAAGTTGTTTCATGTATGTAATTTCTTGTCTTTATGTGACTCGTCAAATACTGTGATATACAGGAAAAAAGCATTTAATACAGGAAAAATTAAATTAAAAAAAAATAATAAATCCGCCCGCCCTACCCTATTTTCCAACCCTCCGTTACTCCAATACAACAATCTTTTTTTATGGCCTTAGCTAGTCTTCTTGACCCCCCTAGCCAATAACAAAATGCTGTGTTCCCTATGCTACTCACTCAGCCCACATACGCAGTACACATTAAGATATTGCTCCCATGAGTCATGAATAATGCATGAATAATGCATGAATAATGCATGAATACTAGTGGATATAATGTGTAGTATTTATGTATGCACAATCTGTACTGTATACACTCTCCATGTGGATATTTAAATTTTAATCCAAATGCAGTGTGGGTTTGATCAGGGTTGACTTGAGCTTTGCTGTTGGGACTTCTGGAAATCATTGGCAAATATGGACATTTTTTTTCCCAAGCACTGTTGGCCAAAGGCCAGGATTTATTTTTGCAATTTTGCATGAATATGTGTGCATGTACAATATGTATGTGTACATGTACACACATGTACATGTACATATGTCTGTTTCTTGCTCTATGGTTTTTCCAAGTATATAGCAGTACATTTGAATACATGTGTAGGCTTATGAACGTGTGAAATACATACATGTACATGTACATGTACATGTAGGCCTACTGTACATGTACTTACATTTACATCATACTGTACATACACGTACATGTACTGTACATGGAGGCCTACATGTACATAACGTGGCATGCCATTCAAGTGAGCATTATTATTCCTGGTCATCGAGCTACATGTACACTACATTACATTACATTACACTCGTGAAACTAATGTACTGTACACATTGTATTCATTTCTATTGTTACATGTACTGTATTCAAGCATGTTCTACCACTTGTGATGCATTGTACACACATTCACATTCCACATACTGTACTGTTCAAGGATAAGGCATCAATTGTCTTTTCCATTGTCCTTGTACTTAATTAATGCATGTACTACTGTACATGTACTAACGTAGGCTAACCACACATTTGAACTAGGCCCTAACTGTGTGCACGACATGTACATGTCATGTGGAAAATTCTAAATAGAAGATGTTCATTAGACAGCAACATAACAATGATTGTATTATAATCTTTTGTTCCTTAATCCTCAGTCCTAATATAGGGCAGACATGTACATGTATGCATTATATGCATATGCACACTGTAACAGTACAATTTCTGACCATCTGTGGTACATCATTTGATTTTTTCCTGTAGTTACATGTACAATACAAATTGCAAAAACAGCTGCGAAGCCTCTTTCACACCCTTTGGGAAAGTTTGTTGACCTCTAGATATAATTGAGTTGCAGAATGACACCTGTATACATGTATACTGTACATGTGTATAGTGTATTTACATGAAGTACACTATAGGGAAGATTTCATTCATTGCAGGATTTAGGAAGTCTACATTGTGTATACAATGTACATGTACCAGCAAAAGAGTGCTTAGGTAAACAGACATTTTCTAAGCAATGCAGCCATCTCATTTATGCAGACTATTCTCCATGGTCAGATAATGGATGTTTGACCAAAGTTGTCAACAATACCTGTAGCCCACATGTATTGTACTCTACTTACATGTACATGTAGGCCTAAAGCAGAGCATAGGCCTACACTGTCAACATTTTCGGTAACAATCTGGGTAACATGTTGCCATTTTTATAGGGCAACACACCTTGGCAACACGACTTTGGGCCTTGTGTACGCTATAGTAACATTGAGCCAATATGTGACCGAGATGTTGCTGCGACATGTTACCCAACTCATTTTGCCTTGTGTACACTGACAACATTTTCAGCAACAAGGTAGGCCTACCTGGGCAACATGTTATCGAGATCGTGAAAAATTTTGACAGTGTACACACTGCTTTAAAGGTAGTATCATACTTTGGTAAGAAGCCAAAACAGAAATGTTCACAGATTTACCTATAACTTACCGTTAAAATGTTTCTGTCTGAAATGGTGTATTTATCCAGAAATTAGTAAAACAACGACCGGAAATCTTTTTGATCTTTTAAAAGATCAAAAATAAAAGAGAAAATACTTAGGAAATACTGAGGCTGTTTTTCACTGTTTTCTCAAAAAGTGGGCACCGTAGGTGACTGAAATTTTATCAGATGACTGTTACTGTATCTTCCTTGATATTTTTGCCCACGAATCTGTATTTCTTTGGCAAAAACCAAAATATGATTACATTGTACCTTTAATTCTACTCTAGGAGAAGAATGACCTTAGGAAAAATTGTAATATACACCACTGTACATGTACATGATTGTACAACAGTACAACCACCATTTAGAATGACTGTACTTTGAAGAGCAATCAATTAGGCCTATAATTGACCTTGACAGATTGCAGTACTTACTGTACAGAGCACCAAAGAGTCAATCTACATGATTGTATACACCCTCAGTCTTGGTTGAAAAGCACGGAGAATTGATATGATTGGGAATATTGTATAATGTACTTTTGTAACATCAATAGACTATGGACATCGCTAAGTCTGTAGGACTATACATTATAAATCTGACATGGACCGCATGGTACAGTACGTACATGTACTGTAATTTTCGGAATACATGTAATGATGTACACTGCGGCCTGTGCACTGTACAGTGCTTTAAAGGTAATATCATAATTTGGTTTTTGTCAAAGAAATAGAGATTCATGAGTAAAAATATCAAGGAAGATACAGTAACAGTCATCTGTGAAAATTTCAGTCCCATACGGTGCCCATGTTTTGAGAAAACGGTGAAAAACGGCCACAGTATTTCCTAAGTCTTTTCTCTTATATATTTGAACTTTTTCTAAGATTTTCGGTCGTTGTTTTACTAATTTCTGGATAAATACACCATTTCAGGCGGAAACATTTTAACGAGTGTTTCTACCACCACCATCTTCATACCCTGTAAGTTATACATGTGCGTAAATCTGTGAACATTTCTGTTTTGGCTTCTTACCAAAGTATGATACTTCACTGTACCTTTACATGTAGGCCCTAAATGTACCGTGAAGACTGAAGAGAGTAGGCCTATTATAATATTTTTATACACAAAAATAAAAATTATATTGATCATGCTTCATACACGTGATACATGTACATTGCACATAAATACACATACTGTATGTAGGCATACTGTAGTACATGTACATGTAGGCATACTGCATGTATGTAGATCTAGACAGCTACATGTACATAAAACACAATCTTCCAAATGTATTTTTTTTCAAGGCCTCCAATTTTAGGGTGACAATAAATGAACAAGAACATGAAGAAGAAAGAACAAGCACTACAGTAATTGGTTGGCCTTCAAATATTAATGAGACATGGTGTCTGCTTCAAGTTCAATACAGGAACAATGTACAGTGTAACAGTATGTGAAGTTGGATGTTGGCTAGTATTAAAAATTGCAAGTTTCACTTCATGCGGGTGCAATTGGTTTTAAAAATTAAAATACATTTGTGTAATTAGATAACGGTGGAGGCAGGCAGTTTGTCCTCGAAGGGCCACCGCCATTTTCCTTGGGCCCGAGATGCTTCCACTGTACATTAAAACGTGAGAAAGTGAAATGTGTTGGAGAAAGATAGGGCCTAACGTTGTGCAAGGTTGACTGGGGGGTAATTAAGCCACTGGCACCAAGGCAGTTGCCTTCGTCGCCACTCGGTACATTTAATTTAATTGCTTGAATGACTTGACCTGACGTATTGACTGATTAAGGTAGGGGATTGTACATGTTTACAGTATTATATCACTCTAGGTTCAAGCCTTGATCAGATTAAAGTTAAGTCTATGCTTATAAGTTATAGGCCTAAGTACTGTGCAACGTACAACGTCTTATGAACTTCTGCAACCAAAGAAAAAGGCCCCATTTCAATTGGCGCTTACAAGTTACAGCTCATAAGAAAATTCTGTGCATTCATGTACATGTACTTTGTCAAGTTACAGTGTATTTCATGGAGTTTTGCATACTGTAAAAGGATTTTCTCGCTTTAAATAACATTTTTACTTGGCTAGCATCCAGATATTTGGCAGTGACCTTCTGACCCTATAACTTCTTATTTTCAGCTCAATTGATCATTGGAAACAGTAGAATACAGTGAAAAACCTCATATCTATTCACAGTGAGTTTTGAACTCACCCAAAGATCCAAACTGTTTTCGGTTGCTGTTTTACGAATTTCTGGATTTAAATACAATTTACACCATTTCAGGCGGAATGTACATGTACCAGCACCATCTTCATACCCTGAAAGTTATACATAAACCTGTGAACATTTCTGTCTGGGTATGTTACCAATCCTGTACTGAATTAAAGCATAGCTCTATGATTAAAGGTTGTATCATACTTTGGTAAGAGACCAAAACAGAAATGTTCACAGATTTACTTATAACTTTCAAGGTATGAAGATTTTGCTGGTAGAAACCTACCGTTAAAATCGTTCCGCCTTAAATGATGAATTTATCCAGAAATTAGTAAAACAATGACCGAAAATCTTGTTGATCTTTTAAAAGATCAAAAATAAAAGAGAAAAGACTTAAGAAATACAGTGACCGTTTTTCACGTTTTTCTAAAAAAAGTGGGCACCGTATGGGACTGAAATTTTCACAGATGACTGTGACTGTATCTTGCTTGATATTTTTGCTCATGAATCTGTATTTCTTTGTCAAAAACCAAAGTATGATATTACCTTTAATATGTACAGGTTTGCAGTGCATGTTGTACACCTGTACATAATACACTGTACAACTGTTCATTGTACAGTACATCCAGCACAGTTAGGTACAGCATGGAGGAAAGAACACACTTTCCTCCATGGGTACAGCACCAGGACACACTGGACAGGAAGTTTAAAGGGATGTGGCAATTTCCTTTGCTAAAGGGGCTTCCACTTCGAGACAGAAACTGAAATATTTAATGTGAAACAGCTGGAGGTGCACATCAAGGTGTGTAAGCAATCACTTAATTATGGAATTATGACTTGGACAACATGTAGGCCTACATGATTATTACTTACGTACAATACAGTATGTAGTATCATACTTCGGTTTTTGACAAAGAAATACAGATTCATGGGAAAAAATATCAAGGACGATACAGTAACAGTCATCTGTGAAAATTTCAGTCCCATACGGTGCTTACTTTTTGAGAAAACAGTGAAAAACGGCCACAGTATTTCTGAAGTCTTTTCTCTTTTATTTTTGATCTTTTAAAAGATCATAAAGATTTTCGGTCGTTGTTTTACTAATTTCTGGATAAAGACACCATTTCAGGCGGAAACATTTTAACGGTATGTTTCTACCACCACCTTCTTCATACCCTGTACGTAAATCTGTTAACATTTCTGTTTTGGTTTCTTACCAAAGTATGATGCTACCTTTAAGCAAATTTTGGTGCTTAAGCAGCTCTATGGTCATTACGTTGATAATATGTGCGTGTAGGCCTACATGTATGTACTCCTACGTATATATTCTTATTTCTGTTCATTCGATTTATTAATTCTAAATTCTTCACAAAGGCCTACAGTACGTGTATACACTACTACAGTACAATGTACATGTATGACAGTACAATGCAGAGTACTTTTACATTTTAACTTAATTTAACAGAAGGATTGGATTTAAATTCTTTTGTGTGTTTTTTTTTTTGTATTTGTTATATACATATACATACATGTACATGTACATGTAGCATGATATTATCTGACTCCAGAAAATATTGCAGCCAACGTGTACAGACCTGTACATGTGTATGTACATGTCTTTTCTTCCCTTAGTGATCAACTCAGAGGAGGGGAGGGGGTGGGGAGGGAAAGCCCGAAGCACTCAAGAGACGGTGGAAATAAAAAGACTTCATCCTGAAAGGCTGAATATCGACCCTTGAATGCACATGTACATTTATGTACACGTACATGTACACTCTGCTGTGTGTTGAGACTTAAGATGGTTAATAAGGAGTGGAGGTCTATGGGTTGCATTCGTTTCAATTGGCTTATTGGTGGTACAGTCCCTTCAGGCGAGCTGGTCTGGTCATGTAACATGTAGGCCTACCTACACCATGGAGGTATTCATGGTCATACTCATACTCGTACTGTATGTCATGTGAGTATGTAGGCAGTGTGAAACACTATATCACTCCATCATGCAAGCGGAACATCACCAGGCGGATGAGAGCTAGATGTAGATACTGTGCATGTTTAATAACCTGTAAAGACTGCAGTTGAGGTAGAAATAGACACTCCATGTTTTACCTTTAGGAACAGTCTGCTGCTCCACTACTTGACATGCTTGGTAAGCAATATGGACACTGTACACTTAAAGGGAGCATATAGGATTTGCAAGGCCTCCAAAAAAGAATTATTGAGTTTGAGACAGAAAATTTACTCAACAGTTCAAATCTTGGTTCATCAGATGCTGGGTTTTTCAAGCAAATCAAGATTTAGTGTCTTTTCCCAAAGATCGTTCGTCCGAACTCAATCTCAATTCCTGTAAAAGGCCTTTGAGGAAAATCCTGTTATTAAAGGTGTAGGCCTATTCCCATCCAGCCAAAACAAAACCTCCAAAGCCTTCCTGAAACCATTTGAATCCAGGGCCGTGTGTCCCAATTCTCTGGCTGCGACCGCAAATAACGCACAAGTCTATGGAAATGGCTGCTGTCACTGGCTAGTGGCTGCCATAGGTACTGTACACGCGGGATTTGTAGCCGCAGCCAGAGAATTGGGACACGGCCTAGCATGAAGGATTAGGAGTCAATTGCAAACTACCAAATCCGCTTCAGTTTGACTTTGTACTGTGTGTAAATCTGGCTTCATATTGCTGAAATAAAAACCAGGACCGACAGAAAAACCCAATCACTCAAGAGATCTGATCAAATACAGTCAAGTAAACTAAGGTGTAATTGAGCAAACACATTGAGCTAATGTTAGGGTGTGATGTAAAAATAGCCACAGAAACAAAAGATTTAAACAAACAGTGGTAAGAGCTCCTTGTACTGTGTGCTCACAGTATGTACATAATGATAATGTAGGCCTTAGATACAAACTGTACATGAATGTCCACATACATACTTTGTACATAGTGTAGACCTGTACTGTACTCTACTGATATTCAGTTTGTGGCTAAAAACTGTTAATTTAACAAAACTATGTACAAGATTTTCCACTTGTTTTATTAGAAAACTTCCAACTGAGCTGTAATTCTTTCAGTTAAAAGAACACATCAACTATCAATAGGATTTCTGGGGTTTTTTTTCTATAGAAAAGATGCCAGATATTTAGAACTGTTTGTTATGTTAAATGTTTATGGGCTGTACCTAAATGCCCAGGGGGGGATTTCATGAAGTCCTACGATAGATCGTAACTTGAGTTTATATGAAGGATAACCCGTCGTATCCTACATACAGGGCTGCATTGCATCATGTACATGTTAAAGGTACATGTAGTATCATACTTTGGTAAGAGACCAAAAAAGAAATGTTCACAGATTTACGTATAACTTACTGGGTATGAAGATGGTGGTGGTAGAATTGTAGAAACATACTTTTAAAATTGTTCCGCCTGAAATGGTGTATTTATCCAGAAATTAGTAAAACAACGACTGAAAATCTGTTTGATCTTTTAAAAGATCAAAAATAAAAGAGAAAACACTTAAGAAATACTGTGGCCGTTTTTCACTGTTTTCTCAAAAGGTAGGCAACGTATGGGACTGACATTTTCACAGATTACTTTTACTGTATCTTCCTTGATATTTTTGCCCATGAATCTGTATTTCTTCGACAAAAACCAAAGTATGATACTACCTTTAAGTTCTACGATTGATACATGTAGTACATGTATTACAGGCATGCAACTTTTCCTCGGATCAGCTGATTTCCTCTTTTTTCACTTCACTCTTATGCCATTGAAAAGTGAAAAACACTGTTCAAAGTCTGGTAAAGATTGGAATTTCCTCTTTTTTTGGAAAGTTCAAGTTGCATGCCTGATGTAAGTTACGATGAGTTTGGTGAAATCAACCCTGGAGAAGGCATTACATGTACATGTCTGCCTACATGTTCACAGTAGTACATGAACATGCACATGTACATGTATGTATAACGTGTCAGTCGCACTTTAGATAAGGACCCCTCAAGTTCATTATCCAGGTACGGCACATTCTGAAATTCCAAGTCTGGTTATCAACCGCTGTCATGCCATCTCTGCAGTGTGTGTGCTGTCCATGCAATCTCATCTATGTCTCTTCAACTATAAACAACATGTACATGTACAGTACAGTACCAGGGGCCAATTTCATAAAACTGTTAAGCACACAAATTTGCTTAGCACAAAAATGTCTCGCCCAATAAAACAAACTAACATTGAAAATTCCATTTGATATTCATGGTCAGCGAACATCAGCCAAAGAACAATCACAAGTGATACACAACACATGGAAATTTGGTTGTTAACCCTGTTTTTATTAAGACAGAAATGTCATGCTTAGCAAATTTTTCTGCTTAACAGTTTTATGCAAATTGGCCCCAGTACGTACATGTGTGTATTACTCATATTACACGTCATCCACATGTGTACATGATGTACATGTACAGTGTATACTGGTGTCTGTTGCCTAATGGTATTAAAGGTAATATCATCATACTTTGGTTTTTGTCAAAGAAATGCAGATTCATGGGCAAAAATATCAAGGAAGATACAGTAACAGTCATCTGTGAAAATTTCAGTCCCATACGGTGCCCACTCTTTGAGAAAACAGTGAAAAACAGCCACAGCATTTCTTAAGTCTTTTCTCTTTTATTTTTGATCTTTTAAAAGATCAAAATGATTTCTGAATAAATACACCATTTCAGGAGGAAACATTTTAACGGTAGGTTCCTACCAGCACCATCTTTATACTCTGAAAGTTATATGTAAACCTGTGAACATTTCTGTTTTGGTTTCTTACCAAAGTACTGTATGATACTAACTTTAAAGGTAATATAATCATACTGTAGGTCCCTACTTTGGGTTTTGTCAAAGAAATGCGGATTCATGGCCAAAAATATCAAGGACGATACAGCAACAGCCATCTGTGACATCCTACTTCTTCTTTTTTATAGAAAACTGTGATAAAAACGGCCACAGTATTTTAAATCTTTTCATAGTATTTTTGATCTTCCGGTGATCAATTTTTTTTTTTTGTCAATTGATTTGACTCTTTTCTGGATAAATACAGCATTTTAGGCAGAGAAATTTGAATGGTTTTTATCTTCCATCACCATCTTTATACCCTGTATTAAAGTTAAATAGGTAAATCTGTGAAGAGTTCTGTTTTGGTATGCTACCAAAGTATGATAGTACCTTAAAAAGTAAATATCTTACCAGCTTACAGTCATCTTGGGGGTGGAGGGTGTATACAGTGCATCTTGAGGCATTTGCACAATTGTCCACCATAAGCTTATCCCAAGGACTAGTTTGAATAAACTAGTCATCGCTTAATACCATTGTGTGTACATTTACAACCATACATTGTAGCCCATTCAAACACACTGTCCCCAAATCCCAATGCCCACCCTTTAAGTAAAGACATTCTGTATACCCTTATCCACATGGGATGAAGATTTGCAGTACTTAATACCATGTAAATATCTTCTTGTGGCAGTGCGTGGTTCTGAGAAGAACACACACTCGACATTTCAAACATGCTCTAATCGTCTCTAAGGGACTGGTGTTCAATTGTCCATGCTTGTCTCATGACTCCAGTTTCCTTATCTTTTTTCAAGTCTCCCAAATGTAATTGCTGATAGCATCATGTACATGCTGTCCTTGTATTGTATGCATACACGATATACATGTACCGCATGCCGGTCGATGATTGTTAGCGCTTAGGCCTACATGTATCTCTTGAGGAGAAAAGGTCACTTTCCTGTCCTCTCTAGCTCTACTTGAAAATCAGAATGACTGAGACATCATCAGGACGAGCGTAGAAGTGACATCTGTACTAGTGGGCGCAGTTGCTGGATTCATGAAGTACATGTACAGTATGCAACTGCAGTTGAAAACGCTCCTTGAGTGACTTACACTTGACTTCTCAAAGAGTTCTATGGGGGTTTACGAAATTGAGGCTCTGGCTCTGGCTCCGTTTCCGTTTCCAGCTCAGGCTCCAGCCCAAGCTCTGGCTCAGGCTCAGGCTCAGGCTCAGGCTCAGGCTCAGGCTCAGGCTCAGGCTCAGGCTCAGGCTCAGGCTCAGGCTCAGGCTCAGGCTCAGGCTCAGGCTCAGGCTCAGGCTCAGGCTCAGGCTCAGGCTCAGGCTCAGGCTCAGGCTCAGGCTCAGGCTCAGGCTCAGGCTCAGGCTCAGGCTCAGGCTCAGGCTCAGGCTCAGGCTCAGGCTCAGGCTCAGGCTCAGGCTCAGGCTCAGGCTCAGGCTCAGGCTCAGGCTCAGGCTCAGGCTCAGGCTCAGGCTCAGGCTCAGGCTCAGGCTCAGGCTCAGGCTCAGGCTCAGGCTCAGGCTCAGGCTCAGGCTCAGGCTCAGGCTCAGGCTCAGGCTCAGGCTCAGGCTCAGGCTCAGGCTCAGGCTCAGGCTCAGGCTCAGGCTCAGGCTCAGGCTCAGGCTCAGGCTCAGGCTCAGGCTCAGGCTCAGGCTCAGGCTCAGGCTCAGGCTCAGGCTCAGGCTCAGGCTCAGGCTCAGGCTCAGGCTCAGGCTCAGGCTCAGGCTCAGGCTCAGGCTCAGGCTCCGGCTCAGGCTCCAGCCCAGGCTCAGGCTCTGGCTCTGGCTCCGGCTCCGGCTCCGGCTCCGGCTCAGGCTCTGGCTCAGGCTCAGGCTCCGGCTCCGGCTCCGGCCGGCTCATTTCGGGAATCCATTCTAAAAATAACGGCTATCAAAATAGAGGCTTTTTCCTGTGGTTCAGAAGTATTAGATTCTCTGGTTTTAAAAGGAAAGCAGAGCTTCAGCTTCATTTGGATGACAGAGCTGGAGCCTGAGCCTAAGCCTAAGCCTCCGTTTTGTAAACCCCATATGTACCCGTGGAGGCAACTTGTGCTTGTCTATGTCCATGTAGGAGATAGCAGAACTTGAGAAGATGGAGATGTGATATCTTCAAGGACTTCATAGCCTCAGAGAAACTTGATCTTGAATCTCAATTTGTTTTCCTGTTGTTGTTTTTCCCCCGTGTTACAGCTGCGCAAGCTCGAACTCTCACTTGCCCTTGAGAAGTCCCGCATCCTGGAAGATGGCCTACAAGCCCTAGCTCAAGAGCATCACGACTTGGAGCAGATCTCCAGATATTCTTCTTACAGTGGGTTCTTCTATGATGCCAAGACGGAGGCTAGCTGTGCTGGAAGCCAAGAGGTACGGTAAATTGCAAAGAGGGGAATCATTTTGTCCGAGAGAATCTCGACGTTTCCCATCCACAACTCGACAACCACAAGAAAAACCTCAACATTGTTTTGTCAATGACCACTGGTGTGATTTTCATTTAATCCTCAAATAACCACAAGGGAAAGTGATTCAATGTTAAGTCATTGAAAAGTGAACAAAGCAAAAATTGACTGGAGCGGGATTAGAACCAGCGACCTACTACCAACCGGGGTGTGACTTATTAGAAAACAAAAATCCTGATTTCAGCATAATTTTCCCTTCACTTTCCTTCACTTGTAGGCCTAGGAGATTTGTGATTTTCAGGATTTTAAATATTTTTGGGGGGATATGTTTTCAGGATTGTTTCATGCAAGTCGCTCGCAGCTACCCTGAATAACATTTTGTTGAAAGCATGAATCAGGTTTTTCAAAAAATGGTAAATGGGAAATTTACAAAATGAGTTTTCATTTGTCGTGGTTAAAAATCACTATCAGACAAGTAATAAAACTGCTGCAAACTGCTCATCAACCAAAATAATGACCTGAAATGCTTGGAGATAGGAGGGCCTGACATTTCGATCCTAGCAGGATCTTTCTCAAAGGCTTCTTCATTTGTTTGCCTCCGAGAAAATTCCTGCTAGGATCAAAACGGCAGGCCCTTCTATCTATAAGCAGAAGTACACACAAATGATTGACACCAGGGACCAATTTCATAAAACTGTTAAGCACAAAAATTTGCTTAGCACGAAAATGTCTCGCCCAATAAAACAAACCACCATTGAAAATTCCATTTGATATTCATGGTCAGCGAACAACAGCCAAAGAACAATCACATGTAATACACAACATGTGGAAATTTGGTTGTTAACCCTGTTTTTATTAAGACAGAAATGTCATGCTTAGCAAATTGTTGTGCGTAACAGTTTTATGAAATTGGCCCCTGTACACTTCCGCCTTCCTGAACTAGTATTCTATTCATCCTAGGACCTAAGTGAGAGGACCTCCCTGGAGTTTGCCGGTTCCCTCAGCGACACGGACAGCTTCCATAGTGTCATGGACGCCACAACCGGTTCCCTGGAAAAGATGCACATTGCGGACTCGGTTGCCGAAGGTCAGAGGTCGGGTATGAAGACGACGGAGGACATCATCAGTGAAGAGAAGCCGATGGCTAACGGTGTGACGGACATCGTCATACCAGGTTGCTCGAGGTGAGTCTGGTGGGGGTATTTTGATTGATGGCAGGTTGAAGGGGAGGGTAGTTGTCTGCTGTGAAAGTGTACAGTCAGGTTTCTTTTTCGTGGATGTTATCAAAGTACATTGATAACATGTATAAAATGGTTTGTTTGAATGAGGTTCAGTTTTTAGAGAGGTTTCGCAAGCAAAGGATACGGTTAGCGAATGGATACAGTTGGCTTACCGGATACGTCACTAGAATTTGTGTACTTATGACGTCACAGTTTTTCACGCTTTTCGTTTTTGAGACACGGATATCTTGCTCGATACGTGTAAATGTTAAACGTGTAGCGAATATCAGTATTTTCATAATTCTCTGTTCATTTTTGGTCATGTGCATGATTAGATTAAAAAGAAAGGATTTGCTGAACATGAATATATTATATATGTTATTATCATCCTTGGTACCCAATTTTGTTTGTACAATACAGAACCAATATGGTTCTTTAATTCCCTATAACGAAAGACAGACAATATCTGTGTATCCCGCCATGTTTGTTATAGTGGCGTTCCACTGTACTTTCAAAAGGGACAAAATTTGGAAGATCACTGAACAAATTGATGTCTGTTCTGTTTTCCGATCCAGGACAGAGCTGCCAGCCGTCATGATAAGGAGAGATCAGTTCAGTCTCTGGACAGTCCTGAAGCAGTGCATAGGGAAGGAACTGTCCAAGATCACGATGCCCGTCGTGTTTAATGAACCCCTGAGCTTTCTGCAGAGGTTTTGTGAATACACGGAGCACTGTCAGTTACTACACAAAGCAGCCATGAGCGAGGATCCTATTGAAAGAATAAAGGTGAGGGTCGGGGAAATTTCGCTTTCTTTTATTTCTCATGCTTGGAGTTAGGAAGGCCTGACAAATTTTGATGCTAGCAGGATCTTTATCGGAGGGCTAAATGATAAGAGGATAAGAATATGCAAGTGAAGGTACACATAAATGGATGAGAGGATCGGAACAAGGGTGGGGGAAGATAAGTTTGGTCAGACAAATAGGGGTCAGGGGTAGGCAAGGTCCAAGGTGGACAACAACAAACATTTCTCATGTTTGGGATGTGGTTGGTTCACTTGGTTGGTTGGTTGTTTGTTGGATTTTGGTAAAGTCTTGTTTGGCTCAGTTCGGTTGTGTTTGCTGAGCTGGGATGGGCTGGGCTTGGCTGGCCTGGCATGGCCTGGGCTGGGCTGGGCCAGGCTTGACTGGGTCGGGCTGGGAAGGGTCTTGACTGGTCTGGGCTGGGCTGCACTAGACTGGACTGGCCTGAACTGGCCTGGACTTGTGGTACATGTAGGTAATAATATTCATCTTCCATTTTGTCCATCATACCTATTGCAGTATGTTGCAGCATTTGCAATGGCAGCTGGGGCTTCCAACCTAGATAGACTGAGTAAACCTTTCAACCCATTACTGGGAGAGACGTATGAACTCACCAGGTAAGCTATCTGTAGCATCAAGGAACATCATGCATGATATAACCACCTTTACTGATTGATTGCTATAGGCTTTCTTTGACAGAAAAAAATGTTCTTGATTTTCAAATCTCTCTGAATCTGTGGACAGAAAACAGTGCTAAAGACCAGCGTTGGAGACCGTCTCGGTTGGTCTCGGTTTTGGTTTCGGTCTCGGCCTGTAATACTTTGAAATACATTTGAGGGTACTGTCTGGAACAAGAGGTTCAATGAACCTTTATTGTCCACAAACATTATTTTTGTTCATTGTGGTACATTCACCCCCCTCACTTTGCATTTGAATAGATCAACATTTTTTAGAAGACCACTGTAGACCTTATTCACGGTTCATCCATCTTGTCACCTTCATTGAATGTATACCAGTTGGAAAAGATAACACCAATTCTAAAAAGAAAAACGGGTACCAGACTACTTTGAATCCAAGCATCGGTTTGAATTTCTCTGCGTCAAATGTAGGATGGATGCACCGTGAATAGGGATGGGGATGGCTATCAGAAGATCGAAGAAGTACCGCTCGAAGGTAGAAGCAGCAACGTGCTGTCGCGGCGCATACTCCCACTGATTGTTTGTTTGATTTCTTGAGACCTGACTCTCTGTCTTGACCTTGATCACGATGCTATTTTCCCTCCAGGGAGGACATGAACATGAAGATTGTCCTGGAACAAGTCAGTCACCATCCCCCGGTCAGCGCCTTCCATTGTACCTCACCCTACTTTGAGTTCCACGGCTCCATATACCCTAAGCTCAAGTTCTGGGGCAAGAGCCTGGAGATTTTCCCTAAAGGTGTGGTCACAGTCACGTTACCAAAGTAAGTCAGGTTGTGAAGATTGTTTGTTCTTAGTCAGTCCCAGCTTAGTCAAAAGCTACCCTGCCACTTGGAGGGTTGTCTTATGCAGCAGGGAGTCTGTAAGGTATTGTAGGGTCAGACTGCTTGCTCAAAAGCTACCCTGCCACTTGGAGGGTTGCCTTATGCAGCAGGGAGTCTGTAAGGTATTGTAGGGTCAGACTGCTTGCTCAATAGCTACCCTGCCACTTGGAGGGTTGCCTTATGCAGCAGGGAGTCTGTAAGGTATTGTAGGGTCGGACTGCTTGCTCAATAACTTCCCTGCCACTTGGAGGGCTATGTTATGCAGTGTGCAGCAGGGAGTCTGTAAGGTATAGTAAGGTCAGACTGCTTGCTCAATAATTACCCTAGGAGGGTTAGGGTTACCTTATGCGGCAGGGAGCTTGTAAGGCATTGTAGGGTCAGAGTGCTTGCTCAATAATTACCCTACCACTAGGAGGGTTAGGGTTACCTTATGCGGCAGGGAGCTTGTAAGGCATTGTAGGGTCAGAGTGCTTGCTCAATAATTACCCTACCACTAGGAGGGTTAGGGTTACCTTATGCGGCAGGGAGTCTGTAAGGCATTGTAGGGTCATACTTCTTGCTGAAAAGATGCCCTGCCATTAGGAGGGTTACCTCATGCAGCATGGAGTCTTATTAGGGATTGTAGGGTCAGACTACTGCTTCGTCATCAACTTTTCTTTGGAGGGTCTACCTTTTGATGCAGGGAGTCTTCGAATGAGGCTTCTTCCTCAAGTATAACCTTGCCCTGTAGGCTTACCAACACATCCATAAACTATTCCAAGTTCCTTACTTCCTGACAACCCAGGTACGGAGAGACGTACACATGGCACAACCCAAGCAGCTGTTTACACAACCTCATCGTGGGCAAACTATGGATTGAGATGTACGGACTCTTGGAGCTCACCAGCCACAAGACGGGTCTCAAGTGCTTCCTACACTTCAAGCCAGCCGGCTGGTTCGGCCGGGATTTACACAAGGTGGAAGGCTACATCACAGACAGAAAGTAGGTTGACAAGGCGGACACTTCCTAGGGATTGGGAGGTTCCTGTTCCTCTCTTTAGACTAATTGCTTTCCTGATATCCGTCTTGCCTGGTCTGTTGACCAAAATGTGGTGTTTGAGTTTTATTTATGTGATGAATTGATTATTGCTTGAAATTCTTCAGTTAGCATTTCCGTGACATGCTACACTGTGACATTCATCAGTGAGTGGTGACAAAGATATTACAGGATGCCGTCGGTGGAAGCTGATGGAGGAACTTGCGGTATTCGGCAGCAACCATTCTTCTCCTCTTAGTTGCTGCATCCTGTTGTGATTAGCCGGTGCCGTCTTGTACAGGTGTCATCTTCCACAGGCGTGGGGATCTCATTACTTGGAGCAGGGTGTGCTTTAATAATAAGAATTTGTAACATGCTGAAATCCGTCACAAGTGATGCTTGAGTTGGAGAACAATGTTTCAATATACTAATAATAATTTAATAATTATTATTAATAATAATATTCAATGTTGTGTTGAGGAGCAGTACTATTTAAGCAGTGGTAAACCTAGCTTGGACTTGATCCGTTCAGCCACAGGGAGCCAGTGTAAAGAATGCAGAATGGGAGTTCGGGAAGGAGCTCTTCTCGCTGCCGGGAGAGTTCTGAAGTCTCTGACGACGATATAGCCTAGATAACGAAGAGGACTAACAGTAATGGCTTTCTCCTCCATCCACCTATCCACAATCTTTCATTTTCATCAGCGACAAGAAGCTGGTGATGCTGTTCGGCAAGTGGACAGAGTACCTCTACGCGATGGAACCGGAGGAGTACGACGGAGCTAAGAGGGAAGAGAAGAAACGTCACAAGCATTTAAGCAACCACGGTCACAGTTCGGGGAGTCCCTCAGAACATGTAAGCAAAGCTCTGCTAGACAAAAGAGTCCATCGGGTCTCTTTTGGAAACTTCACTGGAAATTTCACAGATTACTTTTCCATACCATACCTTACTAGGAGGTGCTTTACGGACAAATATCTTATCATCTGTTTGTTTGTTTGTTTATTTGGCAGATGACACATGATTTTACTGCCAATCCCGAAGGAGATGAATTTAATGATGCACAACTTCTTTGGCAAAACACTCGTAGACCAGACAACTCATCACAGGTAAGACTTCCAAGCCCAGCTGTGTGTGCTCTTGGGTCTATCTACCTAGGTCTATCAAATCTTTGGTTCAGAGTTTTGGTTCTTTAGTTCTGTTGAGAGAAGTTTTGGTTCTTTCAACCAGTTCTTTTAACCTCAGTTATTCAACAGGAGTTTGGGTTCATCCACAAGGAGCTTTGGTTCATTCAACCAGTTCCTTGGTTCTGTTAAGAGGAGTTTTGGTTCTTTCAACCAGTTCATCAGTTCTTTTAGCAGGAGTTTGGGTTCATCCTCAAGGTGCTTTGGTTCATTCAACCAGTTCCTTGGTTCAACAGAGTGGAATCCCAGAGTCTACCCACTGCTTCCTTTGCATGGACAGGAGATTTGGTTCATCCACAAGGAGCTTTGGTTCATTCCACTGGTTCCTCAGTTCTGTTAAGAGGACTTTTGGTTCTTTCAACCAGTTCCTCAGTTCTCTCAACAGGAGTTTTGGCTCGTCCTCAAGGAGCTTTGGCTCATTCAACCAGTTCCTTGGTTCAACGGACTGGATCCCAGATTGTACTGGCTTCATCCTTCATTAGGACAGAACCGATTGCATCCATTGTACTAACTCTCTCTCTTGTTGTTGTCGTTGTTTTTTGTTTTGTAGTATTATAACTTCACACTATTTGCAATACGACTGAACGAGCTGACAGAACAGATGAAGACGTACCTGCCATGTACCGACTCCAGATTCCGTCCGGACATTAGATGCATGGAGAATGGCGACATAGGTAGGAACTTTGTTCAGTCATACGTCGTAGTAACTAAGGCTGTGTCCGAAATGGTTGTCTAGAGCTAGGTCTACGGCTATTGTCTATGGTGGCCATTTTGAAGCGCTCTCCGTAATGCTGTCTACAGCTAGAGCTACGGCTACGACGTCATCAAAATCTAGCCGTAAGAAGTGTTGTCTTGATCCGCGCAAACAAAATGGCGACCGATCATGCTGAGTTGTTCGGGGTCAATTGAGACACAAATGTGAGCTGTTGTTCGGTTCTGGTTTTACTGTCAGAATTACTGTTCTTGGAAAGAGTTCATTATATCATTATCCATCTGGATGAAGTCGATCGCCCATTGTTAACAAACATTTGCTCAACGCAGACCTGTAACGATCAAGCAAATGATAATTCGATGACGTCAGAAAAATTATCTTAAATATCACTTGAGGGCGCAAAACGCTGCGTCTAAATACCAATGGCTAAAGCGCTTCCATAGACGTAGCTGTAGCTGTAGACCTAGACCATAGCTCTAGACAACAATTTCGGATAAAGCCTTAGTCTACGGAATTTCATCAAAGCTTTGAAATACAATTAGACGAATTTGTTAAGAGATTAGAGGGAGTATAGGGTTTGAATCTTCAGCTTCTGTTTTTCCGCCTTTCCAGATTCAGCCTCGGATGAGAAGCACAGGTTGGAGGAGAAGCAGCGGGCGACACGCAAACACCGCAGCAAGTCCAAGGAGACGTGGTCCCCCATGTGGTTCAAGCTGGACATCAACCCTAACACGGGAGAGCAGGACTGGGTACTGAAAGGCAACTACTGGGATCGCAAATACTCCAAATGCCCGGATATCTTCTAAAAGAAAGAAAGAAGCGAAGAGAAGATCTACGATCCTTCACTCCTCCTGCTGTTGTGTTTACGTTGGGCGAGAATATAAAGAAACGCGGAGTAGCTGCAAAGAGGCCACGAGTGAAAGTGAAACTCGGGAATCGTGGTTCTAGAAGGATCGTGGAGGTTCTTAGGTGGATCGTGGAGTTCTCCCGCACAGGAAAATGTCCAAACTGAGGCACTTTGAAGAACGCAACCAACCCCCTGAGTCCAAGACCGGGGGCTGCGAAGGTCATCCTTTGTACAAAAATTTTCCCCATACTTGTGATAATTATCAATCCGTTTTTTTTTTAGATTTTTGAGCTTCCAGACCAGAAAGCACACGGTCACATCATCATCAACAATGTGTGTGTGTGTGTGTCAGGATTATTGACAACAACAGTTGTTGTTGTTTATTTTTATTGTTGTTTACTTGGTTTTTTTTTTTTTCGGTCAGGTGATAAATAATTATTTATTAAGTACTTTGTAAATCCACGTATAATTCAAGTGTGCTTGTCAGCTTGATTGTTTTTGGGAGGGTTTTGTTTTTTTCGATGCGGGATGCCGTTAATGATTTCGCACAGGGTAAAAGGAGTCTACTGAGTGGTTATGAAGATGCGTCGTTGTAAGATCATGTTCTCATCTGTGATTGAACCCAAATAGCTTAGGATTGCCACTGCATATGCACAATTTATAGTTTCTAGGGTTATGCATCGGTAGCTGATGTGCGACTGCGCGAGGTGTGCAGTGAAATTTGTGCTTCGTCGGGATCTGAACCCGAGACCTGTGACTAGTTTTACTGCACCACCACCACCACCACGTGAGCTGAAGTGTCATGCATGACAGTGGCGAAGTATCCCTGCTCGGTTTGCTGACAGGGAACTTTGAGAGGTCCGCTTGCAAATTATGGCTTCCTTTTTTAGTGAGTTTAAAAAATAATTGACTCTTTATATTTAAACATCTCTTGTTCTGCTGGTGTGTCTAGTGTGTGTGTCTTCGGCAAAGAGTCCCACACTCACGCCAGGACACTGTGCACGAAGGTATACTTCTTCTTGCTTGTAGTCATTAATCGTTAAATCTGATCGTGTTGTCCTTCGAAGGGGAGGCAGCATCTCTCAGCCAGGACCTGGTGCATGGTGGTAGGCTGCAGTAGAGCAGTCCAACCACCTTCTATAGACGATGGAAGGTGCAACGCTCAACCAGGTGATCGGCTGTCTGGACCTCACCGCAGTCACATCTGTCTGTGCCTGAGAGACTCCACAGATGCATGCTGCGGAGTTGATTCAGGCGGCCTTCGTTCTCTGTGTGGGAAGTCACTGCCAGGAGGGTGGGATGTACATGTAGGTGGCAGCATGTTGGTGAGTCTGGCTGCTGTTCGTTCCACTTGTTGGAGAAGCCAGACTTTCCTGGGAGACGAAGACGCAAGACAGAACAAGAGATGGGAGAATTACATCACAGAATGGACAGGGCTCAGTCTGAAGCAGACAGAACAAGTGTGAATTTACGACACAGAAACATGTGTATTGCCGTCAATCAAAGAAACCGTAATAGCTTATAAAAGGCCAGTATGTTCCAAGATGCAAGCCGTACCTTGTACGGCTGGTATTTTATTTTTTAGTTTAGAATCTTCCTATTAAAAGCCACTTATACTATCCAATCCCTTGTGATTTGTTTACCATGAATTCTAAATCTTGATGAAACAGTCCTCATTAGCAATAAATGGCCAAGACTGCTGTTTTCTGAATCTCTTGAAAGAGAGAGTTACGACGTACATGTATGCAGAAAAGAAGTCCGATATTTTCTGAAATAGTCATTGAGAAGTGTGCAAAGAAAAATTGACCGGAGCGGGATTTGAACCAGTGACCTCCGGAATACCGTACCGGGGCTGTTACCAACCGACCTACCCAGGTAATGTTGGTGGTGTCCTTAATATAGTCAATTATCTTTGTTCGTTTGGCAGTCAAGTCATGAAACCACTCGCATACCGCTATATCCCAAGGATCATTGAAGATATGTGCAGCATTAGCGATGTTGCAACCTGAGAAATGGTACACAGGGGATCACTCAAAGAGGATACGGCTTTTTTTAATCATAATCACCAAATAACCACAAGGCAGTACATTGTAATTTTTTCTTGTGGTTATTTTATGATTTCTGATATAGTCGCGTTTTGGCCTGAGAAACGTAGATTGTATTTTTCGTTCTGTGTAGCTAGATCTACGTTTCTCGTCTGGCGACATTTTGTCATTTTCCCTCCAAAAAGTGAGAATTTCACGGAAATACAAAATAATGCACTTTTAGTATCAACACATTTGACCTATGTAAAAAACCCTATGGCTGCATTTGTGTACAAAATGTTCCATGTACAAAGAATTCAAATCAACACAAGAATTTATCTTTTCAAAAACAATGTTTTAATATTCTCCGCATTTGTAGATTTCCCTCGTAAGCCCCTAAAACTTGTGTACGGTAGTCTCTGGGCTAGAAATATACCTCTATATGTGTGTCGTCTTTCTAGATATATATCTATTTTAACATTTTAGAGAGGGTAACAAAAAAGATTTTAGGAAAAACCTAAAACCTGTACAAAAAAAAAATAATAATACAACGTTAGGAGTGGAAATAGTGTACTTATAAATAAACACAATATTTCTCGTACGGTATATGTGCATTTTAAAAATTTTGTACAAAAATATGCAGATTTCTCTTGCAAAAAGAGAGATTAATGTTTTAACACAAAGCTAAACCACATAAATACAATATAAAAAAACATGTACCAAAAAAGGACTGCAAATTAATTATGTACGTAAAAAAAAAATGTTTGCAGCGTTGATAATTAATTAAATAATACACTTGCTTTTTCATAGCGTGTTGGTTACCGTGGCGACGGTCGGCTGATCTTTTTAATGGCGATGCGTCATGCGCTCTCTGCATTGTGATTTTTTTTCTGGAGATCGTTGTAATGAACTCTATTTTAATCTTGCCATCTACGTGCTGAGGTACGACACAAATTCTTCTTTTTTGTGGGGCGGGGGTTGTGTTTTAGAAAATCAGAGTGGGTCTGCTCTATTAGAGGTCAAAGGTCAAATCTCGATTAATTTTTATATTAAAGAGACAAATTGACTCTGTGTAGGTTAATTAATTAACTAATTTAATTTTAATTAAATAATTCCAATAAAAAAGTAGATGTAATATTATAATTATTAAATACAAGAAATAAAACTGGTGCAAATTGTTTATGAGCCACAATAATGACCTGAAATATATAAATTTGCTTGGAGTGGGGAGGGCCTGACGTGTTGATCCTAGCAGGATCTTTCTCAAAAAAACTTTAAGAAACATTCTGCTACTAGGATCGAAACGTCGTCAGGCCCTCCCAACTCCAAGCATGATTATTATAATTAGTTGACTAATACTAGGGGATGGTTTTTAGGGCTACTGATTTTCCGCAAAAACGGAAAACGAACGGAGTTCACGGAATCTTCTTCTTGAAATGGAATTCCATTTTCAAAACGGTAAATTCACCAATTAAATTCACAAAATGCATCATTTATGTGAACTGATTGCTATACATTTCCTAGGCTAACTGAATCATGGTTTGGTCTTACAATAGTTGACTGTTTTTTTGTAACAAAACACAGTCTGACTAGTTAGACTACTTTTCCGGTGCATGCCCACACAGTCCGTACAGTATGCGATTTTAATACTGCATGTTATACAACTTTTTGGAACTTAATAGCACGAAACAGATTTGTTCATTCTGAAACCGAACTTTTCAGTCTGAAACCAAATCCAAGGATTTTGGAAATGGAATTTGCACTTTTCTGAAACGGAAAATCAGTGGCCCTAGGTTTTACTGGTTTAGCTTTTTGGTAACCAGCCACATAGGATTTCTTTTAAAAAAAAAATAAAAAATGGTTTCTTATGTTACTTATTTCTTTTGGTGTAGTAGGCCTGGGGCAAATTTCATAAAACTGCTAAGCACAAAAATTTGCTTAGCACAAAAATTTCTCGCCCAATAAAACAAACCACCATTGAAAATTCCATTTGATATTCATGGTCAGCGAACAACAGCCAAATAACAATCACAAGTGATACACACCACGTGGAAATTTGGTTGTTAACCCCGTTTTTATTAAAGACAGAAATGTCATGCTTAGCAAATTTTTGTGCTTAACAGTTTTATGAAATTGGTCCCTGGTTATGGCCATTGTCATGATGTTCGCGTCAACGATGAAAACTGTGTCGGTACCAGACTATTAATAATTGCATGTTAACTATAATTCCTGTATTATTGAATAGAGAGCGTGCACGACTGCACGTGACGTCACTTGAAAGCTTATCGGCCATTTTGGACGGCACGCGTACGCACGCACGTTGCGTATGCGCGCCAAGTACGTACCAGACAGCATCATTATATGCACGCACGTCTGCGTACGCGTCCGGTTGATTTGCAAGCTACGCGAACACATGTGGGTTACATACACTGTACGTACGTGCATTATACATGTGTACAGCGTTGCCATCCAAAATGGCGTTCTGATCACGTGACTGCACACCCTCTATATGGGAACTTGTCATCAGTCATCACTGGAACTTACCACAGACATTTTGCTGTACTTGGGACTTGTATTTAAATAGATTTTCTGGCTGAATAAGCTTGCTGTAACAAGACATTGTAGCTGGAACTACACATAAAAGGGAACTTTTTTATATTATAGGAAATTTAGGAACTCATGGTCGGAACCTGCAGCCAATTTCACAAAACTTTACTCAGTTGCGTAAGTCTGCGTAAGTGGACTTACGCAACTGCGTAAAGTTTCGTGAAATTGGCTGCTGTTGTGTAACTAGGATGGGGCAACAGGGGCACATGCCCCGGGCATAACTTCTTAGGGGGCGCAAAAAACGCAAAGGTAAACAAAAAGGGAACTATTCTGCTTGAAGTTTTTGGAAATTGTTTGAACAAAAGACAAATTTCAATTTCAAATTGTCTGATTTTCTTTTGTCATTGGCATCAGAAGTTGGAAGTAGGGGCGAAATTTTACAGCTTTCCCCGGGCGCCGTTTTTCCTAGTTATGCCACTTGTCGGAACCTGTTGTGGAAAGCAAACTTTTTTTACTTGGAACGTGATATAGGAACTTTGAGAAATTTGGAACTTGTATTGTAACAAAACCTTGTTGTAACGGGAACGATTTGTCCTATGAACCACTGGTAATGTGAACTGTTTGAACTGTGATATTGCAATAAGAACTTATAGTAGCTGTTTCTTCCATTCACTGAGAACTTAATACTGGAACCTGGAACTTTGTGTCCTGCTCATTACATATTCATCAGCAATTTCTGAGCGCAGCATGCCATTGGCTAATAGTTTGACCTGCTGGCTGCTGATTGGTGTCACCATGGTTTCAGAATCATCCGAATCTTCTTGCTACACGAAACGGTTTTATACACTGGATGTACATTGTCAATAGGTTCTATGGTCGATTTCATGAAGCCCTACGATCGAATGTAACTCAAGTTACGAAGGATATAACCCATTATATCCTACGTAGGGCTGCAATGCATCTTTAATCCTACGATTGATTTGTAAGTTACAATGGGTTTGGTGAATTCAACCCCTGACTGTGTTTAGTTTGTAATGTTCATATTAGGTTATTAAAAGAAAGCATAACCACAGCAGTATGGGCAGCGTGTAAAATTAAAAGGGGCCCCAATATTTAATGTAGTGAATCTTTTTCTACCTAGACGTGCCTCAAACCACATTCACCTCATTTAAAAAAAATAGGCAAAGAATACAAAATCAACTAAAACATGGCCAAAAGAAACTAGTAATAAAATCAATTTTGTTTAAATATCGTAGATTATGGCAACTTAACAATTCATGTTATTTGTAGTTTTCATGCATATTATGAACTGAGTGCACATAAAAGGCCTAAAAAAAAAATGATGTGTTTCCCTCAGCGTCCGACCGTAAAATGCCAAAACTTTGGGTCAGGATTTTTTTTTTTTCCTCCGGGTTCTAAAGTATAAAACCTCACAATTTTTGACAGAAAATGTAAGATTTAGCTGTAAAAAAGCGTGTCTCCTCAAAACGACCCAAGACCGTTGATTTATAAGCCCTGGTACTGACCATACATCCTGTATTTATTCTTAAATGTTTGAAAGTCGGCCAAAAAAAAACCCAACACATTATCGACCGACCGACCCAAAATTTTTATTTTTCCACTTGAGGGCAACACAAATTTATTTTTCTTTTGGCCTAATTATTGTTTGCCACCCCAACCCCCCCCCCCCCACACTTTCCTGGACAAAACAGCATCGCTTGCTCTATTAAAGGTACTATCATACTTCAGGGCTGTCATTGTATTTGCATAAAAAATTAAAACTGAAAACATAGCCCAAAATCCTGAAAATCACAAGTTTCCTATACTTTTGTAGAGGCAAAGTGAGGTCCAAAAACCTGAAATCGTGTGTAAAATTCTTGATTGCTTGATCAATTCTACAAGGTTGTTCTGACAAAGTCAAGTACACGAGTGCAGATGTCAGACTTTAGCATCATGATGAATGGTTTAAGTCTCCATAGGTTTGTGGTTGTAGTTCTGTACATTGTACTGTAATAGGACTGAGGACAAAGGAACAACAATGAAACCATTGTCTTCTTTTGTTCAAAGTAGTTCTGGGTCGTACAAATGTATTCTTAGTTTATGAGAATGTGTTAGGACAAGGACAAAAGGAAAAGACAATGCCTCAATTGTCCTCAGACAGTATGTGTTTAACATCAGTGTTTGTAGATTTGGAGGAGAAATAATGAGGGAAGTTGAGCTTGGTAGAGTTTGCGTTTAGCGGCCGGTTTCATGGAGCTGTTAAGCCCCAAAGTCCGTGCTTAGCACAAAATGTCTTGTTCAATAATTAAAACAAACCATCATTAAAAATTCCATTTGATGTTCATGGTCAGCAAACAACAGCCAAAGAACAATCACAAGTGATGCACGACACAATGGAATTTGGTTGTTAATCCTGTTTTTGTTCAGACAGAAATTTCATGGTTAGCAAATTGTTTGTGCTAAGCAGGGCTGTGAAATTTTTTTCATCCTTGCTCAATCCTCTGGTCATGTTGCTGTTCAAGTGAATACGAGAAAAAAAATGAAACAAATATTGTTTCATATGGCACCTACGAACGATCGTAACTGGAATTTACGGATAACCCATCTTATACCTCACAAACATTTTCTGCTTTGTAAAACTTTGCATACTTTCTAGAATCTTTATACAAATTAGGCTTGCCCTTCACTAAAACCTATATTATTAGCACTGCATACTCAGTGCTTCAGAGTGCACATGGACAAATTCTGTGCTGGCTCAGGTGGGATTCGAACCCACAACCTCCTGCTTTATTTACAACTTCAGGGGTCGATTTCATGAAGTCCTACGATGTATTGATCGTAACTAGAGTTAAACAGGATAACCATTGTATCCTACGACTTGTACGTTGGGCTGCAATGCATCATAAGTCCTATGATTGATAGTAAGTTACGATGAGTTTGGTGAAATCGACCCCAGAACTTAAAGTCCTAAATCAGTCAAAAGATTGCATTTTTGTTTTACATACTCACAGATTAATTTCTTTATTGCAACTCATCATGAATAATTATATATGCATTATCAAAACAAATTGTGTCCGTGTCAATCACTAATGAAATCTTTGTTATTTTTCTGAAGGCATTTTAAAGTAAATCAGGTACCGAACTTTAGTCAAAGATAATAAATGACCTAGAATTTGAAAAAAATAAATAATTGTAAGTAAGCACTGTATTAAATAAAATAAAATGTGTACGTATAATGTAAATTTAAACTTTCAGGGTTCACAAACTCATGCATTTTATTAGTAAATACATACAAACATAATAAATGGGAGAAAATTAATTTAAAAAATGAATGAGAGAAGAAAGTTTTGCATTGAGAGAATTTTTGTTTCTGTATTAGTTGTTGGAACCTTATGCTTAGACGAGAGGTTCGTTTCAGATGGACAGATTACAGTGTGGGAGTCGAGTCCTCAAATCAGAGTACATAGTACATGTACTTGGAGTACTTCAAGGTCTGAGTACTGGGCTGAGTCCGAGTACATTAATAATTTCTGGATAAATACACCATTTCAGGCGGAATAATGTAAATGGCATGTTTTCTCCTTAACAATCTTTCGCTTTACTGCCCGATAAATAACGATATATAAAATGCGAAGACTGGTCCTATCCACCCAGTTTGTTTTTATTCATCAACACGAAAGTTAAGTATTAATTTCCACAAACGTGCCATCATCTATCATCATCATTCCAGCCGTAATTACCCAAATGGCCACCCTCTGCCACTAGAGGGCGCTGTCTATGATATCAGTGATGGCCGCTGACCATTTTGGTGCATCCAGTTCCTATTTGTTTTATTCATCAACACGAAAGGTGAAGTAATTTCCACAAACGTCAAATCTTTCATCATTATTCCTTCCAAAATGGCCGACCCCTGCCACCTCTGCCAATAGAGGGCACTGTCTATGATATCAGTGATGGCCGTTGATCCTTGAGTTCCCGTTCTCGGGACGAGACCCAGCGCGTCATGGTGATTTCCTGGACTTTGAAGCGCGGAATGCATTTCGGCGTCTGCATGTCGTCATCGGTCGTATCCGATGGCTTGATGACGTAACAGAACAATACTTGCTGCGAGAAAATAAAACAAAATCAGAAAAAGAAATGAGTATGTTTACGATGCAGCATGTACATGTACAAACTAAAGCTGTAGTTTTACCCGGTTAACCGACCATTCAAGTGGGTACCCGGGTATATTTTCCCGGTTAGGTTAATCGAAAAGTATTTTTTAAGGGCCTTTCCTTTTTTGAAACATAAGCACTTAGAGTTCACTCAGAAAAACATTACCACGATCTTTTGAAGATTGGACCAGCAGGCTTATGCAAAGCAAAGGCCAGACATTTTGCTACATGTATGTCTACCACTGCCAAATGTCCTGACAAAAGAATATTGTCAACCAATTTCCTAAAAGACCAATACTTACTATTTTTTGGTTAATCATCAAATAACCACAAGGGAAATTAACTGACCTGAATTTAAAGTCATTGAAAAGTGAACAAAGAAAAATTGACTGGAGCGGGATTCGAACCGGCGACCTCCTGAATACCATACAGGCGCTCTACCAACTGAGCCATCCAGCCCTACGTTGGTGGTAAATACCCCAAGATTTTTTTGTTACACGGGTAACCGTAACCGAATTACAAACGGGTAAATGGTTTTATAATTATCCGTAAACTTTACAGCCCTTGTACAAACTATTTGCATTATTGTCACTACAGTGCCAGCCTGACAATCACAGTGTTGCTATAGTAATCCACCATAGTTACCTTAGCGACAGTCTCTGTGATCCGGTCCATACCGGATACAGCAGGCCACGTCATGATGCGGCCAGACTCCGATACATCCCATGATCCTTCAGTCACCATCTGAACCAGCACCGAGTAGCTACCATGGTAGAAGGGCGGCCCGTACTTATACAATACTGAATGAAAGAAATGTGCCATCAAATAAGCTATAAGATAAGATAGACTTTGTTATTATAATATGCAAATTAGGCTTGCCCTTCACCGATGCGACGTGGATGAGCACTGCATACTCAGTGCTTGTGAGAGCATGTGAAAAAATCACATGCTGGCTCAGGCGGGATTCGAACCAGCAACCTCCGGAATGGACCATTCCGGCTTTGCTCTTAGGCCTCGCCCCCATGTTTGTTTTACATACTGCATGTGACCGAGTTTGAATGAGGCTTCATTCTTCACCTGATTTAAAGGTGTCCTCCAATTCGTCAATGCGCACAGTTTGATTGACAGGCCGGAAGGGTCCGTACTGTACCAACTGAACTACCCAGCCCTTTGTAGCGGTGTCCCTAATAGTCAATTATCTTTGTTCATTTGGCAGTCAGAAGCCATGAAACCACGCACATACCAACTGAACTACCCAGCCCTATGTTGGCAGTGTTCGTTTGGCAAGTCCGGCTTCATGTTTAGCAGCTGTTTGCAATTGTTTGCTAGTTATCGTCAACTTTGCAAAACTTACCGAACTGCGCTCCATATTTCAACCCATCTCTTGGCACCCAGCCTTTGCTGCGGTAGTAATGGTAGGCCACGTAGTTTGCCACAAAGCTGCTCTGTCTGGCACGGAATGTCTGCCACATCTCGGTAAGATCTAGGGCTTTCTGTATCAGAAGACGATCATCGAGACAATTACAAGGATGAACATTAATTGCAACCATGAGCCAATAGCGCTCCGCACTTACGCTAAAAATAGCACCGGACCTCAGACAAACATTGCAACCATGCACATGTGCGTGGGTGTGCGTGTGCATGTACACTATGTGTGTGTGTGAATCAATGTTTGTCTGACATCCGGGGATTGTGTGACGTCATTAGTGCGGAGCGCTATTTCATAGAGCTGTTTAAGCACAAAATAAGCATCAAAAAGCATGAAAAGTCTTCCCCGATCAAACAGGATTACAAACCAAATTTTCATGTGAAGTTTACTGCTTTTGACTTGTTTTCGGCCATTGTTTATTGAGCATGAAAAGTCTTCCTTGATCAAACAGGATTGCCAACCAAATGTTCATGTGAATGTTTACTGCTTTTGACTTGTATTCAGCCATTGTTTATTGAGCATGAAAAGTCTTCCTTGATCAAACAGGATTGCCAACCAAATGTTCATGTGAATGTTTACTGCTTTTGACTTGTATCTGTCAATTGTTTGCTGTGTGGTTAAAGCAGGTAGGCTGTTCATGTACGGATAATTTATAGTATTCGAATATTGAAAAATATTGACCGAATACTCGAATACAGGCGCATTTGAACCCTAACCCACCTCCATACCACAACTTTACCACACATGGTTTTGCCTGTGCTAAGTGTGGTATCCCCCCCCCCACAATTTAATTTTGAATATACATGTATACATACATTCCCATAGGGTTGTGCACTAAACTTTACTTACCTATTTCTAAACAACCAACCAAACCAACTTGAAATTGACATATGTTCATATTGAGAACATTCTCTATTTTCTATAAAAATTTGGACAGTAAAAATGTGTCTATAAAAGGTACCTAAAACATTAGGGAGACACCAAAATGTCTCCTTAATGTTCGGTGTTTCCCTAAGGTCGAATTTTAAGCAAATACCTTGTCTCCCTAAGGTCCGATCCAGGTAAATATTTGTGCACAAACTGTATGAACATACGACCCAGGACTATAGGACCACCCCACCCAATCCCTCCCATCCATCCCCACCCACAGGGATGAGGACTTGTCAACACTACTGTTATTTACCTTGGTTTCATCCAGAACTGTGAGGCAACCTAGTCCATAGGAAAGAAAAAATGCCTGCAAGAAAAAATACGCTAAATTTTAGCCAAGTTCGATAAATGAGTTAGATTCAACTGCACAAAATACAGGCGAAAGCAAGCCTGGAAATAAACGGAGGCCATGGCCTTCATGGCCCTGGTTCTTGGTCTTGGTGCTCCTTCAAATGTTTCCATAGACATTATGATTTTCCAATGGAAGTGCCCCTTGCAATGGAAAAGTGGCCTTGCCCTCACCAAACCTTATTTCCAGCCCTGCAATAGTGTACTTTAGGCCACCTCAATAACAAATATTGCCTTTAAAAGACTTTCATCTGTGAAATGTCAAATCTCTGTTAATAGCATTTTACCTCGTAATTCCCTCAAAAATCAAAGCTCTGCCCTCTTTCCACAAATCTTACCTTAATATATTAAAGAGGACACCACAACCAACATATCGTCTAATACAAAAGTCAGGTTTGTGAGAATTCAGCTTTTTAGCTGATTTCAGCTTTTTTTTGCCTCAGAATTTCAGCTTTTGTGTTCACCAGCTCTGTATAAAAAGTATGGGAACTTCAACAATGTCTTTCTAATGTTGTAAGTCGAGCTACATTTCCTAAAATGTCAACGTCAGGCGATAACTGGCCTGCATTTCGAGAACTACCGTAATTCTAGATAAATCCATTTCCTAAGCAACGGTTGGTAGCTAAGTATAGAACTAATTTAAATAAAGCCACGTATTGCCAAGTATTAATTTGTACCTCTTCCAGTTTTAGGTGCAAGTATTCATGGATCTGATACGGGTCATCCTTGCGAATTATTCCCTGCTCCTGAAAAACATCAAAATTGGAGAAAAAAAAGTGAGAAAAAGTTTCATAGTTAGATTTGAATGGGAGACTTTGGAGAACCGGTCTTCAAGTCAACAGCGCACGCAAACGTACGCGCAAAACAACGCACGCATGCTTACAATTGCGCAAGCATGGTTTGCGCGTGCGCTGTTGACTTGAAGACCGGTTCTTCAAAGTCTCCCATTGAAGCAAACATTAATAATATAGGACATTAATATTGCAAAACTACTACATGTACACAGTGTATACTCTACTGCGCATTATAAATTTATCCCACACATTATTACAATCAATGATGGCACCTCTTTTACACGTATTATTATTATTATCCCTTTTCATTAGGCTACATTTACATTCCTGCAATCATCTCAACTCCCTAGGGAGTATACAGCCCTGGCTACTGTAAAGCACACAAAGGCTAATCAAGCACACAAAGCCATCTCAACCCTCACAGGTACCCATTTACACCTGGGTGAAGAGGAGCAATAATGTTGTCTTGCCCAAGGATGCAAGCACCTATAACCCATGGCTGGATTCGAACCCACAATCTGTTTATTGACAAGAAGACCTTGAGTTAGACACACCAGGCCACAGCACCCAACAAACATTGGCCAGTAGCTTCGCAGGATCCGTAGTCATTGACAGAACGGGTGATTTTTCAACATTTACTGCCAAACAGCCCCGATACTTGTAAATTTGAAACCAGTATAAACACGAAAGACACTGCAGAACTCAGATACTTTCCCCATCATTATGGAGGGAGGGAGTGCACGAGACTGAATGTCTTATGTGTGTTATGCTACATACTTAAACTGCGCTTTTACCTCCATCTTTTCTTGCGTCTCCCCTCCCTCTGTTTCTGGCAAACTGCTATCTTGAGTTTCTTGTTGGCCGGCATCATTTGAGAACACCTTGTTGGTGGAAGCCTCAGCAATCTCGACGTCTGTTGGACTTTTCCTCGCTTGAATTGCACTTTTCTCGCAATCCTCCGTTGACTTGGGCAACACTTCAGCGACTTCAGTGACATCACCACAAGAAGCTCTGACATCATCATCACACGTCGTGGTGACATCACCAGTTCCTGTGGTGACATCATCAGTTCCTGTGGTGACATCATCAGTTCCGGTGGTGACATCATCGGTTCCTGCGATGACATCATCAGTTTCTGTGATGACATCATCGGTTCCTGTGATGACATCATCGTGGGGTCTTTTCACGACATCACAAGTTCTGGTTGCCACATCATCAGTTCCCGCTGTTGCATCATGGGACACCGAAGAATTGTCGAGGATGCCTGGGTCCTCGCGGAGGACACCGCCAGTCCTGTCAGTGACATCATCGGTTTCCGTGGCCACATCAGTTCCTGTGATGATGTCATCACTATGTGTGTACTCGTCATCCTTTTCCGCTGTCCTGTCGACATGTTGGACTTTGAAGCGTTTCTGTTGGCAACTTTCAGTGGCGGAAGCTTCATCGGTGCCGGACGTATCATCCAGAGATGTGGACAAAGCAGAGTCCGAACCCTTGACCGTCTTCTGGGTCTGAGAAACAAACTGTTTTGACCACTCCAAGTGTCGCTGGTATCTACAGAGGGAGGAGGGAAACAAATCAAAACAGTTACATCTTCAAGGTTGCTATAGGATAGTCTGTTGGTTGCTATATGTATAGTGCTCTCAGGGTTGAAAATAGAGTCATGTCCCGTCACACACCACATCATTGTGAGAATAGTGCATACCACCTATCACCTATTCTCAGAACAACAGTGTCAATATGTCGCTATTTTTGTTGCTTCTACTTGAACTTTGAAGGCTTGGAACAAGTTCAAGAGTAAGAAATCCCACCTGGTTTTCCGAACTTGTTGAAATCGCTGCTGCTGGAACCGTCTCTCATTTGGTGGCACTAAATCAGGAAAAAAAGGGGAGAACAAAACTTGGTTAATGAAAAAAGCATCACTTGCTGGCCACTTGTTTAGCAGCTTGAGCTCAATGGCCATTTGCTAAGCATCCTAAGGCCAGTGACCACTCACATTCCGGCCAGCTTTGGAATTCCGCACTCTTACTTACAGTTCTTCTTGCGCAGTCCTTGATATGAATTCAGGAAGATGCTGTGCTCCGGTTTGCTCTTGGACAGCAATCCTTTCCCGAAGAAACCCTACGACAAGATGAAAAACAAACGAACAAGTATAAGTTGACCTTTCCATCTGGATTGTGATGGAGGATGCTGATTGGTCAATTTCGTACGTCCACAGCAGCTAGCTAGTCTATGTGAGCCGGAGCCTGAGACGGAGCCTGAGCCTCTGTTTCGTAAACGCCCAAAGACATACATAGCTTTTGCATAGCAATCTCTGGAATGGACTGAAGATAATCACTCACCATCTTGTAGAGAAAAGTGACATCTCCTTGTTGTTGAACCAGAACGGTATTGGTCTTGAGCTGTGCGGTGTAGTAGAACCATCGCTTGCTGGATGCAGGCTTGTTGGTGACAGACTCGATAGGGATCGGTAAAGGTGAATCTACCTGTTGGTAAACACGTCGTTTACGTCTAGGAGGTTTCAGTCCTGACATGGTGGAGCTGAGCTGCAACACAAAACAGACAAAAGCTAGTTGAATTGGTGACCCTTAGTCTAGCATAACAGATGTAGGCCTATGACTATGGCTATGAGTATGAGGATCAGGACAAAAAATAATTCAGGGGAATACACGATCTAGGACTAGGAGTCGCGGTAGGTGCTGCATGCAATGTTTCACCAAAATTTCATCTATCAATTGTTGTTTTCAAAACCCATAGCGTTACGGCACCCCGAAAAGTAAGAGAGCTAACGTTAGAAGGCTCACGGAGTAGCCTAAGCTAAGACTAAGTTCTAGTTCGGCACCCCGAAAAGTAAGAGTAGTTAACTTAAAGGCTCACAGAGTAGCCTTCTAGGGAAAGAATTCCACTGATGACCATAATTTGTGCACAACTCTATGGAACCAACAGAGGGCGTTTTGAGCCAAATGGCTGCTGCTGTATTGGAAGTGTACAATTTGCAGGTCAAAAAACCCTGTAAAACTCACTTTTCAGATATGCTATGCAAGTTTTCCACACCTGAGATTGAAGTTCATCATAATTTGTATCCAATAAGTTAACTCTTGGAGGATATAATCATTTTTCCGTAATGGTCATCAGTGGAATTCTTTCCGCCTTCTAGTTCTAAATCTAGAAGTAAGTAATGTTCAGATGGTGATGTACACTGCATGATCATGCAGTGATAAGAAACGAATGACCCTAGCTACCCTGCAGCTGCATGACCTCCATCATTTATTCCATGCATATGGCCAATGCCTTTTTTGGATGGAATGATAACTTACTTTGCTCATGCACGTACTGCGTAGGCTACACACACACTGACTGACACAGTGTGTAGTCTGTGTCAACGTGATCCTACCTTGATTTCTCTTTTGGGAGATCTTTGAGTATCAAACTCGTCCTAAAATGACAGCCACACTGTCAAAGAACTTAAGTAGACAATCGTTCACATTGCGACAGTCCACAATCATGACAAGACAATATTGCACGCATTCCGAGTGATGTAACTTTTTATTTACCCGGCCCACGTACTTACCGGTACATATATATTGGTGCGTTCGTTTAATACACATGAGTCGAGACTAGTCAACCTCTTCCCGACACTCTCGTTTGTTTTGTGCAGTAAACGCGACCATTACAAGGTCAGGGCTGCCCCGTGGCGGCTAAACGAACGCACCCATTATTTTTAGTTATAGAGCGCCCTCTATAGACAATAAAATGTCAAGGTATACCTTTTATCTTTAGACCGTTTGGCTAGGATAAAAAAGTTTTTTTGTCGCAGTTTTCGGTGGGGGGATACAAAGTCATAATTAAATCGGGGTTTATATAGATAAGCTCACAATTTCCATATAATGAAATAAAAACCACTTTTGTAATTTACTTTTGATATTTTTTTTTATTTTTCCAATTATTGTTCATCAAAACAATGACAAAAATGTCATGATATTATCGCAAGACTTTGTACTAAACTGTATTACTAATTTGCTGTGTACAATGTAGTATTATTCGTGACAATGGCAGACTAGAAATGCCCATAATATTTCCTTAATGAAGGAAAACAACCAGTATACACATTTTGCATTGAACAATAAACTCTTTTAATACAGACATGCATGCTCATAAAATGGGCAATGATCATAATTATTTTAAACAAAGTTTTCAAATGAATACAACTTGTTTCATCCAAAGTTACTGCACAATGATATAATTATAACAGTTATAATAGGATGTCATAACATAAAATACAACATTCAATTACAACGTACGTACGTACCGCCGGGCGCCACTTTTTGGGGGACGCAAAAACGCAAAAGCTAAAAAGGGTATAGTTGTTCTGTTGAAGTTATTGGAAATCTAATCCAATGAACAAAGAAAGATTCCAATTTTAAATTGTCTGATTTTTTGTTTCATTGGCATCAGAAGTTGGAATTAGGGGCGCAATTTTAGCGCTTGCCCCGGGCGCCGTTTTCCTTGGCCCTAGACCGCTGATTAAAGGTATAACATGCCTGTGTAAAAAAGTCGACACTATTTTAATAAACAATTCGATTTCTTTTCAATGTATATACACAAATACTGTTATGAGCAAAATTATTTATTTATGTCGTTTCTCAGTTATGATCCACAGTAAGATTTATCAAAGGTCAGATATTAAACATTTTATATAAAAATATAATTATATACAAGATAAAATATTGAGCGTTGGTGGTACAATGCTACAGGTGAACAATTTTAGTGTCATTATGCTTTGCGTCTAAAGTGGTTTATGTTTTAAATTAAATTATGTATCATTTACCAAGTTATATACATAGGCTACATGTACATAATTATGTATTAAGATATTGCATCCTTAGCCGAAGTTGCTCCCTCGGCTTAAACATTATGTAACTTTGAAAACGTTTACAATATGAAAACCAGTGAGAAATACGATAGTGTTCCATCACGCGTTTTCATAAACAATCGTTTGGTATGGACGGCAAAATACTGAAACATTTCCATTTCACTGACAAACTGTTCATATAATTAAGCATGTGCCTTATTCATGACACAGCCATTAATTTTGGTCACCTTCCTTGTAGATGTACATCGTATACCCTTCGGAAAAAGTAATAACACCAACTCTAAATGTAAAATCTTTTGAGTTCGGCACGGCTGTAGCTAGCCCCAATAGTGTGGCACGAATTTTCGCTCAAGCCGCTCCATCCTTAGCCACACGTCCAACCGCCCGATATACGGGGGATATGTTCGGCTCTGGTGCGCGGCCCGCTCACTTAAACTCGCCGGTGTAGCACCAATGAATGACCGAAAAATAGATGAATACAAGATTGAAATCATTCGAATAATATATCATTGGAAAGATGAGATACTAAGGAACATTTGTGTATGTAGAAAGTGTGTGAAATGTGACAAGAGGGTGCACACCAGAGCCGAACATATCCCCCGTATATCAGGCGGTTGGACGTGTGGCTAAGGATGGAGCGGCTTGAGCGAAAATTCGTGCCACACTAGTGGGGCTAGAGGCTGTAGCATGCACGGAATAATAGCCTAGGTGGCTAGGTCTAAGGTCCTTCAACGATGTTCAAGACTGTGTCCATGTCTCTTCAGCACAACATGAACCGCCTCGCGAAGAGATTCAACCGCGTGACGCCGAAGTCTTTGAGGTTTTTTTTCCAAGCCGGTCTAAAGGTCCTTCAACGATGTTCATATGTCCATTTTTCTTCAGCACAGCGAGAACCGCCTGGCGAAGAGATTCAACCGCGTGACGCCGACGTCTTTGAGTGGTTTTTCCAGTGCGAAGAGCACACCGTTACTCCTGAAGGGCGGGTCGCACAAAGCCGGCTGCTGGGCCTCGCGGTCCTCCTGGGCCGACATGGCCGCGGTGTCGATCAGGTCCTGGTGCTGGTGGCAGCTGGTGATCAACTTGAGCTGCTGGATCTCGGAGCGAAGACGCATCAGCTGGATGGCAAGGCGATGGTCTTGAGACTTCATCTCGATCTGAACGAATGGAAAGGAAGATTGGATTAAACGTTTGCCTTCCAGCTCTTTGGTTTAATCCTGTTTTCGGACACTGTCTTGCATGTTCTTCCAACGTTGCCTTTTATTATCTATCTATCTTTTTTACGTTACTACATAGAGCAAGGGGTCACTTCTTAAACTATGGTTACCCCATCCATGAGTTCAATTGTGACAGTGATTGTGATAATGGGAGCAATTTCCAAGCAATAGTAGCTGTGAAGAACAAGTGTAGGGTTGTTCTTGTCCTAGCCTAATAATCCTCTTGTAATATGCGATGCGATATCAAGGCGATACGAAACGGAGGCACGGGCTCAAGCTCCGGCTCCATTTCGTGAATCCATTCTCAATTTTATGATATAAACGGGTATCAAAAAACTGACTTTTGGCTACGGTTCTGAAGTAGATTCTCTGGTTTGAAATAAGAAAACAGAGCTTCAACTTCAATGGAAAACACAAGTTGTCATGACAGATCCTGAGCCGGAGCTCAGTTTCGTAACTTCCCACCCAAAGTGTAATCTCCCAACTCATAGCAGGCTCCATGATTCGAATCAGTACATACACCTTCACATTATGATGTGTTGTACATGACATTGTTCTTCACTAGCTTGGCATGAACTTCCGGCAGCAAAGCAATCTGTGCTGGAAGATGATAATTAAGAAGTCGGTATTATAAGGTCTCCTTACCAGTTCCTTTCGAACCCATTGTATCTTCTCATCCAGACTTTCTCGCCTCTCCTTAAACGTCTTCCAGTCTTCATTTCCATCATGGTAACTGTCTCTCGAATTGCAATGATTATTAAGGTCCCTCAGTTTGGGCAGGTTTTCGCACCACTCCACATAAGACGGCCGTCGGGTCTTCAGCCTGAGTCGAGTTGCCATGGACTTGAGCTTGTCCAGTTCTTCGTCAGACTCGGAGTCCGGCGGCTGTTCAGTGTTGCCATTGATATCGTGAGGGAAATTTGAGTCGTCTGGAGGAGAGAGTGATGACGCCGCCCTCGACTGCTGTTGCCAGAGACAGTTCGTGTTGTGGTCGGATTCTTGGATTGTCTCCAAGTCGGTGGAGGGCCGGTGCTTGGGGAAGCAGCCATTAGCGTCTTGTCGAGGGCTGGACGGTGGGGATATGACTATGGACGGTATCATGACGGCACAAGTTGGAGTCGTGATGTCTTGAGATGGGCCCATCGTACCGACGTCTACAAGACCTGTGGCGAGATAAAAACGAACGAAGATGACATTAACATAAATGAACACACATCCCACCTTGAATTGCTTGCATGAGGCTTCACATAAAGTTTACGCTTCCATTTTATAGCCTTCAGTTACTGATGTACCCTTTTACTAGTACCAATATTCTTCAGGCTCACATTTTTGGAATCTGCAGTCTGTCTGAAGCTTCATGGCTTTTCCTTCGTGTAAGGGTTCAGGTTGCGTCTTACTTTTACTGAGAACTGAACAATAATGATAGCTTGAAATCGCGTGATTCGTTTTTATACTGTATGTGTGTAACTGTATCTGTTTTGGGAGTTCGTTGTGAGTTCAGTAAAAATAATTGTTCGGTGATGACTTCATGTCTACTGCGAGGTACAGCACTGGCGTGATCAGAATGAATCCGTGACGAGCTTGTCTGGGTGCCATGCGCGTGCTCAATTTGCCAAGCTTGATGTCAAACTGGTATAGCACTGGCGTGATCAGAATGAATCCGTGACGAGCTTGTCTGGGTGCCATGGTGCGCGTGCTCATTTTGCCTCGATGTCAAATTTGTCATAATCATTTGGCTGCTGGCTACAAATCCATCATAACAAATCGATCACTAGCTGGTGAGGAGTCAGCCGTTGTTCTGTTATAAAAACAGTTCATGATCAGTGAACCGAAGCATGGATTTATGGCATGCATACGCGGAAGAGAGTCTCGATTCCAACAACCCAACAAAGCAGCGAGGCCAAGCATGACACTGTGTCGTCCCATGAAATGAATCTGGTGCCTATTTGAACATGCTAACATGAAAACAGTCTGGTATAGTGGTACTAAGCCCTACACGGAACATGTAAATAACATTTCCTCGAATGAATTGTATGTGTAACTGGTAAACAACCTTGGTATAACAAAGGACTGTAAATATGGTGAGGAAAGCTGAGCCCGCTAGCGCAACTGAACCCCCACACACGGAAAGAATACAATGTTTAATGTTTTCGTCTGTAAGGTTTTCTCACGAACTGTGAATCCGAGAAAAGGTCTTTGAGCTATGATTCGAAGAAATGTCTTGGGATGAAGTAATTTGTTGACGGCCAGCGTTTACTTCTGGACGCTCGATCATTGCCTTAAGCAGAGTGTATATACACTGTCAACGATTTCGGTAACATTTCGATCCTGCTATAGGATCGAAACGCCAAGCCCTCCCTAAAACTCTGAGCAGCCTTTGAGAAAGATGCTGCTATATACATGTATATGATCGAAATGTCAGGCCCCCTAACTCTGAGCAACCTTTGAGAAAGATCATGCTACATAGGATCGAAACGTTAGATCCTTCTCTAAGCATTTCATGGTCATTTTGATATTACGCTCTAAAAGAGTCCGAAGAAACTACAAGACGAGCTTTCATCATCTTCCAACCGATTTACAGCCTTCGAAAGTTTCATTTCCCTCTCCGTTTACTCAGTAGAGGTATCCATTTGGCTATCTTAGCACTGTTCTGAATGCTTGTGTTCCTGGGGAAAAGTTGGACCGAAGACTACATTTTTCATTCATCACCAATGTACACTTTGTTTGGAGACAAACGAGCGGTGTATCTGTGAACATGAAGCAATCGAAAAGGGCTAAAGCTCGTGACGCCAGGCCTCCTAGGGTGTTCATTTGTGCTCCTTAATGCTCAGTTTCATCAAGACGATCCAAGACATCAGATGTGGACCTTTATTTCCCAATCTGATTAGGGAAACTAAGATGAGATCATTATTCTAGACTGTGGCTTCATGGGGGAGTCTGCTACCGTGGTTATACAAAATGAATGTCCCACGAACGATGTCCTTATACATGTAGGGCCTAGTCAACATATTATCATTGCTTTAAAGCCACAAGGGTGATTTAACGAAGCCTTACGATCAATCGTAACTCGAGTTACAAAGCTAACGCATCGTAAGGGGTCCTATCCTACGTCATAATTCCTGCGATTGCTATAGTAAGTTACGATGAGTTTGGTGAAATCGACACCCTGTGATCGATTTCAAGAAGCCCTACGATCCACCGTAACTCGAGTTACGAAGGATATAGCCCATTGTATGCATCACAAATCACAAGTCATACGTACGATTGATAGTAACTTCCGATGAAGAAAGATTTGAGGCTTTGCAGGGTGACAATTTGGTATGTGGATCGGTTTGCGGAAACACCATGTAAGAATCGTTCGTACTTTCGCACTTCTATATCGTAATTAGGTCTCAACGTTTCGACTAGTCTGCTCTAGTCCTCATCAGGAGACAAGTTACGATGAGTTTAGTGACTAATCAACCCCATTGACTGATAAACTAATTATTTTTACAAGTACATCTTACCACCTATAAGATGACTTCGTTAAAAATAACTCTTCAGCAGAAACACGTGCTGGCGTACCTGAGTGTCGATCAGGAGACATTTCGTTGCATGAACACCGCTCATCAGTCATCTCAGTAGAAGCAGACACTCAAATCATCACCCCGACATACCTGTGTCATGTCTGAATAATAAGAGCCCCGTGTATCGTATCCATTGGCTTATATATCTAGCACAAAGCAGCAGAGAAAACTGACATGAAATCCTCTTGAGTAAAGGGACTTAAGACGGGACAATACCAACAAGCCAGCCGGCGAAACACGCATGTCTCCATCCTAATCCACCACATTGTTAGCCATTTCGTGCCGTCCCAGTTATGCAAACTACAGCTTCCTTATACATCCATAGCAGAGACCCAGATCTCTTGTCGCTCGCCTCTTTAAATTTTCCACATGAAACGTTGAGTTAAGTCGGGGGATATATGAGCAATGGGTGTTGTAATCCTCAACATCAAATAACCTAGATACTACACCGATACACAAAAATATTAAGCATTCCTGATAGGACAATGACTTATGGGGTATATTTGTCATGCATGGTTTGGTCTTGCAGTGTAAACATGATGAGAATAAGAAGCCTAATTGAAGTTTCCCTGGCTTCCAAAAAGAGGATCGAGTCCTGATGAGGTCTCAGCTCTCAGGAAGTCTGTTCTTTCATCTTCAAAGCGAGGCACTGTCTGTCGTTTGTGCCAAATTACACCTATGACTTATTGGCTCAGCTAAAAGAAGAAATTCATCTTAAAAGGTACATGTAGTATCATACTTTGGTAAGAAACCAAAACAGAAATGTTCACAGATTTAATTACGTATAACTTACAGGGTATGAAGATGATGCTAGTAGAAACATACCGTTAAAATGTTTTCGCCTGAAATGGTGTATTTATCCAGAAATTAGTAAAACAACGACCGAAAATCTTTGAAGGTAGTATCATACTTTGGTAAGAAACCAAAACAAAAATGTTCACAGATTTATACGTATAACTTACAGAGTATGAAGATGGTGGTGGTAGAAACATACCGTTAAAATTGTTCCGCCTGAAATGGTGTATATTATCCAGAAATTAGTCAAACAATGACCGAAAAACTTGTTGATCTTTTAAAAGATCCAGATAAAACCGAAAAGACTTCAGAAATAATGTGGCTGTTTTTCACTGTTAGTTCTCAAAAAGTGGGCACTGTATGGGACTGAAATTTTCACAGATGACTGTTACTGTATCTTCCTTGATATTTTTGCCCATGAATCTGTATTTCTTTGATAAAAACCAAAGTATGATATTACCTTTAAGCGAAAGATCCACGGCCCATAAGGTTTGCTGGAAAGGAATGCCAGTCAGTGAATGGCATCGTCTTGGCATATTTAGAGAAAGTCACACATTTCACCTTTATTGGAATTTGTAACAAACATTAATTTAAAATACAAATAATAAACTGCTGCAAACAGCTCATCTGCCAAAATAATGATCTGAAAGTTTGTAAAATGCTTAGAGTTTACAGTTAAAGCAAATATCCTGTATAGACCTTTCTTTTGTTTACAAACACTGACATGCTGGCGACCAAAATGTTGCAAATCATTTCATCTTCTCGACAGACGGCGTGACCAAATTCAACATTTTTACAAACTTCCCATAGCTGTACAAAATACATACCATCATTGCTTGTGTTGTTTTCCATTACATTCAGCAATAATCTTTCAATGTTTATGAAACATTGTGTTTAGATTGTGGTTATTTTGTATGTCTGGCAGTTTGACGGCTCGCCATAGTTTCCGCCATCTTGGTTGGCAAAACTTGAGCTGTGACGTTGCAAAAGAAAGGTCTGTTGGCCTAAATTCTCAAGCAGTAGTCTGATGATGCAGTCATGGGGGTAGTCATTCCCTCTCTTGAAGGCGACAACCAACAATAGACACAGAGTCAATGAAGGGTGAAGCAAAAGTGTGAAGGAAGAATACTCGAGTAAGAAGCTTAAGCAAAGATACCATGCTGTTATGATTGGATATCTACATCAGTCACAAACATGCATCAGTCTGTTTAAGCCGAATCAACTTACAAGGCAGCGTAACAAGGCCCATGGGACCTTGCCTGAGCCGGTGACAGTTTTCGCTGTCATCACAACAGGACGAGTACTGAGCCCTTGTATCGTGTTTGTCAAAACACTGCTGGGATTAACTCATTGACAGGTCCTTTTTACCTGGAGCCTCTATTGTGCTTGAAGTAGCCCCCCTTAAACAAACTAAGTTTGCAGACGTCCCATTGTACATCTCCTCCTAGGCCATGCGAGGCATGTACGATCATGCTTGCAAACTTGTTGAACGATTTAGCCCTTGAGACAGATCCTGCTAGGATCGGAAGGTCAGCACCCTCATAACTCTAAGCATTTTGGCTGACGAGAGGTTTGCAGGAATTTATTACTTGTACATGTATTGTATTGAATCTTAAAGGTAGTATCATACTTTGGTTTTTATCAAAGAAATACAGATTCATGGGCACAAATATCAAGACAGATACAGTAACAGTCATCTGTGAAAATTTCAGTCCCATACGATTCCCACCTTTTGAGAAAACAGTGAAAAACGGCCACAGTATTTCTTAAGTCTTTTCTCCTTTACTTTTGATCTTTTAAAAGATCAAAACGATTTTCGGTCGTTGTTTTTACTAATTTATGGAGAAATACACCATTTCAGGCGGAAACATTTTAACGGTATGTTTCTACCACCATCTTCATATACCTTGTAAGTTATGCGTGAATCTGTGAACAGTTCTGTTTTGGTTTCTTATACCAAAGTATGATACTACCTCTAATGTTAAATTATGTGGTATTATTATCTCTAAAGAATTATTTATTTTTCTAAATTGCATAATAGGGAGATAGGTTAGCATCTGAAAGTTAACATTTGGGAGACACCGGTCAATAGGGAGACATTTTGTTGTCTCCCCAAAAAAACTCTACATCTTAAAGACATATTTTTACTGTCCATAAGTTTAATATAAGACAGAGAATGTTCTCAATATGAACATATGTCAATTTAAATTTCATTTGTATTATTATTTATTTATTTCTGGTAATGAAACCAAGGATTCCTCAAAAACGCCCTAGGCACTGTAGCTTGAAAGCCTGATGAAACATTTTATGGAAAGATGATGAGAAGAAGATATATCAGTTTTAGAGGTGGGAGGAAAACCCCAGAGTAATATTCTTGGTAAAACCCACAGAATCAACCCACTGAAAACCCAATCCACTTGTGGACCGAGCTGGACTTGAACCCGGGATCACCAGAGGTGAAAGGCGAGGAAAGAACCCCTAACCTGAATACGCTTTGGACAGAAGTTACCCGTTAAAGGGCAGACTTGGGCCACAGCTTCTATAGTGTGATGTGATGTTCCAAACACAACCTGCGTCCTTGTACGGATAGCGTCCAGGAAAACGACGGTCCAACATTTTGCTCTTGTGTAATCATGAAACTTCACCGATGGGTGACGTTTGTATTAAGCTTGGCTGAGATTTGTTGTTTTGATGGATTTAATCGATCGTCTTCTTTATATAACCTTGTTCACTTGTTTGCCGATGGGCAATTCCTAGTATAATACACCCAGTCAACTGCAAGTAATGCAATTATCATTAACTGGTTACATCTCAATCCTTTGACCTAAGAAGCAGTCCTCCAATCAACTAGGATGAGACCATCTCTACGATGAAGCAAAACCATGAGATCACGGAGTAATCAAAACAGGACTCAGGGCTGAATACCCATCAAAAGAAAGATGCTATTTTTGGCTCGGATAGCTGGTTATTTGTTACTTAACAAGACTTAGGCCTAACTCTGGGAGCAGGAACAGATTTACCTTTGTAGGCCTATACCCAATTTAACTAGTCTTTAGCCTATACTCGTTGGGAGACAGGCTGGTATGCTCTGAAAGGGTTTACAACTGGAAGGCATGTTAACTACGGCCGGAGGGCAATAGAGGAACAGAGGCTGAACAGCTATTAAGATTTTGTCCCATAGGTCTACGTCAGTGACCAACAGGTCCTGTATGAGCATGGAGGTAGAATTAGACCTCCGTGGTATGGGCGCTCTGTGATGGCACAAGCTTCCGGTGGAGTGGGCCTTCTTACTGAGTATACTGTATAGAGTGTAGACCAGTGTGTTTTCCGGATATAGATCTTGATATTTTACTACTGACGAGATATTGCTGACCATTATTTTGGTCAATAATGGTCTACAAAATATCCACCTTCAGTTGTTGCTTTATTACTTCTTGGCAACATGTTACCGAAATTGTTGACAGTTTACAATTTGCTTATAGACCATGGAGGAGACTGAAGGGGACTTAATACAAAAGACTTCACGTGATGTCGGGAAACTTGTTCCGACAGCGGCCAGTCTGTTTACACTCAGCGAAGCACATGTACTTCTCAGTATACAAACCAATAGTGTTTGCGTTTTCCACAATTCTTATTCAGCCAAGCCGTATAACATAGTCCGGAGGACCAGCTCCATTACTTTGTTATAACATGGTTCCAAATCGCCCCCAGCCAACACTGAGCCAACTCGGCCACTTTAAGTCTGGGGCCTTTGTAATAGTACAGAGGAAGGAAGAGGGTTTTTATGCACTGTAAACTTTAGGAGAAACCATACTGTGTCTGTTTTCACTGTTTCTCAGAAAGTGGGCAACGTACGGGACAAGGGAAATTTTCAGATGACTGTTAATACTCTATCTGTCTTGTTTTTTTTTTCATGAATCTGTATTTCTTTGATAAAAACCAAAGTATGATATTACCTTTAAAATGTCATCCTAATTCTAGCACCCATGAATAATGTGCAATGGATCCCCGTATTAGAACCGAGTGTGGTTTTCGAGGGTATGAACCTAACAGAGTAACAGAAGTATTAACACTTTGGAGCTTTTTAGGATTCACGTAGATAAACGCATAGGCATACCTTTGATTATGTTAATAGTGTTAAAAGAAGCCTATAAATAACACCATCTATCTGCGAATGTATTGTATACGAACAACTATAAAAACCATAAAACCTATTTGTGACTATTGTACAGCAGAGTAGCAGACCGAAGGCTGAAACCATAAAATAAGTTTGCATGTATAGAGACGAACAGCAATTGTACAGGAAACATTCCTCAGTTTGATGGCACATCCTTGACGTCAATCACGGGGTTAACACACCGAGCAGCAGGCTTTTTGGCAAGCCCTGATGAGTATAAAGACGGACAAATTGCGCGCATGAACCACCCAATTTGAGACGAACAAAAAAAATGCGCCTAAAAAATAGAGCTATACATCCAGTCCCGCTGTGCAGTGTGTGAATCCGTTGGGAATTCTTGGTTTTATTCAATGAGACTGACGCCCCTGGAGTCTATACCTTAGAGTTGTTGGGCTGAATTTTGGGAATCTTCGGCTGAAAGAAAGGGGGATTGTGATAAGACGGGTCCCAAAACTATAAAGGAAGGAAAAAACTATACTTTTTGGAAAGTTAGTTACCTAAATATACCTTGCTGACGGTCCTCAAGTTCTATTTTATTAGCAAGGTAGTGTGGAAAGTGGGCAGGGCTTTGACTTTGGAGGGAAATTATGGGGTAAAAAACGCCGGTAACGAAGATGTAACATTTTCATGACCGCAGACGACAATTGTCTGGTTTCTACTCTGACATTTTGGACACTCTTGATCTGTTGGGTCTGGGCACTAGACTAACCAGACCAGACAAAAGTAGCCTCACGCGATCAGACGGGCCGTGTTTACACTTTTACATGTACACTGAAATGTTCCAAAATGTTCTTCAATCTAGGGTTTCAAGTTTAAGGACCCATGGAACATTTTGCCGAAAGTCAAAAGCATCATTTTAGAGGAGTAGAAGCTATTTAAGAGCTAAAATAATCAGTTTTTGGGGATCCCTTCTTTAATATCACAATCCCCCCAGAAAACTCACCTAACTTCATTCCTGGTCCATTATGACACACGATTTCAGCAGCAACTACATCAATCAGTCATCAGACAATAAAGATTGAACTTGAATTACGCTCTACTGGATGAATCACCGACATGGAACCGTATAGACCCACGGTGAGTTTATTATACGGAAGTAGATGTAACCGACCGTGGATGCGACCGATGCCTCTACGGGAAAACAACGCCGTATGTCCCCCGGATCGACACCAGTTTTTCCTGGTCGACCAAAACAGATCTTCGGACGATAATTGGACAATGTAGGAGAAGTTTTGTTTACGAGTTTGTGAATGATTATAACACGTCTTGAACGCGCGTTTGCATGTAGACTGCCAGCAAACAGCGTCTGTTGTGTAGTGTTGTCAACGTACTAGTGTAAGCATCGCCGTACGCACTCTATTTTACTTCTGCTGGCAAAGTGAAAGAGCTCGTCTAGTCAGCCATGAAGGAAGGCTAATTAATCAAACGAGATTTGAATGCAAAGGTGGTAAGGACTACACAATGGCTGCGTGGGATGTATGCCCGATTGGTTCCCCTAGACATTCTTTTGGGAACGAGGCGAGGTGTGACGGCCCAACAAAGGACCATGCGTGACTTGTGGTGATGAGAGGTAGCATGTACCTCTACTAGTCCTAATACGGTAGCAGCTAAGCTAGTTTAGCCTATACAGGATACTGTTTGGAACAAGCTCCATGTAAGCTTGTCAAGAATTGACACACAATCGGATTACTAGAAATAATACTGAGTATACACTCTGATAGAATCGCATTGTTGTGATTAGATTTTCGTTTGGTGAAAGAATAATCCAAATTGGGCCTACACTTTCAGCAACATGTATCAGCATTGCATGGTTAGTGCTTTCGAGCGCTCTTAAAGTCACACCGGCCGGCTCAGGTGGGATTCGCACCCACGACCTCCTGCTTTCTATAGTGCAGATGTCGTACCACTCGTCTACCAAGCTAGCTGGTACCAGTGCTAGGCTTATTCCAGTCCAATATCACAACGAGTACGGCAATTAATGCTCCATCGTTAGTGGCTTTTCCCTCCTGAGCACAATGCTATAGCTTCGTGCTTCATGTCAACCCATTTCCCGTTATACTATACCAAGTTCAATCGTGAATTTCTTATTTATGAATGAATATTCAAACATCTATTTAGAACAAGACGTTCAGGATAAAAAGAAACACTTTTGTTCCACTCTGTGAAAATTCATTCGTTAAAGGTATAATACATGATTGGTATTAAAAGGTGATAGACCAGCACTCACACTTTGCCTAATTTCATCTATCTAAAACACCCTACATCTCTAAATAACTCAACAACATTAGACTGGCCCTAAATAACTTCCTGTGAACATTTGAGCTCAGTTGAACATCTGAGTCCCAAGAAAATAATGAAAACCTGACTCATGTTTTTCATATAAAACATAAAGAAGGACTTACGATCTTGCCAAGATCAAATTTTTGTTTGGTGTTTGGTTAGTTTTACTCTCATTTTGTGGATAAATACACCGTTTTAGCTGGAAATATTTGACGGTATGTTTCTACCATACAGCACCATCTTCATAAACTGAAAGTTATACGTAAATCTGTGAAGATTTCTGTTTGGGTATGTTTATACCAATCCTGTACTGTACCTCTCTACAATAAAACACTAAGTAGCGCGATCTCTGTCTATAAACCTTAATACTCCGGCTTATCAACTACAAATCCGCAGTCTTCTGAAAATGTTTTGCCGATTACCCAGCCAGATCTCACGATCGATACGTCGTGAATGGCTAGTTAGTCCTATATATCGGGGTTTTACTCTGCTCATTTAGTGCCAATCAGTAGCATATTGATTTGACTGACTCCTGAGACTAAGTTTGATGATAATCGTGTGGGTATTAAGCTACCCGTTGGTGTGGGCATTGTGGTGACTTGCCGCCATGCTGTGACGGGGGTTGGTGGTGGGATGAGGGAGGTAGGCCTCGACTTCATAAGAGTACTGTCCTCTGTGACTTACTTGCGACCTATAGCGGACCTCCTGTGAAGTTGAGAGATCAACAAGCATCTTCAGCTTGGCCGAGTCCTTATACAAGGTGATTGGTCTTGTAGTTTTCAAGGGGATCACGTCAGACAAGTCAACCGTTGGACGACTTGGCTTGAGACAGGTCGACCGGCGAGACAGCATGTCCGACGGTCGACTCATTATGTGTCTGTCATTATTTTGTTGGTTCGAATCCAGCCATGGGCTAGTGGTGCTTGCATCCTTGGGCAAGATGCTTTGTCACATATTGCTCCTCTTCACCCAGGTGTAAATGGGTACCTGTGCGGGTAGAGAATAGAGAACTAGAGATGGCTTTGTGACTTGATTAGTGCACTGAATATGACAGCCAGGGCTGTATACTCCCCAGTGAGTTGAGATGGTTTCAGGAATGTCAATTATTGCCCGATGACCACTGAGGGAAAATAACAAAGTTGTAACTTGTAATGTGCAGCAGAGTATATATTCATATAGTAGCTGCGTAATGTAAATGTCCTATATTTTTTACTTATTATTAATGTTTTCAAAAGATGAAGGAACAACACCTATTGGTAAAAGCTCTTATTAATTCTGAGACAAACATTGCAACCATATGGTGTCCTAAAAAGGTCACTTGTAATGCATGTGTACCGCTGTGTGATGTGTGTCTGTCACTGCGCGATGTTTATCCGTCACAGCGCGAAGTGTATCTGTCACAGCGCGAAGTGTATCTGTCACAGCGCGAAGTGTATCCGTCACAGCGCGAAGTGTATCCGTCACAGCGCGAAGTGTATCCGTCACAGCGCGAAGTGTATCCGTCACAGCGCGAAGTGTATGTCTTTCACAGCGCAAAGTGTATCCGTCACCGCGCGAAGTGTATGTCAAATGGGTGTGCGTGTGCGCGTCTACACTACGTGTGTGAGACAATGTTTGTCTGACATCCGGGGATTTTGTGACGTCATTAGTGTGGAGCGCAATTTCGAACCATCTTGTATTACTTTGTTATTGTACTATACCGATATATAAGGTACTCCAAAAAGGACATGAAGGTCTAGAAATAACAAGCAAACAGAAGCACAAACAATCTCGACAAACAAACATGTCCTCCACAGGCAAAGTACATACACCATCGCCATGAATAAACACAAGATATAAACGAAGGTATGCATATAGGCCTGTTTATTTACTTTTAGCTATTGGGAGCGATTTGTCACAAAACTTTACTGTAACTCGGGACCAAACCTTCACGCTTAATTTCACTCCATCCTCCACTGATATATTAGCACAAGAGGTTCAGGATAAAAAGAAACACTTTTGTGCCACTCTGTAAGAATTTATTCGTTAAAGGTATAATGCATGATTGGTAAAGGTGATAGAGCACTCGCACTTTGCCTGATCCAACATGTTTTTTAGTTCGTCATATTAAAAAACACCCTTAATCTCTAAATAACTCAAACAACTTAAGACTGACCCTAAATAACTTTCTGTGAACATTTGAGCTCAGTTGAACATCTGAGTCCCAAGAAAAGAACGAAAACCTGACTCAATTTTTTATATAAAACATAAAATAAGGACTTAAAATCTTGCCAAGATCAAAACTGTTTTGGTGTTTGGTTAGTTTTACTCTTTTTGTGGATAAATACACCATTTTAGCAGGAAATATTTGACGGTATGTTTCTACTATACAGCACCATCTTCATACACTGAAAGTTATACGTAAATCTGTGAAAATATCTGTTTGGGTATGTTTATACCAATCCTGTACTGTACCTTTAAGTGAAAATACCATCACTGTATCGTTAAAGAAAGCTTGGTCTTTAGAGGAAACTTCTTATTGCAAAAGGAGGGATTATTTACCGAGAGGGATGGACTGGGCTATCAGTATAAGAATCGACAAGCCACGGGAGTCTCAAGAAGTGCATATTGTGCGTGGTATGATAATAGTGCAAAAGAGTACTTTACTGAAGAAGCCGTATATAAGATGCCATCATGGAAGGTCCATGGTAGAGATCCTGTTGCACCTTTATACCAAGGACAACAAATCACAATTAATTATTCCTGAGAGGTGTTTGTGGGACAAAAGAGTTGTCAGAACTGAGGGTCGGTCCGGAGATAAATTGGTGTGCGGCTGATCAGTCGGGACACTAGGGAAGTCTCGGTCCCCCCTGATGCCTGAGCCATCACGACCCCTGGAGTTTGGTTGAGTTGTCGAAGGGATAATGGGCTGTGATACGGCCACAATTGGAACCAGGGGAATTATTAAAGGTAGTATCATACTTTGGTAAGAAACCAAAACAGAAATGTTCACAGATCTATGTATAACTTACAGGGTATGAAGATGCAGTAGAAACATACCGTTACAATGTTTCCGCCTGAAATGGTGGGTATTTATCCAGAAATTGGTCAAACAACTACCGACAATCTTTTTGATCTTTTGAAAGATCAAAAATAAAAGAGAAAAGCCTTAAGAAATACTGTGGCCGTTTTTCACTGTTTTCTCAAAAAATGGGCACCGTATGGGACTGATATTTTCACAGATGACTGTTATTGTATCTGTCTTGATATTTTTTCCCATGAATCTGTATTTCTTTGATAAAAACAAAAGTATGATATTACCTTTAAAGATAACTTCATACTTTGTTTTTCGCCAAAGAGATGCATATTTATGGGCACAAATATCAAGAAAGATACAGCAACAGTCATCTGTGAAAATTCCAGTCCCCTACGGTGCCCATTTTGTGAGAAAACAGTAAAAAACGCTCACGTCATTTTCATATCTATTCACACGGGAGTTTTCATTTCCCTGAGATAAAAACAATTGTTTTCGGTGATGTTTGGTGGTTTTACTCTAATTCTCTGGATAAATACAGCTGCATTTCAGGCAGACAAATAACGTTTTTACCATCACCATCTTTATACCCTGTAAGTGATTGGTAAATCTGTGAAGAGGTCTGTTATGGTTATGCTACCGAAGTATGATGTAGGCCTATACCTTTAACCTAAGTCGGCCTTCCTTGCAATTGGTGTTGAATAGCATGACGGTCTAAAAGTCCGATCCCCTGGGTACGATTGATTTTTAAAAGGGCTTGCCCCTTTACCATGGGTAATTTATCAAGCTTACACATGAGTATTTTGACGTACGACGTTGAAATGAATGTCTACCAACTATGTATGTTAGTCTACGTCTAAGCACTGGGGCCAAAATCATAGAACTGCTTGAAGCACCAACATTTGCTTAAGTAAACACCAAAAACCTTGGTGAATAAAATCAGTATGCCAGCCAAAAGTGCGTGTGATGCTCAGCAAACAATGGCCGAATACAAGTCAAAATCAGTCAACATCGCATGAAAATTTGGTTGGTAATCCTGTTTGATCATGCAAGGAAAACTTGTCATGCTTACGGAAGTTCTGTGCTTAAAGCAGCTCTATGAAATTGGCCCCAGGTGTTGTTTGTCCATCTTGTGTCACTTGTATCCTTGTTGAGATGAGTCTAAAGCAATCGAGTGATTCGAGTCTTTTGCTTCGACTGGAGATCTAAAGGGAACCCAGTTGAATCCCAAAAGGGAGCCTAGTTGAATCCCAAAGGGAGCCCAGTTGACTCCCAAAGGGAGCCCAGTTGAATCCCAAAGGGAGCCTAGTTGAATCCCAAAGGGAGCCTAGTTGAATCCCAAGGGAACCCAGTTGAATCCCGAAGGGAGCCCAGTTGAATCCCAAAGGAAACCCAGTTGACTCCCAAAGGGAACTGCCAGTGAAATCCCAAAGGGAACCCAGTTGAATCCCAAAGGGAACCCAGTGGAATCCCAAATGGAACCCAGTGGAATCCCAAATGGAACCCAGTGGAATCCCAAATGAACCCAGTTGAATCCCAAAGGCAACCCAGTTGAATCCCAATGGGAACCTAGTTGAATCCCAAAGGGAACCCAGTTGAATCCCAAAGGAAACCCAGTTGAATCCCAAAGGGAACCCATTTGACTCCTAAAAGGCAACCCAGTAGAAACCCAAAGGGAACCCAGTTGACTCCTAAAAGGAAACCCAGTTGAATCCCAAAGGGAACCCACTTGACTCCCAAAGGGAACCCATGATGAATAATTATAAATAAACGATTGCGACACAACATGTACAAGAAATGAAAATATAGAAGTGGAATTATATTTATAATAATTTTCATATTTAATGTAATCACTAAAAAAAAAGTCATCCAATATTAACAAGACTAATTGTGTATTTTTGTTTGTTTCTGTTTGGTTTTTGTCTTTTTTCATAAGTCTCATGTTTTTTTCTTTGGACTTTTTGTTATATAATTAAGAAGCACCGTATTCGATAAACGGGATAATGGTATTATACTATAAACGAAGACTTATTTCACATTTCAAAAAAAAAAATTTAAAAAGATATACAAATAATTTACATTTTTTATATTAAATATTTCGTATCAAATAAGGCTAACATTTTTTATTAATAAAATTAATCAAATCAATGTAATTTATGGCGTTTCATTTAAGTATGAGAAAGGTGTTTTTTCATAACCGATGTCGTTATTTTGGCAATGAATTAGATCGAAATAGACAAATAAGGGAAGAAAATGTTTTAAATACAAAATAATTGTAAAATAAACGAGTGGTTTTTAAAAGCAAAGTTGAAAAAGGGAATAATATATGTTACGTTAAGCTTTAATGTGACTGTACACTTGGTACCATCATATAATGTAATTGCATGGCATAAGTCAGTTCTATTGTGAAAGATACGATCATGGTATGCATTTAGTACATTGAAGAATTTGACAAGATATTGTACATGACTTTTGTATGTGTTTGTGTACACTTCTTATAGTACATTGTAATAGCAACATTCCTACCTTTGTGAGGACTGGGGTCATTTTAAGTTGACAGAGTGGTATGCAATAATTGCATTGTAATGAGGGTTTTTATGTGGGGCCCGGGGGTCGATTTCACCAAACTCATCCCAACTTACTATCAATCGTAGGACTAATGATGCAATGCAACCTCCATAGAAGTCCTAGGATATGTTGTTATCATCCTTCGTAACTCGAGTTACGATCGGTCGTAAGGCTTCGTGAAATCAACCCCATGATCACAGATTCCAGTGAGATTATCAGAAAGTGATACATGTAGTTGGAAATTCGCAGGGGTCGATTTTTACCAAACTCATCCTAACTTACTATCAATCGTAGGACTTATGATGTATTACAGCCCCATGTGTAGAAAAGGCCCCTACGATCGGTTATCCTTCGTAACTCGAGTTATGATCGGTCGTAGGACTTCATGAAATCGACCCCAGTACCCTTAAGTTGTCCTAACTCTTTATGCAGCTAGTCACAATCACAAACAGCATGCTGTCCTTATGAATTATGACCTTCAAACTCAAGTAAAGCACGTGTTTATTGCTTTACGCCAAAGATAATGAAATAAAACAACTTTAAAACGATCGTATGTACATGTACGTTTGGTAAAATAGAACAATGAACGAAAGATTGAGAAGTGAGAACTCAGTTAATTTGTAACGAACTACTAATTTGTAACGAACCTGAAAGTATACGAATCATTGTGTGAAGTGTACAATGTACATCCTCATAATTTGTGCATAAAAAAGAGAAACGAAGAAAGTAATGTTAGCGGCTTTTCTCCCCAAATTGTCACAAGAATTGGATTTGAAGGCAAAATATACGACATATTTGTTATTAAGTACGGCGTTATTGGTATCAGGTTCGATGACTTGTTAAATTTCGTATTTTTGATACGCCCGCCATTTTGGTTATTTGTCAACACCAGTCGTCACCTTCTATCAGAATTCACGGGTTTACACCTTGGCGGCCATCTTAGCTTTTGATCGCAACTTCAAAACGAGGCACTTTCACGCATGCGCACTTTTCGAAGTGTAAACCCGTGTATTCCGGTTTTTATGTGGGCCTATTTACCCGATTTTCACAATCTGTCATATTTGTTGTTTCAATAATTGTTGTTTTCAACCAGTGTTATACAATTTTGTTCGTATAAGAACGTAATCATGTATATACAGTGGCAGAAAAGCCTATAGAAACAATGATAGTATTATGATGGCGTATCAAAAAGTGCATAGCATCCGGAACACTGCGATGAAACTTACAGACGCTATTAAGATGATTGGGTTATCCATGCACTCTATGCCTATATCTACAAGCTGATTTTTTGTTTAAACTGTAACGGAAATTTAAAACAAAGATACAAGTGTTACCTACATTATTCTCTTTCGTAACAATTAGCACATTGTGTAACTTGCATAACTTATCCCATTTACCATTGCACAAACACATTCCACAAAAAATCTTAATAATAATAATCTAGAAATCTTCCCTAAAAAGCATAATCAATTCTGGCTTAATATAATATCATGTCGCATGGTTTAAGCCTCGTTGGGCAAGATTGCTCGCGTTACTAGCAAAAAAATCAGGGACAACTCCTCAGAATTTCTTTTTAATTAATGGCAATTTTTTGTAATTCTTTTGGCAAAGGATTTCGAGGAACATAGAGTGAAAATGTGGACAGTTTTATAGCAATCAATGATCCTTGGGATATGGCGGTATGTGAGTGGTTTCATGGCTTCTGACTGCCAAACGAACAAAGATAATTGACTATTATGAACACCATAAACATAAGGCTGGATAGCTTGGTAGACCGCTTGTACGGTATTCAGGAGGTCCCACTCAAGTCAATTCCTCTTTGTTCACTTTTCAATGACTTAAAAGAAGAGAGCTTAATCTCCAGTTTCGCTATAAGGAGGCACTTTCAGAAAAATGTTTAGAAAATAATGTTTTTAAATAATTGACAATTGAACGGCCTAAAACGAGATATATAATAAAACACTCCAAAATGTGCACTGTTACCAAATTTGGGGCGAAAGTTAGAAAAAAAACACCACCAAAATATTCGTTTTATTTTTAGTCCCAAATACCGGCAGTTGCAGAAAAAATGACTACAAAATCAAAATTTCTGTTGGTGTTTTGACCTTACGTAACATTGCAGTTAAATATTTTGTAACAAATATCGCGTCCTTTCATCATTATTCCTTTGATACTTTTATCACTAAAATGGCATAAAAGCATCCCATAATGTTATAATGGTCGTTACTATTTACATTTTACAAATTATCATCGTCTATGGCCCTTTACGAAACGATGGATTAGGCTTGGGCTTGGGCTTGGGCTTGGGCTTGGGCTTGGGCTCCGTCATCTAAAAGCTGAAAATACAGGTTGTGAATTTTCCCTGAGGTTGAAGTTCCGTTTTCTTGTTCGAAACAGAGGATGTACTTCGAAACTGTACCCCAAAACCTCTATTTTGATACCTGTTACTTTGAGCATGAGCCTGAGTCTGAGCCTGAGCCCGAGCCTGAGTCTGAGCCGGGGCCCGAGCCCGAGCCCGAGCCCGAGCCCGAGCCCGAGCCCGAGCCTGAGCCTGAGTCTGAGCCTGAGCCTGAGCCTGAGCCTGAGCCTGAGCCTGAGCCCGAGCCCGATCCTGAGCCTGAGCCTGAGCCCGAGCCTGAGCCTGAGCCTAAGCCTCCGTTTCGTAAACGCCCTAATGTCTTTGGCATATCATGCAGCTGTACAAAACTTTGGTATCATAGCTGTATATTATAGCGCCCTCTCGTGTCCACTTTCGAAGGCACACTGTGAACACTATTATTATTCCTACTATACACGGTTAAGCCTAATCAATGGCATTTTTCACGATAAGAAATATCTTATTAAGTCACCCGAAAGAAATAATAATTATTTCCCATAATTATTCTTTTTCACTCAGCTGCCATTTCAAAACAAAATCCCTCTCGTTATTAAACAAAATTCGTTCATATCAATAAATCTTCACTTAATAAAAAATAATTAAGTATACAAGTTTTTTTTTATTTAAGGGGATTTACTTTTTACACATTGCAGTTCAATTTTTTATGACAATGCAGCTGCATGTATATTCATGCAGAAAATAAGTGGAGAGCCTATTAATTAAGATTAATAATAATTATTATAACATTCTGTGACCTGGACGCTATACTTATTCTTGGGTGACCTACTTCAACTCGAAAAAGAAAATCAAATTCAGTTTTCAAAAACCATTTATGCAAATCGAGTGTCGTTGTGTTGTAAACGATAAATTCTAGTATAGGGTATATGAAAACAAGAACCACCAATGAGGCGTTTTAATACCAATTGCAATTAACACATAACCTAATTGTTGGTCATCTAAACCAATTGTTTTAAAGGTAGTATCATACTTTGGTAGGTAGCATATCGAAACAGAAATGTTCACAAATTCATCTATAACTTACAGGGTGTAAAGATGGTGATGGTAGAAAACAATATCGTTCATGTTTTTCTGCCTGAAATGCTGTATTTATTAAGAAAAGAGTAAAACCAATGACCAAGTACAAATTTTGATCTTTCAAAGATAAAAACAAACAACGGTGTATGAAAAGATTTTAAAAACATTTTTTGGGGCGTTTTCACTGTTTCCTCAAAAAGTGGGCACTGTATGAGACTGAAATTTTCACAGATGAATGTTGCTGTATCTCCCTTGATATTTTTGCTAATGAAACTGGATTTCAAGTTGACAAAAAACAAAGTATGATAATTACCTTAAACCATCAAGTCTAAGTCTAATTTGCCTTTAATTGTTATAATTTACGGTACGATCTTGTGATACAACTCCTACCTAATCGGAGGACACGCCAGCCTGGATAGTTTCGCTGTCCAAGGACACAGCAACAGCAGTAGGAGGCGACGGGTTCACACCAGCTGCAGCGAACAGAGTGTGGGCTGCCGCCTGGGCCACCACGCTGCTACTACTACCGGGATCCGAGCCGCCGGGACGGACGAGATTCAGCGGGCTGTGGCCGGTGGAGCTACCGCTGGACGAGAGCTGCAGACGGCCCGTCTGGTTGCCACCGTTGGCCGCGGCCTGGTGGTGGTGATGGTGATGCTGGGAGTGGTCTAGGTGGAGCGGGTTGTGACCGGTCTGTAGGCGAGGGGTGTTGGTCAAGCCCGATAGGGACATGTGGCTAGGTATCGATGGATGCATACCGTACTGGAAAGGAGGTTCCATCTGTAATTAACATAGAAATTAATTAACAATCAGTCCGTTAAAAGTACATGATTGGTAACATACCCAAACACAAATGTTCACAGATTTACGTATAACTTTCACGATTTGAAGATGGTGATGGTAGAAACATACCGTTAAAATATTTCCGCCTGAAATGATCTATTTATCCAACAATTTGTCAAACAAAGACCGAAAACAACTTTGATCTCGGGGTAAGATCAGGATTGGTAACATACCCAAACAGAAATGTTCACTTTACGTTTTACTTTCAGGGTATGAAGATGGTGTTGGCAGAAACATACCATTAAAATAATTATTTCCACCTGAAATGATGTATTTATCCCGAAATTAGTCAAACAACGACCGAAAACAGTTTTGATCTCATGGTAAGATCAAAACCATTATTCATGTTTTTTAAAGAAAAGTTGAGCGCATGCTAACAATTGCGTGCGCGTGCGCTGTTGACTTGAAGACCGGTTCTCCAAAGTCTTACCTTGATGGGCTGTATGGACTGGTTATGCATGGACGTTGGTGGCAGTGTTGTACCCAGCGAAGTATGAGGGTCTTTGGGTGATTTGGGCGTGGCTGACTGCTGCTGCTGTCCGTTAACCTGCTGCTGCTGTTGCTGCTGCTGTTTGGACGAACCCTTGGGCTTGCGCTTACGGGTCTGGATGCCGTCTTTCTTCATCGCAAGAGGCCGGTTCACCTGCAAAGCAGAGAAGATACAAATCTTACTCTCAAACCTTGTACGTAACTCCCCATGATGACAATTGAGTAGGCCTATTTCTCCCTCAATAGTACATTGCAGGGCATGAACACGACTTCTACCTGATAATGTATGCACTGTAAGTATTTTAAAATCAATGTGTGTGTTCCTGGTTTTCTTTTCTAAAGGCATGCAAGATCTCTGACAGTTTTCAAACTCGTCTTTTTTTCTGACAGGCAAACTAGCTATTCTCATGCACCGGAATATAAAGCTTATATCATTTTATTCATTTGTATTTCTGAGTAGGCTGCAGACGACTTGTGGTTATACTTATATAACCCCGCGGCTGAAGTAAAGAGACGCCCCCAAAACCGCCAGCAAATCCTTTGATCCGTGTTGGATCCCTGCCCAGCCAACAAGCCGAGCTCCGAGGATCACCCGTACCGAGATAAGCAGGGCGCCTCCTTGATCCGACGCGCTGGGAGGCCTAGGCCGTGGCGCTGCGCACCGTGCGTGGGTCTTGTCAGATGGACCGAGAGGGTTGCATGGATGGTGGTGGTACGGTATCCTAGTTCACCAAGTCGCGCCGGTGCCTCAACTCCGAGTCGGACCGACAGTCGGTAGGCCGACTTGAGAAATCATTGACTCGGGGGTCGATTTCACTAAGCCCTACGATCGATCGTAACTCGAGTTACGAAGGTTCACCCATCATATCCTTGGACTTCTAGGTGGGGACTGCGCAATGCATCATAAGTCCTACGATTGATAGTTTAGTTACAATGAGTTTGGTGTATAAATCGACCCTATAGTAAAATATACGTGAGCATACGTTGATTGTGATTTGCGCTATTATATAAGCGGTTTATTACTAATACATGCTTAATCAAGTTATCCCTTTCTGGGGCCAATTTCACTTCCCTGCTTAGCACAAAAAAAAAAAAATAAAAACAGGATTAACAACCAAATGTCTTGTGCATCACTTGTGATTGTTCTTTGGCTGTTGTTCGCTGACCGTGAATATGAAATGGAAAATTTGGTGGTTTGGTTTGTTGAGAAAGACATTTTGTGCCAAGAACAGCTCCGTGAAATTAGCCCCTGTTGTGGGAGCAGTGTCTCCGTTTGTGCGTCCTGTTTATTTTGTCTGTTTTAAAACTTTTAGTGTCTTTTAATTGTATGCATGGAGTTAGGAGGGCCTGACGTTTCGATCCTAGCATGATCTATCTCAAAGGCTAAATGACCAGAGGACAAGAACATGCAAATAAAGACACACATAAATGGATGAGAGGATCAGAACAAAGGGGGACATAATGACCAGGGAAACATGCAATAAGGCTGGGAAAACCACAAAGAGAAGATAGAGGTGGGCAAGTGTGGTCAGGGGAAGGGGACAAGGGGTGTGGGATAGGCAAGATCAAAGGCGATGTCTGTTAAATGTTAATGAATACGTCAAACACGCCGCTACATAGCAACTATGAGGGTAATTTTCTAAGTCCAGACAATTTTCAAGGTATAGTTTTAAATTATTTTGCTTTGTTGTTGGTTTTCGCTTGATTGTCAGCAGATGAATGCATTCCGTTTTGTCTGTGAAAGACATTAGTTTGTCATGATATACGGTCTACCACCAGTACGAATACTGCACGGCGTGACTTTTTATGGCACATTACTTACACGCTTTGTCAGGCCCTCCTAACTTTAAGCTTTGTATATTTGTTAGCTTTATTGAGCACTTAAACGTTCCCCTTTGATGGATTTGTGGGCCATTTCCCCCGTTGATGATTTAGGATGCCTTTCTGACCAAAATTTAAGTGGTTATTAGTCAATTTGTGTATATCTAGAGCCTAAAAAACACGTCTATATAAGACATCGAGCAGGATACACACAACCAAAAATAGCGCGGGAAACACGTACTCCAAAACCAATGGGTTTCAAGTGCTTTCAAGTCGTAAGGTGTTGTATTGTATTATATTATCGTGAATTAAGATGCAATGTTTGGACGTGATTGATATCGCCATGGCAGGAGGGAGCAAAGATCGCCCTCATCGGTCGCTCGGGGTCAGTTTAGAGGGACAGGAAGGTCAACTGCTGTTTATTGAAGGGGTGATCCTGGTTAATGTCCCCATGGAATTATAATGCCGTGGGTTTTGCACTGACAGACAGTGTAATCATTCAACAGAGTGCATTTATTTAGTTAATACTCATAATGGACGCTTGTTCGACCACAAAATGTCATGTTCTGAATCAAATTATACAACTAAAGCGGCCCAGGAGTGGCGTTTGAGATGCGTGACAGGTTAAAGGTAGTATCATACTTTGGTATTAAGAAACCAAAACAAAAATAATCACAGATTTACCTATCACTTACAGGGTACTAGGAAATGGTGGTGGTAGAAACATACCGTTCAAATTTTTCCGCCTGAAATGCTGTATTTATCCAGAAATTAGTAAAACAGCGACCGAAAATCTTTTTGATCTTTTAAAAGATCAAAATTAAAAGAGAAAAGACTTAAGAAATACTGTGGCCGTTTTTCACTGTTTTCTCAAAAAGTGGGCACCGACTATGGGAATGACATTTTCACAGATGACTGTTACTGTATCGTCCTTGATATTTTTGCCCATGAATCTGTATTTCTTTGACAAAAACCAAAGTATGATCCTACCTTTAAGGTCCCCAGTTCTGAATAAAAATTGAACTCGAGTCATAAATCTGTCCTCCAATTTAAACGGATCGCTGTCAGTATGTCAAGAATTTGGAGCATTAGATAAAATGGCGGAATTAGAAACGTGAGCTATAGGCCAAAACGCTTGGCAAGATTAGTTTTTGATTAATGGTACTATGATACTTTGGTATAGGAAACAAAACAGAAATGTTCACAGATTTACGTATAATTTACAGGGTATAAAGATAGACCTACTGTATACGGTTAAAATCTGTCCGCCTGAAATGCTGTAAGTTTATCCAGAAATGAGTAAAACAACAGACTGAAAACAGTTTTGATCTCAAAGATCAAGACCTCACAATTGGTGCTGGTAGATATATACAGTTAAAATATTTTCGACTGAAATGGTGTATTTATCCAAAAATTATAGTACACAACGACTGAAAACAGTTTTGATCTCGGGTATAAGATCAAAACCATTCTTTATGTTTTATAAGAAAAATTAAGTCGGGTTTTCGCTATTTTCTCGTGACTCAGATGTCCGATTGTCCAAAGTTTCAAACGTTTATTTCACGTAAATTATGGATAAGAGAAAGTATGAGTGCTGTTCTGTGACCTTTATCAATCATGTATTATACCTTTAAAGTTATGTTGAACTCTTTCAGTATTTCTGTAGCGCTGTAACCCATTCAGGCGATTCCACTATTCAAATTTCCAGGCTTCTCTCGCTGTATTCTTTGAATGTCTACATCCCTACATTTTGTCATCCCTGGTTCATGCATTCTTCCCTTTCTTCAGTTGAATTGAAACGCTCGACAACACCAAGTTTTTTTCGTTGCGGTATTGGGCGGTGTATACGGTAGAAGTCCTTCGTACTCAATGGCAGCCATGCCGCAAGAAGAGACAATATGGCCCACTGCGTACTACGGTGTTTCACTACTCGATGGTCCTACTACTGTGGGCCTATATCTGTGGTTTGATTTCTGTGTTTTTGGAGCCGACTTGTTCTGGTTTTGTGCGGCATCATTTTAGGCACAAGAGAAGTCAACAGTGTTGTATGCCGGTGAGTGAAAACCTTAACATATTCCTGTCTGATTTTTACCCCACGAAAACAAGTCAAGCCCCTTCCAAAAGCATCATAATTTCAGCTCTATTTCTACATAATTATCTGTCATAATATTTGTCAGTTATTCTCGTCATTGGCTACTGTTTGTTTTACTCAATGCAAGTCAACGTTTCACATTTGTTTTGCTTGGCGTTATGAGGGCCTGACGTTCCGATCCTAGCAGGATCTTTCTCAAACTCAAAGCCTTTGAAAAAAAAAAAGATCCAGTTGAGAAAGATCCTGCTAAGATCGAAACGTCGATCAGACCTTCCTAAATCTCCAAGCATTTTCATATGGTTATTAATTTGGTTGACGAGCAGTTTGCAGCAGTTCAGCACTTGTTTTTGTTTTACATGTTTAATTGAATTAATAGAAGCTCATATAGAAAACTTAATTTAATTATTTGTAAGTAAACAAATTCATATTATTGTCAGGGGTATTAACTTCACTAGGGGCCAATGTCTGTGCTGGTAAGCACAACAAAATTGCTGAGCACAAATCGGCTTGCCAAATAAAACAAACCACCATTACACTGAATTCCATTTGATAATTATGTTCAGCGAACAACAGCCAAAGAACAATCACAAGTGAAACACAGCACATGCAAATTTGGTTGTTAATCCTGTTTTAAGAAAGACAGAAATTTCAGGGTTAGCAGCAAATTTTTTCGTGCTAAGCAGGAAAGTGAAATTGGCCCCTGGGTGCATGCTAAATTATTGTCTTAGATCGTTTACGAATGAGAGGCTCAGGCTCCGGCTCAATTTTCGTGAATCCCTTCTGAAATAACGGGCATCAAAATAGAGGCATTTGGCTGCGGTTCTGAAGTAGATTCTCTGGTTTGAAAAGGAAAACAGAGCTTCAGCTTCAATGAAAAACCACAACCTATAATTTCAGCATTAAGGATGTCAGAGATGGAGCCTGAGCCTAAGCCTAAGCCTAAGCCTAAGCCCAGGCGCGGTTCTACGGGGGGGGGGGGGGGGGGGCTAGGGGGCTGTAGCCCCCTCAAAATTTTGTTTGCCCCCCCCCCCCCCAAAAAAAAAGAAAAAATGCAAGTGAAAAAAAAATCTTGAAAATACTGGATTTTTTCAGTTATTAAGCACAGGGTGGCTAGGGGGGCTGTAGCCCCCTCAAAATTTTGTTTGCCCCCCCCCCCCCCCCCAAAAAAAAGAAAAAATGCAAGTGAAAAAAAAATCTTGAAAATACTGGATTTTTTCAGTTATTAAGCGCCAATTACATAAAAACGCGTTGTGTGGGCTATAATGTGCATGTTTTTCGACCCCTAATAAGACATAGCAGAAGCGAGTGTTAGAAGAACCCAAAATATTGGGTCTTCTAGCCCCCCAAAAAATAATGGCTCTTCTAGCCCCCCAAAAATGTTGGCTCTAGAACCGCGCCTGTAAGCCTCCATTTCGCAAACGCCCATAGTTTTTCGATTGCGACCAATATTTGTCACTGACACGCGCATGAATACCATGACTGTGAGAGAATAATACTCACGCTATGGAGTTTGTAGTACAGGCCGCATGCATTGCAGACCGGTTCACCGTCTTTATTCCTGCGCCACAGTGTGGTGGTAGTTGTGTGGCAGTTGGCGCAAATAATCCCTTCACGACGGGATCCGGATTGCTATTTAACACAATCAAAAACAAAAGTACAGAATGTTATAGGGTTATGTGCAAATAACGACATAAAACAATGATAGTTCTGTGAAGAGAACTCAGAGCTTGATACTATGTAAGTTGGGGTTAGTATGGGTCCGGATGTCTCATAGACTTAAACGCCCCACTGAAAGTTCAATGAAATTACTCATCATATTAATCGCACGACATCCCCTAATGATCATTATTTTGCTTACAGACAGTTTAGGGGTTCGTTTCTTTTGTCTTTTCGCAACAAAATTATAAACATGCAAACAAATTCATTACAAATTCACGAAACGGGAGTAAATAACAGCAAAATAACCACATAAAACTGTTTTTTTTTTTCTTAACAAATATTGACTTGGTGACCATTTCGAAATGTTCATTGCATGCCTCTGTATGTAGTGAGAATAAGCGAGAACGGAATAGGACGATTGACTATATACAGTGTTCAAACAGCGCATGGAATTTTATTTCCTTTTTTGAGAATGCATGGCTATACAGGGTGTCCCAGAAAAAAACGCGCAACACTGTGTCGGGAACCATCATGTTAAAATTAATCTGTTAATCACTTCAAGATTCAGATATGTGATACAGCCATGTCTTGGCTATCACCATGTAGAATTTAAGCAAAATAGGGCTGAAATTGGCGAAGATAATATGACCAATTGAAAGAGTACTCCTTAGAAACAAATTTGCAAGGATAATACGCATATAACACCACATAATGTGTATGAAAGAAAGGTGAAAATCGGGTTTTGAGGTTGGGTAAATCAGTCTTAGTTTTTCCCCTCAATTTCAGTCCACTTTTGCTCAAATTCTACATGGTGATAGCCAAGACATGGCTGTATCATATATCTGAATCTTGAAGTGATAAACAGTTTTTAATAGAATTGTTCTCGACACAAAGTGTTGCAGGTGTTTTTTTTTTAGACACGCTGTAAACTGGAAACCAACAATGGCCAAAAACAAAACAGAAATTCATCTCAGCACTCACAACGGTAAAAACCATAAACATTTAACCGCACTCTTCTCCATTTATTCTTCTCCAAAAATGTTGCCGCGATTAATTTTTAATTTCAATTAAGAATTAGTAAGATAGAACATTCTATTAAACGTGCAAAACTGAAACAGCAAAACAATTCGTTTTGTATAGTTGTATAATTAAAAAATTAAGATTAGTGTTTAATTCATCTGGTATGTAGTGCACTGGATTGTTTAAATTTTGATTTTCGGGTTGAACAGCAAACAAACTCAGGCCGACGATATTGAAACAGTCGTCGGGTTTCGGTTGTTGTTGTTGTTGTTGTTGTTTTTTCAAATTCATCTCTCGCTGAGCACTGAGATTATTATTAGTATTTTGTCTATTGGCCTTACCGATTTCCAGCGACGATCTTTAAAGCGTTGTAGACTGGTTTCCAGTCCCTCTAAAATCATGTCCGGTCCTTTCTCGCAATGCTCGCCCAACTCATCCTGTTAATTAATGATGATAATTATAAGGAGTTGTTGTTGTGGTTTTTTGTTTGTTTTATATCATGAAAAAGGCATTTCAGGGAGGGGCAATGTCCCAGGTACTCCTGATCAAGGCTATGGTCACTCTGGTCACTCTGGTTACTCTGGTTATTAAGTCTATGGTTAATCTGGTCAAGTCTCTGGTCACTCTGGTCAAGTCTGTGGTCACTCTGGTCAAGTCTCTGTGGTCACTCTGGTCGAGTCTCTGGTCACACTGGTCAAGTCTCTGGTCACTCTGGTCAAGTCTGTGGTCATTCTAGTCAAGTCTGTGGCCACTCTGGTCAAGTCTGTGGTCACTCTGGTCAAGTCTCTGGCCACTCTGCTCACTGAATATCCGATCAGTCTGAGCTGTGGTCACTCTGGTCAAGTCTCTGGCCAAGTCTCTGGCCAAGTCAGATCACTCTGGTCAAGTCTCTGGCCATGTCTCTGACCACTCTGGTCAAGTCTCTGGTCAAGTCTCTGGCCATGTCTCTGACCACTCTGGTCAAGTCTCTGACCAAGTATCTGGTCACTCTAGTCAAGTCTCTCTGGTCACTCTGGTCAAGTCTCTGGCCTCTCTGGTCGAGTGTCTCTATATAGCCACCCTCAGGGTCATTTGACTCTGGTCAAGCAAGCCTTCCATCGCTCTGATCGAGTCTCTCTGTAAATATTCCGGCCAGGTCAAGTCATGAAACACTCTCCCCATGTCTTGATGTATTTTCAAGTTAATTCATTGACTCTCTTTGCATGATCATTACCTGTTTCATTCTAAAAACCTTTAAATGTGTGTTATCAAGTCATATTGAGGGTAGGGTCCGGGTGGGGTATAGGTACATGTAATTTGAAGCATAACACATCCTCAACCAAAAACGCGCCTTTAACAAAACCACTACAAGTGACAAATACCTGTCAAGTTATGTATAAACACGAAACATTTACCTCAATTTTTTTCCCGCTCAAAAAAACAACATAACACGTATTCATTTCAGGCGATTATTTCAGGCATGCATCCAAAGCGAATTCTGACACCAAACATCCGTCACTGCAAGCTTTAGAGAAGCCCGTCCCGCATTTACGTTTTATGGTTCTTAGGCCTATCCTTTATTATATTATCATAGAGCTATAGAAAAGAATACTCTCGCGTCCAAAGTCGGTTCAAATATTTAACTTTGATGGATCGTTTGCTACTCTTATCGTGGTCTATTTTTTTTCGCGACAGGCTGGGCGTGTGATAAGGACGGTAGGGCTAGGCTAAGGGGCTTGGCTGGTCTGCTCCTTGCCGAGTTTGGGGCGTGCGTGTCAGATAAAATCAAGCCATCATGTCCACCAATAACCTCAGTGTGTCTCTCTCTAGTATAATGGATTACCCGTCCAGATACATTCCAACAATCACTTGTCAATTTTCCTTTCCCTTCTTTATGCCTCCGCGAGATTGTGATAAAAGTGCAAACCTATCCCGTGACAGGGCATTAAAAAACCATAATATTGAAAGGTTTATGAATATTCATGAGGCTGCTGAATATTAATGAGGAGCTGCTGAACATTCAATGGAGCTATTTAAGACGAGAGCTGAGATGTAGGGCAAGAAAGTCACCAAGATGAGACCGTGTTACTGACAGTGAAGAACTCACCAGGCGGCGTTGAGGCTTGATGAGTGGTCGACTCATGCCGTTCATCTTATGGTACAACCCGCAGGCATTGCATAGATAATGCCCTGTACCATCCCGTCTCCATAGAGGGGTAGATATAGCGCCACAGTTCACACACTCTCTACCAACTACACTCATGGGGGAATAGAAACCGATATTTATTCAATTAATGCACGACTAAATGAAGTCATGAATATGTATTAATGAATACATCAATAATGTATACATTAATATGTATGTATACATAGAGGGGTAGATATAGCTCCACAGTTCACACACTCTCTACCAACTACAATCATGGGGGAATAGAAACCGATAATTATTCAATTAATACACAACTAAACGAAGTCATGAATATGTATAAATGAATACATGCATTAAGTATACACGAATACATGAATAACTAACCACGTATTAGCGTAATTAGCAAGATTTGGTACAATTTACCGTGGAAAAAAATACCCAAATACATTGAATGCATGCATGCAAATTGCAAGAACTAACTCAGTTAATTAATACATATAAACGCCCTCAACGTCAGTAATTAGTTATTACAATGATGCTCAAAATGTATTGTAGTTAACATGCAGAAATATTATTATGTCATTCATAAGTGGTTTAAGTTTACACATGTATCTAATACATGTATCATAATTATGTCCATGTCAGAACAACTTTCAATAACACATTGTATGTTATGACCAGAATCGTATTTCTATTTTCTTAAAGGGCATTTACAACATTGGTATCAAACTGGCCAAAACAGAAATGTTCACATATTTACTACCTAGGCCTATAACTTATAAAGACGGTAATGGTAGAAACATACTGCGGAAATATTTCTGCCTGAAATGCTGGACTTAGAGTAAAAAAGAGTAAAAACCAAACACCAAAAAATCTTTGATCTTGAAACTAGATAAAAACAAATGAGACAGATATTCCAACACAATTTGGTGTAATATAACAATTGCAACGGTGTTTTGTCCTTTTTTTACTGTTTCCAATGATCAATTTATTGAGCTGCAAATTTCACAGGTTTGTTATTTTCTATTCCACGACAATTCAAATTGTGAGGATCCCGCAGCTGATGCTCTGTCACCTTTAACAATGTTACACACGCCCTTTAAATTAAAAGACAATGGGAACTTTTGTTTTAAATTCTTACCTCCAAATTCTTGTGTCCACATGTCATTTTCTGCAGAAAAATTGAGAACAAATAACCAATAAATCTAATGTAATGTCGTCTTGGCTTTGTCGTAAGTTAAAAGGTACAGAACAGGATTGGTAACATACCCAAACAGAAATGTTCACAGATTTACGTATAACTTTCAGGGTATGAAGATGGTGCTGGTAGACACATAATGTTAAAATATTTACGCCTGAAATGCTGTATTTATCCAGAAGTTAATTACGAAGACCGAAAACAGTTTTGATCTTGTGCCGAGATCAAAACCATTCTGAATGTTTCATAAGAACATTTGAGTCGGGTTTTTGCTATTTTCTCGTGACTCAGATGTCCGATTGGGCTCAAATTTTCACAGGTTCATTATTTCATGTACATATTTGATCAGACAAAGTGTGAGTGCTGTTCTGTGACCTTTTCCAAATCATGTATTATACATTTAATGGAATGGAATTCACTTGAGAAACTTTACAATTTCCTGACGCGGCGGAGAAAAAAAAAGAGACGAGTCGATGTATGTATATTAACACAATCCGACAGGACGAATGAGAACACAAACAGTGCATTGGCTCGGATGTTTGGACAGATGTCCCGAGCAACATAATCTTCGGAGTTTCTGTCTCTCTAGCCCCAGCGCGACTGGTCTCTCTCAGGCGGGGCCAAACGCCAGGACCTCCCGGCTATTATTGGTGGTCGGCCCTGGTGAAAAAAAAAACGCCGGGCTTAAAAAACCTCCACTCTCCCCCGTTGTTCAAACACGTTATTATTGTTACAAGAGTTGTTTTTTCTTTCTTCACGTTTACGTCTGGGCGTTTGACGTCTGTCACGCACTTCTTTGATGAAACTGTTTAATATTTCGTTATGTAATCGTCTTGCAAGTTATTCTAATGACGCAGTCGGATTATGGGGTTCATATTTCCATGCAGTATAATTATATTGACTGGGTTGAATGCGAGGTAACTCCAATGTGCTAATTGTGCTTCCACTGGCATGACACAAATAACGTGCAAGTTTCTGAGCCAAAATGACAAAGACGTACATTTTCACCATTCTTTATTCTATTTCGTCTATGCCATATTTAAGAATAGAATGCATATCATAAAGCAATTATAAACCAAACATTGTTTGCAAAATGACAGTGATTTGTTTTGCATACATCAAGTCATCCAGAAAATATAGCAATTCTGTCGATGTTCGATTTGGTTCATAAAATAATTTTCAATAAACTTCTAATTCATATTGAGATATCATCATCTTTCACTTAAAGGTCAGCACATGATTGGTACCCAAAGAGAAATGTTCACAGATTTACGTATTCCTTTAAAGGTATGAAGCAGTGGTGCTGATAGAAACATACCGTTATAATATTTTCACATGAAATGGTGTATTTATCCTGAAATTAGTAAAACAACGACCGAAAACAGTTTTAATCTCGGGGTAAGATCAAAACCATTCTTTATAAGTTTAATAAGAAAAATTGGGTTGGGTTTTTCGCTATTTTCTCGTGCCTCATAATCAGATGTCCGATTGAGCTCAAATTTTCACAGGTTTATCATGTACAAGTTGTTCTGTGATCTTTACCAATCATGTATTATATCTTTACAAACAAGCAAGCAAGACACATAAAGCTACATTCTCCCATTGTGTGCATGAAACGGAAGTGCCACGGAAGCGGTGTTCTTCAACGCGAAGCGTGACTCTCCGTAAACTCTTCCACCGTCCACACGTCGATATTGACCCATGGATGTTTTCACTCTCGCACGGTAAACATCATTGTCCCCAATCCAATTCACGTACTCTTTGGCAAACACTCGCTAACAGTGCGTTCGCCCTAAGTGGATCGTTCAACTACTCATTTAACATCGATCTTACTGCGACTGACTGTGATTTTAATACTAAAGTAGTGTAGTCGCATTTTATGCGTCCAAAGTAACCATTTTCTGATGCTATTTCTCCCTATATACTTGGTCATCACAGTGCAGTATTAGTTATGAGTTACATGGTTCCATGGGAAGGAAATGAACGGAATTGTGGGAACGGGTTGGTAGGAAACGAAAGGGTTTGTGGGAATTGGTCGGTTTTGATGGTAGGGAACGAAAGGGATTATGGGAATTGGTTGGTTTGGTTGTAGGAAACGAAAGGGATTGTGGGAATTGTTTGGTTTGATTGGTAGGAAACGAAAGGGATTGCGGGAAATGTTTGGTTTGGTTGGGAGGAAACGAAAGGCATTGTGGGAATTGGATGGTTTGGTTGGTAGAAAACGAAAGGAATTGTGGGAGTTGGTTGGGAGGAAACGAAAGGGATTGTAGGAAAGTGGTTGGTTTGTTATAGGAAATGAAAGGCATTGTGGTAATTGAATGGATTGGTTAGTAGGAAACGAAAGGAATTGTGGGAATTGGTTGGGAGGAAACGAAAGGGATTGTGGGAATTGGTTGGTTTGGTAGGAAATGAAAGGAATTGTGGTAATTGAATGGATTGGTTAGTAGGAAACGAAAGGAATTGTGGGAATTGGTTGGGAGGAAACGAAAGGGATTGTGGGAATTAGTCAACAATTATAATCCTATTAGCAACAGTACATACCGGAAACTTAAGCCTGTAAACTTGGCATTACACACCCGCCACAAGTTAATTAAAATAAACCGCTATATTCATAATTATGACCACCATATCATCAACCACCACAATGTGCTTAAAATAGAACAACAGCGTCAGCTGCAAAAAGCGATAAAAAACCACGAAAACACACAAAACACCTTCGTACGGTCTTTTCCCGCCATTATCTGCTAATTCAAAGGCATTTGATAAGATTACAACGCGCGAAATTTCCAATTGCACCACGTCGTATATATACAATCATCACTTTCAAATTCTCCGTGTTAAATATTATAAGCCTCAATAATTTTTTTTCCCTCCAATTTTGTTTGCTCTCACAACAAACTGCTGTTACTTTCCGGAGAAAAAAAAACATGTCTCTATTTTATTTTGTTCGATTAACTTTTTGGTTTTCCATTGAAGATTTCAGAGTGTCGCACCAATAACCCACATAACAGTTTCGTGGCTTCACACAGCTGTGATCAGATAAAAACTGAAGCCCATTATTTATACGGTCAAGGAGAAACAAAAGCCTATAATAGATGATTGAAAAATATCAATCAACTACTCGTTACAAAATAAAAGTGACACCTGAAAAAAAAAAGACAGTCACAACTTCGGACTTTGAAGTCAATTAATTAAGCTATTGCAAACGAATTGCTCAATTAATTAGCTTAATACAAGCTAATTATTAAGCGACACGTATGCAAATATATGCAAATGACACATTTATATGCAAATACGCCGCCTGATCTATCATAAGTTTCATAAGCCTTTGAGAAAGATCCTGTTATAGGATTGAAACCTCAGTCCTTTCGAATTCTGAACATTTGATATATTGCAGGTCATTGGTTAATGAGCAATTTCCAGCAGTTAAAAGGTAATTTCATACTTTGGTTTCTATCAAAGAAATACAGATTCATGGGCAAAAATATCAAGGAAGATGCAGTATAACGGTCATCTGTGAAAATTTCAGTCCCATACGTTGCCCACTTTTTTAGAAAACAGTGAAAAACGGCCACAGTATTTCGTAAGTCTTTTCTCTTTTATTTATGATTTTTCTGGATAAAAAACACCATTTCAGGCGGAACATTTTTAACGGTATGTTTCTACCACCACCATCTTCATGCCCTGTAAGTTAAAGGGAAATCTGTGAACATTTCTGTCATGGTTTCCTACCAAAATGGTGAAATGGTGTATTCGTCCAGAAATAAGTAAAACAACGACCGAAAATATTGTTGATCTTTTAAAAGATCAAAAATAAAAGAGAAAAGTCTTCATAATTAATGTGGCTGTTTTTCACTGTTTTCTCAAAAAGCGGGCACCGTATGAGACTGAAATTTTCACAGGTGACTGTTACTGTATCTGTCTTGATATTTTTGCCCAAGAATCTGTATTTCGTTGACAACAACCAAAGTATTATATTATATTTGACTACTTCATACTTAGGACAGTGTACCCATGAGATGAGATTAAATTGTTCACGAGTGAAACAAAATTCCATTGGTATGTTTGTTCTTTGAGAGAGGGGTTCATGGGCCTCACTATCTCGTGTCAAAGGACACCGATATGTTCAACACGTTGTCCAGGAGCCAGAGTCCGTGACTCAACAGCGAGCAGCGGGAACGCCAGACGATGGGAACGGGTGCACATGCTCCGCGAGCCCCGTGGCGCGACAGTCCAACGGACCGCTACTCCCACGCGTTCTCGGAGTTTTGAAATTTGTTTGTGTTATGGGAATTATCAAGATGTAAGCGTATCACTCGCACGCGTCAATAGAAAAATACCGTCATTCTTGCATGCATGCGCAAACTTATAGGGTTGTCATTTGAACTGAGTGGAAAAGCAAACTCCCCCCCAAAAAACTATGAATGATACTCTTGTTTGAAGTGCCCTCTCATAAAAAAAACACACAGATAAAGTCAATTGGTGTAAGCTAGTTGGAGGGTGTACAATGATATATTGATTAGTATGTGAATGGGGCTTGGTATTGTTATTAATTGCTGGTAATTAGTCGCGCGGTGGGAGATCAAAGGGGAATACCTAATTGTACAGGGGAGGTGTTGCTCCATATTAGGTACACAGAGGGTGGCTTTGGGCCAGTAACTGAAGGAGATAATTATACCCATAAAGCAGAGTGTACACTCAACAATTTCAGTAACATTTTCAGTAACTTGTGGCAACACGTACGACTTTGGGCCCTGTGTACACGAGCAACATTTTGACCAACATGTTTTACCGAGATGTTGCTGCGACAAGTTACCCAACTCGTTATGCTCTTTTTGTATACACTCTGTGTTTGTATGTATACGCTGGGAGTTAGACGGCCTGACGTTTCGATCCTAGCAGGATCTTTCTCAAAGGCTGCTCAGAGTTAGGAGGGCCTGACGTTTCGATCCTTGCAGGATCTTTCTATGGTTGCTCAGAGTTAGGAAGGCCTGACGTTTCGATCCTTGCAGGATCTTGCTATGGTTGCTCAGAGTTAGGAAGGCCTGACGTTTCGATCCTAGCAGGATCTTTCTCAAAGGCTACTCGGAGTTATAGGAGGCCCTGATGTTTCGATACTGGCAGGATCTTTTTAAATGCCGCCCATAGTTGAGCGGGTCTGACGTTTTGATCCTAGCTGGGTCTTTCTATGGTTGCTCAGAGTTAGGAAGGCCTGACGTTTCGATCCTTGCAGGATCTTTATCAAAAAGCTGCTTTGAGTTGGGAGGGCCTGACGTTTCGATCCTAAATGTTTGTGTTTGATTTCATTTGGCCATATTGGGTCCAATTTTAAACGGTACCAAGGGCTCATCAAGAAATAGCGCCCTCCGTTGAAGTAGTTTGGGATCAGTCTTTTTTTTTACACGATGGTCCGATTTTTGTTTAATTAAGAAGGGCTAAGTACTTCTTCCACTGGTGGTAAAAAATACCAAGGGACGGCCCGATGGAAAAAATAAATGAAGAGCGAGCCACAAAGTAAATTTGACTTGTTTTGTGCCGATGTTTAACAGTCAACCCTGATCTTGTGTGTATAGTATAGTTGTCCCGTAAACTTGTCCGTTCTTTTTCTATGCCGTTGTTTGTGAAGATATGTGACTTGTAGGTCGAGGGACTGGATAAACAGGCGGGCTTAACGATGCGTTTGTCGGTAGGCACTTCACCGTCGTCCCGGTGACATTTCAAAGGGGGTCCTGTACTTTTGGGGGCGAATTTCTCGTTCGGAGCGTGACATAAGTGAACTAAAATAGGACTCGGGGAATGCAAATGAATTGATTTATTCGATCCGTATATAATATATGGTAATCATTATTATTTTAGGTGTCACATCCGGAAATCATTATGCGGTGTGCGGTTATCGGGCGCTGTATCCGGATCTATATCGCGTGACTTACAGTCGCTTGACACGAGTGCACTTGTGTTTTATCGCGTTTTTTTGTCTTTTTACACTGATTCCACTTAGCTTCTGTAAGCAACCGTTTACCATTTTTTTGGAAAACGGTTTTCATGCAACTCCATTGAAAATAGCTCTTTAAAAATTGGCCACCAATCTTGAACATTGAACTACAAGAAAACGTACGAAAACAGTTTGTAAGAAAATGGTGGTATTTTGTTGAGTTATCTCTTCATCACCGACGCCACAAAGTGCCCTGCATGGGCTACGTAATAACATAATAGTACATGTACACGATTTTTACAAAACAGTTTTTCCCTGTGGTTATTTTGATGAACAATCAAATCAACCACATCGAAAAAATAATTTTTGTTAGATTTTTGACGATGATAGGTAAATACATTTCAACCTCACAATTAAAGGTTGTATCATACTTTGGTAAGAAACCAACACAGAAATGTTCACAGATTTATATACTGAACTTACAGGGTATGAAGATGGTGGTGATAGAAACATACCGTTACAATTCTTCCGCCTGAAATGGTGTATTTATCTAGAAATTAGTAAAACAACGACCGAAAATCTTTTTGATCTTTAAAAAGATAAAAAATAAAAGAGAAAAGACTTAAGAAATACTGTGGCCGTTTTTCACTGTTTTCTGGCCCCGTATGGGACTGAAATTTTCACAGATGACTATTATTGTATCGTCCTTGATATTTATGCCCATGAATCTGTATTTCTTTGACAAAAACCAAAGTATGATACTACCTTTAACTGTCACATATTTAAGTTATATCTTTCTCCTCTTCTTAATTTCTAGATTGTTTTACAAGAAAAACAACAACTCAGTATCAAGGATCAAGTGCACGATAAAGACAAAAACGATACAAAATGTTGCCCAGTGAAGGTAGGCGGTTTCTTTTCTATAGTATATGATTTCCAAATCGTAATTGGTGGTATAGGGGCCAATTTCATAGAGGTGCTTAGCACAAAAAATTGCTTAGCACAAAAATGGCTTGCATGCCCAATAAAAGTTAACAAGCCACCATTGAAAATTCGATTTGATATTTGTGGTCAGCGAACAACGGCCAAAGAACAATTGCAAGTGATACACAACACATGGATATTTGGTTGTTAATCCTGTTTTTGTTAAGGCAGAAATGTCATGCTTAGCGATTTTTTGTGCTAAGCAGCTCAATGAAATTGGCCCTATTAGCGTGCACTTACATTGCCTATAGCTAGCTGTACAATCTGAAATATGTTTTAACCATGGAGGTGATTTGAGCTACCTCCATGTTCCAATATTCAAATGATTCTTCTATCATAGTCGTGTTTTATGTCACTCTGACCATATACCTCAAAAACTGACAATTTAATTGGCCAGGCTTCTTCTGTTATGACCGGAAAGGAGCTCCGTACTTCCGCTCTATGTTTCGAATGACAAAAGCTAATTTTGTTATGAAAAACAGCGAGCACATGCAGCAAAACTAAGGGGAGGTCTGATTTAGCCCATCATAATTATACCAGAAAATTGTCTGCGTTTGTGTGTAAATTCCGTTAGTTTCACATCCGGAATGCACCGTTCTTTAGCCAAAATGAAGTGCACTTCAATACCATGAAGTTTCATGGTAGTTTATACAGCGGTCGATTTCACGAAGCCCTACGATCGATCTTAACTCACGACTTACATATCCTACGTAGGGCTGCAATACATCATAAGTCCTACGATTGATAGTAAGTTACGATGAGTTTGGTGAAATCGACTTCAGAACATGTTTTGCAATACAATGACCATTGGCCAAATGTTTACAATTTGAAATCCATAATGTTTTCACCGAAAAATAATGTACAATGTGCATGTTTGAAATGTTTAAACACACTTCCCGTTTAGTCATGTGATGTATATTACGGTACCAAATTGTGGACATCGTTACACCCTGAAGTGGTTAGACATGTAGGCTTAAAATGACAATTATCTACAATTACATCTTATTATTCATGCAAGTAAAAACAAAACTGCTGCAAACTGCTCAACAACCAAAATAATGACTTGAAATTTGAGTTGGGATAGGGCCTGACGTTTCGATCCTAGCAGGATCTTTCTCAACTTGCTGCTTGGAGTTAGGAGGGCCTGATGTTTTGATCTTAGCAAGATCTTACTCAAAGGTTGAGATTTTTAGTTGGTAGGACTAGGGCCTGACAATTCCTTCCTAGAAGGAAATTTCTCGAAACTCACATCGTATTATTCATAAATTATGAATCATCAGGGCCTACTTCTGAAAAAAAGTTGTCTTGGTTTGTGCAATGATGTAGAACCTCCATGTCTCGTTGAATCACAGAGGAAGCCTTCCTTCCTCCACGGTTGAATCTGTGAGTGGTACTCCTAAAGTTTCTGCCTCCCAGTGGCAACATTTTCATAATGGCGCTCTTCGCTTCTGTTCGACCTTCCTCCATGGCTCGAATGAGAGTGAAAAGATGTCTCATTCCTCATCCTCACTGTATGCGGGCAAAGACTAGTCTGGACTCGGTCACCTTTGGCCTTGATCCTGTGTGGTCCTATGCCTTTGGGACATTAGACGATCCCTCTACAGGCTGGAAGCAAGGCTGAATGACAGCGTCAATCACAAAGCGCAGACTCAGAGTGAAACAAGATGGCGCATGTAACTTACTGCATTTTGTGTCTCCACGGGGAGTAAAAAAGTAAAAGTCTCTGGACTAACAGAACTTGAAATTGATTGAAATTTCAATCTTTCTATCTATCTCTCTCATATGAAACATGACTAATTTCCTATTCTGCTATACGTTCTTTTTCTCGGGGGTTTTAACGGTGGGGCTGTACGGGGCAGATGAGCTTGTGGCACGGCGGAGTTTGACTCTCTGCCTCGATGGGCCTGGGAATTGTCCAGTAGATATGTCACATTTTCTCAGTCCAAACACAGAGCTGTGGTCACACGAGACTTCTACCGAAAACAATGGTCTTGTCCCTACTAAGTTCTAGAACGAATCTTTTGATCTTAATCAAAGATAAAAAATAATGTCATTGGTTTGACTCTTTTCTGGATAGGCCTATATAGGCCTGCAGCATTTCATGCAGAAAAATCTTAACGTAATAACGGTATGTTTCTACCATCACCATCTGTATACCCTGTAAGTTAAATGTAAATCTGTGAAGATTTCTGTTTCGGTATGCTACCAAAGTATGATACTACCTTTAAAGATCTCAAATTGTCTTTCTGTGACCTTCTGAACTCTTGATTAACTATAGGGAGTGTTCTCAAATCTCAACAATGTGGTTTTATTTAAAAACGAATACCCCTTCTAGTCTTTCATCAGTTTCCACTGTGTAGGTCCAGTTAGTCCTTTACCTTAAAAGGCCTTCAGCCACGTTAAGTGCGATGTTTTCTTCAAAACAAAAAACCCAACCCCTTGGAACAATGCTACTATGGGTTATTTTTTATTTTTAGAAAGGAGTGTTTCTTAGAAGTCTTGTGAATTGGCTCTTAAGGATACAAGCCTGAATATTGGCAAGTAAACAGTAAACACCATCAAACTGTTTTGTGCGGTCATGCTCCCCTCATTCGTGCGTTGACTTGTTTCAAAGTATCCGAATTCAGAAAGCCGCGTTACTTCACTGTCAGCCCAAGACAACAGCCCCTTCACGTTTTAAAACAGCTCCCAAGCTCAGTGACAAGATGACATTTCATAAGTATCTCCCCCATCCCAGATCCGATCCAGTCCCCTTCCCTCGCCCTCATGCAAGGTCCTTCACCAGTCGTCTCGTCTCGTCTCGACGGGCGCCTTGCTTGCGGTCTAGCACGCCCGGTGCCTCGCACTGTCACTTCACCGTGAATAACACCGTCAGCTGAAGTGACACGGGTATCAATCAAGTAAGGGTAGATACCAGCGTCACCCTACTGAGGAGAAGAACGTACCGGGGTGCTCCGGCGCCTGAAGTCCGTCAATTAACTTCGCTACTGGCTACTTAATATGACGCTCGTGCAATGTAGCGATTCCAAAAAAAGTACTAACTTAACCACGCGTAGCAAATCACGGTCCAATTACACAAAATTAGTCCTTGTACATTTGCTAATGGTGGCCGAAGAATGGGCACAAGGGAACGGAAAGGGAAATTGAGGTGTATCTTGGTTGTTTATGTAACCCTACGGAGATGAGTTTATACCCTGATCCAAACGGCTGATAACCCCGGGTCATTCTGTGAGCATCTCACCGGGGTTGGTTGCGATTTTCTCCTCAAGAATGTCCCCGGCTGTTTACCCCTGCCATGCCTGGTTGCCTCTCCTACCAGGGTGCCTAATTTCTTCACCGTTCAACTGTAACCTTATACATAACTTCATCTAACTAATTCCAGTTTTCAAATGGTGCGAATCCACTTGTTTCCTCTTTGTCAAAAAAAAAAAAAGGCTCATGACAGTTGTCAGTTACCTCATCAGAAACTTCTTGGGCTAATTATATGAGTGTGTGACCGGGAATTTGATTAATCTTATCTTAACGAGAGAGGGCGATAACTAACAGTCAGACACCCAATTACCCTGATGATCGGGTTTGATTAGAGACGGGTGTGACGTCTCGGTGCTAGACGGCTAAGGCATGTCGTCATTATTTGTTTCTGTGCTGAAGTGAAAATCTAATTGAGGTTTTTTTTTCTTGTATACACGTGATAGGCAGGTGTCATCACAATGGTGTCAGACCGGTAGGCCGTTTGGGCCATTCACTTACAATATGTGTGGATAGAATAAGATTCCAGCAAAATCTCTAAAAGTTGTCCTTACATTAACAAAATCTTAGCTTTCTGAACAATCTTTAGGCTATTTCCAGAATAATTGGGAAATGAACTGTCTAAAAGTTGGTATAAACCATGGAACCATATTTAAATGTAATAACATACTTTGGTTTTTGTCAAAGAAATACAGATTCATGGGCAAAAGTATCAAAACAGATACAGTAACAGTCATCTGTGAAAATTTCAGTCCCATACGGTGCCCACTTTTTGAGAAAACAGTGAAAAACGGCCACAGTATTTCTTAAGTCTCTTCTCTTTTATTCTTGATCTTTAGAAGATCAACAATAATTGTTGGTCACTGGTTTGACTCTTTTCTGGATAAATACAGCATTTCAGACAGAAAAATATTTAACTGTATGTTTCTACCACCACCACATTTGTACCCTGTAAGTTATAAGTAAATCTGTGAAGATTTCTGTTTCAGTATGCTACCAAAGTATGATCATACTACCCTTAATAGAGCTATGGTTTTTAAAAGTATGATACATGATTGGTAAAGGTCTCAGAAATGCACTCTGTCTGATCCATCATGTACATAAAATGATAAACCTGTGCAAATTTGAGCTCAATCGGACATCTGAGTCACGAGAAAATAGCGAAAACCCAACTCAATTTTTCTTATAAACCATAAACTAACAAAGAATGGCTTTGATCTTGCACAAGATTAAAACTGTTTTCGGTCTTCGTTTTACTAATTTCTGGGTAAATACACGATTTTAGGCGGAAATATTTTTACGGTATGTTTGTACCAGCACCATCTTCATACCCTGAAAGTTGTAGGCCTACGTAAATCTGTGAACATTTCTATTCAGTGGGTATGTTACCAATCCTGTACTGTACCTTTAACCATACTAGTACATGTATTATAACCACTTCGCTTGAAAACAATGAAGGAAGTTCTTTATTCCAAGTTTTCCCCCTTAGTTCAAGTCTGTTTAGTGTACGGTTATAAAATGTCTCGTACTTTGACATTCGTCTTGTCATAACCAAACAGATTATCACATCTTTCCTCAATATCAGTCAGTTTTTTAACAAAACAACATGGAATAACGACGCTCTTAAATTACAAAAACATTTGAGATTTCGGTTGTTGTAAGTTGACACTATACAGAAACCAGCGCATGATGCACAAAAGATAAGTTATTCCAGTTTCCGGACGACAACCCACTCGAAAAGATCCTATAGAGCTAGCACTGTGGTAGAATTGTGTAAAATATAATCACAGAGAAGGCATGTCCACTAAAGTTTATAAATGAAAACCGAAAATATAGAATCCAAAATGATAATGTAATTATTTTGAAAGCAGACTGAAAAATGGAACAAGTAGTCATTTGGTGCGTATGTTATTGTACTTCAAAATCCATGCGATTACAGCTTTGGTATAGGGCACATCTAGCCATAAACTCTCCTGAAGACGAACAGAGCACACTGTTCGGAATTTCGAGAAAATACCATCGGTTCTTCTCGGAACCACATCACTCTCACAGAAGAGATTACATGGTGTTACCTCAAACCAAGCGCGGTTATAGAGCCAACATTTTTGGGGGGGCTAGATCGCTAGAAGAGCCATAATTTTTTTTATTCTTTGGTTTTTTTTTGGTTTTTTTTGGGGGGGGCTATAGACCCAATATTTTGGGGTCTTCTAACACTCGCTTCTGCTATGTCTTATTAGGGGTCGAAAAAAATGCACATATAGCCTACACAGCACGTTTCTTTTTATGTAATTGGCGCTTAATAACTGAAAAAAATCCAGTATTTTAAAGATTTTTTTTTACTGAGTTTTTTTTTTCTTCTTCTTTTTTTTGGGGGGACTAGACAATTTTTTGTAGCCCCCCCCCCCCGTAGAACCGCGCCTGCCTCAAACCTAACTTATTTTAACTATAAACTAGCTTTGAGAAACCTTTGAGGAACTTGGCTATAAAACTAACTTAAACTTTCAACTAACTTAAACTATAACTTGGTTTTTCACTAAGGTTAGTTGGGTTTCATTATAGCGGCTGCGCGTAATGAAATAATCAACTTTATTAGTATGTAGGCCAATCCATGTAACCTATAGATTAGGCCTACTTAAAATGCACTTATATACTATCAAATAATTATTCACAATTGAATATATAGAACGCGATACACAAATAATAAACGCCGCCCAGAAAAAAATCTATTGAAATTCCGCCACCAAAGTCGACAATTTATAGCCTTTTGTGAAGAATCAATTAATAAATGTATCAGACTCGACGAAAAAAAAACACCGCGCTTAGAATGGACTTTAAAGCCCTGGCCCTATACCTATATAAGGTCTAAGTTGGGTCCACCGTTCACTAAACAGTCCAGTTAAGAACTATAAATTGCTCATTTATGTTTGACTTCTGACACTAAACACTGTTGTTGAGTTTTGGACGTTGCAACTTTGAGTCCAGAAGTTTGCAAACAATTATTATTTGTCGATTTTGTGGAGTTGTTTTTTTTCTCCCTCTTAAACTCGTGCACAAAGAAAAACTGACTATACACACAAGTATAGGACGCTGTAAACCTTAAACTAACAATGCAAGGACGAAAATGGTATTTGGTTTCAAATAACAAACAAGACGCTTGAAAAGTGGGGTTGTCATTGTGTGAAATAATTAACCTTTTCGCTAATTTGTGTGTTCTTTTGACATGGAGCCAAGTTTCGCAATAACATCGTCTGGAATTGATACAAATTACAATGGGGTGACATGGATTTGAAACGGGTCACTGCAACAATCATGTGCTCTGGAAACATTTAATTTGGGCCTTTTTGGACTTCATAAAACTGTGCAAAATCTGTACTTAAAGGTACATGTACTATCATACTTTGGTAGCAAACCGAAACAGAAATCTTCACAGATTTACCAATAACCTACATCGTATAAAGATGGTGATGGTAGAAACATACAGTTAAAACATTTCTGCCTGAAATGCTGCATTTATCCAGAAAAGAGTAAAACCGATGACCAAAAAACAATTTCGATCTTCGGAATATCAAAAATCCTGTGAATAGATTTGAAAATATCATCAGCCTTTTCACTGTTTTCTCAAAAAGTGGGCACCGCACGGGACTCGAAATTTCACAGATGACTGTTACTGTATCTTCCTTGATATTTTTACTCATGAATCTGTATTTCTTTGGCAAAAACCAAAGTACGAAATAACCTTACTGAAATGCCCTCTTTTCAAAACAGTCCTCATTTCGATTAAATTACTTATTAATCAGTTCCTGTGAAAAACAAAATAACATGAACTCAAAACTCTCTCGCACCAGAAAAATATTCAAATATTTCTAAATTTCAAGCAAAAAATATCAGCAGAATGTTGTATGCTTCTATAACAATTATAGCAATTATAATAGGGGAACAATGCCTTATTGTTTTCTGTACAACTATAATAATTGTTAATAACAGTCGCAACAAACAGGAAGTAGATAGCGAGACAATGTGATGGCAAGGCCTGCTTTAGTTTGATGGCATTTCTTTTGGGGTGAAACTCGTGTTATCTAAAAACAATAGTGCAAGAACACCATATTGATATGTGCAATGTACTTTCTGGCTCGCCACGGCGTTATAAGATTGCATAATATAAGATTATACCTATATACATGTATGTGGATCGGTTTGCAGAAACACCATGTAAGAATCGTTCGTACTTTCGCACTTCTATTTCGTTCACACTTCTCGTCGAAGTCTCAACGTTTCGACTAGCCTGCTCTAGTCATCATCTAGTCTGCTCTTGTCTCCTGTTGGTCTCCTGATGATGACTAGATCAGGCTAGTCGAAACGTTGAGACCTTACGAAAATTGCGAACGAAATAGAAGTGCGAAGGTACGAACGATTCTTATACATGGTGTTTTCGCATACCAACTTGTGTCACCATGCAAAGTCTCAAATCTTTCATAAGAGTCCCAAACAGTTCACAAACGAAGAATTGTGAACTGTGCTCTGTTTGTTCTGCTCTGCATTTTGGAAGAATATTATAATAGATAATGTTAACTTAGAAGTGTTCCCAATACTACATTTCCATTGAAAAAAAATAATAACCCCAGCAAAAACAATGTTTGTAGTTTAATTTATTGTGAAGAGTATATTAAAGGTTCTACTTTGGTAAGGTTGATAGAACAGCTGCAGTCTGTTCATAATTTGATTTGTCATGGAATAAAAACAAACCTGTGAAAATTGTCAGCTCAATTGATCATTTGAATCAGTAGAAAACAAAAGAAAAAACGTTGCACTTGTTACGCGAAATTTTGAGGTAATTGTAATAGTGAGGTTTTGATCTCGGAGATCAAAACTGTTTTCGGTCTTTTGTTTTACTCATTTCTGGATAAATACAGCATTTCAGGCAAAATAAATTTAACGGCATGTTTGTACCAGGTCTATCTTTATACCCTGTAAGTTACGTAAATCTGTGAACATTTTATTTTCTGTTTTGGTTTCCTTATACCAAAGTATGATACTACCTTAAACAATACAAAACATAGCTTTCAAATATCGCCCGTGCATAGATTTGTTTTACTATCCAGTATCGAGATCAAAATTCATAGGTCAGGCTTCGTCAGATGATCTGAATAATATTTCCATGGCAACCGGAAAAAGATAGTCAAAGCAACATTTTGTTATTCTCCAGACTGTTGATAAAGGGATAAACTTGCAAAAAACAACATATAGCTATGCAAAAACTATAAGAGGAATCAATGAGGTAGAAAATTCAGTTCTAGCGTGCTACAGTCCGAGTCCTGAGGCCAAATTCATAGAGCTGCTTAGCACAAAAGAAAATCGCTAAGCATGACATTTCTGCCTTAATAAAAACAGGATTGACAACTAAATTTCCATGTGTTGTGTATCGCTTGCAATTGTTCTTTGGTTGTTGTTCGCTGACCATGAATATCAAATCGAATTTTCAATGATGGTTTGTTTTATTGGGCAAGCCATTAATTTTTTGTGCTAAGCATGTTTTTTTTTTTTAGCTCAGCATATCTATAAAATTGTTGTTGTACATGTACATGTATTTATATTAGCACAGAACTGGGGCCAATTTCATAAAACTGCTAAGCACAAAAATTTGCTTAGCACAAAAATAGCTTGCCCAATAAAACAAACCACCATTGAAAATTTCATTTGATATTCATGGTCAGCGAACAACAGCCAAAGAACAATTGCAAGTGATACACAACACATGGAAATAACGTTGTTAATCCTGTTTTTACTAAGACAGAAATGTCATGCTTAGCGAATTTTTGTGCTAAGGAGCTCTATGAAATTGGCCCCTGGTGTATTGTCAAGTCTCTTTCAAACCACCCAGATCCCAGGGCAGCCCCTCAAAAGTCAAAAGAGCACCCCCAAAAAGACAGAGTTTGAACTTGGCAAACATAACCATGCACACACACTAGCAGGGTCACAGTAATTCAGAAACAGGGAGGTCGGTCTGGCCGTCCTAAAAAAGATCGCAAAGGATAATAAATGACACTTAGTCCCATGTGACAATATTGACACAAATTGTTTGTCACGCAAAAATGGGGCTTTGGTAAACAAGGGCCCGCCTACAATGGAGGGAAGGAGGGGTTTAAGGGGTTATATATGGCTACAAGGCAAGTTCCATTGTTCTGGCAGAACTATGATGATACACGTTGCGTTTGTTCAGCGCACAGGTATAGTTACTTCTGTACGGGACCCCTTGTACTGGCCGACACCCCTAACACACGATCCCCACCCCCTCCTCCCTATTTGCACGAGATTCGCAGTCACATGATAAAAAAGGGAGGCTTAGGGGATCTTGAGCCTTGAATAAGACAAACTTAATGTCTGATAATAAATGGGGGATTGTTTTATCGCCCAATTTCGTCCCCGGGGATAAATTATGGGGGAGCTTAAGCCCCCCTTAAGCCCCCCCTTAATGCTATGTACATAGTTATTAATCTCATCTATGCATAGCGTGCCGGCCTGGTGGATTATGACCCTGTATAATGTTTGCAAGGTACGGTCATCTTATAATCGTCTGAAACAATGGACTCAAAAAAGGGGACAGAATAAATAAAACAAAGAAACCATTGTCATGTAGGCCTAGTCAACCTTCAGTTTTGAATTCAGATAACAAATACAAATGATGTTTCATCAACTAGGCTTACCCACCCCCCAAAAAATCTAAAAAAACATATCATGCGATTTTATTCGTTTTTGATCTAGTTTTAAAATAATGTCACATCTATTTCATGGGCTGCTTATCTTCATATATAGATTATTATTGTTTATTTCTGGTAGTGACACCAAGGATTCCTCAAAGGCGTTCTTGGCACTGTAGCTCGCAAGCCTGATGAAACCTTCGATGTGTGAATGTTGTGTCAAAATGGATATAAAGCTGTCGAATTTTCAGATACGAAATAAACGAGCAACAGTAGCAGTTACTACCAAGTTCCAAGAATGCATGTTGAACTTTCAAATCATGATATTTCGACACCATTCCCACCCAAATCTTCTGACTAAAAATGGTTTAATATGTATAATTTAACATAAAAAATTTAGATTTCTAAAAGCTATAGGCCTTACCACTAATTTAGAAGCTACATATAGTTTTTTTTTAGAGAGCAAAAACTCTGACAATTTGGTTATCTCAAAAAGAAAGCTAAATAAGTCTTGCCGTCGATCAATTTTGATCCACATTATTTTGTAACAGAACGACTCCGATTGGAAAATTCATGTTCTATTCCAGTGGCTGAGTGTTAAGCTAGAGAATAAGATTGACCAATATTTGGAGAAACTGCGCCAAGGGGTCAATTTCAACATGGAGGAAGGTCTGTTTTTTATTCCATGATTTCACGAAGCCCTACAATCGATCGTAAATCGAGTTACGACTGAGGATAACCCATCGTATCCTACTTATAGGGCTGCAATGCATCACAAGTCATACGATTGGTATTAAGTTACGATGAGTTTGGTGAAATCGACCGCTGTGCATGCCACAACGGCACGGTGGTAATCTTGCGGGGACCGCGCGGCACAGATACGGGAAACTATGAGCGTGCTGCCACTGCAAGCTGGCCGTGAAAAGCGCTCAATCTCCGGCCACAAAAACAGGAAGTTCACGGTCTAAAAATCTTACCACGCATCAGCTGGTGCATGCTGTAACGAAGTGATAATTTCATTTGGTTGTCAATTATCATCTACCTCTTGTCTGTTAAAAAATGTTAGACTACACTCAGCTTGTGTTGGATACAAAATTTGTCTTGAAGATACAGTACAGGATTGGTAACATTTCTTAACACAAAATGTTCACAGATTTACGTATAACTTTCAGGGTATGAAGATGGTGCTGGTAGAAACATACCGTTAAAGTATATCCCACCTGAAATGGTGTATTTATCCACAAATTAGTAAAGCAAAGACTGAAAACTGTTTTGATCTCGAGGTAAGATCAAAACCATTCTTTATATTTATAAGAAAAATTGATTCAGGTTTTCGCTATTTTCTTGCGACTCAGATGTCCGATTGAGCTCAAATTTTCACATGTGTATTATTTTATGTGCATGTTGGATCAGACAAAGTGTGAGTGTTGTTCTGTGACCTTTACCATACCAATCATGTATTATACTTTTAAGCCGTAATTAAAGGTTAATATAATTTTTGACAAATCTAACTTTTTTCCAAATTTCAACTGGAAATTGTTTCTTTCTTTCACATGGGCGCGAACGAGAATCACTTTACAAGCTATGATAATTGGTATGGACATGAAACCAACATGAATACCGCCAACCACCTAACGAATATCATTAAAAAATGTTTGCTTTTACATCAAGAAGTAGGCCCTATAGTACTCGAGGGGAATATTTACTTTGAACAAAAATCGGTTTCGTTTTTCGAAAACCAGCTCACTGATGCTTTTTTATCAGTACACGATGTGTACTAATACTACACATTCTGATGTGCCCTGCTATACCATTATCAGCCATTATCAGTGAAATACGGTCCACTTTTTAACAGATTTACGATTTGTGTCGTGCGTATGGGCGCGATTGGAGCGTGTGTGTGCATGCATGTGATGCATGCAAACGAGAAGGCTGGAGTCCGTCTGACACTCACCGTGTTTGCCTAAATCTTGCCCCCGACAAAACTTGTTATGATAGGGGGAAGATAGGCGCGGCGAGTACGCTAGATATCACGCGATACGGTAGTGAATTATAATAGTCAATTATCTTGTTTCTGAAGTGTTATACGACAAGGACAGCGTAATAACCGTCATAATAATGTGAGCATGAACTTCTCATAAAAGACCAGAAATGATGATAGCGGGTCTAGTTAACAAGATAATGAAATAATGACTCTTCGTGTGTTCGTGTGTAAGGTCGGCCAAAGTACCAGTTGAAACTTAGATAATGGCCGACTGGCTGAACGTTTTGCCGAAGTGATGAAGAAGAATGCATTTGGTTAATGCATAAATTAAAAGGAGTCCCATATAGGCGTACATAATGGCTTCGAAACGAAAGACATATTGATATGAATATTGCGAGCACAACAGCAGTTTATGATTCATAAACTCATGGTGATGAATCACAAAACACAAAGAGTTGTGGACATCTTTGTAATGTACAGGGTGTCCCCCCAAAAAACGCAACACCTTGTCGGGACCCATTATGTTAAAATTTAATTGTTTATCACTTCAAGATTCAGATATGTGATACAACCATGTCTTGGCTATAACCATGTAGAATGTAAGCATATTGGGGCTGAAATTGACGAAAATATGACCAATTGAAAGAGTAGGCCTACTTCCTAAAAACAAATTTGCAAGGATAACACGCATAGTGGACAATACGCACATAATGTGTATAAAAGAAAGGTGAAAATCGGGTTTTGAGGTTAGGTGATTCAGTCTTAGTTTCTGCACTCAATTTTAGAAAAATTTTGCTCAAATTCTACATGGTGATAGCCAAGACATAGCTGTATCACATATCTGAATCTTGAAGTGATAAACAGTTTAACTTTCAAATAATAGTTCTCGACGCAAGTGTTGCGTGTTTTGTTTTGTTTTGTTTGTGTTTTTTTGTTGGGGGGGGGGACACGCTGTATAGTGTCTTTTCTGAAGGCTCACAAACTTAATATTTTCTTTTTAAATATGAAATGTATTAATTTTTTTATCTGTAGAAGGATTTTTAATCTTGATACTATAACTAGGTCGATGGTTGTTTAGTTTATCTTCATTTTATCGAAACGTTGGACGGCAAACAATTCGTGATTTTGTCTGGATTGGTATCATAAACTGGATTAAATATAGCAAAGCTCAGTGCATTATTGTATTATTATATATAGAAGCCTTACGATCGATCGTAACTCGAGTTACGAAGGATAACAAATCGTATCCTAGGACTTATGGCTGCAATGCATCTTAAGTCCTACGAAACACGATTGATAGTATAAAGTTACGATGAATTTGGTGAAATCGGCCCCTTTTCGTGAAATCATTCTAAAATAACGGTATCAAAATCAGAGGCTTTTGGCTGTGGTTCGGAAGTAGATTCTCTGGTTTGAAAAGGAAAACAGAGCTTCAGCTTCAATGACAAAAACCACAACCTATATATTTTCAGCATAATGGATGACAGAGACAAAGCCTGAGCCTGAGCCGGAGCCGGGGTTTTGGAAAAGGGCCCAAGTGCCATTTCGACATGGCAGCATTTTAAGAGGCACATCACCGCCATCATAAAAAAAACGCAAATGTTGACTTTTTGGTTTTCATTCTAATTCTTGTTTTTCTCGAGAAAACACGCCGCATGTCTACATAATTCCAAAGGTCCCGTTCATTTTGCACCGCAGAGCGACTGGTCAGTCGTTGACCCCTAAAAGCCAATCCGGCCGCCTGGACAATGGCCAAGTCTGACCACTGGTCCCTAATTACTCTAAGCCCAAACAACACTCAAACACGCGGTGTATGTTTTTGATGGATGCACGTTCGTTTCAAAAACACTTTGGAATCAATTAATCAGAGTTAGACTTGTTTTTGTTTTTAATTGCTGATGATATTGTTGAAGTTGCCGATGCTGCTGTTGTTATTGTTGTTGTTTGCTGTTTACCTTAAATACTCATAGGTTTTTGCGGTCGAGTCTATCCTCAATCAAATCTGCTTACGATGTAACAACAAGTCTTTGATGTCTAAGCGCGAGTGTGTGTGCGCTTAGCTACTTTGACTTATTATATACCTGGCCGCAGAAAGTGAGAAGTAGGCCAGCTTAGCGGCAAGGGGTACGTACTTTGAGTATCTTTTACCTTAAGATCTCTCAACAATGTGGTAAGAAGGACTTAAGACATTAAACCAATACTGGTAATAATACGTGGTCCTGCTTCGTCTTGTGTTCTCTAAGGTACCGAATGTTTGTGTAGGTACTCTTGAAAGGGGTTAGACAAATTTAAATTACAGAACAAGCCTCTTTGTAACTTGTAAGGTTAAGAATAAGTGCAGGGCCTTCGCTAGTGTTCTAACTGTCATTGCAGGGGTCGATTTCACCAAACTCTTCGTAACTTACTATCAATCGTAGGACTTTTGATGCATTGACGCCATACGTGGGATAGGACCCCTGCGATGGGTTATCCTTCGTTACTCGAGTTACGATCAATCGTATAGGGCTTCGTGAAATCGACCCCAGCTGGGCCTATAACTTTATGAGACATAAAATGCTAACACGAACACAGTGATTACATGTAGGAGAAAAAGCCATGCTGCACATCATAGGTCTACAGCAAATCTGTGTGAGTTGCTCTAGTCAAAATTTTAGAAAATAGAGTTTCCATACTTTCCTTATTTGGATAAAAAAAAAACATTCGTTGACCAAAAATGTCAAACGAACCGTGGAAAACATGAAGATGAACGACTTAGCACCTGAACAAAAATTGTACCAATATAACTTGATATTAAGCAATTGTTACTCCCAAAACGAGAATATAGGCCTACACAGTGGTAAATTTAAACTTAGTTGCCCACTTTTACGGTGTTGTTTTTGTTGCATATACGGAGCACTTCCGTATCCACAATATAAAGGGGTATGTTGTTTTGGGAAGGGAGAGGGTAGGGTTGTTTTGACCATTATTGGACCATGATTAGACTTACCTGGGCTTGGTCGTCTGGCGATCATGTTGGGATGCAGAGCTACCGAGCTATCGAAGGGTGCCGACCAAGAAGCAATTTCGGGGCTGACGTAGTACGCGCCCAGACCGTTGTGCGCCGCGGTGGATGCGTGCCTTGCAGACAGTGGGCTTCCAGTCGATGTGATCGGTGGGCTGGGTGGGAATGCAAACCGCTGGCCCACGGAGGGATGGGAGGAAGTCGTGGTGGTGTATCCACCGTCTGACTGCTGGCTCCACACGGCAGCAGCTGCTGGATGAGTGTTCCCCTGCATGGCTTGTTGAGGGGACCCGGTGGGCGCCTGAAGGTACTGCGAGTGGGCTACGTGGGGCATGGACAGCACGGCCGGACGGGTCGTGGGAACGTAGACTGGACTACCGGCCGAGTGGAGGAAGGAGTTATCGTAGGTGTGCTGGATGCCTCCGGCACTAGCACTACTCGGTAGATTGGTCATGGCAGGCTGATACATCATGGGAGAGTTGAAGTGATGTGGGATGTTGTGATGAGGATTAGACAGGGTCTGGTGCTGCTGGTGCTGCTGGGGAGATGGAACGGGAATGTCTCCCTCGTTGTGAAGAATCTGTTGGTGGTGAGGCTGGTGGTGGTGGTGGTGGTGGTGGTGGCGAGAGTTCGGGGAGGGCTGGCGATCCAGGTGGTTGAAGAAGACCTCCACGTCTTCGCTCTGCAGCAGCTGAGAAGGCTCTGCTAGACAGGCAGCAGCGCCGCGGTACAGGTCGGCGTTGTTTGTGGTACTGGCACCGCCTCCCAAGAGCTGGCTGGCAGAGAGGTGCTGATGAGACGGCGATGATGAGGAGGAGGATGATGTGGGTGATGGAGCGGTAGCTGCAGCCGTCGGCAGAGGCACGGGTGAAGCTGTGTGGTGCGAAGCACTGCTGACGGAGTGACGACGATCACCTCGCGATGAGGAGGACGATCCGGGACTCCGATCAACCTCTTCCTCGCTGGATCGAGATTCACTCCCCGACGTGTCGCTGGCGCTCTCCGCTCTATCACCAATGGCTTGCAGCTGCTCAGCGTTCTCGGCGTACTGATTCTTGGTCAAAGCTCCTTGATGGGGCCAAGCGGGTTCAGCTTGTTCCATGAACATCCATAAGGCTCTTGGAGCACCTTCGTAGAATCAAGTTCGTCGTGACTGGCTTCCTGGGGTCCACTGACCAAGTAACTGCACCCTCGCAAAATAGGAGTGTTCTGTCAAACAACAAAAGTGATAAAGTTTAGTTTTTTAGGACAAGCCGTGAAGCCGTGGCTTGCAATTATGTCTTCCTCGTTCCCTATATCTTTGCCAAGAGGTACAACAATGAGCTAACATTCCAACACCTTCTCTTAACATCCTTGGTTCTCCCTGCAAGTTGTATGTTTCCCTTCAACCTACATAATCTAGACAAGTTTTGAGAGAAAGTTCCTACATTTTGCCCTCCTTTAATTTAATTCTTCTATATGGCCTCTTAGGGTATATGTTAGCTTATTATGCAAATTTGCGTTACAAAGAATACCTGTGTGGTATTTTTATGTAATCCATATTCCATAATCAGGGGAAATTTCGTTCATTAAAGGTATAATATAATTATGGTTGGTACAGGTTACAGACCAGCACTCACATAATTATTGTCTGATCCAGCATGTATACATAAAATGGTAAGCCTGTGAAAATTTGAACTCAATCTGACATCTGAGTCACGAGAAAATAGCGAAAACCAATAATCAAGCAGCGACGAATTTCTAGGCTAACCTTTTTTTATCCGTTAACGCACTGTCATTAAATGCATTCTGCAGAAAGTCGTTACTTTGCGTAAGCGAGAAAGACACGTCTCCCGTGTAATACGCTAATCGTAAGCACAAATATTCCACTATCGTAACTCGTAAGCGAATAATTTGCGTATACGGTAATGGATTCATGAAATTGGGCCCAGATGGCTCGTCACACCAGTCTTGGTTACACACAAAATCACAAATCACAACAAAGAGAAGTGACATAGCATACATCAACAGGAATAACACTCCTAATACTGACAGCTTTTGTAAATAATGTATATACATGTAGTCTGATTCCACACTCTACAGAATTGCTTATTCCTATAGCTCAAAGCCAAATAGGCAGCGGTTGGCAAGCTAGCAAGACTAGAGTAGAGGCAGAGGCGACTCCGTGTGTTATGATTATGGTTGAAGTTTGAGAGATGCCATACGGTAACACGGTGCGCGGAGTCCTCCAAGTTTTTTTGTTTCGGTACTAAGTTATACTGGTTCTTAAGACAAACTTGGCAAGACGGGGGGAGTCCTTGGCTCCCAGGCCTAGCAGGGCATTCACCCGGGGTGTCGTTGTAAGGATTACCCCTTCAATCCATCCCAGCATCGCCCGCTCCCCACTGGACACTAATGCACTGCTGTCATTAACACACAAAAAACTCGTCCAGTCTATACCCTTGGCCGTTGTTGAACCTCTTGTTCTACCAGAGATGAGTAGGCCTAGGTCTGTGATGTACACAACTTCAGATGACACGTCATTTTATCAAGGGGGAAGCACGACAGCCTAGGCCGATAGTTTGTAGCTAGGGTTAGACATAAACCATGCACCATGCTGTATGGCAGTCCTCAAGCAGGGGCCAATTTCATAAAACTGTTAAGCACGCAAATTTGCTAAGCATGACATTTCTGTCTTAATAAAAACAGGGTTAACAACCAAATTTCCACGTGTTGTGTATCACTTGTGATCGTTCTTTGGCTGTTGTTCGCTGTCCATGAATATCAAATGGAATTTTCAATGGTGGTTTGTTATATTGGTCGAGACGTTTTTGTGCTAAGCAAATTTGTGTGCTTAACAGTTTTATGAAATTGGCCCCAGGGACGGATACAACTATAAACACGGCCGATTCATCTTAAACGTCAACCTCTTGTTGACGAAAAAAGGCCGTCTGGGGTTGATTTCACCAAACTCATCGTAACTTACTATCAATCGAAGGACTTAGGATGCATTGCAGCCCATACGGTGGGTTATCATTCGTAACTCGAGTTACGATCGATCGTAGGGCTTCGTAAAATCGACCCCAGGCGTAGACTTCACCAAACTCGTCGTAACTTACTATCAATCGTAGGACTTATATGATGCATTGCAGCCCTACGTATATGATACGATGGGTTAGGCTTCGTAACTCGAGTTACGATCAATCGTAGCCGGCTTCGTGATGGTGACATCGACCCCAGGGCTCTGTAAGTTGTCTGTCTTTGGTCCAAGATGAGCCTACATCTGCTGATTGTTTTATTCTCTCTTTCCGGTGAAACTTCCGGATTGTTTCTTTGGTCGCAATTTTGCATAAATTATTGATTTGCCCAATGAAAATTCTTCATTGAAATTGGTCGAATTGTTGATCATTTGCTCCAGTGATTTTAATTGCTGAGTGGATTTTGCGAAGAGGAAAATTGGCAAACTACGTCGTGCACTTTCCTCGTTTGGTGAACATAAATATTTTGGACTGACTATGAAATTTGAAATCGTAGAGAGCCATAGCCTATTGTGTTGGCCTATATGATTGTTATGTATGCAAAAGTCGGACAAGGTAGTATCACGCGCGGATCCAGGGGTGGGCCGCGGGGGCACGTGCCCCCCGGTCAAATTTGGCCAGGGGAAAAAATTGTGCCCCCGGTAAAATTTGACGAAATAAAAAATAAAAGGAGAAAGAAGGGAGAAGGAGCAGAAAATCATCATTCTTCAGTTCATTCTGTCATTCAACAGGCAAATGTCTCGGTCCGCCTTTTTGCCAGTGCGCACGGTAACAAAAACTCCTTTTCACTGTACACAGCTGACGTGGCCACGAAGCAGAGTACGGTACGGATGGGCGGTGTAAAGGTTATATCTGTCCCCCCTCAAAACGTGTCCGCCCGGACAGATTCAGCCAGCTAAAAGTGTCCCCCCGTTGTATTAATTATGTCCCCCCTGAGTTTAACCTGTCCCCCTCCATGTAATTTGTGTCCCCCTGGTTGTTCATGGATAATGTGATATTCCCGTGCTATTAAATGAATTAAACCATAATTAGATATGCATTCTGACCGACTTTTTAACCATTGATTGAAATAAAATTCACGTGGGTGCACCTGAAGGTGAGAAAAGTCATGGCAACGACTGAGTCGTGTCTAGTCTCAAAGCGTGTATCCGTATAACCATAACGTATCATAAGCTGTAACCACATGTACAGTGTACAGACAGTAGCAAACGGCCCATCATGCTCTTACACACGATACGTGATTGCACATACAGTAAAAACAAATCCTCGCATGCAATCGTTTTAATCACGAAGCCCACAAAATACATGGCATTGTCATAAAAGGTGCTTTGATGGCGTGTGGAGGGAAACCAGCGTAACTGACATGATTTATAGTAGTGAAAACAGCTAACTGACATTCCAACTGCATGAGAAGAACAGGGGTGTTCCTCTGCCCATTTTTTACCTCCATGCAAAATATCAATCAACCAGATTTATACAAAATCATGCCAGTGGAACGCAAGCAAAGAAGGAAACAGGACGGGAATGGAAAGAACGTTTAAAGAACAACTTTATTCCGGTGGCAATATGCTGAGCCATTTTAATTTGTTTGTATTCTTTAATGGGGGGCTTAAAGCATATTTTCTGTGCTTTTTGTTGCACATCCTGAGATAATTTATCACGGGATTTTGACTTCTTAAAATCAAGATGACGACAGCCTCAGATAATTTATCACGTGATATCAACATAATCTTGATGAAGGGGAATCAGCAGTGACAAGGGGCCGTCCATAAAGTACGTACGCACGAAATGCCGACTTTTTTGACCCCCCCCTCCCCCTCTGTACGCATGGCGTACGCAGTGGTCCCAACCCCCCCTCCCCCCCTGTACGCATACGCATTCCACATTAGGTTTTTCACTTCTCGTGCTCCCTTGCTTTAGCATCATTAAAATGTCACAGTAATCCGGGCCGGTACCGTTATTGGGACGTCACTTTCAAATTCTGAAATGAATGACTAAAGTTTAACAGGTTTTTATACATTTACAGATGGATTGTACTATTTTTTATCATGTTGAATAAGAAAATAAAGGAAAAAACAAAACAATCCCGGTGCTTTTTTCACGTTTTGTTACCTCTCTTTTCGCGCGAAAATGCTATGCAAATTTTTCGTTTGCGTACGGTACGCATTGGCCTTAACCCCCCCCCCCTGTACGCATGGCGTACGCATCGGTAACAACCCCCCCCCCCCCCCCTTCGTGCGTACGTACTTTATGGACGGCCCCTTGCAGCATTTCAACCGCGAGTAGTGCGCGTAGTCCAAGCAGTTACAATACACGGGTTTACACTTCCAAAAGTGTGCATGCGTGATAGTGCCTCGTTTCGAAGTCGCGATAAAAACCGCAGAAGTGTAAACACGTGTATTGTCTTCGACAATGGACGGGCTTACACTTCGAAAAGTGCGCATGCGTAGAAGTGCCTCGTTTTGAAGTTGCGATAAAATCCAAGATGGCCTCCGAAGTGTAAACCCGTGTATGTATTACAACAATGTACATTACTATACTATCCCAATATAAAAGGGCCGATCACGCACAGCCGATCCGCAATCCGTTCATGTATAGAAATAGGTTCATCATCTTTGACGTGATCTAAAAGAGCATTAAAATTCATGCTTCTACGCACCCTGCCCTAAAACAATGTAAAATGCACTAACGTAGTCTGTGTGGTAGACTGGTTACGTATCACGAGGTGGGGGACCAATCTAACAGGGGGACACAATTATCCTTGGGCAGGGGACAGGTATATTTGGAGGGGGACAGATTCATCCATGTGAACGTGTCCCCACGGACAGCTGTATATGGCCGCAAAGGCGTAAATGTGTCCGCGCGGACTCGTTTTGAGGGGGGACAGATATAACCTCTACAGCGGCACAGTCCGATCCTCCTAATCTTGTCGATCACTTTATAAGCAGTGATCCCAACATTACTTGTATTTCCTTCCTCTAGTCCATGGTAACGCTACTCCACTAAATAAATGGACACTGTTCTTACTTTTAAAAGGAAGTCCGAGACTTCGTTCTGTCTGGATTTCATTTAGATTTTCGTGGAAATTCCATGTTTATTGAAAAGCAATTCATTTTCAAAATGTCGACTACACAGCTTTGTACGGAAGCCCATTAGTGCCAGATGAATATAATTTATTTTGCATCGGGTGTGAATATTATAAAGTTTCGCGGTTGCGTAAAAACATTTCTTTTCCTGGGGTGTGAATGTTTTTGTAGCGGCCGCCAGATAACTGGTACAAAATAATTGGCCATGTTTCTTCAAAACCGGTGCAACTCATGGCTTAATAATATATTTCATATTTCCTTATTATTGTTCAAAGAAATTTTATGGCTGAATGATTATTTCCTTTTGATCCTTCGTCAAACTGAAAACTGTATGAAAACAAATTTGCCATCCCAAAATATAAAAATCCTTTGTCTCTAAAATCCTAAATCAAAAATGAAATGAAAAAATTCCATCCTATTTCCATGGCAAATGGCTATCAAAAAGGGCCCGGAAATACTCTATAATTCATCAGAGAACATCTAATATCCAAAAAAAATTCGGGGCCCTTAAGCGGGCCCCTACCCCACGCCGTGGCTTCCCAAGGTTTTTTTTAACACCCCCTTGGAAAAATCCTGCGTATACGCCTTTGCTCCCCAGTATGACACGCAATATTATGTCATGACAGTTATTAATGCTTCAAAGGATTATCGTCAAACCTCGACCGATAGGATACCAATGCAATTTTGTGACAATACATGTATAGGCCTACATTGGATCTTCGTCCATGTACCATGGAGGTATAGGAAAAATTGACATTCAGAGGTTTCACTTTGAGTGTGCCCCCCGTCTTGAAAAATCCTGGATCCGCGCCTGAGTATCATACTTAAGTAAGAAACCAAAACAGAAATGTTCACAGATTTACGTATATAACTTACAGGGTATGAAGATGGTGGTGGTAGAAACATACTGTTACAATTTTTCCGCCTGAAATGGTGTATTTATCCAGAAATTTGTAAAACAACGACCGAAAATCTTGATCTTTTAAAAAATGTTACTGCATCTTCCTTGATATTTTTGCCCATGAATCTGCATTTCTTTGATAAAAACCAAAGTATGATATTACCTTTAAGTCTAGCTTGATTGAACATTGAAGCAAGATAGAGTTAAATGACCGCTGTGTGAACATACAGTGACGGTATAAGAAGGAACCGGAAGTACTGTTGCGGTTTTCAGATAAAAACTTCAGTTAAACTTAAAAAAAGAACTTGGCACTATTCCAATTTAATTATAAGATGTACTCCATGCATGCTAGTATACAAATTGTCTGTAAATGTACTTGTCGTACACCAACTGCAAAACTTATAACCATGGGCCTTTACGAAACCTGGCTTGAAGCTAGGCTTGGGACTTTTATTTCGCTACCGCCATTTTCAAGCCCACAAAACGAAACGAAGGGATTGGGCCACACGACAAAGCCGAAGAAAGGCTCCAGCTTCGCCATGTATCTCAAACCCCTTCATTCCATTTAGGACACAAAATGGTGGTAGCCAAAGAAATCCCAAGCCTAGCCTCAAACAAGCCTCATTTCGTAAAAGGCCCCTTAAATTTAGGACACAAAATGGTGGTGGCATAATAAATCTCAAGCTTTAGGGCCTGTTTGTTTATGACGAATCCTGCGGATCCGGATCCGGATCCGGATCCCGCGGATCCGGATCCGGATCCCATCTTAGCGTACCCTGCATAGGAGGTGGATCCCAAAATATCGGATCCTTTGCGTGAAACAAACAGGTCCTTAGCCTCAAGCCTTATTTTGTAAAGGCCCCGTATGTGAATACATAATAACTGTACATTATTTTATACCGAATAGTGCCACTATACCAGAAACGTGGATGACGTATAGTTACGTATGCATATTTTAGTGCATAAAGACAGTAACTTGACTAAGATAAGGAAGTTATGTTTTATTTAGCCTACGTGTGGACTTTTCTTTTTTCCAATTCCGGCTTTTGGCACTTTTTTCCTGGGAATCTAGCGAGGCCAGGTTGTGGATGTGATTACGTAATATCACCGGGAACCGGCAAAATAGGAACAGGATGTTATTTTGCGTAGGTTTTTTATACACAACATTGCAAGGTTCAGTCAAGCAAATTGGCCTGAACAATCATGAATGACGGTAATTGCACTCGCAATATGTGGGTCTTTGATTGCTCTATTCTGTCATTTCTGGTGATGCATGTGTACTTTGATATCATACCAAAACAGAAATCTTCACAGATTGACATATAACTTAGAGGTATAAAGATTGTTATGGTAGAAACACACTATTCAAATGTTTCAGCCTGCGATGGTAGAAACCAATACCGTTAAAGGTACATATATACAATATGATTAGTAAAGGTCACATGACTGCACTCATACTTTGTCTGATCAAACTCGATTTTTCTTATATAAAACATGAAGAAAAGTTTACTTTATGTTTGTTCCAAAAATCGTTATACAAAAATCGTCCAAAAATCGTTATAGCTCCCTTTCAAATGGCTCTTTCTAAAACCAAAAAAAAACTTATTTTTTTCCAGAAATGAGTACAACTAAAGACCAAAAACAGTTCTGATCTTGGGGTCTTGGAACTCCTGTGAATAGATTTGAAAATACCGTGAGCGTTTTTCACTGTTTTTGCTCAAAAGGTAGGCACCGTTTGGGACTGGGGAAGTCACAGATTACTGTTAATATCTTTTTAAGTTTTTTGACAAATTTACTCATGAATCTGCATTTGACAAAAAGTATGCGGTTTCCTTTAAATAAAGTATACAGCGAATTAGGGGCCTATTTTTTATTTGTTCATTATTATTGCAAATCACCCGTATAGAAAAAAAGCAGCATTCAGCCCCCCCCCCAAAAAAAAAAATTATTTTAAATGTAGCCTTGATAAAAAATTATTTTAAAAAAACTTTAAACTATAATGAATGTTCTCACAATGGTTACACTTACAGTTCAATTCAGCCGAAAAATGTTGACGTCAAAAAGTTGAAGTGGAATTAATAATGAACTTAAAATATTGATCGCATTTTTTTATTGGCGTATAAGAGGCTAATGAAATTTCTGACTAAAAACAGTAAATTATACCAAAATACAATGTCAGTGTATAAGTATTACGAACAGCCCATACACTAACATATCCATGCCTTTATTAATTATACAAGCCAATAATAATTAGCCCTTTTTAAAGAGCAACTGCACTAGAATTTGGAATCCCTTGGGGGGGGGGGTGTTCTTGGAAATAACCTTTGACCTTGCACGACAAATTTTTTTTACGCAAGAGAACTGAAAAAAAACCTGATTGTGTCGAAATAACACGGTTGCGCAACATCTCCATAGAGTGCATAGGTATAATGTACGTCCAATTTGTAACGTCAAAAGATAACTGTTTGCACAATGCACCATGTCAACCATACCAAAGACGTTTCCTTTTACGAAGACCAAAAGTGGAAGTTTTCAGAAAGCATAGATTCTCTTCAACTTAATCATTATCATTCGCTTTCTGATTAGTTAGTATTTTAATTCCTTTGATTGTTTCTAGAAGGGACAAAATTAAACGGTTCATTTCAATTCTGATGATTTGAAATCGAACTAAATATGCACTTTTTACATTTTTAGAGGGAAAGCAAATAGCTTTTGCTATGCTTGCAAGTTTTAGTATTGTATTATATTGCATGGAGGGTTGGTATATAATAGTGTAATATTTTAAACTATTTTCCGCAATGTTTGCCTAAACGTTGGCCATTATTAAACAAATGTTTTTTCCTCCAAAAATGAAATCAACAACTCCATTGAAAGAAAATAAAACAACGACTTTCAAATCCAGCAAAAAAGCAAATCCAGCCACAAAACTCACAAAGTTTGTCGGAGAATAAAAGCAACCACCCCGATTTTTTTTTTTGAAAGACTGGAAAATAAACACAAGCGGTTTACCATGGAGTACGTTACCAACCCAACCGCCCAGTGCTGGTATTCGACGGCCCAGCCACGACGGCACCCCTGTGCAAACCCAACCCCTGCGAGCTCCCCTAGCTATGCCCGGCCGTGGTTGGCTAAGTAACAAATTTGGATACGCTCTTCGCTTGAGTCCATAAGTCAAGTGTCCCGTTGGCTTAAAACTATAAAACCCCGGCACCAACAACTTCAAAATGGGTACCCCAGTGCTATCCTGCAGATTTAGGACAGTTTTATACCATAGGGGGAGGGGCAATGTACCATTTTTTATTGTATTTGTACAACTCCAAGCAAGATAAAATAAATTTGAAGCAAAAAAAAAAAAGGAGTCGGGCCGTAACCAAATTTATGGATTGGGACCGATAAGGCTATAGAATTGACACCACAACTTGCTGGCCCACTGTACTTGTTATAACAATACTAAATCTGATCTGTAGTTCACGAGGTTAAAAGGGGGATGTTCCATGATTATAGAAGGAGTAAAAAAAATTGTACCAAAAGATCATAAGCAAAGGCCAATTGTAATTGTTGACAAAAGAATTAGGCTTGGCTTTGGTTCGTCAATTCCTCGTTGTAATTTATCAAGTATTTTGTATTTTTTTCGTTCGAATTTCGTAATTTTGTGAGGTTAACGTTTAGGCTACATTAACATTAACAAAGTAAAGGTATTGTCATACTTTGGTAGCATAACGAAACAGAAATCTACACAGATTTACCTATAACTTACAGGGTATAAAGATGGTAGAAACATGCTGTTTAAATTTGTCTGCCTGAAATGCTGTATTTATCAGGAAAATAGTAAAACCAATGACCAAAAACAATTTTGATCTTTTAAACATCAACAATAATGGTGAAAAGACTAATAAGAGACGTTTTCACTGTTTTCACAAACAAGTGGACACCGTATGGGACTGGGAATTTCACAGATGACTGTTACTGTATCTCCCTTGATATTTTTGCCGAAGAATCTGTATTTCTTCGACAACAACCAAAGTATGATTATAGCGAGGCTATTGCCTTTGATAAATTCCTATAAAAATATGCAACTTGAATAAAAGGGTATCCGTATAAACTGTGTACGATTAATGATAAATTTCAAATAAGAGTATAGCTCAGAAATAATTGGTTAGCAAGAAAGTCTAAACATTGATAAACTGTTAAAAGATATCTTCCTTTATCCTGTTTGGTTTTGCAATCCCCGTAATTTGTAATCTGGTCTATACAAATTCCCAACACTTTACATCGTATTTTGAATGTTCATAAAATAGGAGGACGCTGACGTCACTCAATGCAGAAAATAATTAATAATAATAATTGTTAAATTTATATAGCGCTTCTTTCAAATTGTTTCGAATCGCTTGATTCATATTGTACTCTTTCTTTTAGTGACGAGGACAATTTGGGTCGATTTCACAAAGCACTACGATCGATCGTAACTCTAGTACATAACCCATCGTATCTGATGTAGGGCTGCAATGCATTATAAGTCCTACGATTGATAGTAAGTTACGATGAGTTTGGTGAATCAGGAGGGAAAGCTTTGAACGCCTTTTAGGCGGCCCAGTCAAATAGCGATTTTGCAGGTTAATATTTAAGAAAGAAAATGTTTCCGCGGTCGAGTAACTCGAATTGACTGACGCGTGTCAAGTAATGTTACCCCGGCCAGCTCCGGCCGGCCGATACCGGTGTTACGCTTCATTAACGTTCATCAAATTCTCGCCTCTGGTCGCGACGGTCAAAATAACCTTATGCAATGGCGTACTTATGCCCTCAATATGCCAAGTTTCGATATGATTATGGTGTGTCAGATCATCAGATATACTGGTATCTTCTCCTGATGAGGACTAGAGCAGACTAGTCGAAACGTTGAGACCTAATTGCGAGAAGTGTGAACGATATAGAAGTGCGAACGATATAAAGTGCGAAAGTACGAACAATTATTACATGGTGTTTCCGAAAACCGATCCACATATACTGGTATTGTTTGGAATATTTTATACCATGCATGATGATATTTTCCTGATGATGACTAGAGCAGGCTATTCGAAACGTTGAGACCTTACGAGAAGTGCGAACGAATCAGAAGTGCGAAAGTATACGAATGATTCTTACATGGTGTTTCCGCAAACCGATCATGTATAAAGTCGTAACACATTTCTAAATGCGACAAAGGAATTCTCAGATGAAAGTTTAATAACGAATTGCTCGCTAAGCAATGTTTCAGTAACAATCTTGACAGTGGTATTGTATGACTTGTAATTTAGGAAATCTTTAGGATGTTTTGCTGATGTGGTGTGCTATCTCATTTTGGAATTATTATAAATGGTTCGATTTCCAAAATGTTGATCAAAATTAGACCCAAAACTTCATCAAAGTATTTCGTATGAATCACGCATTTCAAGTAAAAGTTGGGAAAAGAAAGATGTTTTTGGAAATCAACTATAGTACGAATCGTGTTTTTTCCAAATAACAAAGCCAAACCTCAAGTCATTTAAAAGAACAAATACTGCCCACGACACCAGATAAACAAAACACAAATGTTGAATAATTTGTAGTTGAAAAACAATCATTGATTTCCATAAATGTCAAAAAATACCAGCACTCCACTGCTACTTTATGGACGTATATTTTGGGGGGTTCGACATAAACGCCTTCCCTAATAGCTCCTTGCTAACAATAACAAGAGTTTAGATCTCCATATTTGTCGATGAAAAAACAATTCAGCCCAAGCTATATGCCGGCCTACCGCGTGACAAGAATTAATTGAAGCGTGAAACGTCATTAACACGGCTCGTGGTAAAGTTACGCGTTTGACGGTAATCTAATTGATGAAGCTCGGCGGGCCGTGTGCCTCTCTAGCCCCCACGGGCATGGCGTGTAATCCACGGTAAAAACAACGGCGGACAAAATAATGTCGGAAGCAACCTGCTTAATTAATTGCCGTAGCAGCTAATTGGTTTGCCATACCGTTCCGATCTCAGAGAAAATCTTCTGAAAATTCCACGTCATAATTATTTAAAACAAAACTTTGTATTAGGCCTAACAAGTTTATACCACAATAATACAACAACTTGAAATAATGAAAAGAAAATGTGAGTTTACGATCTCCATATACCATAGCATTTCCTACAAAAAAAAATCAATAAAAGTGCAAAAGTTGTTGAATAGCTCCCGCAGATTCGGGCATGAAATAAACACTTCAAGTTATCAAGTCTTATTGTAACAGTACAACAAAAATAGAACAGTGCAATTGATTAGTGTCCATCCAAACTATACAATTGAGACTTCTTTTTCCGACATTTGAATTGTAAGTGTAGCGATACACTTACTTGCCACTGACGTCGTAAAAAATTAACAACTAAAAGTGTCGAACTTCCAAATTTTGACTTGAATTTGCAAAGAGGCAAAGTTAGAAGTCAAACACAAAACGTATTATTCCAATATCATGCCGTACATACAGCAGCTTCAATGCCACCAGTATACTACTAGACTTACTAGTTGTACTATACAAGTAAGTACAAGTAGTTGTATAGGATTTATCATCTAACGCATTATTTTGAGGACAAAAGCCCCGATATCTTTTACATTTCTAAACATCCCACTTTGCTATCTTACCGATAAAACTCCAGCAAGAGGTTTACCGACGATAAGCAACTCACCGCGGAAGTTCAATTGACGAGCGAGCAACCTTTTTTACTTTAGCGAGTCGTTCGTGAGTGCACTTGTTCGTCAGGGAGGGCGTGCGCGCGTGCTGCTACCACAGGCCAAATAAAGTTGGTGCGTGGTGGTGAGATACGAGAACATCCCCTCTAAAAGGACAGGCACCCGTGCCGTGAAAACAATCACCTCCCAGGCTAGGGGTCTCCTATCTATCACCCCCTTCTTGTCTCTTCCCGATGACCCATAAAGATTCCCATGATAAACTCGAGTCTGTATAAGTATAAGGGACCAGGACAAAAAAAAAAGTGGTACTTACAAATTGGTCGGTGACTAATACTAATAGAACGATAATCGACGATAACCGGGCGTCAAACTAACTCTGAAGATGATAAAAGTCAGATTCGGGATCTCGTTGGCAGATTGTTCATTGCTTGCAAGTAGACGGCTCGATGAGTAGTATACTGGCATGTCAGGGAGGGCAGATCCAACGAGCGCTTGCTCCTGGGTGGGTGTCAAACGCTCTAGCTACGGTAGGGCGAGCTAACCGGATGCGGAGTCCAACTCGATAAAACAAAAGTGGACTTCCTCGGGCTGTGCCAATGCGTGTATGACTTGACTTCCCTATACTAGCCAGTTAGTTGAAGTGGTGCAATGATTTAGAAGCAATGATGGGGCGCCGTTAGCGCTGTGTAATACCAATACACTTTACCAACCAACACGGTAGGTTTACACAGTACGTCCCACACCACCACACACCGTACCACCCCTACCGTACCACTGCACCGGCACCAACAGTGGTTACGAAATCCCACTGGTATCCGGGTGACCCACTCAACAGTGAACGTGATTGTCGAACTGGGTCTGTAAACCAGCTATGATTCCATATTGACCATCTTTTGTCTGTTCGCACTGCATGCGCCTGATGTTTGACAACTCGGGTCGCCATTGGTTGAAAACTCTAATGGATCCACTCTCATTGGCTGGCTCTGGTATCGCACGTAGACTTGGTCGGTTGAGCTCTTATACGATATACTATGTGCGAGGTTCACCTTGCAAGAGGGTTATTGGCGGTAGTTCAAACCATGGGGCCAATTTCATAGAGCTGCTTAAGCACCAAAATTTGCTTAAGCACCGAAAACCTTGGCAAATAAAATCAGTATGACAGCCAAAACTCCTTGTGAATGTTATGCTCAGCAAACAATGGCCGTCAGATTCAACTGCGAAGTCAAACCGTTGCAAGAAGGCCATAAGAAGGCTGACAAATTGTTCCATTCAAGTATGTTTTTATATACTAAACATTGGCTTGAAAGTTGAAAAGGTCCTGGATGCAGTCAATCAAATAATGACGTCATATTGACGTCAGCGTCTGGTTCCCTATCCTTTATCTAATCTCTTCGTATTCAACATTGTTGTATTGTAACAGCATCTACAGATTGGAATGGTGATACAGATTCTTCAAACAAGCCTCTAAAATGGCAAGTTTCAACACTGTATTGGAAAAACTGCAATGACCAGCAATTTGGTCATTTTCTCAAACCTCCGATCTACCAAAAAAAAATTCCTTCACGTTAAATCAAACACATATACACTGTACGTCATCGTGACGTAATACAGCTGCATACCTGATATTTATCGGAAAAATATATAATACATGATTGGTAAAGGTCACAGAACAGCACTCACACTTTGTCTGATCCAACATGTACATGAAATGATAAACCTGTGAAAATTTGAGCTCAATCGGACATCTGAGTCACGATAAAATAGCGAAAACCCGACCCGATTTTTCTTATAAAACAGAAAGAATGGTGTTGATCTTACCCTGAGATCAAACTTGCTGTTTGCGGTCTTTGTTTTACTATTAATTTCTGGATAACTTACACCATTTCTAGCGGAAATATTTTAACGGTATTTTTCTGCCAGCACCATCTCCATACCCTGAAATTTATACGTAAATTTATGAACATTTCTGTTTGGGTATGTTACCAATTGTACTGTACTTAGTAACCGCTATTTTAAAGGTATAGTATCATACTTTGGTTTTTGTCAAAGAAGTGCAGATTCATGCGCAAAATTATCAAGGAAGATACAGTAACAGTCATCTGTGAAAATTTCAGTCCCATACGGTGCCCACTTTTTGAGAAAACAGTGAAAAACGGCCTCAGTATTTCTTAACTCTCTTCTCTTTTATTTTTGATCTTTTAAAAGATCCAAAAGATTTTCGGTCGTTGTTAGACTAATTTCTGGATAAATACACTATTTCAAGTGGAACAATTTTATTGGTATGTTTATACCACCACCATCTTCATACCCTGTAAGTTATACGTAAATCTGTGAACATTTCTGTTTTGGTTTCTTACCAAAGTATGATACTACCTTTAAAACGGTAAGATTGATCATGTTTGAATTTGCTATATGGGCGCAGTACATTGCAAAACTGAGTGTTCCATAGGCATTATAGCTATGAATGTGTTAAAACACAGGTACAAGTTGTTGTATACAGTTGCAAAGTGTTGCAAGATGGAACTCCGGTATACACAATCCCATTCGGACTTTGGGCTCCAGCTCATAGTATTATATATTACACTCGGCTTATAGTATTAATTGTTTGAATGATGGTAGATCATTAACGATCTCCATTCGCCTTATATGGTCTAATATGAGTCTATAAGATAAAAGCTTTGAAGAAAAGTCGGATTTATGAGCCGAGTGGGGAAACAAACATTGCAAAGCCATGCCTGGGAGAATGGAACTGAACGGGATGATCATCAGTCAACTTTACCGGTGGTTTGTAGTGGTGTCGGTGGTGTCAAGGGTCATTATAATAGGACCATAAAGTTCTGCAAAGGGGCGGTTGTATGTGTAGTTGACTTTGTATTGAAGCTGTATACTATAGCAGTGTCACTTTAGTTTAGCAGTCTGATGCAATGTTAAGATTTATTACGTATAATTATAGGCCTATGTAGGTATTAAGCCCTTTGTAAATCCACGTCCATGTCTTAAATTGCTGGGGGAAATATACAGGGGGTCTGACCGAACGGAGGCTCAGGCTCAAGCTCAGGCTAAGGCTCAGCCTCAGGCTCAGGCTCAGGCTCAGGCTCAGGCTCAGGCTCAGGCTCAGGCTCAGGCTCTGGCTCCAGCTCTGACATCCATATGCTGAAAATTAAATATATACGTGGTGGTTTTTTCATTGAAGCTGAAGCTCTGTTTTCCTTTTCAAACCATCAGAGAATCTACTCCCGAACCGCAGCCAAAAGCCTCTTTAAGTTCAATACGCGTTATTTTAGAATGGATTCACGAAATGGAGGCCCGGACGGCCTGAGCTTAAAAACCTCCGCTTACGGTAAGGTCCTCCATAGAGCGAATTTTGGAATTTGACCGTCATTGTATACTCATATGTAGTCTGCTTATAATTTGATTTGTCATGAAATAAAAAATAATTCTGTGAAATTTTCAGCTTACTGATCATTGGAAACAGTAGAAAGCAGCGAAAAACTGTTGCAATTGTTACGCGAAATTGTAACGAAATTATCATTGTGAGGTTTTGATCTCGGCGATTAAAACTGTTTTCGGCCTTTTGTTTTACTTACATTTCTGGATAAAAACAGCATTTCAAGCGGAAAACAAACGATATATTTGTAATAAGTCCATCTCTCATGATACCCTGTATTAGGAAATCTGTGAACATTTCTGTTTTTGCTTTCTACTAAAGTATGATAGCAACCTGCCGTTGAGGGCTAGCACAAGCAGCTTTTACCGGAACGGGAAATACCCAACAGAACTCGGGTTGGACACTTTCCTATTTCCGTCAGGATTCTAGCATTTGTCGGTCTCGAGACCAGCCTCCCCCGGGGAGATCGGTCTCGGTCTCCCCCATCAGGTCTCGGTCCGCATGGTGTTCGGTCTCGGACTTCCAGGTCTTGACTATAATACAACACTGATTTTCGTTGCCGTATTTCATGAGACTATAAGCACATTGGTCGATTTCATCCAAACTCTTCGTATACGGGGTGTCCCCCAAAAACGCAACACTTTGCGTCGAAACTATTATATGAAAATTATATTGTTTATCACTTCAAGATTCAGATATGTGATGCAGCCATGTCTTGGCTATCACCATGTAGAAGTTGAGTGAAATTGGACTGAAATTTAGTGAAAAAAAATAAGACAGAATCACCCAACCTCAAAAACCAGTTTTCATCTTTCTTTCATACACATTATGTATGTATTGACCTCTATGCATGTTATCCTTGCAAATTTGTTTTTAAGGAGTACAGTTTCAATTGGTCATATTTTTGCCAATTTCAGTCAAATTTTGCTTACATTCTACATGATGATAGCCAAGACATAGCTGTATCACATATCTGAATCGTGAAGTGATCGACTGTTTAATTTTAACATAATGGTTCCCGACACAGTGTTGCATTTTTTTCTGGGACACCCTGTATAACTTACTATCTATCGTAGGACTTTTGATGCATTGAAGCCCTACGTGGGATAGGTCCCCTACGATGGGTTATCCTTCGTAACTCGAGTTGCGATCGATCGCAGGGCTTCGCGAAATCGACCCCAGAACTTCTTCATCATCTTCACCCCCGTTGCTTCCAATCACCACCTTGACGCTCAATAAACTCACCACAATCACCACCAACACCTTCACCACCACCAGCAACACTAGTTCCAGCAACACCACTTAGTGCGAGCTACTTTCATTTCCCGGCTGAACGGGACCCTATAGGGGTTTACGAAACAGGCTTCAGGCTCGGGCTTCAGCTCTGAGAACCATATCCTGATAATAATAGGTCGTGCTTTTCCAATGAAGCTGAAAGCTCTGTTTTCCTTTCCAAAGCAGAGAATCTACTTCAAAACCGTTAGCCAAAAACCTCTATTTTGATACCAGTTATTTCAGAATGGATTCACGAAAATAATGGAGCCTGAGACGGAGCCTGAGCCTCCGTTTCGTAAACGCCCTATAATTAAACCGCGTTGCCTCCAAACTAATTCAAGAGTTATATTTGCACTCCTCTCCATCATCTCGTGTTGAAGTGTGAACATCCTATCTCCTCCCCATCTTTCGTCATATCACCTGCGTTTGTATAACTTTTAAAGAATTACAACATAAATACTGGTACCTATTCAGTGTGTCTGTCTTTCTCAAGAGGCAACCCACGAAAGATTAAGTTAAAAGAATCATCAATCAATCCGCGGATAACAATGGGGAATAATAACGGATGCACAAGTCCACCAGTTTAAACTAACTATTAAACAACACACTCAGTCAATTTTTTTGTCAGTCTCAGTTTTTTTTGGAAGTTACTGGTAGGGGCAATGCGAGTTTTGATGCGAAAAGTCAACTTTCGTTTTCATTCATTTCATGGAGGCCTACTAGTCTTTGGGTAGTACTGTAAACAGAGATATTTGCCCAGCTTGTTTAAAAAGACGTTGGCTTAGTGATTCGAGTTCTCGTAGGTTTTTGGGAACAAAAACATGAAAACTCGACCCGTCCAATTCGTTGCAGTTCACAGAATTCTTGGCGTGAGATCCTTTTGGGCTTAAATTGGTTTTAAAAAAGAAAAAGAAGATACTGCTCTATGTACTTTCTGCAAAGCAGTGAATGAAACACCGTTATTCATCATCTGTTATAAGTGTGAAGTGTGAAATAGGCGTTTAGGTTTTCCGTCTCAAGTTAAAAAATGGTTTGAAAAGGTTAATAAAAGGTTAATAAATAAATATTAACATTTATTTAGATGATATCCTATGTAGATCTGCAGCCGATTTCACGAAATGTTGCGTAATTTACGCAACGTGCAAAAATGTTGCGTATAAGTTTCGGGAAACGGCCATAACTTGTGCAACCAAGGCAGGAAAATGTTGCGTAAGTTACGCAACAAAATGTTGAAGTTTCTAGAAATCTGCTGATAGTCCTTTTTATAGGTTTTCCCGGTCATTTTCGGCAAATATGAGCGGACAATTTAAACGCTGCGTCATTCCATTTCGCGTGAAACTTCAAGGCACCTCAAAATAGTCATTCGATTTCACTTCATGTGCAAGGAAAATGTTCACAAGCAACAGGCGTTTAAATAGAATCGCCTTTCAATTAAAATTTCTATTCGAACAGCATTCAAATTCGCAACGGCTTTTGGCAGCGTGCGTAAAGTCATTCGAATTCGTTTCGGGGCAGGCATTTCTGCGAATTATTCACCAGGTTCACTTCTTGTATGGAAATCACTTTTGTGATGTCCCCTGCCGACAACGAATATCTAATGTTGATCGGGAACGGCTGATTGATGCATTCAAATGATTTAAATTACATCTAGATTACATTTAGATTTGAACATCAACAGGTCCACAGCAAAATCGATTGTCGCAACTTATTTGAGATCCGGACGAGAATAGAGGTTGGTCAGAGGAAGTGAAACTCATTTCAAAATTGATGATGAGATGCGACACCATGATTTGCAATACATCCATGACACCAATCCTCTCTTGAGACTTAATCAGATGCAAGTCAGTAAAATAAAGAAATATCACATAAAAGAAATATAGAAATAAAGGGGAAATGGGGAAATGACAAAACATACAAAGAAATAAACAAATAATAGGCGTAAGGAGGTTTGCATTGTTTGTTCATTTTGCGAAATTGATTGTCTAAAAAACGCCAACATGAAGTAACAATATGGTATAAAAAAATTTGGCGGTTACCCTGCTAAATTGAAAGCCGATTTTGCATGGCTACATTGAACGACTGTTGAATTTAATTGAATGCAATACAATATAAACACGAATGCTTCAAAGTGAAGCATATTAAGTGCGCCAGTTCAGAAATTCAAATTGAAATTCAAATTGAAATTCAAATTCAAATTCAAATTCAAATTCAAATTCAAATTCAAATTCAAATTCAAATTCAAATTCAAATTCAAATTCAAATTGAAAATGCAAATTCAAATTCAAATTCAAATTCAAATTCAAATTCAAATTCAAATTCAAATTCAAATTCAAATTCAAATTCAAATTCAAATTCAAATTCAAATTCAAATTCAAATTCAAATTCAAATTCAAATTCATAAATCCCCGACGTGGATCATCCAAAATCAAAATCGAATCGAAATTGAAATTACAAGTCGAATAAGTTCAATTTTAAATTAAATTCTAAATCAAATCAAATGCATACGACTCACCATGATGATAAGGTAAGATTTGCGGTTGCACGATGCTCGATGAACTCTTCTCTATAAGTGTGTGGTTCTAAGAGGAACTAGTGGTGAACGCTCGACGTTTCGAACAGTGTGCTCTGATCGTCTTCAGGAGGGTGACTGGTTGCCTGACTCGGAGGATGATAAAGCACTGCAGAAGATGCTAAGGGTGCACTGGAGTAGAACGGCTGATGAACCCGCTACTATATATTTAAGTGCGCTCACTGATGCATGTCAGTAGGTCCTGAGTTCCTGAAAACAACCAGTCACCCTCCTGAAGACGAACAGGGCAAACAGTTCGTAACGTCGAGTCGGTTAGACAATCAGTTCTTCTCAGAACAACGCGCATAATGAAGAGCTTTTTAGTACATTGTGCCACCGCAAACCTATAACCTTCCCATAACCTTATTATTTTACCATGATATAAATGTTATGTTGGCAAGATGACTTCAAGAAACACAGTGCACGGTGTGCAGTCTGTACACGTTTTCGATTTCACTAACTTATTTCAATAGTAGGTCTTTAGAGGTCAGACCGACACCACGCAGCGATGCTAGAAATCTTAATCAAATTCCACAATGTTTAACCACAACCATAAATCGTCTTGACAAGATAATAAAAAACAATTCATGTCGGTATTTTCTTTTGAAAAGTGTTATGGCACTCGAGGAGCACCGTAGGCTAATGCATGCAGCATGGTAACTTATACAATGGCAATGATGAGATACCAGACAAACTGTTATACTCATTGATGCTTATTGCCGTTTGTTCTCTGCAAAGAATACAATGAACAAGTTCACCGTAAAAGTAAAACCAATCTTTCACACACACAAAAAATACCAGACGTCTGTGACAGACTTTCCTTGTACAGTGATAATTGACAGCCCCCCATATGATTATTATTACCGTGGTCTCTTCAAAACGTCAAACAATCCCTGCCGTTCGAGCTAGTCGTTATGGAACAAGAATTTAAATGGATTCTTCGCTTACAAATCACTTACAAGAAGAGAAAGTCATTATATACACATACATCAAACACGGCAGGCTCGGTCCTGACACGTTGCGGTCGTTCCCGTTCAATTCTAGTTTTCATTTTGTTTTCAACTGACACTGAAGTGACAACCAGTGTATTGGGGATGGTTGATAGCAAGAAGCAAGGGACTATAGAGTTACTGACTTAGTTTGTAGGTTTGGGTTATCTAGTGTGATGGGGGTGTTATGCTCGTATAGGAAGAGATAGACAAAGACGTAGACGGACAAAGGGACGAACAGGTGTAGATAAGGCATTGGTTTATACACAAGTCAACAACAAACATGTTCATTTCATTTCCAAATAATAACTTTATTTTCTCAAAGTTCCTTCGGAATTAAATTGACACATTATAAGGAAGAATAAAAAACTAAAGATTTACAATTAAAAGGAAGTTGTGGGGAGAAATACACGGGTTTACACTTCGGCGGCCATCTTAGATTTCGATCGCAACTTCAAAACGAGGCACTTCCACGCATGCGTACTTTTCGAAGTGTAAACCCGTGTATAACAAACAAGTAAACACTGACAAACAAGCAACGAAACGCAACAAACTGCAACAAAACAAACACCCCAGCAAACAACAAACAACAAACAAATTAACGAAACAAACAAACAAACAAACACTCCGGTTTGAGCAAGCAAGTGAACAATCGAGCAAAATAGGGAAGCATTTAGTGGAGCAAACAAGTACACAAACACAAACAAACAAACTAATAGCGAAGCAAATTTAAATGCTTAAAAAACAATTTACCAAAAAAAAAAACATGCTCATTTATTTTTGCTTTTAATTTTTAATTACACGTGTTAAAAACACCTGTTTGAAAAGCAATTTTGTCACGTCACTTCAGTTGACCAACATAGGATAAAATAACTAGGCCTATATACACTTTGAAAATCCGCCAAGTATTCAAGCTAATATTATCAGATATCGCTATCAAAACCATAGAATTAATTATTAACGACATGCCAAGCAGAAATGTTTGCTTAAGTCATTTGGCGATAATTGCTCCGTGCTTAATGAAGTTAAACCGCTACTCTTTTTTTTTCAATGTTTGTTGTCGGCGGCGCCGCCATTAGATCCGTGAAAAATTCTGAGCAAATACAACTGTTTACGGTCAGTGCGGGGATCTTAATACATGTAGCGTGAGCCAGCGGCTCCTTGCCCCCGTGAACTGTGCTTTGATCGCCCGTTGACTTCTAGGAGCAGACCGGTCAGTCCGCGGAGCTGGACACGCACCGGTCATAATGGACCGAATACAAAATACCATGGGGTTGATTTCACCACTGAAACTCATCGTTACGTTTACGAAACGGAGGCTCAGGCTCCGTCTCAGGCTCCGGCCCCATTTCGTGAATCCATTCTGAAATAACTGGTATCAAAATAGAGGCTCATTTTGGCTGCGTTAGTTCGGAATTCTCTGGTTTGAAAAGGAAAACAGAGTTTCGACTTCAATAAAAAACCACAACTATTATTTTTTTCAGCATATGTCAGAGCTGGAGCCTGAGCCTGAGACTCTGAGCCTCCGTTTCGTAAATGTCCCTAGGATAGGTCCCCTATACGATGGGTTACCCATCGTTACTCGAGTTACGATTGATCGTATGGCCTTGTGAACTTAACCCAGGGGTCGATTTCACCAAACTTATCGTAACTTACCATCAATCGTATAGGGCTTCGTTAACCCAAAAGAGGAAATTCTTCATTTAGGTTCAAAATGATGCATGATTTAGCTTGTATACAATAACTTCATGTTTAATCATCCTTTATTTTGTATGAGTGCACAGATTTCTTCAAAAATCTTTCTCGTTGTGGCCTAAAACAGAGTATAGCAACATTAAAATCAAAAGCGCTGTCAGAAAAAAATTCGCGTTCCCCGTTTTTGATAAAACAGCAAATAACGGTTCCCGTTTTTACGTGAATATGAACACGGTCCTTTTATTTCATATTATCTGTTTTATTTCAAATTCTGAGATGGAAATAAGCTGGACAGCTGGTGAATTTTGGAAGTATTCGAATACAGTTTTCTCGAGATGAGAGCCTTCCAAAAGAAAAATATTTCTCAGGAAAATTGTTTTGATTATACTCTTTCTACAAACAATGCTATTTCACGTATACATACACGGAACGTCTTCTTTTATATGTCGTTATACCACAATCTCTTCCACATACCTTTAACAATGACGAATGGAGTTGCAGATAAATGAAATGTCTTTATAATGACCACAAAGACAAGGCCTCTAAAATTTCATGGGAACCGCAAATTGCACGAACTTTCACGGTATCACGTTCATTTTTAATACTGGTGAGGAATGGGCCAAGATGGCATGGCGTGGCGTGATATCTCGTGCATAAATTGGTATGTTATAACAATGACGCATTTGATCAGTCCATTTTGAAACAAGAAACATTCCAGGTAAGCACAACAAAATTGCTTAGCACAAAATGTTTTGCTGCAATCAAACAAACCGCCATTACAAATTCTGTTTGATATTCACGGTAGGCGAACAATAGCCAAAGAACAACAATATTTGATGATACACAACACATGGAAATTTAGTTGATAATCCTGTTGAATACTTCGAGTTGGGAGGGCCTGACGCGTTTCGGTCACGATCTTTCTCTGAGGCCCTTCAGAAAGATTCTGCTATAGGATCGAAACGTCAGGCCCTCCTATAACTCTGAGCAGCCTTTGAGAAAGATCCTGTCAGGATCGAAACGTCAGGCCCTCCTATAACTCTGAGCAGTCTTTGAGAAGGATCCTGCCAGGATCGAAACGTCAGGCCCTCCTATAACTCTGAGCAGTCTTTGAGAAAGATCCTGCTAGGATCGAAACGTCAGGCCCTCCTATAACTCTGAGCAGTCTTTGAGAAAGATCCTGCTAGGATCGAAACGTCAGGCCCTCCTTTATTTCTGAGCAGCCTTTGAGAAAGATCCTGCTAGGATCGAAACGTCAGGCCCTCCTATAACTCTGAGCAGCCTTTGAGAAAGATCCTGCCAGGATCAAAACGTCAGGCCCTCCTAACTCCAAGAATTTTATAAATTTTAGGTCAATATTTTGGCTAATGAGCAGTTTGCAACAGTTTATTATTGCTTTTATTATAAAGACAGAAATGTCATGGTTAGCAATTTTTCGTGCTAAGCAGGACCATCAAATTAAAAAATATGGCAGCTTTTAGAAAAAGACGTTCATGTTACCATTTTTCTGCTCACTTTTCACATTGTTGGAATATTTTCAAATATTATTTTCAGATATCTTACTGTATGACATTTGAATTCTGGTATCCCGACTTAGATCGTTGTGGTATATGATGATTACATAGAACAATGCAGAAGAGTTGAAATAAGCCAATTTTATCGGCAATTTGATAAGCCCAAGCCTGGAATATGGCGCCCAGTTTCGAATAGCGCACCACTATAGCGTATACCATTTTCAGTTCACTTTTCAAACATCTTTAAATATGATTTTCAGATAATTGTATTACTTCAATTTAATCTTCTATAAAGCATGATAATCGATATTAACCGAGGATGGGACCTTAGGGAGACTTTCCCATAGGGTGCACAAACTTCACTTACCTATATTTCTAAACATCCTCCAAACCAATAAACTTGAAATTGACACATGTTCATATCGAGAGCATTCTTTGTCTTCTATTAAAATATGGACAGCACAATTATGTCTCTAAAAGGTAGCTGGTACCTTAGGGAGACATTGAAAAGTCCCCCTAAGTCACGATGTCTCCTAATGTCCACTTTTAGGCGCTAACGTGTCTTCCTAATAGCATATTTGTCCATTTGCAATTATGTGAAACAAGCAAAATGTTGAAGACTTGATAGGATGGATCATAAAATTTGTCACATTAGTCGGATTGTTATACAGTAATGCCTGAATGGGCGTTATATTTTATTCTTCTCAGTGCCATGCTGCATAACCTGCATTCAACTTCGCTTGATACCCAGGGTTGGTCCCCCACCCCCACCCCAACCCCAACCAACCCCTGTTACCATCTGGGGACCACAAAAACACATCTATTGTGTTCCATTTTGACGAGACATCATTATTTTTAGGGGGAAGGAGTTTTATTAAAGGTACTATCGCACTAAAGGTTGTATCATACTTTGGTAAGAAACCAAAACAGAAATGTTCACAGATTTACGTATAACTTACAGGGTATGAAGATGGTGCTGGTAGAAACATGCTGTTAAAATGTTTCCGAATGAAATGGTGTATTTATCCGGAAATTAATAAAACAACGACCGAAAATCTTTTTGATCTTTTAAAAGATCAAAAATACTTAAGAAATACTGTGGCCGTTTTTCGCTGTTTTCTCAAAAAGTGGGCAACGTTTGGGACTGAAATTTGAACAGATTACTTTTACTGTATCTTCCTTGATATTTTTGCCCACGAATCTTTCTTTGTCTCTACCGAGACAGAAATTTCCACAGATTTACCTAAAGATGGTTATTGTAAGAAGCATACCGTTAACCTAAGCCTGAAATGCTGTATTTATCTAGGAAATATAATAATAATACTAATACATTTATATTGCGCAGCTGCTATATCAATAATTTATACTTGAAATATTAAAACCAATTACGTAAAGCAAATTTGATCTTCGAAAGATCCAAAATAACGGTGAAAAGATTTTTTAAATACCGTGGACGTTTTCACTGTTTTCTTAAAACCTGAGCACTGCATGGGACTGTGAATTTCACAGATGACTTTTACTGTATCTTTCTTTGTGCCCATAAATCTGCATTTCTTTGACAAAAAAGCAAAGTATGATATTACCTTTAAACTCAAGTTTTATAAAAGACCGGGAATCATCCGTCATAACAAGTTCACCGTGAATTCCGAGACGGGGGCCGGGTCGGTCTAGATTTTTGTCAGGCCTACGATTGTCTGTACGTCCGGTGATGTCGTTATTATGAAAACAAATCTTCGGTGTAGAGATAAATATGAAGGTTAGGTTTCACACTGGTAAGGACTTTGTTATCGGGGAAAAGGGTAAGATGTTATGGAGAATATTCCAGACAAACGATTAAAATATATATCTATATTATTATTTTAAAGTCGGGTTCGCCATGTTGGATTTTTTGGGGGTCAAAAAGGAGATTTTATTGCAGCCGTTGAGTTTAAAAATTTCATTATTTATAGAAGCAGTGATCAGTGTATCTTCGAGTCCAACGTTAAAGGTAGTATCATACTTTGGTTTTTGTCAAAGAAATACAGATTCATGGGCACAAATTTCAAGACAGATACAGTAACAGTGATCTGTGAAAATTTCAGTCCCATACGTTGCCCACTTTTTTTTATAGAAAACAGTGAAAAACAGCAACAGTATTTCTTAAGCCTTTTCTCTTTTATTTTTGATCTTTTAAAGGGATTGCATACGTTTGGTAATTTGAGCCTACTGTTTGTTTCAAACCAATAAAACTAACCTGTGAAAGTTTCAATTCAAAAGGTGGTAGCGTTTTTGAGATTTTGGCAACAAACTAGAGCGGTTATTTCACGCCAGAGAACAGTTCGTCAATAGCTGAGAAGCGTTTCGGCCATAACGCTTCTCAGATTCATAATTTTTGGAGATAAAAAGTGACATATTTTTCCATAACCGCGGTACTTCGAATTGAACGTTTCTCAATATGCATTATACTATCCAAAGCAGCTGTACTTCTCACCAAGTAACTTTTTATTGCCATACATTTTCAGAGTCATTACCGAACGTATGCAATGCCTTTAAAAGATCAAAAAGATTTTCGGTCGTTGTTTTACAAAATAATTTATGGATAAATACACCATTTTAGGCGGAAAGTGTTTAACTGTAGTTTCTTCCACCACCATCCTCATACCCTGTAAGTTATACGTAAATCTGTGAACATTTCTCTTTTGGTTTCTTACCAAAGTATGATACTACCTTTAAACTTATGTATGTATACATTATCTGTTGACGTATCTAGTGCTTTATGGAGACCTAGGACAAAAGGTTGTATATTATGTCTCCACAGGGGAATTCTAAAGGTTTATAGGTCTCCACAAGGTTTTCATGAAAATCATTTATTAGGAATCAACTCAAAAATTTGGAATTTTTAAGGAATACTTGAATACTCGTCACAAAGAGATGTATTATTTTGATACATCGCTAGAAATGTCAACCCCGGGAAAGTGATTCTGGTTCAAATGGGAACGATTTCAATTCTGCTCTTCGGAGAGTGTTCACGAGAAAAAAAGCCAATGTCTCCACAAGGATGCAAATTTGAATATGGGCAGGCGCGGTTCTAGGTCCAATACAGTGTTGTATTAATTTTGTATGGGGGGGGGGGGGGCTAGAAGAGCCATGCATTCTTTTTTGGGGGGTGGGGGGGGGGGGGTTAGAACTATAAGAAGAGCCACTTATTTTGGGGGCTAGACCCTTCTTCTAACACTCGCTTCTATCATGTCTTATTAGGAGTAGAAAAGCATGCAAAAGCATAGCCTATACACAACACGTTGTTCAAGTAGGCCTAGACTTACTAACCCTCCCCAAAAGATACAAAAAATTCGGTTGTACCAATGGGAGACTTTGGAGAACCGGTCTTCATTGTGACCATGTGCGCGTTGTTTTGCTCGTGCGTGCGCGTAATCTGTTGACTTGAAGACTGGTTCTTCAAAGTCTCGCATTGGTACAACCAAATTTGTTGTGTCTTTTGGGGGGTTAGTAAGTTTTTCAATTAAACTGCAATTTGTTAGTACACTGACAGCATTTTAGAGGGACACACTTCATAGAAAAATGTTGCCCTAGGGTGAATCTTTATAAACTAAACAATGGCTAGGGATAGTATTACTATAGAGGTTGGTGTGTATAGTTGTCGTGCCACGCGACTGTAGAGTCTCTCATCTCGTCACTTATCTTGGATTGGTCTTATCTTTGTCTTATCGTTGTCCCTAGTGGACGCATAGCTCAGGGTGATGGAAATGCCGCATGGTCACGGTATAAACAACCATGTAAGGAGATGTGCAACTTGGTCAGGGAAGACAGAGTCGAGAGTTTTGTCCAGGGGAATAAGCTCAAACTCATGTCCCATTACATCCCCAAACCTGCCCCATTACATCCCCAAACCTGCCCCATTACATCCCCAAACCTGCCCAATTACATCCCAAAACCTGCCCCATTACATCCCCAAACCTGCCCCATTACATCCCCAAACATGCCCCATTACATCCCCAAACATGCCCCATTACATCCCAAAACCTGCCCCATTACATCCCCAAACCTGCCCCATTACATCCCCAAACCTGCCCCATTACAGTCAACCAAACTTGACACATTACATTCCATCTAATTCCTTGAGTAACCGTTCGTGGCTGGCTAGATAATGATAAGCGCCGATCTTCACGCAGCCACGAGAGGGCGGTATTAATATTCAAAGTGACTGTCGAAATTGTTGAACTAAATCTTTAACCTGCTCGACCCACTCGCAATATTTCCATATTTGGTATGTTATTGCCTACGAATATTTCGTGATTTTCGTATTTATCATTAATCAAAAACTGCTTTGTATCTAAGTGGTGAGGCACTTTAAACTCAGTAGGCCCCTCCCCTAGTCCGGTTATGGTGCCCACTTTTTGAGAAAACAATGAAAAACGTCCACAGTATTTTACAACACTTTTCACCGTAATTTTTTATCTTTAAAAAAAAAATGTTTTCGGTCAATTTGTTTGATTCTTTTCGGATAAATACAGCATTCCAGGCAGACAAACTTTAACGACGTTTTGTTTCTACCATCACCATCTTTATAAATGTAAGCTATAGGCAAATCTGTGAAGATTTCTGTTTCAGTATGCTACCAAAGTATGATACTACCTTTAAAATTACTTATGAATGCAAATAAATGCAAACAAAGTTGCAACATTCCTTGAATTCGACACGCAGAGAACTGATAAGAAGAAATGCGCATTGAGTTTTATTCTAATTAGATTGGATTGAGGTAACGTTGAGGGCGCTCTATAGGAAAAGTTGGCCGTGGAGCCCGTAGATAAAACTTGCTCAACGGAAACCTTTTTTCACTGTGCTTGCTCCCTCTCTATCTGAGTGTAAACGGATGATTACGAGGCTTGAGAGGGCTAGTTGATGAAAATAAGCAAATCGGGATTTTTCTTTGATAAACAAAAAATCTTCGATAAAGATCATTATACTAGGATCGAAAAGCGTCAGCCTGGGCCCTCCTAACTCAAACATTTTTTACAAATATTTAGGTCATTATTTTGGCCGATGAGCAGTTTGTAGCAGTATATTAGTTATAATTGCTATTTACAAACACACTGTAAATAAGACAATATTATCCAGATTTTACCTTTGAACAATACCAACGCCTTTATTAAAATTAATAAACTTTCTTTCACTATTAACACCAGTTTTTAAAATTTAAGAGCACAGGATTTAAAATATCACAATATTTTGTCTAAATTTCCACTGCCAGTGACAGCATATTGATGGTTTAACCGAAACTAAATAAATAATATTAGCATTAATATGGTATTGGTGTGCATGTACAATTATGGAAATAGCAATTTCCATCTTATTGTGCAAAAAAAGTCATGCTTTAAAACATTATGACTGGTTTGGTTTAGTAGAAACTGTACTAAAATCCAAAAATACGTTAGCACAAGCCTTTTAAAAATAATTTTATATGTAAAATAGAATCAATTAATTAATGTTTGTTTTGTTTTAGGATACAGTGCTGCCAATTAAAGGTGGTATCATACTTTGGTTTTTATCAAAGAAATACAGATTCATGGGCAAAAATAACAAGACAGATACAGTAACAGTCATCTGTGAAAATTTCAGTCCCAAACGTTGCCCACTTTTTGAGAAAATCGTGAAAAATAGCCATATAATTTCTGAAGTCTTTTCTCTTTTATTTTTGATCTTTTAAAAGATGATCTTTTAAAAGATCAAAAATATTTTTGGTCATTGTTTTACTAATTTCTGGATAAATACACCATTTCAGGTGGACAAATTTTAATGGTAGGTTTCTACCAGCAACATCTTCATACCCTGAAAAATATACGTAAATCTGTGAACATTTCTGTTTTGGTCTCTTACCAAAGTATGATACTACCTTTAAGGCAGGATAAACCTTATTTGCACCAATAACACTTCATCCCCTTCGTACCAAGGAATAATTAAGCCATTTGCGAGTTAAATCTGAATAGTATCTGGTACACAGACTTCTTTTATTGCACATAAATACCCCAGTTTGAATTTCCCAGCCTAAAGACACTGTTGCTATATCACATGATTCGGGGCAAGCTTTTGCATAGAGATACCCATCTCTGGAATGGACTGGTTCCTTTGTGCCATTCTTATCCATTATGAACAGTGCATTGGTGCAAGACGTCTGTTATGTAACTAAGCAAAAGCTTGCCCCGAATCATGTGATATAAAAACAGTGTCTTTTAGTCTGGAGAATTCAGGTTTTGATATTTATGTGGTATGTACAGTGAACAAATTCAGTGTAACAGTTATTTTTCAATTTTAACTCACGAAAGGCTTATTGACGAGTGTCTGGCAAAATTTCTTTTTGCGGTGCAAAATAATAGTCTCGGGTGCAAAATCAAAGCTGAAGTCTCTGTTTTGTCTCTGTGTCGTTTCCAGCCCCCTTAATACTGAAGAATGTTCTCCGTGAAATCAGGCTACGGAACCTGGATGAAGATGTGGACCAACAAGAACCTCCTACCCACTCCAAGAACCTCCCAGCCTCTCCAAGAACCTCCCTGCCACTCCAAGAACCTCCCCGCCACTCCAAGAACCTCCCAGCCACTCCAAGAACCTTCCAGCCACTCAAAGCACCTTCCAGCTACTCCAAGAACCTCCCGGCCACTCCAAGAACCTCCCGGCCACTCCAAGAACCCCCTGCCACTCCGTGAAGTTGGGCTACGGAACCTGGATGAAGAAGTGGACCAACAAGAACCTCCCAGTCCCAGCCACTCCAAGAACCCACTGCCACTCCGTGAAGTCGTAAAGTTGTGGACCGACTTGGACTTGAATGCTGTTCCAGAAGACCTCACAGCTGAAAGGTAAGCTGACCACAGGACTAGGAATGTATGTAGTGAAGAATCTGACTGCCGTAGCTATACACAATCAGGACGAGCATGATTCCCAGGGACATGTACAATGGTGGGTAGTAACTGGACGCCGTCAGTTGACCGGACGAGGGGCGACACAGGTCCAAGTTGGTCGACACGATCCACTTGGTCAGTTCAGCTGATGGGTCATCATTGGGCATGGCCTTGCCAATCTTCAAACGAGAAAACAGACGAGTCAGTTATTCATTTGTTTTGGAACTTGGAGGGACCTCCTGGATATTTGCTCGGATGGTGATCGTGGGGTTGCTCAGAGCTTACCTGTTTGGTGTGGCTGTCGATGATTGACCTGATGTTCTCCATGTTTGTGGCTTCCAGCATCATGGCCACTGCCTGGCCCTTCCGAATCTTGACCACGCTGCTGAAAACCCTGGGGTTGTTGTAACATTCTGCTAGGGTAGCTATGGCCATCACCTGAAAGAAAAAAAAAGTTGTTTGCCTCGTAGTCAACGTAGGAGAAGTCAGCCAAGACAAAACCCCCTGCCACTCCAAGAACCCCCTACCACTCCAGAAAGCCCCATGCCACTTCAAAAAACCCCTACTACTCCAAGAACCCCCATCCTCTCCAAGAACCTCCCAGCCACTCCAAGAACCACCTTCCACCCAAGAACCTCCCGCCACTGCAGGAACCCCCCTACCACTCCAAGAACCCCCTGCCACTCCAAGAACCCCATGCCATTCCAAGAATCCCCTACCACTCCAAGAACCCACTACCACTCCAAGAACCCCCTACCACTCCAAGAACCTCCCTCCCACTCCAAGAACCCCCTCCCACTCCAGGAACCTCCCTGCCACTCCAAGAACCCCGGCCCTGCCACTCCAAGAGCCTCCCTACCACTCCAAGAACCCCCTACCACTCCAAGAACCTCCCTACCACTCCAAGAACCTCCCAGCCACTCCAAGAACCCCCTCCCACTCCACGAACCCCCTACCACTCCAAGAACCTCCCTACCACTCCAAGAACCTCCCAGCAACTCCAAGAACCCCCTGCCACTCCAAGAACCCCCTACCTCTCTAAAAGCCTACCTGAGGTATTGCACAGAAGTTGAAGACACTTTGGTTGTGAAGTCTGGACATATACTTGAGTACGTCGGGTACGTGATGCAAGGCGTTGGTGACGAGGTCATTGAGACAATGGAGTGCTGAGGTGAGGCTCTCCGGTCTCTGGAAGTCGCTCAATTTAGATGTGTATTTACTCCACGTCTGCCGTTATTCAAGGAGATTACAAACATTTTCCAAAATTAAAAATCAGTTCAGCAAAAGTAAAGTGTGATGCAAATCATATGGAATATTGACTTTGGCCTTTGTTATGTCAGCAGAATGTTATGTTTGCAAAGGCAAAGACCAAGGGACACAAAGGCAACGCCCAGGGGCACCAAGGCAATGACCAGGGGCACCAAGGCAAAGACTGAGGTCATAGAGGCATTGAGATGGAGTCTGCTGAGGCTCTTACCTCTTTAGGCCAGAATTCTCGTCCCTCTAAATTGTCTTCCAGGTAGTCTCTGATGATGTTAGTCTTCTGCAGGAAGAGGCCCATGGAGTTGGCGAGATGCGTGTCTTCCCCAACGATAGCATCCTCCAGCTCAGAGGCCGAAAACAGACGCGACAATCCGATGCCAACCAGCCCGGCCACATAGTGGCAATACTGAAATACAATTGTCACCAGAAATATCATGACCTGGTTGCCCACATTAACAAAATGGAAGCCCAGAGTCAGGCTCCGGCTCCGGCTTAGGCTCTGTCATCCATATGCTGATACTATAGGTAGTTGTTTTTCGTTGAAGCTGAATCTCTGTTTTCCTTTTCAAACCAGAGAGACCACTTCCGAACTGCAGCCAAAAGCCAATAGGAAAGCGACACTGCTTCCCACATTAACGGCAAGGAAATACAACTGCAGGTTCAGGATCTGATGCTATTTGCTTCCAAAAATCCACCTGTTTTTGAGGCACGGGGATATTTCTTACCAAGTCCCAATCTTTGTTTGTGATGACGTCTCGCTGTGCAAACTCGCACATGCCGTGTCCCATTCGTTTGCAGATATCGGCAATCACGACGCGGTAGCACTCGGCGAGGCTCCGAAACTCGTGCGCTATCTGAACGAGGAAAAATAATACGTCTGTGTTTAATTAGTTGGCCAGTTACTGACTACCATATCTGGTCGATTGGCAATGAGTGTTTGCCGTCACAATTTGAGACACTGACACAGCTATCGTTAAAACACCATGGGGTGCCGTGGCCTTGTGGTCTGGCATGTCGTACTCAATTTTGTGGTCAATCTACAGATTGTGGGTTCGAGTCCAGCCATGGGCTATTGGTGCTTGCGTCCTTGGGCAAGACGCTTTGTTGCATATTGCTCCCCTTCACCCAAGAGTAAATGGGTACCTCTGTAAGGGTATTGATGGCTTTGTGGTCTGATTAAGCCTTTGTGCGCTTATAGCAGCCGGGGCTGTATACTCCCCAAGGAGTTGAGATGGTTTCAGGAATGTAAATGTAGCCCAATGATCAGGGATAATAATGTAGGTGCCTCATTGGGGTTTCCGGATGAGTGTGCCATGTATAAATTAAATTATAATTATATTCTGTTATAATTAACTTTTTCGTTGCCCTTCAACGACATAGATAAGCACTTCACTAAGTGCCTTGTAAGCACAACAAAAAAATGCGCTGGCTCAGGTAGGATTCGAACCCATGACCTCCTGCTCTACGTCGTTGAAGGATAATAAATTGTTTACATATCATCATAATGTTTTTACATACTCTTCGAAGAAAAGACATTATCTGTACTTTAATTCACTAAGACTAATTCACCATAGACTAAGCACACATCTGTACGTCTAAGGACAAGTTTGAACAAAAGAAGTTCTGTTCGAGGACAAGAATGGTTTCATTGTTGTTCCTTTATCCTTTTGTCCTCAGTCTTACTACAGGACACGCACACTGCTACCATGCTCTGTTAACTCTCGGCTGGTTTCAGCGGGTCAACTAGTCTAGTGAAAGCATCGTCTACCTACGTCTACGGCAAGCAACACAACTCTTGTACCGTTTGGAAGTCCTCCAGCACGATGCGGTCTTTCTCTTGGCTCTTCGTGTAGTTCCAAGACGAGTCTTCGAGGTACTCATGGAACTTCTGCAGCATGGGTATCTTTTCCTGAAGAGGTATGGTCATATCATCTTCGACGGTGTCTAGGGCTCGCAGGACCAAGTAGAAGATACAAACGGCATGTCTGTAGGAGAGATGACCCAAAATAATGTTGAAATCATCCTTGTATCTGGACAAGGTAAGTTCTTCATACTTTGGTTTTTGTCAAAGAAATGCAGATTCGAGGGCAAAAATATCAAGAAAGATACAGTAACAGTCATCTGTGAAATTCCCAGTCCCATACGGTGCCCATTGTTCGAGAAAACAGTGAAAAACACCCATAGTATTTTCAAATCTATTCACAGGAGTTTGATCTCATTTGATCTCGCCCCGAGATCAAAACTGTTTTTGGTCTTTGGTTGTACTCAGTTCTAGATAAGATGGCTTCTACATGTAACTGCCAAACAAACAAAGATAATTGACTATTACTATTAGGGATACCACTAAACATAGGGCTGGATAGCTCAGTTGGTAGGCCTAGAGTGCCAGATCAGTAATCCTGGAGTCACTGGTTCGAAACCTGCTCTAGTAAATGTTTCTTTGTTCACTATTCAATAACAAAAAAAAAACTGTTTTAAACCTAGAATACCTTAGATTTGAGGCCTATGCATGGTGGAAAAACATAAAGTAATAGGTTTGCAAAAATATCAAGGGAGATACAGTAACAGTGTAATCTGTAAAATGTCAGTCCCATACGGTTTTGAGAAAACAGTGAAAAACGGCCATGCAGTATTTCTCAAGTCTTTTCTCTTTTATTTTTGATCTATTATTTATTTTGGATAAATAGAGCATTTCAGGCGAAAAAATTTTAATGGTATGTTTCTACCACCACCATCTTTATACCCTGTAAGTTATGGGTAAATCTGTGAAGATTTCTGTTTCAGTATGCTACAAAAGTATAATACTACCTTTAAAAGTAGCGAACCTATTTATAACTATAGGCCTCCAGTGGCCTTTTATAAAAAGACAAAAGCTAACACTAAGAATATATCTTTTAAGTATGTGAATAGCTATAAATGGCCCCAATGCAAATGTAAAGAATTGATTGAAGATAAGATAGCATTCATCATCGCATGACTGTAGTGTACACTGAAGAATCACAAACAAAAGAAATGAATATGGAATCAAAGCTAATAATAACTATGTAAAAGACAAATTTTACACAAATAGAATTTGGAATGGTAGGGGAGCAAAAGAGCACTGAAGTGACTACCGATCATAGAGCTATATTAAAATGACTTGAGCGCTAGCTCTGCATTCTCCATGCGTAGACACTTTGAAGCCGTCCTGGGCGCAGATTTATGTTGCGTGTCTGTGGAACAATAAAACTTTGCCTGGAATGCCATTAACAGAATGTACTCTAAATGCAACGCGCATGTGTCAGATTTTGGTGCATACTGGCTTTGAAAACGCACATGTATAGATCACAAATGCAAATATGCAAATAGATGTACAAAAGACGTACAAAATTGAGTGTTTTCCATAGGTTTGTGCACAAACATTGATGCGCCCAGCAGGCATCACTCAGTACACGGAGCTAGCACTCTAGTAATCCTAATATAGCTCTATGCTACCGACTGACTTTTGGGTTCAAATAAAGAAAAAGCTTGCCCTACCAAATAGATCCCTTTAACTGTAAATTAAATGAAAGTTTTGGAACAGGCAAGCACAGTTGCAAATCTAACGCATTCCGAATGCAACCTATAGTCACCAAAAAGAGTTCCGGACAAACAGACATTGACAGAGATAGACAGACAGGCCAACTGAGGAACAGACAGGCACACCACACTGACCTGAGGTCACCATCTAGGGCTTGTATGACGGCAGAAAAACTTCTACTTGTTAGGTTGAGGTAGTCGTAGCATCTCCTGGCTGTGTCACTCATAGATGCCTTCAATGGAACAAACAAAATTATTTCAAAAATCAGGGTCGGAATCAGAATCAGGGTCGAGCAACATTCATAAGACAAGAATGATGGGTCAGAATGATCCTGGTAAGAATTAGGGTCAGAAACAGGATCAGAAACAGGGTCAGAATCGGGGTCAGAATCAGGGTCAGAAACAGTGTCAGAATCAGGGTCATGCAGCATTACTAAGACAAGAATGGTGGCTCAGAATATTGGCTCAAAATGGTCCCAGGTCAGACAGAATTAGGGTCAGAATCAGGGTCAGAATTAGGGTCAGAATCAGGGACAGAAACAGGGTCAGAATCAGGGACAGAAACAGGGTCAGAAACAGGGTCAGAATCAGGGTCAGAATCAGGGACAGAAACAGGGTCAGAATCAGGGTCAAGCAGCATTACTAAGACAAGAATGGTGGCTCAGATTATTGGCTCAAAATGGTCCCAGATCAGACAGAATTAGGGTCAGAATCAGGGTCAGAATTAAGGTCAGAATTAGGGTCAGAATCAGGGTCAGAATCAGGGTCAGAAACAGAGTCAAATTTACTTATGTATCCTTCTATGATAGTCAGACATTCAAACGACAAAAAAATTGGAAAAAGAAACTTCAACCCACCAAGCTTAGAGTTTTACTTTACATTAATAAAGTTCTTACAAAATGAAAAGGGATTTTACAATTTATTTTTCAATCTTGTAAGTGAGTTTCAAACTTGTAAGTAAAATAAGTAAATAAATTTTGAAACCGATAGCTAGCTGCCTCTTAATTTTTTCAGAAAATTCAACACTGGAAAGTTAGAGACTGCATTTTAAAATATATTGATAAACAGGGACAGTCATGGATGTGTACACACATGTATGTTAATTCAGCATTTATACTTCATTTGTGCTGGTAGGACATCATGCATAAATCTGGTATTCGTTCACTCAAATCCTTCATAAAACCCACCCATGGCAGACAAGACAATTATGAGTGTACTAGATTCATGCGCTGAGGATTTGCAAAAAACTAACAATTTCTGTCAAAGATGCAGGTATGTAAATGCAATGAAATCAGCCTGCACAGTGTTTGTAATGGGGGGCAGCCCTACCTTAAAGGTAATATCATACTTTGGTTTTTGTCCAAGAAATACAGATTCATGGGCAAAAATATCAAGACAGATACAGTAACAGTCATCTGTGAAAATTTCAGTACCACACGGTGCCCACTTTTTGAGAAAACATTGAAAAATTGCCACAGTATTTCTTAAGTCTTTTCTCTTTTATTTTTGATCTCTTAAAAGATCAAAAAGATTTTCGGTCGTTGTTTTACTCTTTTCTGGATAAATACACCATTTCAGGCAGAAAAATGTTAATGGTATATTTCTACCACCACCATCTTCATACCTTGTAAGTTATACGTAAATCTGTGAAGATTTCTGTTTCGGTAATGCTACAAAAGTATAATACTACAGGTCTCTAAGTTGAATAGTGTGATTATAATGAGCTAATGTTAAACTTTTTCTAAATTTAGAGACTTACAAAGTCTTCCTTGGGTTTCGTCGGAGCGGCACCAAATTTGTACTTGAGGAGAGCGTAGACTTCCTCGGGATGCGTGATTGATTTCAGAAGATCCATGGCTGGAAGGTGTTTACTGTTTGATACAAAATGGGTACAAACGTCGTGGATTATTCAGCTAAGGAATGGAAGGAGTTTGAACGAACCAGAGATCAAACGATTAGACCACCTCGCCGAAGCGTAACAACTAACAATAGCGGTGCGCATAGTGCATACGAGAACAAATTAGACAATATTTTTTTACGATAAGTTTAAACATGGATGAAAAACTGTTTTCCTTCCTCTAGTCTAAACATGGAACTAAACATAAGAGACACATTTCTCTATAAAGGAGAAATATATGGCCTAGCTTGTGGCTTTAATTCAGTTAGTGGATTCTAACTGACCATGCTGACAATGACATGCACTAGTACTAGGGTATACTACCTACAGGCCTAAGACTAAGTAAAAGTTCTACTGACATGACGGCATGGCACTGACTAGCTGCATTAAACCGTAGCCCTAAATTAGGCACCTACTCCTTAATTGTTTACAATTTTGTCATGATCGTCGTATATATCGACGACAACGTCAAAATTGTACATAACGAGTAAACTAATGTTACGGCTACAGTTACTGCAGCTAGGCACTGACTGACTGACTTGCTGACCTGACAGCATGAGCATGCAGGAATAAGATTAAGATTTTAGATTCGCTTCCTCCATTTATGGCGATGCGCCGACAGTACAGTGACCAGGTGACAGGGTCAGGGACACACATGACACAAGTGAAGTGACACTGAAAAACTGACAGTGACACTTACTTCAATACTTGTGACACTCAGTCATAGGCCTAGTGCCAGTGTCAGTGCCAGTGGCATCACTATGTGAGTATGACATTACTAGGCCTATCATTAACTTCACAATCACCGGCCACACTTACCGTTACCCGATTAGTCAGCCGCTAACGTTAGTAATTTGTATTACAGCATCTCAGTCAACTTACATACTGAGCCTAGTAAAGTAGTATATAACGTTAGTCTTGATTTCCGAATCTTGATCATTCGACACTCATGCTCGTCTCAGTGTTTCATGAATAATGCATTAGCACCATGACGTAACCATCGAAAGTTAACCTGTGCATGCGCGCTATACGTGTAACCAATCTCAATCTGACTACATTGTATGCATGTAACCACCAGCTGATGTTATGTACACGGCATGCAACCACACGAATCACTTAACTCCCGTTAATGATAACACACGCCCTCTATCGGTCAGAAAAAAATGTGCGTGAGGCCGGGGCAATAAAGAGATGTGAAAAGTTCAGCTCGATTAGTTCGCCATCCACTTGCACTAAATGCTTTTCGATAATTATTTTTAAATTATACAACGTGGTTAGGTAAAATTGAAGTACAGTATGGACGAAAATCACATGATTTTATGCAGTTATCTTTGTAATTTGTTGTCAACATCGAGCATCGTATTAATTTAGATAATTATAATTTAATTGATCACCTGTCGTTTTGATTGTGCGGTTCTTGTCTAGTCTTATGATCTCTTTTTGCCTTTTCTTGACAAGCAAGCGTTGCCGTCAAAATTTTGCGATTGGCAATTACATTTTAACCACCCATGCGTCACAAGGTGTACTGTTTAGATTCGGAACTGTAGTTTGGGTAAACATTCTGTCAAACTGCCACCTTAGAGGTAGTATCATACTTTGGTAAGAAACCAAAACAGAACTTCACTGATTTACGTATAACTTACAGGGTATGAAGATGCTGCTGGTAGAAACCTAACGTTTAAATGTTTCCCCCTGAAATGGAATATTTATCCAGTAAAACAACGACCGAGATGATTTTTGATCTTTTAAAGATAAAAAATAAAAGACAAAAGACTTAAGAAATACTGTGGCCGTTTTTAACTGTTTTCTCAAAAAGTGGGCCCCGTATGGGATTAGAAATTTTCACAGATGACTATTACTGTATCTTCCTTGATATTTTTGCCCATGAATCTGTATTTCTTTGACAAAGACCAAAGTATTATTACCTTTAAACCACACCCCGTCATGAAATCGTTCATGAAAAAGTATGTTGTTCACCGTTGAGGGCGCTTCCCCGTTCTGCGAATTAAAACAAAATTATTTCGCAAATAATAATAATGAATTATTTACCGACCACGCGCAGTACGGGCACTCCTTATAGATCTAATATTCATATTATTCATAACTTGACGATCAAAACGTGCAGATGAAAAATTATAGCCGGCCTAAGTGGAGACAAGGTCACGTCTGAAAGCCTGGCAGCGACTGGATTTTTTTTTGTCATTGTGCATTCAGTCGAATTAATTCTATGGTCTGGTTTTCTATGCATAAAAAGGTTCCAACACAAAAGCCACAATACAGCAGTCCTACTGCATGTGCCTATCATATTTGTTGCATCCCTGATATTTAGAAAGATGCTTGCCCGTGTGTTAGTATTGCAGGTGTTGTAGCTCATGCAGTACTCATGGCGTACGGTGCCCCTGATACATGTACAGCGTGCCCAAAAAAATTGCAACACTTTGCGTCGGGAACAATTATGTTAAAATTAAACTGTTTATCACTTCAAGATTCAGATATATGATAGAGCCATGTCTTGGCGATCACCATGTCAAATTTGAGCAAAAGTGGACTGAAATCGAGGGGAAAAACTAAGATTGAATTACCCAACTTCAAAACAAACCAGATTTTTATCTAAATCAAAGAGCTAAAGCAATAATGCAAAATTTAAAAGAATGTATTAATATTTGAATTGTTTTTTCTGTGACCTTTACCAATCATGTGTTATACCGTTAATGTTGGCTACCATAGAAATATCAAGACAAATTGTAAAGTAATTTTATTTTACAGTATTTTGGTTTTTTTTAAAGTCATGTAATTGTTTCCTTTGCTTGAAGTTATAGGAATGTGGGCCTGACACGTTTCGATCCTAGCAGGACTCTTATGGCCTTTGATAAAGATCCTGCTAGGATCGAAACGCGTCAGGCCCTCCTAACTTAAAGCATTTTTATAAATTACAGGCAATTTTTCGGGGTTGATGAGCAGTTTGCAGCAGTTTATTACTTGTACTCATTTTTACACCTTAATTTTTTTATTTAATTATCATTATTATTATTTATTTCTGGTAATGACACCAAGGATTCCTCAAAAGTGACCAAGACACTGTAGCTCGCAAGCCTGATGAAACCTGTTATGGAAAGATGATGAAAAGAAGATACAGTTTTAGAGGTGGGAGGAAAACCCCAGAGTTATATTCTGGGTAAAACCCACGGAATCAGGCAGGGACCGAAAACCCAATCCACTTGTGATTGGAGCCGGACTGAACCCGGTCCACAGAGGTGAAAGGCGAGAACAAAAATTATAAACCAAAACCTGAAGCCAAATCCCTAACATTTAGCCTTGTGCTATAGGTTTGTTGCCATTTTGTATAATTATTCTGTATGAATGTAATTTGGATGTTTTGTCGTGGTTTCTAAATTTTATATTGAAAGTAAGGTCGCAGCTTTTTCTGCCTTATCTCACTTCGAAGTATATGCCTACGTGCCAGTGTGCAGGAAGACACCTTGCAACATATGAAACGCCAAACACCGTCGGAAATCCTTCAGATTTCAACCCAGGTATAACCGCAAGGCACGGTCTAGCATTGGCTAGAAACCTTGGACTATAACACTGTATCCGTTCAGAAGGTCGAATAATTTATTTGCATAATGATTCACGATTGTTATTCACAGTTTACCTTGTCCTGGGGAAACGGTTACAATGCATCCGTTTGTGTACTATTCGGTTTTTTATTTGGGATTTAACAAGGGCAAGGCCTAGCAAAAACAGGATAATATTATTGTGCGTGCTGTTCAGTTTTGAGTTTGTTTCGTTGTTGTTGTTTGTGTGTTTTCAACTTTATTTGCGTGGGATATGAAGGTCGTGGCGGTTTTCCTTGATTTACGTACGAGGGAGTGGTGGTTCACTTATGATCACGTTGCTGGAATTATTCAAGCTTAATAATACATGTTATTATTGAACTTGGCAAATAATGAAAGAAATAAAGCGAATCCGCTCTTTCAAACAATAGCCATGATGCTGTTTCCGATATTTTCAGGGACGTATCCAGGGGGCGTGGGGGCGTACGCCCCCTTTCAATATAATAGAAAAAGAAAAAGGAGGGGACAAAAGGAAAAAACCAAGAGACTCAAAATTAAGAGATGAAAAAAGAGAGGGAGACAAAATTAATTGTTCAGTTCACGTCTGGCCCGCCATAACATCCTTGATGATGCCCGAAATGCATCCGTCCCTATTGAATGGTCCATTTCATTTCAATTAAACGCCCCGCCCCCCTTTTTTTTTGGGGGGGGGATCCACTCCTGGCTTTCACCTCTATCAGGATTATGTTGCCATGGAAACAATGCTTGCTGTTGTTCAGTTCTGTGATTGTTGCTTTTATGAGTTCAATGAGCATGGCACAAACATTAATTTTGGCTGTCTCGCCGGTGGAATTAGTGCCGTCGATTTTGTTCTCGGTGTTTGGTGAGTATTATTTTTGCATCGCCGTGACGATAATTAAAAAACACCTCATCAGCTACGCATTCGCCTGCAAATATTTAACAATTCACCCGTTATCATCCTTCCTGGCATACGGGATAGCTATATAGCTCTAGCTGTCAACGTGTCTCCGATGAGTTATCCTGAGCAGGTGTGGGCATCTTCCTCTGCCGTAGATTACCCTCATCACCAGGTAGAGACTTCGCATCCGAGAGGGTCATTCCGAAGACTTCGGTATTTTATCATTTTCACAGAACAATGATTAATGAAAGCTCGGGAGCATTACAAAATTCTTATTATCATCGAGAGCGGTCTGGAACCACGAATTTAAGAGACAGACATTTAATTCCCATCATAGGGTTCAGAATAAGATAAGATGAAGGGCATTGACACAGTGATGTCTTTTTTTTTAAAGAAGAATTTTCAATCAGGTAAACATGCAGTATTCAAGAAAAGTTATGCTCGGAGGTATATAGGAGCTGAGGGCCTGACGCCTTTCGATCCTAGCAGGATCTTTATCGAAGGCTAAGGGCCTGTTTGTTTCGGACGAATCCTGCTGATCCGGATCCCATTTTTCGGATCCACCTCCTACGCAGGGTACGCTAAAATGGGATCCGGATCCGAAGGTTTCATGATCCTTTGCGTGAAACAAACAGGCCATTAATGACAAGAGGACAAGAACATGCAAGGAAAGATATACACATAAAGTTATGTTCGTCAGATGTTTGAATTCTCCACCATCTTTTGTTTAAATTCGTCTTCAGCATTTGACCTAAATACGAATGGAATATAAACATATAATAGAATCAAGAACTTAACCAAGTCTTGAAAGACTTTCTTGAGCTTGAAAGGAATTAGGCCTAAAGGAGAATGGGAAAATTATTTAATAGGTAATATCTCAAAATAATGTCTGGAAAAGATTTGAATCGTATCCTGCTTTATACTAGGGCTGCAATGCATCATAAGTCCAACGAAGTTACGATAAGTTTAGTGAAATTAACCCCAGTATATACGCCTATTATGACAATGACCTCAGACTATTGACACACCATGAAAACCAATGTCAATGCATGGCAATGACCGCTGCAGACCATTATTGAAATATCAGATCAAAATCTATATGACACTGACCGATAATCATTAACCAATTATACACTATTCATCATCAACCAATCAAAGATCAATATTATAATCACCGCTCAGTCAACCAATCAGCCAAGGGTACACCATGTCCACGCATCCTATAGTTTATAGTTTATAGTTTAAAATTTGTAAAATTTCTAAATTTGTAATTCATTTTTAAATACACATAAACATTATCCATTATCCAAATGATATGCATTTCATGTTGCAGCTGTTGGATGAGATCAGTCAATACAAAAAATGCTACATAAGAGCAGGATGATTTTACATCAAAGTCAATATCCAAATGCGTATACAATTAATTATATTTCTGATGAAAAATTGAATATCAAGATCGGTGTTATTGTTTTTGTCTTGTCTTTCTTTTATTTGGCGTGAAAGCTGTCTGAATATGAAAATGAATGGTCCTATATGATTTTCGTGTTTAATTTGTGGAATCGCAAAGTCAGTGAAATAATTTGTGGAAAAAACAACATTTATTTACTTCATATCGACTGAGCTTGAATAATATTATAAAAAAATAATCTGTATAAGTTCATCTCCAAGTTCCCCTTTTACATGTAACCATTCAATTTGTCATTGCAACAAGTGCAAATCCAGGTGTTATCATTCTGTAATAATTATACGGACCTATAAATTTTAATAATACTTTGGTAGCAGAAACAGAAATGTTCACAGATTTACCAATAACTTACAGGGTATAAAGATAGTGATGGTAGAAACATATCGTTTAAATTATTCTCTCTGAAATACTGTATGTATCCAGAAAAAGTAAAACCAATGGCCCAAAATAATGTTCGCATCTTTTAGTATCATACCTTGAAACCAAAACAGAAATGTTCACAGATTTACCTATAACTTACAGGGTACGAAGATGGTGGTGGTAGAAACATACTGTTAAAATTGTTCTGCCTGAAATGGTATATCTATCTAGAAATTAGTAAAACAAGGACCGAAAATCTGTTTGATCTTTTAATTAAGATCAAAAATAAAAGAGAAAAGACTTAGAAATACTGTGGCTGTTTTTCACTATTTTCTAAAAAAGTGTGCACCGTATGGAACTGGAAATTTCACAGATGACTGTTACTGTATCTACCTTGATAATTTTGCCATTGAGTCTGTATTTCTTTGATAAAAACCAGTCTACGATATTACCTTTGAAGGTAAAAAAAAAAAAACTGTTAACAAATTATTTTTACAAAATAACAATGAACGTTTTTCACTGGACGGTTTTCTAAAAAAGTGGGCACCGTATTGGATTGGAAATTTCACAGATGACAGTGTTACTGTATCAGTCTGCCTTGATATTTTTGCCCACGAATCATTTTCGTTGACAAAAACCATTATGATGTGACAAAGTATGACATAAAGGGACGCAGCGCCGGCCACATACATGCACACGCTTAGTAATTATGTTGTGGCCTTGGGACAATTGGCAAAATTGTAATTGTTGTTCTTTTCCAGCTAACCGAAAATTCAGTTCACAGTCACATGATAATCGAACCAGCTTCTCTGAGTGACACACAGCTAGTTGGTAAGGTGACTCACCGACCTGACGTGCTTGTTTGTTCATAGCGATTACGTAGGGTAGGGGGTAGGGGGGGCTTCTATTGTGTGATGTCATTGAATAGAAAAATTTCCAACACGGTTGACCGAACACGCAAACGGCATGCGGTCTCCACGGTATCCGATGTTGTGTACATCTATTATCTACATGCACCGCCTATTGTAGGAATGTTACGTATCGTGTGTAGTATTGTACTATTATAACTGTACTCTTATCGATTAATAACGACTACACTCAGCCTGCATGTACGATTGCTATGGAACGACCGTTGGTATAGTGGGAGTGGCTTAGTAATAGTATCGTTATATCAATATTCTACACACTGCCTGTATATACTAACTGTACATGTACATACATGTATATGCAGTACTGTAGTGTTGTTACAACTGCTCTGCACAACGCCGTGAACTCCCCGTATTACTGCCCACCGGGATTTCTCCAATTTACAACATTTTTCAGCCTGAAACAATCTAACTGATGCTACACGAAGTGATACATTTAACCTCTGCTATCTCGAATTAACGAGATAAACGCACCAAAATGAGATGACCCAGTGATAACTAACTGGATGATTGTGATCAGTATTCAATTCGTTGCTACAGACCGTGTAGCATGCTGAGTGCATGGGCGGCCAAAAGATGACACACTTCTTTCAACACAGCCACAAATGAGCCGATCATCCGTTAACTGTGTGTAACGTGGGTGTAGTATTACATCTACAGTGTTAATACCATTTACAGTATACATGCACTGCATATGGTAACCACTAAAGCGAAGGACATACCCTAAAACCACTTGAGAGGACCACTACGGATCAAACAGAAGGTGTGTCAACTGGATGATGTCTACCATGATGAACATCATCAAGCTTTGAGTTTGATTTCATAGCTTCAATTCAGCTCAACATCGCAGCTTATACCATCGATCAGCAACCCCACCGGTTAATAATTCTGAGCAATCGAATTCCTCGGATTTATCATTTTGGGTGTTTTTTTGTGTGTGAAGCAGAACTCCCACAAATTGTCCACTCCAATCTCCAAGGTTACAGTGTAGCAACAATCATGGATTATTTGACGAATCTTCTGTTTGGCTTGGCCAGTTTCTTCATTTGCCTAGAGGCTGTGTGTTTGTACATCTTCCACTTCATGACGATTCTCTATGCGTAAGTAGATTCTTGTTTGACTTGAAAAATAGATGGAGTTATTCTCGTGGCCGTAGGCTATTTTTACATTACAAAAGTACAAATTACTATGTTAATACTGAAACTCTACAGTACATGTACAGTGTCAATACAAGTATGAAGTAATAAACTGCTGCTAACTGCCCATCAACCAAAATACACACTCACACTATAAACGAGTAACGATGAAAATATAAAATGCTTGGACGTTTTGATCCTAGCAGAATCGTCCTCAAAGGCTGCTCAGAGTTAAGTTAGGAGGGCCTGGACCTGGACCTGGTGTTTCGATCCTAGCAAGTAGCAGGATCTTTCTCAAAGGTTGCTCAGAGTTAGGAGGGCCTGACGTTTCAATCCTAGCAGAATCTTTCTCAAAGGCCCGCTCAGAGTTAGGAGGGCCTGACGTTTCAATCCTAACGGGATCTTTCTCAAAGGCTGCTCAGAGTTAGGAGGGCCTGACGTTTCAATCCTAGCAGGATCTTTTTCAAAGGCTGCTCAGAGTTAGGAGGGCTGGACGTTTCGATCCTAGCAGTATCTTTCTCAAAGGCTGCTCTGAGTTAGGAGGGCCAGACGTTTCGATCCTAGCAGGATCTTTCTCAAAGGCTGTTCAGAGTTAAGTTAGGAGGGCCTGACGTTTCAATCCTAGCAGGATCTTTCTCAAAGGCTGCTCAGAGTTAAGAGGGCCTGACGTTTCAATCCTAGCAGGATCTTTTTCAAAGGCTGCTCAGAGTTAGGAGGGCCTGACGTTTCAATCCTAGCAGGATCTTTCTCAAAGGCTGTTCCGAGTTGGGAGGGTCTGACGTTTCGATCCTAGCACTTTAGCAGTATCTTTCTCAAAGGTTCGTCTTCCTCAAAGGCTTGAGAGTTGAGAAAGATCCTGCCAGAATCGCAACGTTGGAACGACAGGGCCCCCCCCCCCGAACTAGAACTCCACATACATGTATAACATTGCAGTCTCGTTTATAATTGTGGATAATTACAATGCATGTGGTGGTGAAGTCTTGAGACATACAGAATTCCTATCTGTACTACTTTGCTTACTTAGTAATACTAGGCCCTGGCCTAGGCCTACATGTAATTGCATTTTTAAAGGCTATAAACATTATCATTTTGTAAGGTCAAGTTGTCAGGGTCATACTGTGCCCGTTTTTATACATTGTATCAATTTGACTCGCAAACTGTTTTAAAAATTTAGACGCCTCACAAAATAATGAATTTTACACTTCAAAAGTTATTTTCAGTGGACCGACTGTTATAGAGATTTATTTATTCGGTCAATATTGTAGTTAGTGAACTGGAACTTCACTGCAGCCAAATTATGGGAAAAAACTAAATTAAATTAAAATTTGAATAAAAAGGAACAATACATTTTTTTGCTTTTTAAATAATTATTACAAAAACAAGACCCTGTTCAAAACATTAAGTGTCATGTATGATGATGTATAGACGAATTATCAGCGAAATACTCCCCTTTGTAAGGCTGTCATTCACGAGAAAACAGCATCCAAAAACCTTTGAAAAAAATATTTAAGTGTGCAATTCCAAGCCCGGAAAGTCTTCCTTGATCAAACAGGATTACCAACCAAATGTTCATGTGAGGTTCACTGTTTTTGACTTGCATTCGGCCATTGTTTGCTGAGCATAACATCCGCCAAGAGTATTGGCTGATATATACTTATTTCATTTACCAAGGTATTTTAGGTGCTTATAATTATGCAAATGTTGTTGCTTAAGCAGCTCTATGAATGGCCCCTGTTTATTAAGACAGAAATTTCATGCTTAGCATCATTTTTGTGCTAAGCAGGTTAGGCAGGTTAGCAGGGTCATGAAATTGGCCCCAGTTCGTTAGGGAGCGTTGCAGGAAGGCTGGTACTGCATGGCAAGCTGTAAATTATGCCTTTCGAACGAAATGACCCTTCTCTGTTATCATAGGGTTGGCCGTGGGTCCAATAATGTTACGGTACCCTAACCGTGACACCATCGAAACATGACGGTATTTGAGAACGGCTTGCACGTTACATACAACACTCCTCATGCAACATCGTGGACTTATGGCGCCTTACTATAAACACGAAATCAATCTTTCATCTGGGCAGCTGCAGTGCAAGATTAACCCGATCGAGTCACAATGGGAGACTTTGGAGAACCGGTCTTCAAGTCAACAGCGCACGCGCACGCAATTGTGAGCATGCGCGCGTTGTTTTGCGCGTGCGTGCGCGTGCGCTGTTGACTTGAAGATCGGTTCTCCAAAGTCTCCCATTGACTGTGTTTAGTTACTCACTTTCTTGCGCAAGACGAAATAAGATTCCAAATATAAGAACAACATTGGCTTGTTTATAGAAATGGACACCGCCCATGCGTCGTTTAGTTGAGTCATGAGTTCAGTTGAAGGTTATATCATACTTTGGTTTTTGTCAAAGATATACAGCTTCATGGGCACAAAATATCAAGGAAGATAAACAGCAACAGTCATTTCTGTGCAAGTTTCAGTGATTTAGGCCCATACGGTGCCCACTTTTTGAGAAAGCAGTGAAAAACGCCCACAGTATTTCTTAAGTCTTTTCTCCGTTATGTTTTATCTTTAAAAGATCAAAATCATGGTTTTTGGTCATTGGTTTTACTCTTTTCTCGATGGGTACGTTCAGACAAACTCGTATTTAAAACGAATAGAGTTAAACAGCTCAGCAACCATGGGGGGTAAGTCATAAGTTAAAATTCTGTTGCGTCCATACAGCGTTTTACTGTTTCCAGTTAAAACAGATCTGTTTTATTTTTGGTTTTAAGAGGTCATGCACTTTGCCTTGACCCCGTACTAGCTTCCAGTTATAAAATAAAGCGCGCAGATTTATCTGTGTGTTGAATATAAACAACCGCGCCACAACATGTGTTACGTAACCAGCTGCCAAGCTTCTCTGCACTGAAACAGGATCACTGGGATGTCGGAAAGTAACTGTCCCGACAGCGTTTTAGCAGTAAACTCGATCGGTTTTAAGCGCTAAACCCTCCTTCCAAGCAGTTTTAACTTTGGTGTTTTAACGGCGGATAAAACCGATCTGTTTTAGATAAATAACTGTTTTAGAGCGTCCAGACACATATTGCTAAAAACCGATCTGGTTAAAACAGTTGTTTTAGCGAATTTAACACGCTGTCTGAACGTAGATAAATACAGCATTTCATGCAGAAACATTTTAACGGTATACTATGTTTCTACCATCACCATATTTATACCCTGTAAGTTATAGGTTTCGATATGCTACCAAAGTATGATATACTATACCTTTAATACCATGTCAGCCATCAAAGATATCGTATGTTTGGACGGAATTTAGAATAGTGTACCCCACACGGCCGTTTCAGTTACAAAGTGCACATGGCAAAAGGCATGTATCTCCTCGTGAAATATTTCAATATTATTTTTTTCCTGTCGGGTAGCGTACATTATGGTTATCTCATCTTCCAGCCGTGGTTATCAATGGTTAATATCTGGTTTTGTAGAACAATAGAGTATTCAAAGGAAATATGCAATGGTATTGTACAGAAACGTATACGTTATTTTCAGAAAGGTTTTTTGACGTTAACGGTATGTTTCTAGACCATCACCATGTTTTTATAGCCTGTAAGTTATAAAGGTAAATCTGTGAAGATTTCTTTTTCGGTATGCTTTACCTTTAAGTTCACTTTCACCATGAGGGGCAGGGGATTTCCCATCTACATGATATTGTATAATCCCCGCTGCATGTGTGCGCCACCTTGTCCCTTTAGGGCCTACATTTTCTGAGGTCGAAACGGCATGGCCTCCCGATTATAGGAACAATCATGTTTGGTTTTTTTATTGCATTTTGGTGGAATGTTGTTTTTTTATGTCAGTGTGAACTTGTGACGAATCTAGAGTTTTGCAATTTCCTTTCGATTGTTAACATTTCACCTGCATGGGCCCTTTTCCAAACCTCGGCTCCGGCTCAGGCTCCGGCTCAGGCGCTGGCTGTGGCTCTAGCTCTGGCTCTGGCTCCGGCTCCGGCTCCGGCTCCCGCTCCGGCTCCATTTCGTGACTCCATTAATTCTCATAAAGATAGATATAGGTATCGGAACAGATGCTTTTGAAGTAGGTTCTTACGAAGCTGTAATAGGGACATGCTGAACAAATTAATTTGTACGAATTATAATGTCGTACGTGCGACTTACATCTCGTACGTACGACTTATGAATCATATTTCGTACGTACAAGATATAAGTCGTACGTACGAGTTATATGTCGTGCGTACGAGTTATATGTCGTACTTACGAGATATAAGTCGTACGTACGACTTATGAATCATAATTATCTCGTACGTACGACTTGCATCTCGTAGGTACTACATACAACTCGTACGTACGAGTTATGAATCATATCTCGTACGCCGAGTACGAGATATAAGTCGTACGTACGAGTTGTATGTCGTACGTACGAGATGTAAGTCGCACGTACGAGATACATCATGATTCATAAGTCGTACGTACGACATATAACTCTGACGTACGAGTTATAGGTCTGCAGAGAGAGGCAAATTATTTTTTTTAGCATGTCCCTAATACAGCTTCGTAGATTCTCTATTTTAAAAATGAAAACGAGTTTCAGCATATTTTTCAGCATACAGAGCCGAAGCCGGAGCCTTAGCCTGAGCCGAGGTTTTGAAATATTTCCCACAATACATGAATGCACAGCTAACCGCAGTTCACTTCAGGAAGTGCCGCGGGAAGGCTTTGAACGCTGAAAGTCAATATCAAAGCTCAACAAGCGTAAAGAGGTCAATAATATGTCATGTATTCATTTCCTTTATTAATAGTTTGATACCAAAGCCAGCGTATGGGCAAGTAGGATAACGGAACTGAAATTTTAGAATCCAAAATGCATAATGCGAACAGCGGCTTATCCTGCACACACTATGTGAAATAAAATTAAAAACAGCTATACTTCTGCAACTTGCAAGAATAATATCAATTTCAGTATGATATTTATAATAGTTAATTACTTCCATTTTATTTGATGATTGACACAATACGGGACGGAACCAGGATCTTCCAAAAAAGAGGGAAGTAGTGTGGAAATAAAATGCATACATGAGTATACTATGTAGCGTAAATTAAATGTGGGCCATAAGCCCATAAGGTACCGTATATAATTACGTTAAATGTTTACAGATTTACGTATAACTTACAGGGTATGAAGATGGTGGTGGTAGAAACCTGCCGTAAAAAATATTTCCGCCCGAAATGGTGTATTTATCCAGAAATTAATAAAAACAACGACCGAAAATCTTTTTGATCTTTTAAAAGATCAAAAATAAAAGAGAAAAGACTACCCGTGGCGGTTTTCAATGTTTTCTCAAAAAGTGGGCAACGTATGGGGCTGAAATTCTCACAGATGACTGTTACTGTATCTGTCTTGATATTTTTGCCCATGAATCTGCATTTCTTTGACAAAAACCAAAGTATCTTCTATATTTTATCTGATGGTTGACAAACAAGGGGCGGATCCAGGATCTTCCAAAGGGGGGTGGTGGAAATAAAAATAATGCACGTCTAGCGTAAAGCAGATTGTACACTGCCAACAATTTCGGTAACATTTTCGGTATTTTAGGCAGAAACAAAATTAACGGGTATGTTACTACCAGCACCATCTTTATAACCCGTAAGCTATATAGGTAAATCTGTGAAGATTGCCAAAGTATACCTTTAAAAGAAAAACATTTTTAAAACAAAAAGAATTTAACCCTTACATACTTTTCGCATGCAGGTATTAAGTTGCATTCTGTACTTGTAATTGTACAAAAATAATATACAAACGCATAATTGAATATTCAAAGTAATAAAATAAACAACAGCCGGACGGCATACTAAATAATGTAAGATCAACTATGCAAAATGTACGTTGGCAAGTGCGGTGTTGTGATTATGTGACGCGTCAATGTCCTGGCTGCAACTGTGATTTTAATTAAGGTACATGATGTATGTGCACGCAGGCGTAATGATGCATACGAAATTGTTAGACTTGGAGCCAAGTCGTCGTTCGAAGTCGAGGTGATCGTCTCTTCTTTCACGCAACTCTCGCGAAACCGCTCCTCCTTTCTCGCGACTCGCGAGACTCCCCAGTCCTGTCTACGGCGAGATTCCAGCTCTCTGGACCACAGTTTTTTTTTTTTCAAGTGGTCCAGACAGCCGAAATCTCGCCAGAGCCAGGAATCTCGCGGGAAAATAGAGCGGTTTCGCGAGAGTTGCGTGAAAGAAGAGACGATCACCGCGACTTCGAACGACTTGGCTCCAAGTCTATACATACATGTATGTAGGCCTAATTAGGTTTGCCCATGACTTCCTTCCGAGCCTATGGGTTGCATATTTGTTATATGCAAGATGAGGTTATATAACCCTTGTCGTTACATGTTGATTACTATAGCTCCATGCGTGTACAATACGTCCTCCGTGCTTGGAGCAGCTGCAAAATGGACACGTTAATTAATGGGATTATTATGCAGTGTGTGTCATCATGGAGGAGGTAGAAATTGACCATCGTATCATGATTGTGTGCACTTATAACGTCATGTATTACAGACTGCAGTATAAGGCCTATTCACGCACCATGCTGCTAACCTTTGTGGAGCACAAAACAAAATTTACGAATTTATTTTGCTTCATTCATTCATTTTCCCCTGTATGAAATAGGGAGCCATGCATAAAATCTAGAACCGAATTGATAACATGTATATATACAAGCAGACAATCATTCAACTGCATATGACCTTCGACCCCGCATATAATAAAATTAGATCTAAAAATAAGTCAAAGAGCAATCACTATAAGCGCTTGCTTTATTGAACTGAATAAAATATTACAGCCCGCTTAGAGATTTCGAAATCCAAGGGTTCGAACCGACTCATTGCTTAAAGGTAGTATCATAGTTTGGTTTTTGTCAAAGAAATACAGATTCGTGGGCAAAAATATCAAGGAAGATACAGTCACAGTTATCTGTGAAAAAGTCCCATACGGTGCCCACTTTTTGAGAAAACCGTGAAAAACGGTCACTGTATTTCTTAAGTCTTTTCTCTTTTATTTTTGATCTTTCAAAAGATCAAAAAGATTTTCGGTCGTTGTTTTACTAATTTCTTGATAAATACACCATTTTAGGCGGACAATTTGTAAGGGTAGGTTTCTACCAACATCATCTTCATACCCTGTAAGTTATACGTAAATCTGTGAACAATACATTTCTGTTTTGGTCTCTTACCAAAGTATGATACTACATTGTACCTTTAAAGGGCATGTTGGCAAAGGTGACAGACAGCTCAGCTGCAGGCTGTTCATAATTCGATTTGTCATGGAATAAAAACAAACCTGTGAAATTTTCAGCTCAATTGATCATTAATTGGAAACAGTAGAAAACAGCGAAAACCCGTTGCAATTGTTTTGTGTGTGTGGGAATAGTTGTCTCATTTCTGTTTTAGCCAAAACTGTTTTGGTGTTTGGTTTTACGCTTTTCTGGTTAAATACAGCATTTCAGGAAGAAAAACGTTCACAGTATGTTTCTATACCGTCTTTATACCCAGTATAAAGTTATACGTAAATCTCTGAAAATTTCTGTTTTTGGTTTCTTATAATGGTGTACATGCCCTAGTGCAAAGTATTAAAAGTAGATAGAAAGTGACTAAAAAGCCCACAATGTTGGTACATTGTAATCATTCGGTATATTTCGCCCAATTCCAACCAACTACCAACCACAGCCCACTATACAGTTGCCATGGACGACAAGCTATTTTGATTTTTGCATAAAATATAATCGACAATACACCAGTCAAAACGTCTTCGTGACTGGATATTGGGCTGTTGAAAATACTCACAATATTATTTTATGATATGGCTGATTATGATGTTAACTGATGTTGGAATGTCACATTAGCCACTTGTGAGTCTGCTGATCGATGGTATAGCATGTGACGATCGAGACGTCATTAAAGGTAAATACAATGATTGGTAAGGGTCACAGGACAGCACTCTTACTTTGTCTAATCCAACATGTACATAAAATAATGAACCTGTGAAAATTTGAGCTCAATCGGACATCTGAGTCACGAGAAAATAGCGACAATCCGACTCAATGTTTCTTATAAAACATAAAGAAAGACTTTTGATCTTTCCAAGATCAAAAACGGTTTTAGTGTTTGATGTTTTGATCTTACCCCGAGATCAAAACTGTTTGCGGTCTTTGTTTGACTAATTTCTGGATAGATACACCATTTCAGGTGGAAATATTTTAACGGTAACCTATGTTTCTACCAACTTACCAACACATTTCTGTTTGGGTATGTTACCAGTCCTGTACCTTTAACAAACAAAAACACAATGTTTGGCTGTTCAGTTTTTCAGCTGGCGCCCATAAATTCGTCAAGCCCGGAATATACATGCATAATGAGCATGTATACCAGCAATATAATTTTATTTTTGGAGAACTAAACATCATAATAAAATTATTGTGCTTTTTTGTGGTGTGCATGCATGCCTAATGATAACTCGTGACCTTTTGCAAGCTGTTATTGTTGGCTTGCTGAAAACGGGTCAGCGCGGGACTTGCCATACACAATAGGGCATAGTGACATTACCTTAGAATCACGAGAAAAATGTATAGGATTTATATGTGTTTGGTATACACTATACAATAGGAAATTCCATTGGGAACTATTTTTTGTAACAAGGCAGTACAATGAAAAAGCTGAGCGCAGTGACGTTATTAAATTATCAGTGTTGATATTATAATAGATAGAAATGGAATTTAGAATTGTTGGGCCAAGTTGAAAAAACATTATGTTTAGCGTCATACCTTTTTGGAAAAATGGAAGGAGGAGGCTCTTTTCTTTTTCTTCCAATATTTCTTCTAATATACCGGTACATAATTAGATATATAGTAGCCTTGAACAGTTAATCAATGAATCATTGCATATTTTAATGTAATCATGCGACGCGAACTGAAAGGTCATTGAGAGGTCACGTGGTCTTCGTTCTTTTTTTTCTGCCGGTGCCTCGTAGACGTGCCTCGTGTATTTTGTATATGAAATGTGTACAAAGCTCTCCTGTTAGGCCATTAATACATGTAATACCCCATAAAAATCTAAAAAAATATTACCGAGTATTGCTAAAAAAAACTACAAGTGGAAAATTGATTATGATGTAATAGCTGGCCTACTGAGTGAAGTGTAAGGTTTGGGGCCATGAGGCGCGGTTCTAGAGCCATTTTTTTCGTCAGACGAGTTTTTTTACCAGTCAATTAGTGACAATAATTGATAAATTTCGTACGATATCTGAAGACTAACATAAGTATTGTTAAAATAATGCCCCGTCCTCTGCTGTAAACCTAGATAAAAATGTGTCTTAAGAGCACTTACGTTTTTCTTTTTATCACTAAACCTGTAGTAATTTTGTTTTACTGTTATTAGTTAAATACTTATAATGGTGGTAGGCTATACATGTATTTTTTTTCTAACTCCAAAAGAGCAAGCTGTAATGAAGAATCATAACTTTTACACCCTCGTAGTATCATATATACTTAAGAAGGAAACCAAAACAGAAATGTACACAGATTTACCTATAACTTACAGGGTATAAAGATGGTGATGGTAGAAACATTAAAAGAAACGGTGAATTGAAATGGTGTATTCATCAAGAAATTAGTAAAACAACGACCCAAATTATTTTTGATCTTTGAAAGATCACAAATTACGGTGAAAATATTTAAGAAATTCCGTTGGGTGTTTGTCACTGTTTTCTCAAAAAGTGGGCCCCGTATGGGACAGAAATTGTCACAGATGACTGTTACTGTATCTTTCTTGATATTTTTGCCCATGGATCTGAATTTCTTTGGCAAAAAGCAAAGTATGATGGAGTATTACCTTTAAATTTTCTACTAAGAACTGTCTTTTATTTTTACTGTCAAATTAATTTTCATAACATTTGAGCAATGCACATTGTGTACAGTATAATCAAAATGTCTTGGTATTGTTATTGTTTTGTCTCTACAGAAAAATGTATATGCATCGACACCCAAGCAACGTGATACGGGAGGAACTTCCCGGGGTCTCGGTACTCAAACCACTGGTTGGTGTCGATCCAAACTTAGAAGACAACTTAGAGACGTTCTTCCGAATGGATTACCCACGAGTAAGTACAAGATAATATCTATGGGGGTTTACGAAACGGAGGCTTCGGCTCTGGCTCTGGCTCCGTCTCTGACATGGCTCTGGCATCCATTTTGAAAGTGTAGGTTGTGTTTTTTCATTGAAGCTGAAGCTCTGTTTTCCTTTTCAAACCTGAGAATCTACCCCCGAACCGCAGCCAAAAGCCTCTATTCTGATACCCGTTATTTAAAAACGGATTCACGAAATGGGGCCGATTTCACCAAACTCATCGTATCTTCCTATCAATGATCGTACTTCGTAGGACTTCTAATGCATTTCAGCCCTAAGTCCTAGGATACGATTGGTTAATCAATCCTTCGTAACTCGCGTAACGTTCGATCGTAAGGCTTCGTAAAATCGATTTTGATACCGTATTTTAGAATGGATTCACGAAATGGAACCGGAGCCTGAGCCTCCGTTTCGTAAACGCCCGTAAGGTGACGTTATTGATGTAGCCATTAATGGCGTCGCTGGCTGGGTTAATGATAATGTATGCATTATTTGCATCATTAGTAATAGTAGGCCAACTTGGTAGTCATTAATTCTACACACAGCGAAATATAAATAAACACTTGTCAGCATCGTCATAACTAAGTCTTGCTATGGCCGTGGAATACCGGCTGCTCATTTTCATAATAAATTAACTGGGTTACAGTACAGGATTGGTAACATACCCAAACAGACATGTTCACAGATTTACGTATAACTTTCAGGGCATGAAGATGCTGCTGGTAGAAACATACCGTTTTTTCCGCCTGAAATGCTGTATTTATTTATAAAATAGTCAAACATAGACCAAAACACGGTTTTGATCTCGGGGTAAGATCAAACCATTCATTATGTTTTATAAGAAAAATGGCGTCGGTTTTTCGCTATTTTCTCGTGACTCCGATGCCCGATTTAGCTCAAATTTTCATAAGTTCATAGTTGTCAGTTTTTTCAGGTTTAGTATATGTACATGTTGGATTAGTCAAAATGTGAGTGCTGTCCTGTGACCTTTACCATGATCGTGTAACAGGCCCTATACCTAGTGACGTGATCACAATGTACGTCTAGCTTGGTTCTCAGTTTGACTATTTTGGCATAATGAGATGCAGCTGCTGCCGTACTGCATGGACTCCCTATACAGGGTGTCCCAGAAAAAACGAAACCGAGATTTGTCAGTGTTTAAACCTATTTTAATTTCACTTTTGAATAATAAATAACACATTTCTGGAAAGCTTATTTCCTTAGCTTTCATTTGATACCATTCGTATGATCCATACTTCACGCATGAGTGAGTAAAGACAATGTGAAGCAAGGTTATCAAAAAGTAATTTGCACAACGATATTTTTATTTTAAAGAATTAATCACATTTTTAGAAAATACATTTCCTGGCCTTTCAGATGATGCCTCAGTCAAGAAAAATGTGCAAGGGATGACAGAGATATCTGCCTTTAAATATGGATTGAATTTTCATTGTTTTTGTGTGTGTTTTTTTGGTCAAATCCCTTTTCAAACCTAACCGATTTTTCCCATGAAAGGATGCGGATATTAAATAAACTTGTTATGATTAATCGCACATTCTTGATTAATAAATGATACATATAGAAAGCTTAATGTCCTCTCTTCAATCACATACCACTCATGAGATTCATACTTCACGCATGTGTGAATAAAAAAAAATTGAAAAAAAAGACTTAGTGAATAAATCCGGGCTAGAAAGAAGGAATGGGAGGATGACAGGGGTTTTAATATGCACGTTCTTAATGGACATAATGGATCCGCATCCATTCATGCAAAAAATCGGTCAGGTATTAACGAAGGATTTGAAAAACACGAATTTTCAATCCATTTTAAAGGCAGATATCTCTGTCATCCCCTGCTCATTTTCTTTGACTGAGGCATCATTTGAAAGGCCAGGAAATGTAGTTTCTAGAAATGTGATATTTTTTTTAAAATAAAAATATCGTTGTGCAAATCACTTTTTGATACCTTTGCTTCATATTGTCTTTACTCATTCATGCGTGTAGTATGGATCATATGAATGGTACCAAATGAAAGCCGAGGAAATAAGCTTTCCAGATATGTGTCATTTTTTAATCAAAAGTGAAATTTAAATAGGACTAAACACTGACGAATCTCGGTTTCGTTTTTTCTGGGACACCCTGTATAGAGGCGATGTTTAGTTAAACCATAGAGTTCCTTACTCAGGCTATGGTTTGTTGCAGTGTTGGACGTGGCAGCAGTATCGCATCGTCCTTGGTTGGGAAACTATTATATAATACCAAACCCACATACCGAAACTGATTTATTTGATAACTGATTTTTTAAAAAGCCGGAACTTCATCTGTAACAAAACAAGGTGTATAGTGCATACTATGGTCAACCATTCTCTGTAGAACACACTAACAATTACTGCGGGATGACAACACTGTATGATAACATAATTCCTGTCCTGGTTGTGTGAATTTCAAATGCAAATGTTTCGTTCACAACGTGTTACAATGACTCGGGTTAATATTATGGGCGTTTGCGGAACGGAGGCTCAGGCTCCGTCTCAGGCCCCGGCTCCATTCCGAAATAACGGGTATCAAAATAGAGGCTTTGGCTGGGGTACGGAAGTAGATTTTCTAGTTTGAAAAGGAAAACAGAGCTTTTTAGCTTCAATGAAAAACCTATACTTATATTTTCTGCATAAGGATGACAGAGCTGGAGCCCGAGCCCGAGCCCGAGCCTGAGCCTCCGTTTCGTAAACCCCTTTTGAGAAGTCCCTGATCGCATGAATAATGACGCGAACTCTGCAATTGTTCCCATCGGCTGAATACTATACAGTGTGTATAGTTTGTCTTATCCTTAAAATTCCCTCAAATATTCATGCCTTTTTTGGTCATTCTTCCCGTCGATCACGCCATAATGCCAAAGTCTTCTAACAATTAGATAGATAGATAGATAGATATACCCTGGAAATGTCTAACCATTATCAGCCGGTCGTGGTACGAGAAAAATCAACAAGTACTTTGGACTCTGTTAATTATTATACATCATGGTGTGTGTGTGATGTTTGCCTATTGCATATCGACATGACACATTGTATACAACGTACATACTTGCATTCAGAGTGATAAAACTGGAATATAAATTTGATGACTATTTTAAAAGGCGCCAAAAGAGGCCTTAGCCATGTAGCTTTATTATTACATCTCATGATACATGTATGTACATGTACTGTACAGTTTAAAACACTTACGTACCATGTACATGTAGGCCTACACATATCGTGCTATTTACCAAGTTATTAAATTAATCATCAAATAACCACAAGGGAAACTGACTGAATTTGCAAGTTATTAAATTGATACTCAAGTATTCAAAATGTATTTATTATTCATTTATTCGGTTAAGGTTCCATTTAAAGGTAGTATCATACTTTGGTATATAGCTTACCAAAACAGAATGTTCACAGATTTACGTGTAATTTACAGGGTATAAAGACGGTAATGGTACAAACATACCGTGAATTTTTTTCTACCTGAAATGCTGTATTCATCCAGAAAATAGTAAAACCAGTGACCAAAATTATTTTTGATCTTTTAAAGATAAAAAATAAAAGAGAAAAGACTTAAGAAATACTGTGGCCGTTTTTCACTGTTTTCTCAAAAAGTGGGCACCGTTTTGGACTGAAAATTTCACAGATGACTGTTACTGTATCTGTCTTGATATTTTTGCCCATGAATCTGTATTTCTGTGACAATACCCAAAGTGTGATATACCTTTAAGACACTGCCAGAAGTAAAGTGGTGCTGCCAATCAATCAATCACACATTTGACGATATTTTGTCTCGATTCACCCCCTTTTGACCCTATAACAGGTACTGAAGTAGTACAGTTAAAGGTATAATTCAGGATTTGTAAAAGAACAACGTCGGTCCGTCTGGTGTTCTGTTCATAATTTGGTTTGTCATGTAATACAAACAAGCATGTGAAATTTTCAGCTCATATCATCATCAGAAAAAGTCTGTATAAAACAGTGGAAAACGCTCACGGTATTTTCAAATCTATTCACAGGAGTTTTGATCTCACCCCGAGATCAAAACTGTTAAGTTCGGTCGTTGTTTACAGCATTTCAGACGAAACATTTTCTAACGGTATGTTTCTACCAGCACCATCTTCATACCCTGAAAGTTATAAATACGTATAAATCTGTGAAGATTTCTGTTTGCGTATATGTTATACCAATCCTGGGGTCGATTTCACGAAGCCCTACGATCGATCGTAACTCCAGTTACGACAGATAGCTTCCATCGTATCCCAAGTAGGGCTGCAAAGTATCATAACTCATACGATTGATAGCAAGTTACGATGAGTCTGGTGAAATCGGACCCTGTACTGTACCTTTACCCTTCATAGCTCATGTCGCATGATATCAAGAATGTTCTTTTATAAATAATGTTTTCCCCTCCAAAATATTTTTGGGACAACATTCATGGTTTTTGGTTGTTGTGTCTACTTTACCACAGTTTGAGCTGTTATTCTGTGTGCAAGAAGAAAAGGACCCAGCTCGCAAACTGGTGGAATCACTGATGGAAAGATATCCACACATTAACGCAAGGCTGTTTGTAGGTAAGTGAGAAAACATTTTCATGCAAGCCCCGCCTCCCCAAAACCCAAAGATTCCTTTGGACTTTCCAAACAAGCAAACTGAGTATCAAAATACATGTATGCCTGAAATATCATGGCACGATGTCGACAAAGGAATGTACACAGATAGCAAAAGAATGAAATTGGCCCCAGGTATTACAGTATACCCACGTATTATAACCTCACTATGACCATAAAACGTAATGCACGTTTGCCCTATTACATAATAGGTCTAATAACACTTTGGCGAGTACTAATTCAAAACCAGACATTATAGACCATATATAGATCGTGATTTTAACAAGCAAAGCCAACTTTGTTGTTTGACTCTTTTGTTAGGTGGCTGTAAAGTTGGCAATAATCCCAAACTCAACAACTTGATGCCAGCTTACAAAGCTTCACAATACGATCTGATCATGATCAGTGACAGTGGTATCAAAATGGGTAAGTTGATGAACAGTCGTTCCACACTTTTTCTTGTCGATGCCAATTTTTTTTTCACTGAAGATTTTTATGAAGTCCTTTTCATTGTTTCGCCATCATGATGACGTCAGTTCGTGAAGTCGTTAAATTCAAATCACCGTATGGGACTGCAATTTTCACAGATGACTGTTACTGTATCTTCCTTGATATTTTTGTCTATGAATCTGTATTTCTTTGACTAAAACCAAAGTATGATATTACCTTTAAGGTAACGGCGTATAAATCTTTGTAATTTGTTTTTCCATTGACAGCATACCCAGACACCTTGACAGAAATGGTGTGTAAAATGACGCCCGATGTGGGTATGGTCCACGCCCTTCCATTCTGCTGTAATAGAAAAGGTTTTGGTGCAACTCTTGAAAAGGTATATTCCTCTTCCCCATTTTTTTTATCTTTCTGACATCGTTTCTTAGTCGTTAATTTCACATTTTGAAAACACAGTTTATTTTAATATTAAAATATGTTTAAAGGCATCAGCGTACAGAATTTGCAAGGCCTCCAACAAAAAATTATTGAGTTTGAGACGGAAAATAGACTCAACAGTTCGTAAATAGTGCAAATGGGAAATCTTGGTTCATCAGAGATCTGGGGTTTTCAAGGAAATTTAGATTTAGTGTCTTTTAAAAAGATTGTTCGTCTGAACGATTTAGTAGCATTTCGAAAGCGTGGTGTAACCGTGAAGGAGGGAGGGGGCATTATTGAAATAGACATTACTCCTCTTAGGAATGATCAATTTGTGTCATTCCTTTTTTTCTAATAAGCAGGAGAAAATGTTTGTTAAATGATATGCTTTACTGAACTTGTGAGTGTCATTTGTTACATGTTTCTTTTGAAAAACATCACCATTCTCGGTCACTGTTCTTTTTGACTCAACCTGTATAATAGGGTGTAGTGAATTTAAAAAAAAAATTGAATTTGAAGTTCTGAATAGGCTAGAAGGATGTTCTGGCAATATATAAGACCATAGAGGAAGGAAGAGAAGACCAACCAGAGTGAAAAAATAAATCAAAAATATTTTGCCTAACCTAAAAATGGATTGAATATTCGGTTAAAAAGTGCTGAGTCATGGTGAGTCAGCGTTTTATTGGTTTTTTTTTAGGTTTTCAATCAAAGTATCATTTCCGGTCGTGTTTTCTCTGATTTTCCTTTTGGATCTGCAACAAGGTGACTTTGGGCAGTGTATAAGGATTGATTTTTGATGTTTTCTGTTTGAAATTTTGGTCACAGGCTTATTTTGGTGGTGCTCACGGAAGATTATACCTGTGTATTAACATGCTTGGCTTCACCTGTGTGACGGGTATGTCCAACCTGCTTCGCAGGAGCGTGCTCGTTGCCGCAGGGGGCTTTGAGGAGCTCGGCAAGTACATATCAGAAGACTGTTACATGGGACTCGCTACAGTCAAAAGGTAAGTTCACTGAGGAAAGTGCAATAGAGTGACTATGCCATAGTCTCATGAATACTTTACACATGGCAACCAAAAGCCTATCCCATAGCAACCTTGAAAGTTGAAACAGTTTCAGACTTGTTTTTTGTTCTTCACACCGTAATATTATTTCGTAATTAATTAATTGCATCTTCCATACAAGTAATTAACTGCTGCAACTAATCAGTAACTTGAGGCTGAAATATATAAAATACTTGGAGTTGGGAGGGCCTGACGTTTCGATCCTATAGCAGGAGCTTTCTCAAAGGCTAAATGACAAGAACATAGCCTAATACAAGTATAAAGATAGTAAGATACACATAATTTGTATCTTTCTCTATCTTTCCATGACAGTGGTCTCAAGATACGTTTGAGTAGCTTTCCTGCGATGCAAAACCCAGGCAATGTTTCAGTGGAGTCATTCGGCAAACGGATGGTCAGGTATGTGAATATTAAGCTCAGAGAAAACAGTGGTAAAATTAATCTGTATTTTCGAAATTTAAAGGTCTTAAAGGTGGTATAATACTTTGATAAGACACCAAAACAGAAATCTTCACAGATTTACTTATAACTTACAGGGTATAAAGATGGTGATCGTAGGAACATACCTTTAAAATGTTTCTGCCTGAAATGCTGTATTTATCCAGAAAAAGGTACAACCAATGACCAAAAGCAATTTTGATTTTGGAAAGAGAAAAAAAATAACGGTGAAAAGATTTTTGAAATACTGTGGCTGTTTTTCACTGTTTTCTCAAAAAGTGTGCACCGTATTGGACTGGAAATTTCACAGATGACTGTTACTGTATCTTTCTTGATATGTGTTATTGTGTGCCCATGAAACTACCTTTAAAGGTAATATCATACTAAGGTTTTTGTCAAAGAAATACAGATTCATGGGCAAAAGTAACAAGGAATATACAGTAACAGTCATCTGTGAAAATTTCATTCCCATACGGTGCCCACTTTTTGAGAAAACAGTGAAAAACGGTCACAGTATTTCTTAAGTCTTCTCTCTTTTATTTTTGATCTTTAAAAGATCATAAATCATTTTGGTCACTGGTTTTTCTCTTTTCTGGATAAATACAGCATTTTAGGCAGACAAATTGTTACAGTATATTTCTACCATCACCATCTTTATACCCTGTAAGTTAAAGTTTAATCTGTGAAGATTTCTGTTTCGGTATGCTACCAAAGTATGATACTACCTTTAAAAAGTGTCTGATTGCTCAAACATTGTCATTTTGAACAAGCTTGATTGATATCTTTGGTGGTTTTTGTAACCTGTTCTCTCATTCAGGTGGACGACGGTTCGAAGCTCATCCGTACCATCTACCATTCTCCTGGAGCCGTTCTCCGAGATGCTGGTGTGCGGATTGTGCTGTACGTGGGCCGTCAACTATCTATTCTGTGTGGATCCTATTCTTTTCTTCATGCTACACGTATTACAATGGTTCATGTTGGACTATATACAGCTGTACTTCCTACAGGTGAGTTTAAACTTGACATAAGTGGCTCAAATTCCTTCTATGTGTGTTTACGAAACTCAGGCTCAGGATCAGGCTCTGGCTCAGGCTCGGGCTCGGGCTCGGGCTCGGGCTCGGGCTCGGGCTCGGGCTCGGGCTCGGGCTCGGGCTCGGGCTCGGGCTCGGACTCGGGCTCGGGCTCGGTCTGGGGCTGGGGCTGGGGCTCGGGCTCGGGCTCAGGCTCAGGCTCAGGCTCAGGCTCAGGCTCAGGCTCAGGCTCAGGCTCAGGCTCAGGCTCAGATAGTATCATACTTTGGTAAGAAACCAAAACAGAAATGTTCACAGATTTACGTATAACTTACAGGGTATGAAGATGGTGGTGGTACAAACATGCCGTTAAATTTAAAAAAATTCCTCCTGAAATGGTGTATTTATCCAGAAATTAATAAAACAACGACCGAAAATCTTTTTGATCTTTTAAAAGATCAAAAATAAAAGAGAAAAGACTTAAGAAATACTGTGGCTGTTTTTCGCTGTTTTCTCAAGAAGTGGGCACCGTATGGGACTGAAATGTTCACAGATGACTGTTATTGTATCTTCCTTGATACTTTTGCCCATGAATCAGCATTTCTTTGACAAAAACCAAAGTATGATACTACCTTTAAGAAATACTGTGGCTGTTTTTCACTGTTTTCTCAAAAAGTGGGCACCGTATGGGACTGAAATTTTCACAGATGACTGTTACTGTATCTGTCTTGATATTATTGCCCATGAATCTGCATTTCTATGACAAAAAGCAAAGTATGATACTACCTTTAAAACAGAAACTTCCTGCGATTTTGTTAAACTAGCAGAGCAGCCTGCATCTTCTTTGCTGAATATTGTACTCAATTTACCCGTTTCTTTCTTTCAGGCGGAACCATTAAATTTCACCAAGTTCAACTATGCAGTAGCGTGGACGTACCGTGAATGCACGACTCTCTACCACTTCCTAAAAGGCTGCATCAGAAACAAAGTCACGTGGAGAACAGGGACGTTCAAAGTCAAATGGGGAGGATACCTGGAAGAGGTCCACTGACCGTTACCATGGTTTTCTATCATTCTTTCCTTTTTTTCATTTTTGGTTGTAAATTGCAGATCAAATTTTGGGAAGGCCAGTTTTTTTTGTATTTATGGTTTTTTTTATAAGAATCTTCCTGTTGTATACTATTATATATTCTTACTATGGAAGCTGATTTGGAAGGTCTAGCCAAAACTTTCTTTCAAGATGTACGCAGGGAAATACAGTGTGTGCTCCATCAATGTACTAACTATTTTGCTGCGATATACAGCGTGCCCTCCCCCCAAAAAAACACTTTGTGTCGAGAACCATATGAAAATTAAACTGTTTATCACTTCAAGATTCAGATATATGATACAGCCATGTCTTGGCTATCACCATGTAGAATTTGAGCAAAATTGGTCTGATCGAAATTGAGGGAAAAACTAAGACTGAATTACCCAACCTCAAAACCCGATTTTCATCTTTCTGCCATACACATTATGTGTGCAATGACCACTTATTCTGGAATTCTGCATTAATTTGTTTTTAAGGAGTACTCTTTCAATTGGTCATATTTTCGCTAATTACAGCCCGATTTGGCTTAAATTCTACATGGTGATAGCCAAGACATGGCTGTATCATATAACTGAATCTTGAAGTGATGAACAGTTTTATTTTAACATAATGGGTCCCGACACAAAGTGTTGCGTTTTTTGGGGGACACGCTGTGTATGAGTTATTTTCTTTCACGGGGTAAAGACGTCACACAAAAGTCTGCAATTATTCATATGAACAATTCCTGTTGTGCGAATTTCCAAGGTTTGGGTACATTTTTGTACTGATGTAAGTTACCTCTTTTTTGTTGCATAATATTTGCATGCATTTCATGGAACCACAAGTGGTATAGTTGCTGATTCCAATAAGACATTTTTAAATTGGAGTCTTTCAAGAATGATTGATCAAGGAATAGGTCAAAGTCACTTATAGGGCATTTTCGAAACGGAGGCTCAGGCTCCGTTTCAGGCTCCATTTCGTGAATCCATTCTTAAACAACGGGCATCAAAATAGAGATCGACTTTTGGCTGCGGTTCTGAAGTTGATTCCCTGGTATGAAAAGGAAAACGGATCTTCAGCTTCAATGAAAAACCACAACCTATATTTTCAGCATATAGATGTCAGAGCTGGAGCCTGAGCCTGAGCCTGAGCCGAAGCCTCAGTTTGCGAAAATGCCCATTCATTACCGTGGAATTGGAGACTTTTGAGCCGTTGGCGGCAGCAGACTGAAGTCTCTTTTTGCTATCTCTGAGCATGCGTGCGCAATTATGAGCATGCGCGCGTTTTTTAAGACCCAGCTCCAAAGTCTCCCATTGCTCACGTTAATATTTTTTATGGGAATCAATGTGTGCTTTTTTTCCGTGATATTGTTTTTCATATGAGTACTTCCAAGGTTTTCCTAGTTCTAAAACAAATTTATCGTTTCAATCTGGTAATTTTGATACCAAGGAAAATAATGGGCAGACTATAAAGGACATATCTCAACTCGAAACTCATGGATTTTGTTTATAATTTCATTTATTCATTATTCATTAATCTTTCATTATACAAGGTGTATATACCTATTAATATTATTGAAACGTATAAAGTGCAAATTTATCATTTTTATATTGTTGCATATTGTAAAATTTTGATTAATATCCTGATACCAAAGATCACATTATGCGCGTGGCCTTAATATTGGTGTCTTTTCTACAGATATAGCATACATGGGTTTACACTTCGAAAAGTGCACATGCGTGGAAGTGCCTCGTTTTTAAGTTGCGATCAAAATCTAAGATGGCCGCCATGGTGTAAATCCGTGTTTTATTGCACGTTATTGCACGTTATTGCAAAGGCCTGGGTATAACTTTAGCGTAATTATGCTTCATTGTTGCCCAGGCCTAGGCTTTGTCGTCGTTTAAACAGCTACAGACTCATTTTTGTCACGTGCTAAGAAGATTAACGTTGGGCTTATGACGTCAGTGAGTGAACAAGGTTCTCATTGGCTGAGACTCATTGAGTTATTCGATCAGATGATCCAATTGGTATAGCTTTTCACTGCCACGTGACTCCTACGGACCAATGGCGTTCACGGTTTGGTAATATGTTTAGTCTGGCAGTGGCAGTACTATAATTCCATGGTTTTTTGTATAGATTTTGTAATAATAATGAATCACATTTGGTTTTGGTATGTTTACACAAATCAATGGCCTTATATTTTACACACTTATTGTATAATTCTTTGGTATGAAGAGGTTTACAATTTTAAGTCTATGTCTAGTTTTGGACGTAAGCAAATACGTTTATAACAATTGAACTTTTTATATTTATGTTGTACGGTTTGATTGCATAGTAAATCGATTACGAACGGTTCCTGGAATGAATTATTATTAATTAATAAATTATTGATACGGGCGATACCAAATAGTGCGCCACCAAGCGTTTGCAACTGGTTGGCCAATCACAGTGCTCGGAATTGTCTACCTTTTCCAGTTGCGAATACATGGGTTTACACTTCGAAAGGTGCGCATGCGTGGAAGTGCCTCGATTTGAAGTTGCGATCAAAAGCTAAGATGGCCGCCGAAGTGTAAGACTTCGAAAAGTGCGCATGCGTGAAAGTGCCTCGTTTTGAAGTTGCCATCATAACCGCCGAAGTGTAAACCCGTGTATTGTCTTCGACAATGGACGGGCTTACACTTCGAAAAGTGCGCATGCGTGGAAGTGCCTCGATTTGAAGTTGCGATCAAAATCTAAGATGGCCGCCGAAGTGTAAACCCGTGTATTGTGATTGGCTAATGAAATGGAATCGTCCGTATTAATGGTTTGATATTGATAATAATGATTAGGAACATATGACTGATTGATTCGAGAAAATGTACTCCATAATTATTATCCAGCCTCAGTCTTTGATAGTCTATATATTGTTTATAAATCATGCATTAACTTCCTGTGTAATGATTCGGTTGCTAAGTCGGTTATTTTGCTGATAGCAAAGTTCTAACAAGTGCGCTCGGTCACTTTACGGGCGGCAACCACTGATCTATACAAACTGGATAGGTCGCACTGCTCTGCAGGTGAAGCATCCGTGCAGCCATTTTGGGATATGCAATACATTGGCAGCCCCCGGCAGCCGGCGTATACAGATAATTGCTGCACTGCTTGCTGTGCAGTCATGCAGTGCAATGAGTATTGTGCTGAATATCCTAACATGGCCGCTGGTGACTTCACGGCTCACCGTCTGATCACTGCACCCGCGACCTATCCAGTTTGTATAGATCAGTGGCGGCAACTATTACGGGCGATTCATAATAGTGCGCCTCCAAGAGTCTGCTGTACTTTGGCCAATCACAATACACGGACTAATTCCGTGCATTGTGATTGGCCAACGCGTTGCAAACTCTTGGAGGCGCACTATACTGTTAATCGCCCGTATACTGATAATTATTTTTTCCGATGAATGTTTAATGGGCATTAAACAAGACCGATGGTCCAAAACGGTACATTCCACAGATTTATGGTGACTTTGAATGTTTTTGAATTTATCGGAAATTGTAATAATTGTTCATTGGAAGAGAACGGGTCTTCATGTGTAATTATAATAATCATTATTTGGACATTTGTGGTAGACTTTCGTTTTTGTCAACGAAATGCAGATTCATTGGCAAAAATATCAAGGAAGATACATTAACAGACATCTGTGAAATTCCCAGCCCCATACGGTGCTCACTTTTTGAATAAACTCAGAAAAACGCCCACGGTATTTTAAAAACTTTTCACCGTAAATTTTGTTATTTTGAAGGTCAGAATTGTTTTTGGTCATTGGTTTTACTCTTTTCTGGATAAATACAGCATTTCAGGCGGATAAACTTGAACAGTATGTTTCTACCATGACCATCTTTATACCCTGTAAGTTATAAGTAAATCTGTGAAGATGTCTGTTTCGGTATGTTTTAACCGTGCATTGTGTGAAAGCCCTATATAGTCCAGTGGGGATGATGGGGAATTCAAAATTGACGCTTATATATCTATAAAAGGGCATTATGTCAATACACTTGAAAAATAAATTGATCGTCTTTTCTTTTTTAAAGAATTATGACTTCACTGGACTAGGGCTCTAATTACATTCGAATTCAGTCTCGTGATTCCGTGGGATTATTTTTAAGCACTGCCGATTTGGCATAGTAAAAAAGGCCTTTTCACACGACGCTAACAAACTTTCAACAAGTGTGAAGTTCTCTCATGGGTCTGTAATGGACCTCGGTCAAAATCTCTCAAGGATTCACCAGGGACGTGGGTCACTCTCAAGCATTGGTGTCCTTTCACACGATGACACTTTAGTAAGATTTCGTATCAACGAGAGAATTTCTTATTGGTTGAGAGTTCAGTTTAGCGTCGTGTGCAAAAGCCTAAACACTTTTCATGCTGCACTGCGGACGTCGTAGAGATCATGCCTTTCTGTTATTATAGGCCTACCTCAAGGGAAAGAGTGGTGCGCAGGGTGTGTGATGACGTCATCATTTCTATTAATAGTATATTTTATATTCATTGAGAAGTACTTTTATTATGGAATAATTATATGGAATTTAAATGCAAAGATTGAAAAAATATTGTCGTCTTGACGAAGTCTTGTATGTGTATTTGAATTAATAAAAATAACAACCGATGTTTCATTAATATTTTGAGATGTCATTGTACGTTCCCATGTTTATTATACTCTTTTACTGTGTCCCAGTCTGCAATGACTTTCTGTTCGATTTTGTTCAGCAGAATGCTTGCTCTATCAACCAGAATAATAAATCTGATAAATAATTTGAGTTTGTTAAATTAGTATAATACATGATTGGTAAAGGTTACAGAAAAGCACCCACACTTTAATTTGTCTGATCCAACATGTACATGAAATAATAACCCTGTGGAAATTTTAGCTCAATCGGACATCTGAGAAAAAAAATAGCGAAAACCCGACTCAATTTTTCTTATAAAACTTAAAGAATGGTTTTGATTATACCCGGAGATCATAAACTGTTTTCGGTCTTTGTTTGACTAATTTCTGGATAAATAAACATCTCCATACCCCCTGAACGTTATACGTAAATCTGTGAACATTTCAGTTTGGGTATCATCCTGTATACAACGACCGTAAATCTTTTTGATCTTTTAAAAGATCAAAAATAAAAGAGAAAAGACTTAAGAAATACTGTGGCTGTTTTTCACTGTTTTCTCAAAAATTTAAGTGGGCGCCGTATGGGACTGACATTTTCACACATGACTTTTGCTGTATCTGTCTTGATATTTTCGGCCATAAATCTGTACTTATTTGACAAAAACCAAAGTATGATACTAGCTTTAACTCAACAGCATATACATTATTACCAAATCTCGAACTTTTGCGATGTATAACGGGTGCGCCGCACTAGTATGAGAGCTCCGATATCAATGCACCGAGTTGATTATCATAATTTTTATACCCTCTTAAATGTGCGTTTTGGGGGTCATGTAATTAATATATTGTGCGATTATGACGGACTATCACAACCCTGGGGGTTCAGTGCTTCAGCCTGTTGTGAAGACTTTTTTTTCTTGGGGCAATTAGCAAAAAATCTGATCGGCTAATAAACCAAACATTGACAAGAATTGTGTAGATAAGGGTTCAAACTACCATTTACAGTATGCACCAAAAACTGAGAGACTCCCGGATGAGTTTTTTTTATCTGTGAATTATTTTGAGGGATTTTACACTAAAAGTCATTGTGGTGCTCGTCGTACGGTCGTCGCGCCGTAAGTTGAAGGGCGCCCCCAATAGTTCTCATTTAAACAGTTTCAGCGTGGCTTTCTTTCATGACCGACACTGTTTAACTTCAAATTTTTCTGATTTCGAATACTTTCCAGTGGAATGCCGATGTTGGAAGCGAAGAGGAAAGCCGAGGAAGGGGCCTTGGTCCACGTGAAGCGGCCCAGAAATGAATTGGTCACCTCGTCCTTTGGGGGAAGTGTTGTACAAGCGGTAAGAAATTATCGTCCGGTCATAAGTTTCCGATGGACATATGTTTTCGATGACGAAATTTGATTCCCATTTACCGCGAGACCGTGCGTGATACTTCGTGATCAGTATGCCTGAAGTGATGACTACACTCAGGGCTATCTCCAACATTCAGGATATTGAGAATAAAGTTTTCAGTTGTGAGTGATACTCAAAAGTAAAAAACTATGTAATTTTGGGTATAGATTACTAATGCATTTTAAGGCTAATGTTCAAACGTTTATAAAAGACACAATCTGTGGTCAAATATTCCAAACTAAACTGTCGTCTGCTCGAACAACTTTCATTCTTCCGATGTCAGACGGCAGGTCATGTGATCCCAGTGCGATCTGGGTTTTTATGGCATGCCAATGTAACAAAAGTGTTAAAGTCTTTCTCAAATCGAAGTGCCATAATTTTATTTTTCTCTTTTTAATTTGAAACTTTGCTAAGCTGATGAACTTAAGCTATCCACGTTTAGGCCTCTCATAATGATGCCATATATTATAAAAATGTTGTGATAATAATTTTACCTACCATGATCTGTACCAAATTCTCATTTTGTTGATTCATCCATTTATTTATAAAAAATAATTTATCATTCACGATCTTTGAATCAAAACAGTTTCAGGACCTTTTATAAATAACTCCATCGACCCAGTTCAATCAAATCCAGTCAGGACAATATTTCATCAATTTTTGAGTGACTTGGCACGCCATAGCTACTCCGATGTCAACGAACTTTGCCGCACAACCAAGTTATCGAAAACTGGTGACGCTTTGTTTACATAGCGGAATCGATGTCGCTGTAAATGACGGACAATATTTCCAAAGAAAAGACTTCAACTTGGATGATTTTTACAGAGTATAATCTGAAAGTGTCCAGTTCAAAGTTAGTGAAGTGATTTTCTGAAATTTTATTTCGTTTCTGTTTTAAAGAAGTTTTCCCGTTATCCCATCGGAAACCGGTGACTGCAGGATACTATTCTTCGTGATTGCCCAAAATCCGGACAGCGTTAGGCAATGAGAGATTTAGCCCCAATTACTTTTGCGTTGGGTACGATACCCATAAAGGGAATAAAAACAACTTAATAGTTTCTACTGTTGCAAAATGATATTTTGGACTTTCAGCAAATGTTCCCGAGTTCTTAAAACCCCAGTCAGATAGAAGAAATTTGTGCAACATTTTAAAATAAAAAATTACAATTTCCTTACGTTTACGGCTTTAGTTTACGCATTTGTTGCAAACTAGAAAACAGTCCCGTCTGCCTTGCCCCCAGATCTCTCAAGTGTATTAACTCACCCAAGAAAATCATCAATCCATAAATTCTGCACTTTTGAAGTTCTGCAGCCCTTCCGTTTTTGTAAAATGTTTGCCTCTTCCTTCCACCAGGTTACTGCAGTGATGCATTAGGATCTCTGAATAGTTACGGATTACAGAAAGGTTAACCCTTACCTGGCCGCATTCAGTCTAGTTGCAGCTGTAGGCCATGCACTGTAATCTGTAAACATCCCGTAGGCCTACTGTACCCTTTAATTCCACTAGATTACCTTTCTTCCTCTCTACTTTGTTCCATTGCAGGGGCCTCCCCGTACGTCCAGCCTTCTGGCTCCCATAATGCTCTTGACCGGACATGGAGCGGAGATCTTCTCAGCCAAGTTCCACCCTGACGGCAACACTCTGGCATCAGGATCATTTGACAGAAATATCTGTAAGTGGTGGACCCTGCATCGTGTGGCCAGCTTTCATGACTGGAGCAGGATTCGAACCAGCAACCCCCTGAATACCGTACAGGCACTCTACCAACTGAGCCATCCAGCTCTACGTTGTTGGTGGTGTCTTAAATAGTCAATTATCTTTGTTCGTTTGGCAGCCAGAAGCCATGAAATCACGCACACACCTCCAAAATTTGAAAACTGATTTTCTGATGATTATTTAGGCAAGGAATTTAACCAGGATAGGATTTCAGAAATAATCAGATTTTTCATTGTTTTTGTAGTTATGTGGAGTGTCTACGGTGAGTGTGATAATTATGCTGTGCTTAGCGGACATCAGGGAGCCATCATGGAACTACAATACACAACCGAAGGGTAAGAGTCCCATTTACATCGGTATAAACCTGATCAATCAAGGCAACGACCAGGGTATTCAAGCTAGAGGTCAATTTCATAGAGCTGCTTAAGCATCAAAAATTGCATAAGCACCAAAAATCTTGGTAAATAAAATCAGTGTGCTAGCCAAAATTCCTTGTGAATGTTATGCTCAGCATACTGTGGCCGAGTACAAGTCAAAAGCAGTAAACATCACATGAAAATTTGGTTGGTAATCCTGTTTGATCAAGGAAGACTTTTCATGCTTTTTTTTAAGCAAAATTTGTGCTGAGCACACACTGAGCACATAATGACATTGCAACCTACCCTGTCTAAGACAGCAGCAATTCTTTCAAAGAGGGTATACCTCAATACAGGATGCCAGATATGATACAGGCATTGCCACAGTACGTGTCATGAAGTTGTTGTATCTGCAGTGCACTCATTTCAAATTGCAAGGATCACCCTTTTATGCCAAAGCCAGTTCAACAAGTTGTCAACTGTTGGCAGAATCTGTCTGCTTTTGCTGTCAACATAATACTTCTGAGGCCGATTTCACTAATGCTTTGCAATCATCGCAAAAGCCCAAATCCATCGCTACACGGAAAATTGCTACGCAAAGTAGTGATCTATTTTCCGTTTAGCGATGGATTTTGGGCATTAGTGATGATCACAAAGTGCTAGTGAAATCGATCCCTGAAGCGCCAAGTCTGTGACTAGTTGACCAGTGGTGGTTGACTGATAGCATGCGGTGGCACGCAATTACTATTCTGACGTCCATGCTCATTTGTATGTGTATTGAAACTCATTTTCCCCTCAGGCAACTGGTATCCTGCAGTACAGACAAACTCCTGTGTCTCTGGGACACGGAGACCGGTGTAAGGATCAAGAAGATGCGCGGCCACTCGGCCATTGTCAACTCGGTCTTTCCTGCCAGACGAGGGCCGTCGTTGATCGTCAGTGGCGGCGACGACGGAACGATCAAGGTATGGGCACTCTAAGTCGTCTTCAAATATCTGTAGACTGTTTGATAATCGGCACTTTATGATAACCCTGAAACTTCTCATTTAAGAACTTAAAGGTACAGTTTCGTGAAAAATCTTGTGGAGACCTAGGGCGTTAATACGAAAGGGAGGCTCAGGCTCAAGCTCCGTCTCAGGCTCCGGCTCCATTTCATGATTCCATTCTGAAATAACGGCTATCGAAATAGAGCCTTTTGGCTGCAGTTCGGAAGAAGATTTCTCTAGTTTGAAAAGGAAGACAGAGCTTCAGCTTCAATGAAAAACAAAAAATCTATATTTTCAGCATATGGATGTCAGAGCTGGAGCCTGAGCCTCAGTTTTATAAAGCCCCCTAGATAGACCTGTAGAATTTCCCCGTGGAGACTCATATTTAACCTATTGTGCTCAGTCTCCAGTCCACAAGTCACCAGATATATGCATTTTGGGGCTTTTGCCCAGAAAAAAATTGCACAAATAGTGTCAGTGTCTAGAAGCCATGGCAGTTTGGAGTCGAACCCTAGACCATGCCGTTTCTTTGCAGATCCCATGATGTTTTTGATTCCGTTTTTTTTTCCAGCTGTGGGATAGCCGGAAACGTGGTGTGGTTCAGACATTCCAGAACACCTATCAGGTCCTAGCGGTCAGCTTCAACGACACCAGTGACCAGATCATCTCGGCCGGAATCGACAACGACATCAAGGTGAGTCACTATTGGTCAAACCAATCCAACAAAGGAACTTGGACTAAACTGGGATTAGGTAAACTGGGATAAACTGGGGTGTTGTCTAAGATGCCCTCCATCCAAAACCAACAGAAAGTAATTCTCATTTATTCCAGTAGCAATTACTCTTTTGAACAAATCAAATTAATGTAACGATACTTGCACTCTCACTTTTTCGGCACATACTGTTTTTACTGTTTTTAGGATATTTTACTAACATCTTTTTATACAGTATAAGGTTTAACATTTCTATCATCATATTAACTAAGATACTATATTCGGTTGATATTTATTTGTTGATAATGTGTTTTTCGGTATTTAATGAACTGTCCGATAACAATGTAATTGCCTTTTTAAGTATAAGTAAAGTATTTTGAATTGATTTGAATTGAATAGACCTTGAGGACAATGGGAATACCATAACCAACTTTTCTCCTCAATCATCCCATCATTTTCCCTTTTTTAAAGGTATAATACATGATTGGTAAAGGTCGCAGAACAGCACTCAAACTTGGTCTGATCAAACATGTACAGTGGATTAGTGGAATGCCACTATAACGAACACCGTTATACCAAACAATTGGCTATACTGAACATCATCCTTGACTCCCATTTTTTTGTGTACAATACATACCCAAATTGGTTCTTTAAGTCACTGACAAAATCTGTGCATCCCACCATGTTCATTATAGTGGCGTTCCACTGTACATGAAATAATAAATTTGTGAAAATTTGATCTCAATCGGACATCCGAGTCCCGGGAAATATCGAAAACCCGGCACGATTTTTCTTATAAAACATAAAGAATTGTTTTGATCTTACCCCGAGATCCAAACTGTTTCAGTCTTTGTTTCACTAATTTCTGGATAAAATACACCATTTCGGGTGGAAATATTGTAACGGTATGTTTCTACCAGCACCATCTTCATACCCTGTATAAAGTTATACTTTAAATCTGTGAACATTTCTGTTTGGATATGTTACCATTCCAGTACTGTACTTTTAAAATCCCATCTTGTGCACATTTCCAAAACAAGGCTAAAGTGTCAGATTACATCTTTGTTGGGAAAAATAATGGAAAAAAGTTTTCTTGTGTCCAGTTCTAGAGCTGTCTGGAAAATAGATATTGAAAAGTGAAAAAAGAACAATTGACTGGAGCGGGATTCGAACCAGTCTCCTCCCGAACACCCTTCCGGCGCTCTTTACCAAATGAGCTACCCAGTGTCCCTAATAATAGTCAATCTTTGTTAGTGCAGTCATCAGTTTCCCTTGTGGTTTGAATTTGATGATTATATGTGGAATTTTCTTTGATCAAGGTTTGGGATCTGAGGAAGAACGGTCTGCTTTACAAAATGCCGGGCCACACAGACTCGGTGACAGGGTTGTCACTCAGCGGAGATGGGTCCTATCTGCTCTCTAACTCTATGGACAACACATGTAAGTCTTGACAACCTCGTGCCCACGTGTATGATCCCAACCGTGCTGGTGTGATTGACTGTGTAGCACATGTCTGTGGAAATGGCTTCTGTCACTGTGGCTAGTGGCTGCTATAGGTGTGTGTGTTATTTACAGCCGTAGCCAGAGATTTGTGACACGGCTTCGGATTCCTCAGCCAATGGGCACTTTTCTATTAATATCGCTTGCGTATGGAATCGCCAACAGGCAACAAGCATATCCTTAGGAACCTACAGACTATACCCCTAGCAACTAACAGACTATACCCTTAGCAACTAACAGGCTATACCCTAGCAAATAGTGGACTATTATTATTATTATTATTTATTTCTGGTAATGACACCAAGGATTCCTCAAAAGTGACCAAGGCACTGTAGCTCACAAGCCTGATGAAACCTGTTATGGAAAGATGATGAGAAGAAGATACAGTTTTAGAGGTGGGAGGAAAACCCCAGAGTTATATTCTGGGTAAAAACCCACAGAATCAGGTAGGGACTGAAAACGCAATCCACTTGTGAACCGAGCCGGACTTGAACCCGGTCCGCAGAGGTGAAAGGCGAGGAAAGAACCGCTACGCCAACCCGACTCCCATCTGACTATACCCCTAGCAACTAATAGACTATTCCCATGACAACCTTTTTTTGTTTATTTCTTTCCTGGCAGTAAGAATCTGGGACATCCGGCCGTTTGCCCCACAAGAAAGATGCGTAAAGCTGTTCCAAGGGGCACAGCACAACTTTGAACAGGTACTTTAATCATAAGTTAGCCGGTCATCTTTGAGAATTCACATCGTCTGTTGCATATATCACTTGTGACCGAGTTTGACCAAGGCAATGGACAACAATGACTGTTAGCAGCTGTTGTTAAGCTTTTGCATCCTGCAATTGGTCAATGCGCACAGTTTGATTGACAGGCCGGAAGGGTCCATTGACACTCATCTTTAAAGGTATAATACATTATTGGTAAAGGTCACAGAACGGCACTCACACTTTGTCTAATCCAGCATGTACATAAAATGATAAACCTGTGAAAATTTGAGCTCAATCCGACATCTGAGTCACGAGAAAGTAGCAAAACCCCTACTCAAACATTTCTTATAAAACATAAAGAATGGTTTTGATCTTACCCTGAGATCAAAACTGTTTTCGGTCTTTGTTTGACTAATTTCTGGATAAATACACTATTTCAGACGGAAATGTTTTAGCGGTATGTTTCTACCATCACCATATTCATACCCTTAAAGTTATACGTAAATCTGTGAACATTTCTGTTTGGATATGTTACCAATCCTGTACTATACCTTTTAATAAAAAGAAACTCAAACCGTACCTTTCCAATCCACCGTGGTTAATGCTCAGATTCCGTTTGATTGTTCTCCTTGGTAGAATCTTCTGAGATGCACTTGGTCTCCAGACGGCAGTCGCATCGCAGCCGGGTCAGCAGACAGATACGTCTACGTCTGGGACACCACCTCCAGACGCATCCTGTACAAGCTCCCGGGCCATTCAGGGTCCGTCAACGACGTGGCCTTCCATCCTAACGAGCCAATCGGTAAGTTGAGATAAACCCAGTCAGTTTCCCTTGTGGTTATTTCACGAATAAGTTGAGATCTTGTCTTTCAAATTCAACGACAATACAGTGAAACGCCACTATAACGAACACCGTTATAATAATAATAATAATAATAATTTTGGAGGCTAATCATCCTTATTTGGGGGGGGGGCATAGGTTGTAAAGTGCGTTAGGCACTCGCCTCTCACCAATGTGGCCCGGGTTCGATCCTGGTTTGGGTCATATGTGAGTAGAGTTGTGCGTTCGGTTCTCTCCTATGCTTCAAGGGTTTTTCTCCGGGTTCTCCGGTTTTCCTCCCTCCACAAAAATCAAATGCTTTGTATCACCAGGTTTATATTCCGTTCTGCTGTTTCTCAGATTATTTTCAAAAATTTTTATTTTTCTTTTGCTTCCAGTTCTGTCCTGTTCAAGTGACAAGCAAATCTACCTCGGCGAGCTCATGTGAACATTTCTGACCAATGACGTGTGTTGGTGGCAGCTATGTTTTGAACTTTTAACCAATAGCGTGCTTGGACTCACTACCAGGGAGTGTTTATTCAAATCTGATTGGATGATGTCCAACTCTGTCCACCAATGGGAAGCTTGGACTCATAACCAGATAATGATCATTCAAATTTGATTGGATGATGTCCAGCCCTCTCCACCAATGGCACGCTTTGACTCATAAATGGGAAATGTGGAGGCAGAACTGATTGGACAATGGCTATTCCTTTCAACCAATGGCATTCGTCGGAAATATTATTGGACTTTCTTGACCATATTGCATCTTTTCCCTCATCCAAACAGCAAACGTTTTCGACAAGAAAGGAAACCCTGAAATTGATCAGACCTTTGTTTTATAACGACCCAACCCAAACCTTAAGTACCTGAAACATGTACAGTTTAAAGTGAACAGTTTTTTGTAACCAAATGTCGTCAACAAAGTCATCTTATAAATATTTTCCAAAGCACTGTATATAGTAAGATAAGTAAGTAAGGGGCGGGGCTAGATATGGGGGAGGGGAATCAGGTCAAACAAGACACTCTGCTATTAGTCATTTTATTTTTGTGTTTGGGTTTTTAATTATTTCTCTTTTTAATACATGATTGGGCTCCGCGCTCGAGCTATTTATAGAATACGCCCTTTGTTATCGACAGCTATAGTTACCCGGATGTTCGGACAAACATCACAACGTTTACGTGTAAGTTAATGGGGCCACGTGCAACTTGTTTGTGCGAACATCTGAATGTGATGTCACGAGCGCGGAGCCCTATTGACTGAGCATTGATTCAGCAATCATTGGTTAAGATCACTACTGTTAAAATCCTAGCTTTTCTCTTTTATTGAAACAGATAAAGAAGGTATCGTGGTGTTTATTTGTGACCTAAGTTATGTACAGTTTGAATAAACATTTGGTTAAAAAAAAAGAAGATAATGGTCTCATTTTGTCTTGATTATCTTGTAGTTTTTAGAGAATTCTTTTTTTCGGGATTTTGGTTCAGTTTTTTCTATTTTGGGGAGTTCTTTTGGCTTTTGTTGATTGCTTTTGCTTCGCTTTGGTTTCTTTTGCTGTGTTATTATATTGTTTTCCTTTTAGTTACAACCAAAATTTTCAAATGAAATGGAGGAGAAAGTATTTAAATCGACACTTTGCCCATTAAAGGTACTGTCATACTTTGGCAGCATACTGAAACAGAAATCTTCACAGATTTATCTATAACTTACAGGGTATAAAGCTAATGATGATAGAAACATACCCTTTAAATTTTTCTGTTTGAAATGCTTTAGTTATCCAGGAAGGAGTAAAAACCAGTGACCAACATTATTTTTGATCTTTTTTTTAAAGATAAAAAAGAAAAGAAAAAAGACTTAAGAAATACCGTAGGCGTTTTTCACTGTTTTCTCAAAAAGTGGACACCGTATGGGACTGAAACTTTAACAGATCACTGTTACTTTATCTTCCTTGATATGTTTGCCCATGAATCTGTATTTCTTTGACAATAACCAAAGTATGATAATTATTACCTTTAACAAAAAAATGTTCTACTAAAAAGAGGGCGCTGTTTAGTTTATAGAGGGCGCACTTTATCTGTTTACGTTTTTCATTCATGCAACGTGTTTGAAAGAACTGTCTGCTGTATGGTGTGAATGGTGGCCTAAAACTACTTATTTCTTGATGGCAGGATGGTTGTTGATAGCAATCTATTGTCTGTTGTTCGTAGCGACCAATGTGACAAATAAGGTAGGCCTGCGATGGGTTCAATCTTGGAGATTATATAGATACAGACATGAACTTTAAAGCTCAATTCTGGTAGACAACCACACACGTTTCATACCATGGCCATGGGAAAAATAAACCTATAACGTTACACCTTTCAGTTTCAATGGGGAAACAAATCCCCACGTTTCAATAGGGCAAGGGGGAGGGGGGGGGGGTGTGGTCAAGTGTTTACCATGGAGGAAAGAACATAAACGAGGGAAAGATTTCCACATACAGAAAAATTATATCCTTTAAAGTTAATAAGACTTTAAGAGTTAACAAAATGCAAGTAAATAGGCCCAGTATTAGACCCAGTAACTGGGACGCGCTGAACTCCCTTTTTTAATTTTGGGGTTGACGGCTGGTCTAGTGCCCCAGAGAATCCTATATAGGTTTAAACGTTTTGTACACAGAAAAAATTGTACTTCACAGTATGCAGTATTTGCGCCGAATTAGGTAGGTCTGACATGGACTGGGACCTTAGGGTCCCAGTCCATCGCAGCCCAGATCATCGCAACTACGAATTAGGGAGCTTTAGATTGGTGTGAATGTGGACCTCGTTCGACCTCGAACGACCTCAACCTCGAACGTCAAAACCATTTTTTGTGCGTCCTCGACTCACTGGGACAACGTTGGTGACAAAGTGACGCATGCGCAAAGACTCGGCAAAGACTCGCGCAAAGACTCGGCATGATGCAATCACGTATCAGTCGACGTAGTCAACGTGAAAATCTAAAGCTCCCTAATGTCCCCAAATGACAACAAAGACATCGCAAATCAGCTTGAAAATCGCTCCATCTCTTCTCCGATTGTCAGAGATAAAAATAATGCAGCTTACCGGTATTTATTTCTACTCACGATCATTCCTCGTCATGAAAATCAATGTTTTTCTGATAATTTTCTCCTTATTTTGTATATTTGAGAAAATGTCATCCATTTTCAGGAAGTCAGGTTGGCATAGCGGTTCTTTCCTCGCCTTTCACCTCTGTGGACCGGGTTCAAGTCCGGCTCGGTTCCCAAGTGGATTGGGTTTTCAGTCCCTGCCTGATATTACCCAGAATATTACTCTGGGGTTTTCCTCCCACCTCTAAAACTGTATCTTCTTCTCATCATCTTTCCATAACGGGTTTCATCAGGCTTGCGAGCTGCAGTGCCTAGGGCACTTTTGAGGAATCCTTGGTGTCATTACCAGAAATAAATAATAATAATAATAATAATTTATCTTTTTCTATAGTATGTTTTATCAGTGCTTCACTTCACGTATCCAACGTTATTCCAAGAATGGCAGACGCTGGTTGGTATGATCCTTCTTTACGCCGTGGCTAACAGAGGCTACATCAAGCTGACCTTTGATAGGTAAGACATACTACCCAAGATATTCATCTTCACTTTGATGTCCAGAGAAGATTATCCAAGAAGAATAGGCCCTATGTGGAGTGCTGTGCTCTAGTGGTCTGGCGTGTCGTACTCAAGATCCTGTGGTCAATCTGCAGATTGTGGGTTCGAGTCCGGCCATGGGTTAGTGGTGCTTGCATCCTTGGGCAAGACGCTTTATCACATAATTATTGCTCCTCTTCAGTCTTCACCCAGGTGTAAATGGGTACCAGTGAGGGTAGAGACGGCTTTGTGGTTTGATTAGCCTCTGTGCGCTGAATACAGCAGCCAGGGCTGTATACTCCCCAGGGAGTTGAGATGGTTTCAGGAATGTAAATTATGGCCCGATGACCAGGGATAATAATAATGTACAGCGCTTTGATCTTCTTGGAAAGGCGCTTTATAAATGCCCGTTATTATTATTATTATTATTATAGAATGCCATGATACGGATACTGTGCTGGACGTCGACTGACCAGCACCCATCTTATGCAGGTTGATGAGCTAATAATTCTGATTGTTGTATTGTTGTATCTTTACTTTAGGTCAGCGCTGTTACCATGGTTACCATCGATGACATTGTTTGTTCTCAGCATCTACGCCGGCTCCAAAGCTCTCTCCAAACTGGTAAGCAAAGACTCTATATATAGCTGCGCAAGATAGCCTAGACTCATTCAAAATTCACGCGCAACCAGAGGCAGTATGCACTTGCGGCCATTTTAGTAAGCCAAATTTACTGTTTTCATTTGGTGTGTGAATCTGGCCAAATAATAATAATAATAATAATTAATAATTTGATTTTTGTGGAGGGAGGAAGACCGGATCACCTGGAGAAAAACCCTCGTAGCATAGGACAGAACCAACGCACAACTCTACTCACATATGACCCAGGCCGGTTTCGAACCCGGGACACATTTGTAAAGGGGAGTGCCCAACGCACTTGCCACCTATGCCCCCCATAATGGGCCTTAATAATGATTATAAAAATTATCCGGGTGACAGTTTTGTCTGCTAACAGTTGAATTTGACATCAGAAATAGCACTGTTGCTTTCTAAAATGGCGGCCAAATGATACTTCACTTTTTGGGTTGAGTAAGCTATCTTGCGCTGCAAACGGCGCTACACTATCGTTGCTGGTAAGTGACCGTTATATTCCAGCTTCATCATGTGATCGATTCTTCATCAAATTCATTCAATTACCTGGAGAATCTTGACAATGGAAACCTTTGTTCATATTTTGGGCAATCTGTAAATGTAAGGTCCAAATTTGTAATTTCGATGTCCCTGTATTTCTGACATATGGTTTTTAAAAGTTGGAATGAATTTTGTAACTTCAAAGAGTTTGATTTAAACCGCAAAAAAAAACACCGCATCCTCTTTGAGTGATCCCCCATGTACTGTTTCTCAGGTTGCAGCATTGCTATGCTTGCGGGTATTTTGAATGCCAAAATATCAGACTTAAAATTCAAAATCTTTTGGACCTTGTTTTGTTTGATTTGGTTTAATAATTACAGGTCGTTCCTGCATTTGTTACAGTCCAGAATGTTGTGGAACTTCCTGCTTATATCTTGGGCAACATCCTCCAGAAGCAGTCCATCAGTTTTGCTAATAAAGCCAGGTGAGGGGAGAAATTATCTACCGGTACCGACTTACTAACTTACTAAAAACTTATTCGTAAAATAACCACAAGGGAAACTGACTGAGCCAAACGAACAAAGATGGTTGACTATTGGGGTCACCACCAACGTAGGGCTGGATGGCTCAGTTGGTAGAGCGCCTGTACGGAATTCAGGAGGTCGCCGGTTCGAATCCCGCTCTATTAAATTTTTCTAGCAACATGACCAAAAAGGATTAAGTTCAGTGCACTTTTGCCTCTTCTTTCTACAGTCTGGTTGCTGTGGTAACTTCAGCTGTGCTTGCGTGGTTCACAGATTCTCAGGTGAGTTTGGAATTGTTTGCAGCGATTCTTAAGTTTTGGGAATATGAAGGAATGCCCTGTCAATTGTTGACTTGGTGCCCCTGGTCATTGCCTTGGTGCCCCTGGTCATCGCCTTTGTGCCCCTGGTTACGCCTTGGTGCCCCTGGTCATTGCCTTGGTGCCCCTGGTCATTGCCTTGGTGCCCCTGGTCATTGCCTTGGTGCCCCTGGTCATTGCCTTGGTGCCCCTGGTCATTGCCTTTGTGCCCCTGGTCATTGCCTTGGTGCCCCTGGTCATTGCCTTGGTGCCTCTGGTCATTGCCTTGGTGCCTCTGGTCATTTGGGAGTCAGGTTGGCATAGCGGTTCTTTCCTCACCTTTCACCTCTGTGGACCATGTTCAAGTCCGGCTCGGTCCACAAGTGGATTTGGTTTTCAGTCCCTACCTGATTCTGTGGGTTTTACCCAGAATATTACTCTGGGGTTTTCCTCCCACCTATGAAACTGTATCTTCTTCTCATCATCTTTCCATAAAAGGTTTCATCAGGCTTGCGAGCTACAGTGCCTTGGGCACTTTTGAGGAATCCTTGGTGTCATTACCAGAAATATACCAGAAATACCCAACAGCAGAACTGCAGCAACATTATTAACCATAGTCCTTAACATCAGGGGCCAATTTCATAGAGCGGCTTAAGCACAAAAATTGCTTAAGCATGAAAAGTCTTCCTTGATTAAACAGGATTACCGACCAAATTTGTATGTGATGTTTATTGCTTTTGACTTGTATTCGGCCATTGTTTGCTGAGCATAACATTCACAAGGAGTTTTTACTGGCATACTGAATTTATTTACCAAGGTTTTTATGCTTAGCAAATTTTGGTGCTTAAGCAGCTCTATGAAATTGGCCCCTGGTGACATCTGCACAGTGTTGATTTTTTGTCCAATTTGATATTTTATTCAGAGGGATGATGAGGACTATGATAGCGGCTACTACTGGATGTTGATTCACATACTCTCCAGCATCTTATATGCAGTCTACAACACAGTCAGAGGATCAGCAATCCTCCTCAGGTATGGTTACCAACCTCCACGTTGTTTGCAATGTGCAATTGCTGCAGCAGGCACCCGTCTAAATCTAGGACTCAGAATTGACTCAAATATAGGGCCTTTAAAAAACTGAAAGGCCTCCTTTCTCAAAGCTTGGCTCTGGCTCAGGCTCCGGCTCCATTTTGTGAATCCATTTTTAAAATTACGGTTATCAAAATATAGAGGCTTTTGGCTGCGGTTCGGAAGTAGATTCTCTGGTTTGAAAAAGAAAACAGAGATTCAGCTTCAATGAAAAGCCACAACTTATAATTTCAGCATATGGATGGCAGAGACGAAGCCGGAGCCTGATCCGAAACTGAGCTTTGAGAAAGGCCTCAGGCTTTAGATTAGAAAAGCTTAAGACTTAAAATACTGTGGGCATTTTTCACCGTTTTCTCAAAAAGTGGGCACCGTATGGGACTGAACATTTCACAGATGACCGTTACTGTATCTTCCTTGATATTTGTGCCAATGAATCTGTATTTCTCTGACAAAAACCAAAGTATGATATTACCTTAAATTTTTGTTTTGTTTCATTTACAGTGATGTGGAGAAACTTTTCTACTGTTATTTATTCAGCGTCATATCCTTGTCTCCTGCAAGCATTATCCTAGGTGAGTAAAATCCCTTCTGATCATTACATCTATTGAGCAAAATTGAATTTATGAACTTTTGTTGTTGTTGTGAAATTTTGTCACAAACCAATGTTTTTCTGGCTTTTATATCAGGTGACATCATGGCAGCGAGGGACTTCCCCCATTGGTATCTGTACAGATTCTACATCGGTTGTATTTTAAGGTAGGCCTAAAACATTCTATGGATTTTAAAGGTACTTTACAGGATTGGTAACATACCCAAACAGAGATGGTCACAGATTTACATATAACATTCAGGGTATGAAGATGGTGGTGGTTGAAACATACCGTTAAAATATTTCCGCCTGTTATGGTGTATTTATCCAGAAATTAGTCAAATAAAGACCGAAAAACAGTTTTGATCTCGGGGTAAGATCAAATCTTTCTTTATGTTTTATAAGAAAAATTGAGTCTGGTTTTCGCTATTTTTCTCGTGACTCAGATGTCTGGTTGAGCTCAAATTTTCACAGATTTATTGTTTCATGTACATGAAATTGTGAAATTGACTTCAGAACTTCTTTACAATGAGTTGCTTAAGATCAGCTTCTGGATATATCTACCCATGATCAATGTGGACTCGGTCTGTCAATCAGGTTTATAGTGCCAACTATGATCCAGGATACAACAGGGGCTTGAAGTTGATGGTTCAAGGCTGGGGATGGTAGAAGCCAAAGATCCCCGGCAAAGCACAGGCCTGGCCTGGCTTTTCAGTGGCAGGACCCAGCAAATATTACAATTTCTCTTCCTGAAATTTAAACACATGTTGATATTCTTATTAAAAGGTGAACAGATTCGAAAAGTTATTTATTCGTGGTGGATAATTTTCTGTCTTGTTTATTTCTTAAACCCAGTGGTGTGCTCGGCGCAAGTATGAATTTAACCGGTATCTGTGTGAGCCGGTCACCGAACCAGTCACTGTTGTCCAGACTAGCTTTGGCCTATGCTAAAGCAGCGTTGGTGCTGGTGTCACTGGTCATCTTTGAAGGAACAATCACCGCAGACCTTGCCTTAAGGTGGGTGCTGGAATTAGTCCCCAAAAAAACTTTGCTGATCTTTGAAAGGAATATTTTGTGCACAAATCAATTGGGTTATACTGCTCTCAGTTAACCACATGACGTCACAGTTTTGCTCATGAATATGTAAATTATAATTAGCATACCTTGGTGCCCCTGGTCATTGCCTTGGTGCTCCTGGTCATTGCCTTGGTGCTCCTGGTCATTGCCTTGGTGCCAATGGTCATTGCCTCTGTGCTCCTGGTCATTGCCTTGGTGCCCATGGTCATTGCCTTGGTGTCCATGGTCATTGCCTTGGTGCCCCTGGTCATTGCCCTGGTGCCCCTGGTCATTGCCTTGGTGCCCCTGGTCATTGCCTCAGTGCCCCTGGTCATTGCCTTGGCGCCCCTGGTCATTGCCTTGGTGCCCCTGGTCATTGCCTTGGTGCCCATGGTCATTGCCTTGGTGCCCCTGGTCATTGCCTTGGTGCCCATGGTCATTGCCTTGTGCCCCTGGTCATTGCCTTGGTGCCCCTGGTCATTGCCTTGGTGCCCATGGTCACTACCTTGGTGCCCCTTGCCATTGCCTTGGTGTCCATGGTCATTGCCTTGGTGCCCCTAGTCATTTGGGAGTCAGGTTGGCGTAGCAGTTCGTTCCTCGCCTTTCACCTCTGGCGGTCCGAATTTGAGTCCGGCTCGGTCCACATCAAGTGGATTGGGTTTTCAGTTCCTACCAGTACCTAATTCTGTGGGTTTTACCCAGAATATTATTCTAAATCTGTATTTTCTTCTCATCATCTTTCCATAAAAAAAAGGTTTCATCAGGCTTTAGAGCTACAGTGCCTAGCAAACCAAACCAAAAAACCTGTTGTTAACCCTGAAACAGTGTGAGGAATTGGGTAAAATCACAGGCTTTGTGGCACAAGTTCAAGCCATAACATTGCTATTGCAGAGAAACTTGATGGAAACTTCAGAACTTTTAACTCTGTGTAAAACACAGCAAAATCCACAAACTGAAAACAATATTTACAAAGTATGGACAGAGGTCACTTATGACAGCGACATTGGTCTTGTTCAGTGTTCACTCTATATCTTGGTCAGGGTTTTAGCCACGGTGGGCGGCGCTGGGCGGGCCAGCCCGGCACTGGAAATTTGCACCCGGAACGTACATGTAGGTCTGAAATAAACTCTGCCGCCCAGCACGAATTTCCGCAGAGTGAATAAAAGTATTGCCAATATCGTGAATTTTGATCACATTCCGGAATAAAAGTTCACTCTTTTCTGTTATACACCTGAAATTCATTGAATATCAGTCCTTAAAATGTAGCTTTATACCATTAAATGGCGCTGCCGTCGGAACGGTGAAAATGTTGGCCTTGGACCTTGATCATGTTGCGCTGCATTTTTCTCACCACGGCTCAACTTCATTTCTAGAGCCCACCACTAAAATTGGTCTGGCTAGAACCCTGATCTTGGTATGCAAACCGGGAGGCTGGCTGACACACTTTGCATCCTAGAGTTCGTCTCCGAATCAGCTTTTCTTTGTGTCTCTTTTCTTCGCAGTGTTTTCCTTGGAATCAGTGCCTATGCAGTATTCACTGTTACCAAGACAACCAATGATACCATGACAACGGATAAAGAAGACAACGACCTAGAAGTTACAAGCCTGGACAGTATATGAGTGTGGGCAAGTAGTATCTAGGATATTGTATGTCAAGAGCGTATAAAACATTGGACTCAGGGTAATATTGGTTGTATATTTGTAGGTGGTATAAATCGTCCATTTTGACATGTACCGTTATGTTAACGGTACCATCATACTTTGGTAGCATACCGAAACAGAAATCTTCACCGATTTACCTATAACTTTGTACAGGGTATAACGATGGTGATGGTAGAAACATATCGTTCAGGTTTTTCTGCCTGAAATGCTGTATTTATCAAGAAAAGAGTCAAAATGATTGACCAAAAACAATTTTGATGCTCGGAATGTTTATGTGAAAAGATTTTTTGAAATACTGTTGGCGTTTTTCACTGTTTTCGCAAAAAGTGGGCACCGTATGGGACTTGGATTTTCACAGATGACTGTTACTTGTATCTATCTTGATGTTCTTGCCAATTTCTTTGACAAAAACCGAAGTATGAAATTACCTTTATTAAAAAGCAACAATTAAATCTCTTATTTAAATTGCCCATCAATTTGCCTCTTTTAAATGCATTGTACATCACAGGGTTGCTAGGGAGGATCAGGTAGCTTGTTAATAACTAGTCTATGTGATAGACACCCTCGCCGTACATACAGCGAGCAAGCGTCTATCACATGCGTGCAGATTTCCTGATTAATTATGCAAACCAACCCAGCAGTAAGACCGCTCTAAGTTTAGACCAATCAGGGGGCATCTACTATCATACCGTTTGGCGAGCGCGTCTTTCACTAAAAAAGCTGCTGCCACAGGGACGCACAAAATTGACCAATCACCATCCTCCGTCACGATTCTGATGGAAATGTTCTCAAAACAGATCTGATTGGCTGATGTGCCACATTGCATAAATTTTGCATGCACGCATGTTTCAGACGTTCGTACGTAGTGACTCGGAGTAGAATGAGTGATACTCAGATTAGTTAATAACCAGGGTATATTACAAAAAGGATTGTACCCTATTAGGTTGGTAGGAACACTTTGAACTTCTTGTAAGAAAATGTAGTGAAAATGGACTGTAAAACAAACAAAAATAGGACCAGAATGAAAATACACTGAAACTTCAAATATAATTTTCTTGCAAAACATGTTGTATTTCTATTAAAAAACCAACTAGTTCATTCCATTTTACAAATAAATCAACATGTACGTTTATAAACTGAAATGGTTCTATTTCACGTCATATTTTGCCTTTTAAAGTAATATTTTCTTGCCTCAAGTTCAGGTTTAAAACCTTGGGTTATTCATTTAAAGATTAAAACTGTTTATAACGTGTACATATTTTTTGCCATGAACACATCAAAAGAGAAATAGTCACATCACATTTTAATGTATTCCTTAAAGGTAGTATCATACTTTGGTAAAGAAACCAAAACAGAAATCTTCACAGATTTACCTATAACTTACAGGGTATGAAGATGGTGCTGGTAGAAACATACCGTTAAAATGTTTCCACCTGAAATGGTGTATTTATCAAGAAATTAGTAAAACAACGACCAAAAATCTTTTTGATCTTTTAAAAGATCAAAAATAAAAGACTTTAGAAATACTGTGGCTATTTTTCACTGTTTTCTCAAAAAGTGGGTACCGTATGGGACTGAAATTTTCACAGATGACTGTAACTATATCTGTCTTGATATTTTTGCCCATGAATCTGTATTTCTTTGACAAAATTCAAAGTATGATACTACCTTTATGCAGTGTTAAGCATTCCTTTTTTAATTTAAAAGGAATCTTTTATATTTTTGTACTGAAAAATACTTCATTGGGATATAAAATTAATACTAATGAAATACTAATATGATATTTATAATCATAATTTTATTATATTAATTGTATAATTACTTGTATTTAAAGGGGTATTCCTTGTCATTTTTGCTATTTTTTCGTCCAAAAATTAAATGATTTTATTTGATCTTTTGATGCCAGAAATATGTTCTCTGGACTCCTAGGGATCTGTTATAATGATTTCTAACACATTTGAAAATCTTAATTTTTGGCTCAAAATTGATAAAAACGGCAAGGGGTACCCCTTGCCATTTTCGCTGTTTTTGGTCAAAATATGAAACGATATTTGTTTATCTTTTGATGCCAGAAATATGTTCTTTGGACCCCTAGCGACCTGTTATAATGATTTCTAACACATTTGTAATACTAAATGTTTGGGTCAAAATTGATAAAAATGGCAAGGGGTACCCCTTGCCATTTTTGCTGTTTTTGGTCCAAAATTTAGATGATTTTATTTGATCTTTTGATGCCAGAAATGTGTTCTTAAGTCTCCTAGGGACCTGTTATAATGATTTCTAACACGTTTGTAAAACTTAATTTTTGGGTCAAAATTGATAAAAACGGCAAGGGGTACCCCTTGCCATTTTTGCTGTATTTGGTCAAAAAATGAAACAATTTTTGTTTATCTTTTGATGCCAGAAATATGTTCTTTGGACTTCTAGGGACCTGTTAAAGTGATTTCTAACACATTTAAAAAACTTAATTTTTTGGTCAAAATTGATAAAAACTGCAAGGGGTACCCCTTGTCATTTTTGCTGTTTTTGGTGAATAAATTGATATGATTTTATATGATCTTTTGATGCCAGATTCAGAAATATGTTCCTTGGACTCCTAGGGACCTGTTATAATGATTTCTAACACTTTTGTAAAATTAAATTTTTGGGCCCAAATTTATAAAAACGACAAGGGGTACGTACCCCTTGTAATTTTTGCTGTTTTTGGTCCAAATTTTAAATGATTTTATTTGATGTTTTGATGCCAGAAATAATCCTAGGGACCTGTTATAATGATTTCTAACACATTTGTAAAACTTAATTTTGGGGTCAAAATTGATAAAAACGGCAAGGGGTACCCCTTGCCATTTTTGCTGTTTTTGGTGAATAAATTGATATGATTTTATATGATCTTTTGATGCCAGAAATATGTTCTTTGGACTCCTAGGGACCTGTTAAAATGCTTTCTAACACATTTGTTAAACATAATTTTGGGGTAAAAATTTATAAAAACGACAAGGGGTACCCCTTGCCATTTTTTAAGTTTTTGGTCCAAAAATAAAATGGTTTTATTGGATCTTTTTTGGGCTCAAAATTGATAAAAACGGCAAGGGGTACCCCTTGAGGGGAACTACTAGGGGGCACTACTCCATACTGGGGGAACTACCGGGGGGCACTACTTCATACTGGGGAACTACCGGGGGAACTACCGGGGGGCACTACTTCATACTGGGGGAACTACTGGGGGAACTACCGGGGGGCACTACTTCATACTGGGGGAACTACTGGGGGAACTACCGGGGGCACTACTTCATACTGGGGAACTACTGGGGGAACTACTTCATACTGGGGGAACTACTGGGGGAACTACCGGGGGCACTACTTCATACTGGGGAACTACTGGGGGAACTACCGGGGCACTACTTCATACTGGGGAACTACCGGGGGAACTACCGGGGGGCACTACTTCATACTGGGGGAACTACTGGGGGAACTACCGGGGGGCACTACTTCATACTGGGGGAACTACTATCAAAATTGATACAAACGGCAAGGGGTACCCCTTGTCATTTTTGCTGTTTTTGGTCCAAAAAAGAAATGATTTTATTTGATCTTTTGATGCCAGGAATATGTTCTTTGGACTCCTAGGTACCTGTTCAAAATGATTTCTAAAACGTTTGTAAAACTTAATATTTGGGTCAAAATTGATGAAAACGGCAAATTTGGCTATTTTTCATCCAAAAAAGAAATGATTTTATTATACTTTTGATGCCAGAAATATGTTCCTTGGACATTGATATACTTAATAATATTTACTACCAATTATTAAGAAACTATTCTCCGATTTTCACGGGAACCATCTTACTCTTGAATATAAAATGATTTTGGTTGGGAAATAGATAATATGCAAATTAGGCTTGCCCTTCACCGATGTGGATGTGCACTGTATACTCAGTGCTTGTGAGAGCACGTGAAAAAAATCACATGCTTGCTCAGGTGGGATTCAAACCCACGACCTCCTGCTTACTAGTGCAGATGCCTTACCTGCTAGGCCACCGAGCTAGCTGGGGTCTGCAGCCATCGAATCCAATATGGCGGCGGGTACCGCAGTAAATCATGAATATTAAATGATTTTGGTCGGGAAATAGATAATATGCAATGAGGCAACTATCTTACTCTTACAAATAAAACATTTCCTAAGGGAATCCGTCAATTGTTTATGATTTATGATTTTGTGCTTTGTCCTGGATCACTTGGAGTCGATCTCCTGTTGTCTTTTAAGCCACTGTTTCCCTGGCTCTGCGTGGCATTGTGACGTACCCTCCACTGCTTGACGAGCTTACGCACCGGTTCCACGATGGCGTTGGGGTTGCGATAGAGCATGTGATGGTCTGCGCCGTTGATTAGGATGTGCTTGGCGTTAGGGTGGGCTTTGGACATCAGGAGTTGCTGGGATTTGGCCCACACCTGCAAAATTACGAAACCAAATTAGTGACGAGGTACTTATGCACTTGATTCAAGGATATTTCAGTGCACCATTTGATGATGCATTACCTTTCATTGTGGACTCTGTAGTTCATAGACAATGGGATAAAAATAACTTGGAGTTAATAATAATGATAATTTAATAATAATTTGCGAGGCTAATCATCCTTACTGGCAGCTGGGGTGCTGAATTGCAAAGGATGCGACTTCAACGTGATCGAGTAGCAGGCTTTCATGGTCGCCCTTTGGCTGCCAGCCACATCAACCCATATATGATCACGGAGCACAGCCTGAGATCTAAAGTGTTTGATTTTTGTGGAGGGAGGAAAACCGGAGAACTCGGAGAAAAACCCTCATAGCATAGGAGAGAACCAACACACAACTCTACTCACGTATGACCCAGACCAGAATCGAACCTGGGCCACATTGGTGAGAGGCGAGTGCCTAATTAAGCACTTGCCACATATAATGCATTGCCACCTATGAGGGCCCAATGCATTTTGATCCTAGCAGGATCTTTATCGTTGACAATCTTTTAAGTTGACATCATCCTTTTATCAATTAGTTTATCTTTTACCATCTGGCAAATCAAGATATTAAAAGTCGGAGCCATAATTCTTACACACCTTGTTCAGAGAGCTTGGAAGCTGGTCCTCATAGTAATTACCGGTTATTACAGTCACTGACACGGATCCTGGGAACGGCTTGATTTGAAATGCGGTCCTGGTGGATCAACGGATAAGAAGATGCGGGATGATGTTGATAATTACTATAATGTTAACCCTTTTAAAGGTACATGATTGGTAAAGGCCACAGAAAAGCACTCATACTTTGTCTGATCAAACATGTACATGAAATAATAAACATGTGGAAATTTGAGCTCAATCGGACATCTGAGGCACGAGAAAATAGCGAAAACCCAGCTAAATTGTTCGTTTAAAAGATAAAGAATGGTTTTGATCTTACCCGAGGTCAAAACTGTTTTCGGTCTTCGTTTACTAATTTCTGGATAAATATACCATTTCAGATGGAAATATTTGAATGGTATATTTCTTCCAGCACCATTTTCATACCCTAAAATTTATACATAAATCTGTGAACATTTCCGTTTGGGCATGTTACCAATCCTGTACTATACCTTTAATACATGCATAATCAGTTCCAGACAATCTTCAAGAAGAAAAAACAATAATTCACCTTTAAACTTTAATATCAACAAGAACAAAATCTACGTCTGCGCTATCAAACTGTTCCTCTTGCACAGAGTATTGGTGGTTACTTCCAAGTTGCCAGCGCCTTCATAGAGTGACATGCCCCTATAAGTTTTCAGATATATTAGGGCTATTTACAACTAGCTTCAATACTGTACAACATACCTCAACTGCGATAAACTCTCATTGATGAAATAATGCTCGTCCACGACGGAGCTCAGGTGACGTGGCTGGCAAAGTAAGTATTTCTGAAACAGAGTAAAAAAAACTTTAAATGTCCATTTCAAAGGTTTGTTCGTTTAATGAAATTTCAACAAAAACAGAATTCTGCCAATATTAGGACGGACTTAATTCCCACTTATTCTAAATTTCCTTGAAAAGTGAACAAAGAAAAATTGACTCCAGAATACGGTACCGGCTGGAGGTTGCTGGTTCGAATCCCACTCCAGTAAAAATTGACTGGAGGGGGATTCGAACCAGCGACCTCCTGAATACTGTACCGGCTGGAGAACGCTGGTTCGAATCCCACTCCAGTAAAAATTGACTGGAGGGGGATTCAAACCAGCGACCTATGAAATATACCAGTGTGATATTCCGAAGGTCACCAGTGCGGTATTCTGGATGTTGCTGGTTCGAATCCCACTCCTGTCAATTTATCTTTGTTCACTTTTTAATAACTTAACATTAACCACTCAGTTTCCCTTGTGGTTATTATTTTGATGATTTTCTAAATTTCAATAAATGAATATCATGTGATAAACACTGGCCAATAAGATTACCTGTCTCAAGACAACATTCTCCGATATACCATTGCCTATGATTGGCTGTTCCATCAGGCCTAGCAACAAGACAATCCGGGATAGACCAATAGCAGCCGAGAGTTGAAGGGACTGGAATGAGGGCAAAAGGTGCTCATACCTGTATGTTAATGTGAAAGGAAATTACCATAATATGAATAATTCATGATAATTATGCTAATGTTTACTGTGGATTACAACATGGGATCTTTTCACACTATCTCCTTTTCAATCATGTTGAAACCAACCCAGATCTGCCCCTGCGGTTCAGCCCGGCAAGTTTTTGAACCGGATCGAAGAGACGCAACGTTCACACTATGCTTTTGGTGAACCGGCTCGTACGACATGAATCACGGCGAAAAATATAGTTCGGAATTGGGTTGAGATTTACAATACAACCCTGGTCCTTACCAGGGTTGATTTCGAACCTGTTAGGCTGACCTAACCGGGTTGACTCGGGGCTGAGCTTTGAAGTGTGAAAAGGGTTGAAAAAAAAATCGCAGATTAATTGAATATTCCAACTTAATCCAGGTTTTCATTGCAACAGGTTTGCACTTTTTCTAGTAAAATATGTCTCTTACAAAAACTAATCTATCAATCAATCAGTTGGAGCACGCACAATGACGCACATCTACCTTTGAGCGGTACTCCTTCGGTCTCCTGATGGCCATCCCCCAGGCAGCCACGCGACCCATCCCCATCACAGCAAAATAACGACCCATCTGACGCAACCACGTGTCATGTGGACGCCCTACCGGGCGTGTCCTACCAGTATATTTCTCTCAGAGAAAGAATTCGCCTGGCAGGATCGCTCGCAGGGAATCTAACCACATGACCATACAGTTGCATCTGGCGCTCACATATCATGCAGGTAATAAGTCTCATCTGACTCTCCCTGAGTAACCTCTCATTAGACACACGGTCCGACCAGCGGTACCCAAGGATCCTCCTCAGAGACCCAGTACCAAAGACATAGAGTCGTCTCCCGAGGCCCCCAAGTCAAAGTCCATGTCTCTTACCAAAAGCTGTTCCATATTCCGTCATCCAGCTCAAATATTCCCTCCACGAGGGGATCGACAAGAACTAGGTCTGACACCACGCTGAAAAATGAAGAATTTCCAGACTTTTTTTTCAATTTGTTTGAAAATCAAAAACTTGGAATGGAAATGTGTCCCCAGATAAACTTTCCCGAGGTCTTAATTAAGCCCATACTTTTTTATTTTAATACAATTGAACAGTTCTTAAAAATCACATTTTTGGGGGTCAGGCATAATACAGGATTGGTAAATGTGACAGAACAGTTGCAGACTCTTCATACATGTAATTTGATTTATCATGGGATAAAAACAAACCTGTGAAATTTTCAGCTCATATCATCATCGGAAACTATGCAAAACAGTGAAAAGCGCTCAAAGTATTTTAAAATCTAATCAAAGGAGTTTTGATCTTACCCAGAGATCAAAACTGTTTTCTGTCTTTGTTTCACTAATTTCTGGATACTAATTTCTGGATAAATGTAGCATTTCAGCCAGAAATATTTTAACGGTAGGTTTCTACCACCACAATCTTCATACCCTGAAAGTTATACATAAATCTGTGAACATTTCTGTTTGGTTTGGGTATGTGACCAATCCTGGACTGTACCTGCGACTTTGACCTATTCTATGATCAATCATTCTTGAAATTTTCAAATTTAAAAATATTTTATTGGAATCTGCAAGTATACCACTTATAGTTCCATAAAATGCACAAATATGCAAAAAAGGGGTAATTTATTACAAAACGTCCCAAACCCGTGGAAATGCCCCAAAATGCAATTTGTCATAGAAAGAGAAGATTATTGAATATGATGAGTTAAGATGACCACTGACCTGTCAAACATCTGAGTGAAGAATCTTGCATTGACTGAGCCAAGTTCAGACCCTACCATAATAAATGGAAGAGGCTGGTCACTGCTTACTCTCAGTAGGTGGTACAGGTCCTCTGCCATTCTGAAATAGGGGTGTCCATGTATGACATTATTTATTCACTTGACAAAATGCAATTTAATTTTACAATTTTTCTTACATAATATGACATACATGTATAAATACAGCTTTCATTGGAGATTCTAGCGAATATCAAGGGCACAGAGGCAATGACCAGGGGCACCAAGGCAATGACCAGGGGCACCAAGGCAATGACCAGGGGCACCAAGGAAACGACCAGGGGCACCAAGGCAATGACCAGTGGCACCAAGGAAACGACCAGGGGCACCAAGGCAATGACCAGGAGCACCAAGGCAATGACCAGGGGCACAGAGGCAATGACCAGGGGCACTGAGGCAATGACCAGGGGCAGCTATGTTATGACCAGGGTCACCAAGGCAATGACCAGTAGAATCAAGGCAATGACCAGGGGCAGCTATGTTATGACCAGGGTCACCAAGGCAATGACCAGTAGAATCAAGGCAATGACCAGTGGCACTAAGGCAATGACCAGTGGCACCAAGGCAATGACCAGGGGCACCAAGGCAATGACCAGGGGCACCAAGGCAATAACATTTCATCTCACTCACCTTTCCACAGTCCCAGCTTGCCCTCTTTCTTTATTCACAACATTATAAGACTCTGACATATCTGAGGAAAAGTTCTGCAAAAACACCAATAAGAAATGTTATCAAATTTTTGTTTCTTCTCACGAAGTTAAAATATTCATCAAATAAGCACAAGGGAAACTGACTGAATTTTTATTTTTCATGTATGGTATTCAGGAGGTCGCCGGTTCGAATCCCGCTCCAGTCAATTTTTCTTTGTTTACCTTTCAACAAGTTAAAATTGTATATGATTACTAAGAATTTTGTGGGTACCACTCAAAATTGGAAGCAGGTTACCATCGTTTCTATGAATTTGATTTTGCAAATTTTCTTTGCTCATCGCAAATCAAATTTGGCTGTCCTTACAAATGATCTATTCTTCGTCTAAAGAATGACAGAAAAATTTGATCTTACCATTGGCACACGGTCGCTGAACCCAAGACCAGACCTATCGTAAGAGCAGACCTGCAAAGACATTATTGCAGTTAGTGTCTAAAGATGCTTGGGGTTGGGCAAAATGGAATATTTAGGTGGGTTAATATCCAGTCCTGATGGGGAGACTGTGGTAGTGTGTGGTAAGCAGCTCGTCTTGTGTGGTACGTGCAGAGGGCTTGGGTTAATAGGCCTTATTCATGGCGCATCCATTTTGTCAAATTCCTTGTATACCCTTAGGAAAAGATAACACCATTTCTAAAAAGAAAATGGGTACCAGACTACTTTGAATCCAAGCCTTGATTTAATTGCACTGCTTCGAAGAAGGATGAATGCACCATGAAAAAGGTCTACGTCCAGTCCCTCTGTGGAGTCTGTGGTTATGTGTATTAAGCAGCTCTTGTCTTGTGCGGTAGGTACAGAGGGTTTTGGTTAAGAAAGTTCAAATTTGTACAAAACAAATTTTCAACCGATTACATGTACAAGCGTTGCTTAGACATAAACAAATTTGTTTGGGTTCATATTTATCTATCGTTCAAGCTTCCTTCTGACTAACAGAATAGGGCTGTCGGCAATGGAACATTCCAGCTTTGCTCTTAAGCCCCGCCCAGCTTAACAACACCACATGATTGACATGAGTTTGACCAAGGTAATGCCTTTCGCATCCTCCAATTGGTCAATGTGCACATTTGATTGACAGGCCGGAAGAGTCTGTTCCCTATATCCGCCCACAAACTCCCAACCTGACTCCACCCACATAAACTCACCCTGGTGAATTTAGCGATCCTGGGTTGGATCAAACACCACACATCTGACGTCATGCCAGTCGGAGCATCAAGAACGACTGCAAATAAGAGAGAAGATCATAGCACCTTTAACAAAATAAATCAATTTTTCCTAACGTGACCTCATAAACAGCTCCCTCAAGTGACATTAAACTGCAAGAGAAGTTGATGGAATAATAGAAACCATCTTTTAAAGGTATTATCATACTTTGGTTCTTGTCAAAGAAAAGCAGATTCAACAAAGATACAGTAACAGTCATCTGTGAAATTCCCACTTCCATACAGTGCCCACTTTTGGGGAAAACAGTGAAAAATGCCACAGTATTTTAAAAATACATTCACTGTTTTTTTTTATCTTCAAAAGATCAAAATCGCTTTTGGTCACTGGTTTACCTCATTTCTGGATAAATACAGCATTTCAGGCAGAAAACTTTTAACGGTATGTTTCTACCATCACCATCTTTATACCCTGTAAGTTATAGGTAAATCTGTGGAGATTTCTGTTTCGGTATGCTACTAGACTATGACACTAGTTACACAACCTTTAAAGATTTTTTTAATTGGAGTCTTCTTGAGTATACATTTACCTGTAGGAGCTCCCGATCCGACACAGTTCAACTGCAACTTGTGATTCCAGCCAACATCATAGAGTTCACCTTGCAAGAGATACAGAATATATGAATAATTTATAACTTACAACAACTTGTGACCAATAGAAGTGCCCTAATTGTTGCATAAATATGCATATTAACAAATGAAATCTGCATATTCATGATGGTTGATGAAGTCTGTTTTAAGAAATTTTCAGGTGAGGTAGGGGTTTGAATACAAAATCAAAGGTTATTGAAAAGTCATTATTTGATGATTAAAAAACCGCATCCTCTTTGAGTGATCCCCCACGTACTGTTTCTCAGATTTGCAGCATTGCTACTGCTGCGCGCATCTTAAATGATCCTTGGGATATAGTGGTATGTGAGTGGTTTCAAGGCTTCTGACTGCCAAACGATAAAAGATAATTGACTAATATTAGGGACATCACCAACATAGGGCTGAGTAGCCCAGTTGGTAAGAGCGCCGGTACGGTATTCCGGAGGTCGCTGGTTCAAATGTCCCTGCAGTCAATTTTTCTTTGTTCACTTTTCAATGACTTAAAATTCAGTAAGTTTCCCTAATAATTGATGATTAAAAAGAGTTAATAGAAAGGTGGTTACAAACACAAAAAAAGGTGATCAATGTCATGGTGAGGTTGTGTTGCTGGTAGCGACGTTTCGGCTGCTGGAAATGAAGAACTGGATGGTGCAGGATATAACGGACATTGTCGTAGCAGCATCCAGTTCTTCAGTTGCCTTATGAAGCCTAGCAGTTCCAGCAGCCGAAACGTCGCTACCAGCAACACGACATCGCATGACATTGATCACCCTTTTGCTTGTTTAAGAGTCGTTGCTCATATCATACCATCTGGTTTTAACTCTGTTGCTTCACGATAGAGTGATGCGTGATTCAAGATGGCGGGCAGGATCAGAACAAGAAGAACGTATTTCCCGACGTGAAAGCATCTCCACAAGCATCCTGGTGTCGCTTCCTGTGGAAAGATTTCAAATTAGCAACAAAAACACTCAAATTATGAGGTTTTCACAAATCAGCCGTGAAAAATTAGGCCTACGTGTATGCCCTGCATAGCCGTATACATGTACGATCTTCAATCACAGTGGAACTTTGGCATAATACCTGATCACTTGTCAATGTTGAACTCTTTGGAATTCTCTGGGATGCTAGACCGACCATCGACCCCTAAAATTAAAAAAGGGAGTTCATGACCCCAGTTACTGCGAGTAATATACCTTAAGCTAGTACTTAATAGTAGTCGTAAACATTATTTGCAATGTTTCACCAAAATTTCACCTAGATATCAATTAATGTTTTCAAAACCCAAAGTGTGACGGCACCCAAAAAATTGAGATTGCTAGAAGGCTCACGGAGTAGCCTTCTAAATCTAGGTAAAGCTAGTCGAGGCCTACAACAACGTTACCAAAAGTCGCAATTTTTGTCGCATTTATTGATCTGAATTATCTCAAAATAGGGTGAGCATCATTGACAGAGCATTAACTGAGGTTTTACATTTTTGTAGGTTGACAACTTTTTTACAAATAGGGGCCTAATAAAAACAGAGGTGTCCGGAACTTTTAATAATCCCGAAGTCATTTTCCTTTGCAATTACTTTGGAATTGGAGTTTGGACTCCACTTGTCCACAATCGATCCCCAAATATCCTCCCCAAAAAACAAACAAAAAAAAACCACCCCTGATGGCCCACCTTTTCCGGCTTCGCACCTCTTCTCCTACGGGAGCCAGGAGGCTGTGCCTGGTCAGCTGACGCGGGTGCAACGGTGGCAGTGCCCGGCGCAACAACATCGTGATCGCCGGTGGTCGTCGGTGCTGAAGCGGAACTTACACTCGGCGAGCTATTCTTCGCCTGTTTTCGTCGTTTCTTCGTACTATCCGCAACTTCTTTGTCGCCTTTCATTTCTCAATGCTTCTCTACTTCAGTGACAGTGTTCATTCAAGGGAATTGGACACTATTTCGGTGTTAAAATAACTTTTAAAAATCTCGTTCAGTTGAACTTGAAACAACTCACATCACTTGATGGGCGCCGCCATGTTTGTTTACAAACACGTGTCTATCAAAAGTGTTATCTTTGTTTATCATATGATTCAAACAAAAAAACAAAATAATATTTATTTGGTAAAAAAATTAAAAACAATTACGGAATGAAAAGATATTTTATAAGTGATAAAGTGAACCAAAATTTGTTAATGGCTAAATTTATTTTTATTTAACTGGAAATAATTTTGAAAGAGGCGAAAACAAAAATACAAACACGTGTGTGATCCAGGCGCGCGCATGTTGTTGTTGATGATTAGTGTCAGTTTAATAATGATTAATCAAAACAAATGGCTGCAAAGCAGGAAATGGAGGCCCGACATCAAGGGCTGTGTCAAATGTTTGCTGATATTACGGGAACTGACACTGAACTAGCTGTGTATTACCTGGAACAACGATCCTGGGAAATTGAGGTTTAAGTTAACCAATTTACTTAAAATGCCATGGTCCATGCAGGGGGCCTAGGCAAGTAGGCCTAGGCCTACTTACTTTTTTACTTTTCGATATACTAGAATTTAGAAGAAGGAAGTAGAACATGGGGGTTAGTGTCTTTGAGCCCACAAGGATTATTTTGAGACAATTAGCTTCTACAGTAAACTAACTCACCTAGTCAGTTGTGATGTCCTCTTCAATATTACTATTATTGGCATCTAGGTTTAATTTGTGGACCCAGGGCCAGGAACCATTTGCTTCAAGTAAAAATCTCAATTTCTGAACAGTAGAAGCTAATCAAAATAATCCGGGTGGGCTTAAAAAGACACTAACCCCTATGTATGTTACTTTATGCATTTGAATTTTTACCTATTGTATTGGAACTTTGTTGAGCTAGCTTCAAGCTTCATCCACCAAAATACCCACCCTTACCCTGAAGATACCCACCCACCCACTCGCCCCCAAACCCACCCACCCAGGCCACCCAAATGCCTATACCTACCCACCCGGCCCAGGTCACCCAAACACTATGATGCCTACCCAAATACCTGCCAAAAACTTTGGGATCAAGTAGTTACTGTAATCATGGAGGAATTAATTGTATTTGCCCTGGTCTTCAGAAAGTTTTATTGTTCTTGTAAATTTGTTCTTCCCAAGAAAAGAAATAAATACTACTTAAATACTTATAAACCAACGTCACCTCCCATCAACCATCCACCAAGCCAACCTTTGTACAGACGAGACAGATATAACAGCCAGGATATTTATTTCTATTTTTTGCAGAGTGCCATCAATATGTTCTTTGAGTCGTCGTCCAGCAGCCCAGCCAAGAAGGCCCGGGGACCTGATGGAATTCCCCCAAGACCTGTGCCACATGACGCAGCCGATCCGCAATCCTCCCCCGGCACTAGCTCAGAGGGGACGATGCCATCAAGCGCAGACCAGTTAGTAAATGTCGGGGGCCAATTTCACGGCACTGCTTAGCACACAAATTTGCTACAAACCATGATATTTCTGTTTAAATAAAAACAGGCACGCCGGTGTGGCTTCTGACTGCCAAACGAACAAAGATAATTGACTATTGGGGTCACCACCAACGTAGGGCTGGATAGCTCAGTTGGTAGAGCGCCTGTACGGTATTCAGGAGGTCGCCCGTTCGAATCCCGCTTTAGTCAATTTTTCTTTGTTCACTTTTCAATAAATAAAAACAGGATTAACAACCAAATTTTTGCGGACCATGAATATCAAAATGGAATTTGTCAATGGTGGTTTAATAAATTGAAACTAACAAAAACAGTTTGCCAAACTTTAATGAGATTTTCAGGCCAGGCAAAAACTAAAGCCCCTTAAGCACAAGCAAAACCAAATCATGGTTAATTTAAGCTCAGCAAACCAATTCTTGTAGATCAAGACTTTTTGATGCACAAGATGAAGTGGTTGAATATTTTATGAGAGGTATAAATAGTTGTCATTTTTCCTGACTGGTTTCACAAATACAGGCAGGATTCCGTCCAAGAAAATGAAGCAGCTTCAAGCCAGCTGAAACCGGAAAGCACAATTTCCAATTCAGGATTTTGTCTGGTCACATGGAACATCGACGGGCTGGATGAGAGGAATATTCTAGAACGTACTCTAGCTGTCTGTGAAAACCTAAAGAGGTACAATTTATTTTAATACCCCTCCCACCAAAGCCCCTTGCTGACCCCTCCCACCAAAGCCCCTTGCTGAGTGCTGACACCCCCCTCCATCTTCCTCTCAACAAGGTTGGAGTCGAGTCCACAACCTCTGAGACCAAGTCCGAGTCCTGGGTCTCCGAGGCCAAGGCTAAGGCTAAGGCCGAGTCACGATCATTCAAGACTGAGCCTGAGGCCAAGGCCACAGTGTCCAAGGCCGAGGCAGAAAACTTTTTAACAAAATGTTTCTACATTGGGGGCAATGGTCTACAGCCCCCCCAAAAAAAATTGAGATTGAGAAAAACACTGGATCTTTTCAGTTATTAAGCGCCAATTACTTTAAAAAACGCATTGTGTGGGCTATAGGTGCATGTTTTTCTACCCAGACATAGCAAAAGCGAGTGTTTTCTAGCACCCCCCCCCCCCCCAAAAAAATAATGGCTCTTCTAGCCCCCCAAAAATTATTGGCTCTAGAACCGCGCCTGAGGGTGTCCTTATGTTTGTTCCGAAAATTGTTCGGATGAACGATCTTTGGAATAGACACTAAATCTTGATTTCCTTGCAAAAACCCAGCATCTGATGAACCAAGATTTCCCATGTTGACTGTTTGCACTGTTTACAAACTGCTGAGTCCATTTTATGTCTCAGACTCCATTTTCTTTTGGGAGGCCTTGCAAATCCTATTATGCTTCCTTTGAGCTGGAGTCGGAGCCTGAGCCGAGGTTTGAAAAAGGCCACTTAGACACTTAAATTTGTTCTTGATTGCACAGGTATTCTCCAGATATCGTCTTCCTCCAGGAGGTAGTACCAACCACCTTGCAGCTGATCCAAATGCAGCTCGGCAAAGACTACAAGGCCATCTCTGCTCCTCCTCGGGGCTACTTCACCCTTGTTCTGCTTAAGAACAGCACGGTCAGCTTCGCATCATCCCAGATGGAGCATTTTGCCTCCTCAACGCAGGGACGTGCCTTACAGATTGTCGACGTAAATAATTTATACCTCAATAGGGCTCCGCGCTCGTGACGTCACATTCAGAAGTTTGGACAAACAAGTCGCGCGTGGCCCCATTAACGTACACGTAAACGTTGTGATGTTTGTCCGAACATCCGGGTAACTATAGCTGTCGATATCAAAGGGCGTATTCTATAAATAGCTCGAGCACGGAGCCCTATTCCAATTTATAAAAATAATATGGATTGATAATGTCCTCTTGAAGATTTTAGAATTTATGATTTGTTAAATTTGACAGTGTTGAATGGTTTGGATGAGTCTTCAGATGATCTTGTCTGTGTGAACAGGTGAAAATTGTAACAGAAAAACATTGACAACTAGTATAAGAACTTGACTTCAGTTGTTACTCAATAGAGTTGTCTTTTACTCTACGGTTGTGAGACATGGACCTTGACTGGGGGCCTTGGAAGACGACTCAATGTCTTCGGTACTGGGTCTCTGAGGAGGATTCTTGGGTAATGCTGGTCCGACCATGAGTCTAACGAGAGGTTACTCAGGGAGAGTCAGATGAGACCTATTACCTGCATGATACTTGAGCATCAGATGCGACTGTACGATCATGTGGCTAGATTCCCTGCGAGTGATCCTGACAAGTGGATTCTCTCTAAGATGAGAGAACCTACTGGTAGGACTCGCTCGGTAGGGTGTCCACATGACACGTGGTTGTGTCAAATGGATTGTTATTTTGCTGAGCGTGGCTGCCTGGGGGATGGCCATCAGGAGACCCAAGGAGTACCGCTCGGAGGTAGATGCGGCAATGCGCTGCCGCGGCGCATGCTCCCACTGATTGATTGATTAATTGATTATGAAAGTTACTTCCACGTGAATCACTTGTAACTGACTATAAACCCCCTACACTTATTCCATATAGTGCCAATGTGCAGGTGTTGATCTACGACTCATCTGCACGCATCTTGAAAGTACGGGAGAACAAACTGTCGAACGAAAGCGCCAGTTTGCTCGAGCAGTGGAGTTGATGAGAACCACTCCAGACAAGCAGACGGTCATCTTTGGAGGAGATACAAACCTCCGGGATAAAGAGGTATGACTTCAGAGATGATCTGTCCTGAGAAAAACAGTTCAGAAATTAAAGGTAGTATCATTCTTTGGTAAGAAACCAAAATGGAAATGTTCACAGATTTACGTATAACTTACAGGGTATGAAGATGATGGTGGTAGAAACATACCGTTAAAATGTTTCCGCCTGAAATTGTTTATTTATCAAAAAATTAGTAAAACAACAAGCAAAAATAAAAGAGAAAAGACTTAAGAAATACTGTGGCTGTTTTTCATTGTTTTCTCAAAAAGGTTTTTGTCAAAGAAATACAGATTCATGGGCAAAAATACCAAGACAGATGCAGTAACAGTCATCTGTGAACATTTCAGTCCCATACGTTGCTCACTTTTTGAGAAAACAGTGAAAAACAGCCACAGTATTTCTTAAGTCTTTTCTCTTTTATTTCTGATCTTTTAAAAGATCAAAAAGATTTTCGGTCGTTTTTTTTACTCTTTTCTGGATAAATACACCATTTCAGGTGGAACATTTTTTTATGGTAGGGTTTCTACCACCACCATCTTCATACCTTGTAAGTTATATGTAAATCTGTGAACATTTCTGTTTTGGTTTCTTACCAAAGTATGATACTACTGTAGGAGAGGGAATTTAAACATGTATTTTTTATTTGATTTTAACCATTATTGACTTTGTGTGTGCATAGAAAAGTTGCTCCATGTTCTGCTTACTCTTTTGCTTTCCTGACGAATTTCAGTTATCAAAATTTCCAACATCGAATCAATCAATTGATTGACAGGTTGCCAAGGTAAGGCTACCGGAGAACATCAACGACCTCTGGACGATGTGCGGTTCCCCCGACGATGCCAAATTCACCTGGGATCTGACACAGAACAACAACCTGGACTGGCCGTACCCAAACAGACCAAAGCTCCGGTTTGACCGCTTGTATATGAGACATGCCAAGACCTCCTCTCCGAGAGTGATACAGCGCAAGTTTGTTCTCATCGGTAAGGAGCGAGTGGTACCCTGTCTCCGTTTCCCTAGCGACCACTGGGGCATCCTGTGCAGTTTCAAGGTTGCAGCTCCGCAAGCTCCTTGAGTGGTCGCATCCTAGCTCAAGAGAAAGATACGTATGCATTCCGTCTTTTGGATACAAGTATTAACTGAATCATTAATTATTCATTTATTTACACAGGGAAACTAGTAATTTATCTAAATTGCATATTAGGGAGACACTTTAGTGTCTAAAAGTGAACATTTGGGAGACATCTGCAAATAGGGAGACTTTTCTGTGTCTCCCTATTATACCAGCTACCTTTTGAAGACATATTTTTTACTGTCCATATTTTAATAGAAGACAGAGAATGCGCTCAATATGAACATATGTCAATTTTAAGTTAATTGATTTGGAGGATGTTTAGATATAGGTAAGTAAAGTTTGTGCACGACCCAATGAGAAAGTCTCCCTAATGACCCAATTTTAAAAATTAAATACGTGTGGTTTCCCTATTATCTATTACTCAGCAGTGGCTATGCACGTAGGCCATTCTGAATAAATTACATAAATTAACAAAATAATGCATGACGTAAATGTAAACATGTAACAAAGTTACTTAAAGGTGCTATCATACTAATAAGTTGATAGAACAGCTGCGGTCTGTTCATAATTTGATTTGTCATAGAATAAAAAACAAATCTGTGAAATTTTCAGCTCAATTGTTAATTGTAAACAGTAGAAAAATTTGAAAAACCGTTGCAATTGCTACGCCGAATTGTAAGATAGTGATACTGTACATGCTGTAGTACCTTTAGATTTACTAAAGCTTTCAATTTGCTGGGTTAATAAGGTATGTAGTTTTTAAAATGCTTGGAGTTAGGACGGCCTGACGCGTTTCGATCCTAGCACGATCTTTCTCTAAGGCTATGCAGTTTTTATTTAGAAATGATTCATCATATACCATCACATGTTACCCAGGATGAGAGATTTTGGCCTATTTTGATTCCCCTACCCCCCCCCCAAATTTTTTTTTTTTTTCGAGATGACATGAGCAGGGTTCTAGCCACGGTGGGCGGCGCTGGGCGGGCCAGCCCGGCACTGGAAATTTTCGCCCGGAACGTAGGTCTGAAATAAACTCTGCCACCCAGCACAAATTTCCGCAGAGTGAATAAAAGTATTGCCAATATCGTGAATTTTGATCACATTCCTTGATCACACTTTTCTGTGTTTTGAAATGTGAAGTACTGATTCTCAATGTTTACAAGACGATATAATTTCAAATTTTTAGCGTAGGCCTACCGTATACATGTATCTGTACATGTAGCGGACTAGGGCTCAACTTCATTTCTAGAGCCCACCACTAAAATTGGTCTGGCTAGAACCCTGGACATGAGTGGTTGAAGATTGTCAAAAAATTAGAATTGTTAAGAATCGGGAAAATGCTAACCTTGTGCTACGTTTCCCTGTTTTGTTCCCTGGATTGGCAAGGAATTTTCACTTGTTACTTTCCAAGATTCCGTAACTACAATTTTGCTTACCGGGGTACTTAAAGGTAGTGCTGGGCAAAATCGGGTAATTTCATATCTGGTTACTGATTGCAAAAGTTAACCTATGTAATCACGTGCGACATGCGTGATTTGTGCGATCGTCTTCTTCAATGTGATTGTCACTTTCGGAATACTTTTTACGATGTTGTTTTTTAGATCAAGCATTTAGATCCAGTACATGCAATGTTTCTTTTAGATCCATTTTTTGTGACAAGCGTGTTTCTACTTGGCAAAATGGGCAAAATAACTGACTGAAATTCTACAGTTTAAACTTTTGGGGTTGTTGAGCATGAGCCAAACGTTGGTCTCTGTTTTTTCCCTTTCAGTTTCGGTTAACGGTTAGTGAAAATTTGTAGCCGGATAATTAAATCCAGGTCGGTTAACCTATATCCGGATAAAAAGCCCAGCACTACTTAAAGGTCTCGTAACCTCATACTGTGATAACATACCAAAACAGAAATCTTCACAGATTTTATACCTAGAACTTACAGGGTATAACGATGGTGATGGTAGAAACATACCGTTAACGTTTTTCTGCCTTAAATGCTATATTTTTCAAGAAAACAGTTCAACCAATGACCAAAAACAATTTTGATCTCGGGATGAGATTAGAACTCCTGTGAATAAATTTAAAAATACCTTGAGTGTTTTTTCACTGTTTTCTTAAAAAGTGGGCACTGTATGGGACTGGAAATTTCACAGATGACTGTTTTCCACTGTTACTTTGTATCTTTCTTGATTTCATTTTCATGAATCTGCATTTCTTTGACTTGACAAAACCAAAGTATGACATGTATTTTGCACTGCTTTTTGTTCAATAGTTGACACAGAATACATACATGTAGTAATCGGAAGCGAAAAATTGAAACATCATAAAGAAAAAAACATCAGACGTTCTAAAGAAGAAAATAAAAACCATATAAAAATGACATTATTACAGAATCGGTAAAATAAATTTATTCAAGTATCAAACTGTTAACGTTAAAAAATAAGTTTTGAAGTAAGCTGATGATACAATGTAAATGCCATTATTAACAATGTAAAACTAGAACCTCCCAAGGACGAGGGAAAGTTGTAGATGGTATGGGAATTTCTTGTCAGTATTTCTTGAATCATCCTAAGTTAATATTGTACAATAAACAACAGTGATCTTGTGTTAGAACATATCTTTGGAACCATCTAAATTGTCATGTGATTAGGCCAAAAAAAAAAAATTTGTGTGTTGCCCTCAGCGACCGACCGTAAAATGCCAAAACCTTGGGTCGGGATTTTTTTTCTCCGAGTCCTAAAGAACTCACAATTTTTGACAGAAAATGTAAGATTTCGCAGTAAAAAAGCGTGTCTCCTCAAAACGACCCAAGACCATTGATTTGTAAGCCCAGGTGACCATACATCCTGTATTTATTCTTAAATGTTTGAAAGTCGGCCAAAAAAAAAAAAATTAAAAAAATCGACCGACCGACCCAAAATTTTAATTTTTCCACTTCAGGGCAACACAACAATTTTTTTTTGGGCCTTATGTTTCTTTGATATGATTGGCCGACGTAATAAAGGCATATAAAGTGAAATGAACCGTAACAGAATGTGCTTTGAAATGAAATTTCTATGAAATTGGCTCCAAGTCACAGCAGTAAATCTCAGGAATTTGAAATGAGCTAATGAAATGAGGCCTAATTTTGTTTTTTTCAAAAATGTCAAGTGCTGAATGTGGCCGTGGCAATGCATCAAGTCAACTCACAGAAGTATCACCACAGTTGTCTTGGCAACCCTTTTGGCAGAATTGGGTAATTTCTGGAGTAAAAACATGATGGGAATGTGGTTAATATTTAGTCTGGTTCCCTGCCCAAAGATTCCCTGATGACTCTTATTAAAAATCTAATGTCAGGTATCGGCTGTGGTTAAAAATAGAACATGACACAGCTGTCATGTCTGCGCAGGCGCGGAAGCTAGTTTTAGAGTTTGGCGAGATTCCATTTAATAGCGTTCATTTTTTCAATTTTGTAAGCACATGATACAATTTCATCTGGGCAGAATAAGAGTTCAAAGAGTGGGAAAAAACCCTACAACAAACTCCTCAAAATTGCTTAATAGGAAGAGTGCTCTGTTGTATGTGGACAATAATTATACTCTATTTTGGCTAACTGTAGCACGGGTGAAACATTTATACACGACTTGTCTTGTACTGTGCGTGACCTCGCTTGACCTGTCGAAAAAAGTCGACAGTCCACATAACTATCCGAAGTCTGGCGAAAACGAGTTCGTAATGTTCCGGATAAATCCGTAAAAAGTCAAAAATTGACTTTTTTGGTCATGTGACCCTCCAGTGAATTTAGCCGATACCTGACCCTATATTTGACAGACAATAGTCGGGAGCTTTTTGGGTCCAGGAACCAGACTAGTTAATATTCAGACGATATTACAAGCCACAATTGGATAGATTCACAGTTGGGGAGCCAATTTTCAATACAGTAGTAGCTGATCGCCATAATTTGCTTCTAAGGCACAAATCAAGTTTTGCTTGGCAAAAAAGGGTTACCAGCCAATATTTCATGCTATGACGAGTATTTCCTGCGACTGGTACTCGGCGGCTTGATGCTTAGGGCGCCCCTTTTTATTACTGTGGTTCTCATTTCTTGTTCACCTTGAGGGAGGGTCGGTCGGACAAAAAAAAAGTTTGGTGGAAAAAAAAATCTGGCTGAATACACAAAAACCTAAAGAAAATGATGAGAAATGTTCATTGTATTAACTGTAATCTCGTTTGAATATATGTTTTTATTATTTCTGTTATAGAAAGTATAAAAATGTAGACCTGTTGGCAATATTTGTCTGCAGAAATTCTGGAAATTTTGCGTTTTTTTTTCTTGAATTTATATTATGTCATTCTGGACAGGGTCGGCAGCAAAAAAAATTTTTTTTTTTCCTTCGGTCGGAGCCGAAAACATGGGTCGGTCGGAAATGAGAACCACAGTAATAAAAAGGGGCGCCCTTAGCAACAATTCCCACTATAAAGTAGCTTTGTGAAATTGGTCCTGTAATGAACTTCAGATTGGATGCAGGTTTGTGTGAAAACGATGATTACAAAATATATACACGTATGTACAGGCAATTCGGTGTTAACAGTTTTGATGGAAATTATATCATTTGATTCCCCCAGTTCTACATGGGGAGCAACTAACCTATTGACACAATTGAGAATCCCTGCAGCATGAGGTAATCCTCATAGTGGCAGGGCAGTTATTGAGCAAGCAGTCTGACCCTACAATACCTTACAGACTCCCTGCTGCATAAGGTAACCTTCCTAGTGGCAGGGCAATTATTGAGCAAGCAGTCTGACCCTACTATACCTTACGGATTCCCTGCTGCATGAGGTAACCCTCCTAGTGGCAGGGCAGTTATTGAGCAAGCAGTCTGACCCTACAATACCTTACAGACTCCCTGCTGCATAAGGTAACCCTCCTAGTGGCAGGGCGGTTATTGAGCAAGCAGTTTGACCCTACAATACCTTACAGACTCCCTGCTGCATGAGGTAACCCTCCTAGTGGCAGGGAAGTTATTGAGCAAGCAGTCTGACCCTACATACCTTACAGACTCCTTGCTGCATAAGGTAACCCTCCTAGTTGCAGGGCACTTATTGAGCAAGCAGTCTGACCCTACATACCTTACATACTCCCTGTTGCATAAGGTAACCCTCCTAGTTGCAGGGCACTTATTGAGCAAGCAGTCTGACCCTACAATACCTTACAGACTCCTTGCTGCATAAGGTAACCCTCCTAGTGGCAGGACAGTTATTGAGCAAGCAGTCTGACCCTACAATACCTTACAGACTCCCTGCTGCATAAGGTAACCCTCCTAGTGGCAGGGCAGTTATTGAGCAAGCAGTTTGACCCTACAATACCTTACAGACTCCCTGCTGCATGAGGTAACCCTCCTAGTGGCAGGGCAGTTATTGAGCAAGCAGTTTGACCCTACAATACCTTACAGACTCCCTGCTGCATAAGGTAACCCTCCAATTAGCAGGGCAGTTATTGACCTTAAATAATGACTCCCTAATTTTCAAGGTTTGGTTGGAGAAGTGGGATTAAAATGTTGCCAAAAAGAACCCCCAGACCAGCGAAACATTCCCAGGAAGAATGGAGGTATAAAAAATGCAAACAGATTATCAAAAATCTCATTCACTAAACAAATAACAAAATGTACAAATGATATTACAATACAGGTGCTGCAAATCAGCCCAGACCATCTTGGCGCCCTCGTATCCGTCTGGCTAGCTGGATGTCCTTAGGCATGACGGTGACCCGTTTGGCGTGGATGGCGCACAGGTTGGCGTCCTCGAGGAGATGCACCAGGAATGCTTCTGAGGCCTGTTTTAAACAAAAAAAATGTCCAATCAATTATAAAGATTGAGGAGAGGTTTTTTTCATGAGGGAAACCTGTCGATAAATTTGAGTGCCCCTGGTCATTGCCTTGATGCCCGGCCCTGGTCATTGGCTTGATGCCCATGCTCATTGCCTTGGTGCCCCTGATCATTGCCTTAGTGCCCCTGGTCATTGCCTTGATGCCCGGCCCTGGTCATTGGCTTGATGCCCCTGCTCATTGCCTTGGTGCCCCTGATCATTGCCTTAGTGCCCCTGGTCATTGCCTTGGTGTCCCTGGTCATTGCCTTTATGCCACTGGTCATTGCATTGGTGTCCCTGGTCATTGCCTTGATGCCGCTGACCATTGCCTTGGTGCCTCTGGTCATTGCCTAGGAACCCCTCAGGGGCCTTTCTCAAAGCTTGGCTCTGGCTCAGGCTCCGGCTTCGTCTCTGTCATCCATTTTCTGCACATAAAGGCTGTGTTTTTTTTGTTGAAGCTGAATCTCTGTTATCCTTTTCAAACCAGAGAATCCACTTCTGAACCACAGCCAAAAGTCTTTATACCCGTAATTTTAGAATGGATTCACAAAATGAGAGCCGGAGCCGGAGCCGGAGCCGGAGCCGAGCTTTGACAAAGGCCTCTGGTATCAATTCAGCAACTGTTTCTTCCATGTACCCGTACATACCTCTTGTAAGGCCATTATGGCAGCTGCTTGCCACATCAGATCACGGTGGGAAAAAATACCAGCAACTTCACGAACCTACGGAAATGAGAAAAAAAAAAAAATGGAGAAACTCTCGATCAGTAATTAGCAACATGTAGTGTGGTTCAGCAGCAGCTTCACAACACACAACATGTACCTTATTGAAGATAGCTCAAAACGGAATATCGGCAAAGCACTCTGGGTAAAACAACTGCTACATGTAGGGCTGGTGCTGATTGATGTATGGGCATTTCCACGGTTTTCTGACATTTTTGTATTGATAATAAAGGTAAGTTACTTTTTTTGAATATATAAATTTGCAAGCATTTCATGGAACCACAAGTGGTATAGTTGCTGATTCCAATAAGACATTTTTCAATTGGAGTCTTTCAAGAATGATTGATCAAGGAATAGGTCAAAGTCACTTACTTACGTCACCGGGGAAATGCCCATATATGTATAGGTTTACTTTATACATTGTATTTACTGACATCAAATTACAAACATGACAAAAGCTTTTTTAATGGCGTTTAGAGAAAGAAGGCCGGCATGATAATATCATTGATATTGAGAATTGGTCAATCAGAAGAATGACGGTGCCAGCAAAATATACACCAAGTTCATAATTTCACAGATCAAGTTTAATATAATAAATTCACTTACCAGCCTTGCAAATGGAAGTTTAGCAATGAGGAGATTGGTCGATTTTTGATATCGGCGTATTTCCAGTAAGGCTTTGGTTCCTGGGCGGAATCGACGCTTTTTCTTCTGGGAATCTGTGAAAGCAAGAAATAGAAATCATTTTATAATTGAATCTCACCCACTTTTGCTGCGAGTCTTCAGTTTAAATGCAAGTGCATCGGTGAGTATTGTTAAGAAAAGGTTAACTTTGAATTTTTGGAATGCGTGAAATAATGTTGAGCGTCATTTTTTGTGTCACTATACTCCTTTTTCTCCCAAATCCTGTGAAGAAATCCACTGACGGACAATACAGAAAAAGCGCTTTTTTTAAAGAGCTATTAAACATCAACAAATAACCACAAGGGAAACTGACTGAGTTTAAAATCACTGAAAAGTGAACAAAGAAAAATTTACTGGAGCGGGATTCGAACCGGCGACCTCCTGAATACCGTACAGGTGCTCTACCAAGCCATCCAGCAGGGGGTAAAAACACAGGCATGACAGGAGGGTCCCGAACTTTACAATCGCCATTTCAGTCCCAAGGGTTTGATCACAGGGTTTTAACGTTAAGTGTTGCCCCAAAACTAAATAAAGTCAAAGTCCAAAACTATAAAAACTAACAAAATCAAAATGAACAAAATAAAATTTAGAAACGAGCAATACAGTACACGTGATGGAAAGAATTCCACTGACGGCCATCACTTGTGCACAAACCTATGGGACCAACAGAGGGCGGTTTGATAAAAATGGCTACCGCTGCATTCGAAGTGTATAAATGATTGTAGGTCAAAAAACCCTGAAAATCTCACTTTTTAGATAAGCTACACCAGTTTTTACTCCTGTGATTGAAGTTCATTATGACTTGCATCAAATAAGTTAACTCTTGGAGGAAATAACCCTGTTTCCGTCATGGCCGTCAGTGGAATTCTTTCCCTAAAGGAAGTCAAGGAAGGTCAAAGTCCAAACCCCCTGCCAACCGGCCAACTTTCCCACAACACAACCAAAACTTTTAAAAATAACAAAATCAAAATCATGAACATCGATTATTGAAACAAGCATTAAATAAGGCTTAAGCAACTGATTAACCATACTAGTTGCGATGATCGTAACCCTAGGTCTGACATGGGGACAGGGACCTTAGGGTTACGACACTTTGTTAATAAAAAACGATCGAAACACTTTTTGGCCAAGTCCTGAAGTACGTTTCCACTTAGTTTTCCACTTTCCAAAATCCAAACACAAAATCTGACTACATGGATCTGATTGGTACTTATCAATGAGTCATATAAAACCACTTTGAACATTGAAAGATCATTTTCTGCAGAAAAAATGACCCAAAACTTACCGAAGGTGTCGAGATTCCCTCCGTTCGCCGTTAATCGGCCATTTTGAATAGTGCGCAGTGTGCCATCTCGACCAAAATACGTCATGCGAAATGCCGTTTTGGCTGTTCCACCTTTCAAACTCAAACTCACAGCCCTATGGAGGGCTCGTATCACGTGCGCTCGCATGATACAGTGTGTGAGCGTGTCCATACTCCATATCAACCGTACGGCCGCCGAGCAGCACGTACAGCATGCTCGGTGTATTGGGTAAAAAAAAATTACAGGTTATAGAATTGACCAGACCCCTCAAAACACCCTATACGTGTGCCGAAACTGCCGAATTGAGTTTATTTTTCGCGGCTCATGACAGGTGAAGAAAAACGTATACGGCGTGATTTTTTTTCCGACCAACACCGACATCGAACACATGCGAAAATACGGTTCACGGAGGAAGAAATGGAGTGTATTTTTTTTGGAATACACGATATGTATGCGTTATATCGTTGCGAGATCTAAATAAAAATATTCTGATCGACCGTCCTTCCAAAGTACCGCAAATCGCAGGCTCATCAGCTTATAAATCTTACTTGAATTTCACTCAGTTACTTTGTTCAATTGGCCAAGTAGAAACACTCTTTTCATAATTATACTTAAATCTAAAAAAAATATCGCGAAATCCTTCCGAAACCGACCGGCGACGATCGCATTAAATTAAGACGTAAACACATTGCCCACACCGCAGACAGACAGCCTGCCTGGTATCCGCGTGAGTAATAGCTACAGTTTCAAAGCAAACGTTCATTGTGTACGTGCACCAGCGAAAGTCTCAATCAGTACATTACACGTGTACGTGCCGTGTGCTTGAAATGAAGTGTATGTTGCGCTCGGTCGGAAGGGCTACCTTTTTGGGATCGCGGCCGGGTTCGTTCCACCGTTACGGACGGTGGCTCGCGGCTGGCCGGCTCGGTACAGATTTGCAGTTAGAAATGGTGTTTTTCCGATGGAATATTCCGGTGATATTTTTAGGAATAATATCCTCACTGTCCTACCGGAGTACCGGGTATGATCATTTTGGGTGTAATTGAAGACCGGATATACCGGTGACCACTGCGCGATCTGTGATAAGGTGGATGACATTTTTATTTCTGTTTGATCATGGATTGGGTCGGCGCCGAGTTTGTGACTTGCTTGTTTGTGGGACCATTCGTAAAGGAAATCATTTGAAAATCTTAGCAATTTCCTTCTTTTCATGATGAAAGATTTGAATTGTCAGCGGCAGCTTGACATGGGCAAACAATGCAGACTTAAAATAAAAAAAACCTCCTCCATACTGTTGCGATATGCGTGTACACGGTATATCACAGCGCACGTGTTATTCTGGGAACACCCTCCATAGGGCTGTGAGTTTAAGTTTGAAAGGTGGAACAGCCAAAACGACATTTTGCGTGACGTATTTTGGTCGAGATGGCACACTGCGCGCTATTCAAAATGGCCGATTGACGGCGAACGGAGGGAATCTCGACACCTTCGGTAAGTTTGGGGTCATTTTTCTGCAGAAAATGATCTTTCGATATTAAAAGTGGTTTTATATGACTCATTGATAAGTACCGATCACATCCATGTAGTCAGATTTTGTGTTTGGATTTTGGAAAGTGGAAAACTAAGTGGAAACGTACTTCAGGACTTGGCCAAAAAGTGTTTCGATCACTTTTATTAACAAAGTGTCGTAACCCTAAGGTCCCTGTCCCCATGTCAGACCTAGGGTTACGATTATCGCAACTATAACCATACATGATACAGTACACGTGAGTTGAGTAACAGTTAAATGCCATTATCTTGTCTAACAGGAGCATATAGCACGACAGAAACTCACCGTTACTGGTTCTGTTGAGAGCGGGCGTTGGCTGTCTATTGAGCGGGCCACTGGACGATAGACTCGCCGGTGACACCACGGGTCGTGGTGAAGGTGGCCGTGCTCTGTTCTGCTGAGCCTGGACCGGCTGAGCCCTTCGCTTCGGTGTAACACCCTTCCTTCGTTTCTCTCCTCCGGGCTGACGAGGGAACTGATTAGTCCGTGCCATGATCGAAAATGATCTTCAGATATCGGGGAATCCTTCTGGGGAGGTGTCTGCTACCTCTGTCTTGTCGTTGACATAGCAAATTGGGTGAAATCTCGAGCGATTTTTGTTCGGATTAAAAGGGATGATTCGAAATCTGCGCCCGCGAAAATCGTTGTAATCAGCGATAGAGGGCGGGCTTCATTGCACGGAAAACGATGGACAAAATTCGCTCAAAGAGGGCGCTGTAACACTTTTATTATTTTTATTCATGGTGGATGTGGCTGGCATTATTTTATCCTAGAAATGCAACAAATATTTAGACAAAATAACCCAAAACGGTTTCTTGTTTGATTAAGCAGTTTTTCAACAAATTATTGATTGTTTCTGGCAACCAGGAATGATATAATGTTTGCATTTACCAAACAAAATTAACTGATAACTGACAAAATAATCCAGCCCTCAGATAAAACTTGCCGCATTTCGGATCACTGAGGGCAGCTTGCCAAATTTAACAAAATTAAGCCCCAACCTGGCCACCCCATCTTGCTTCAACGAAATCCCTCAGATTCCTAAAACGCCATAAAAAGAATGAAGAAAATGACCGGTGGGCTCAACGGATTCACAGTGCCGCACATTTTGCAAACATGATCAATAGAAACTGCTGCCCTGTGGTATATCAGTTCCCATATCACTGTGCTAAAAAAGCCAGTACGACGCCAAGAACACTACAAAAATCTTCATTTCTGAGAATAATAATATAATTTATTCTAAACGTACATCAGTTTACATTTCTGACAACAATATCACAAGAAAATTGTGTTAAAGGGATGGTACAGAACTGGTGTTTGCGACAAAACCGTTGCTGACAGTGAAAGCACATTATGTAATGCATCATATACCTTAACTGACAAACCTGTAGAAGTTTGAGGTCAATCAGCCATCTGGGTCACGAGAAAATAGTGAAAACCCGTGTACGGAGAACGTCTGTACACATTTCAACGAATGAATAAAACGCTTCGAAGCGATTTATTCCAATCGGAAAATAGTTTCATTCATTTCTCAACGAATATGGCATTTCAGACAAAAACATTTCATGGGATGTTTTCTCCTATCATCACCATTATACTGTGTAAGTTTTATGTAAATCTGTGATTATGAAGTGTATTTTGTCTTACCAATTCTGTACCCTCCCTTTAATGATCGAAGCAATAAAAACTGAAAAAATAAACCACAAAGAAAAACACAACAACTTTATACACAATTTTCCATGGATTAATATAAAGTATATTACAGACTATGATGATTTTTGAAACAAGACATGAATCCGAGTCACATACAGCATCTTAAAGTGTAGTTCTATATAATGCTTAAAATAATTCCTCATCCTTGTGTCAACCTTCGATCTTGCCTGCCCACCACCCCTTGGTCCCCTTCCCCTGACCACATTTGCCCACCTCTATCCTCTCTCTGTGGTTTCTCAGCCTTATTGCATGCTTTCCCCGTTTCCCTGGTCACTTTGCCCCCTTTGTTCTGATCCTCTCATCCATTTATGTGTATCTTTACTTGCACATGTACTTGTTCTCTGAATATCATTTAGCCTTTGAGAAAGATCCTGCTAGGATCGTAACGTCAGGCCCTCCTAATTACCTCCACACAAAAACAAATTGCACTACGAAGTAAGAACTGTAAAAAATGCATATAGCCTCAAAATGCTATATTTTGGATTATCTCTTAGATATGTGGATCGGTTTGCGGAAACACCATGTACATGTAAGAATCGTTGGGTCTCCTGATGAGGACTAGAGCAGGCTAGTCGAAACGTTGAGACCTTACAAGAAGTGAAAACGAAATAGAAGTACGAAAGTACGAACGATTCTTACATGGTGTTTCCACAAACCGATCCACATACCAATTGTCACCATGCAAAGCCTGAAATCTATCTCTAAGATAATTAGATTTTAAGAAAACAGTTTGTCCATCGACGAAGCTGCACAAATAGGACTATGCATATTACTGCAAAATTCTGAAATATATATACATGTTTATCTACAAGCATATCATATTATGCAATTTTAAACTCATAACACACAATTAAAAAGTAGACAAGCCCAAGTCTTTACAGCATACTGAGAAGTACAAAGAAAAAGGACAAAGACAAAGATATGTATGTCATTCACGTTCACAAGAATATCTTAACGGAATCAGAATGTTGTAAGAAGCGCTAAAAGTGTTGGATGGCTCAGGATGTTGGGTGAAAGGTAGCGACGTTTCGGCTGCAGACTGCTAGCCTTTAACAAGCTGATGAAGACACTTGCGCGGTCTCAATTTATCTCCGTGCTTGATTTTGGCTGTGTTGAGTTTTGGTCCTTGATTAGAGCAATCTGCAGCTGAAACATTGCTTCCTTTCGGCCAAAATCATGAGCAAAGCAAACACTTAGCTTCTTACAATGTTTCAACATGATAAACAAGCTCTTTTCTAGCAAATGCGGTTGATCAAGAAATTCAAGATCTGCTTCACAATGGTCCGTATAGTTGATTTAAACTGGGAATTCAAGGTTGTGGTTTTTAAATTTTTTTTTAGAATCCGGAATCGTCGTCTGACGAGGGTTGTTGCCACGATCGGCCTTTGTCCAAGAGGGAGTCGGAGTGCACGACCTGACGCGACGAAACCTGTCAAAATGATCCCAAAACAGAGAAAAATGTTTGCAACTTCTCATGAGCAGAACGGAAACAGAAACAGTTGTTTCGGATTGAAATAAGCAGAAAGTCACCAGGGGTCTGTTTTACAAAGCACGGAGATTAATCTTAAACGTTTGAATTTGCTATGTATGTAAGTGTGATGTAACAATGCAAATCACCATTGTGATACTACAAATAGTAAAAACTGATCTCAGTGTTTTGTGACATCTACCTCATGGGGTCTAAGCTGGTCTGGTTTTTACAACAGCATCATTTTGTTGGATAGTGCCTGCATTGTTAACACCGAGCTCCCTGCACACAAAGCCTGGCCAGATGACCTCTATCTGACCGGTGACAGAATGAGGTCGGAACAAGCAGGGCAGAAAAAAAATAGACTGAAGGGGTTAAAGTTTCTCTCCCTAAGCTGGATGAATTTTAATACCTCTGTCTGTGAGCGATACGTCTTGGATTCCCAGGCCTGTCCAACCAGCGACGATCCGACACGATGAGTACCTCCTCCGCTGTTACCATCGTCTCTCCTGGAACTGCTGAACAACTCCCTGCTGCTACTGCAATAGATAAAACCCAGGAAGTGTACATGACATCGCTTGTAAATGAAAAGTTTTTCATTAAAGGTATAACACATGATTGGTAAAGGTCACAGAACATGCAGAATGGCACTCATACTTTGTCTGATCAAACATGTACATGAAATAATAAACCTGTGAAAATTTGAGCTCAATCGGACATCTGAGTCACGCGAAAATTACAAAAACCCGACACGATTTTTCTTATAAAACATGAAGAATGGTTTTGATCTTACCCCGAGATCAAAACTGTTTTCGGTCTTTGTTTTACTAATTTCTGGATAAATACAGCATTTCAGGTGGACATTGTTTAACGGTATGTTTCTACCAGCACCATCTTCATACCTTGAGTGAAAGGGGATAACTAAAACAACTCAAGTGAGGGTGTCCTTTATGTTTGTTCCAAAAATCGTTCGGAAAAACGATCTTTGGAAAAGACACTAAATCTTGACTTCCTTAAAAAAAAACCAGCATCTGATGAACCAGGATTTCCCATGGTGACTGTTTGCACTGTTTACGAACTGTTGAGTCCATTTTCTGTCTCAAACTCAATCATTATTTTTGGAGGCCTTGCAAATCCTATATGCTCCCTTTAACACTAATGGTGTCCTCTGTACACATTATGGACTTACTCTTTGACCATTGAGCTTCTCAGTGGAGAGCTACTGGCTCCGTTCTTTCCAGAATCATCAGACTCGTGCCAGACTGGGTGCCTCTGTAAAACAGCAACAGAATATTAAAAAAACCAAAAAAAACGTTAAATTACACTTTCAGAGGGCGCCATTCAAAACTGTGTTCTCGGATTATTGTATATCCAAAGGATCATTTCATCAATACACAAAGCAATGCTGCAACCTGAGGAATAGTACATTGGGGATCACTTAAAGAGGATACGGCTTTTTAATGAATACCATCACGGTTTGAATCCCGTTCCCGTCAATTTTTTCTTTGTTCACTATTCAATGACTTAAACATCCAAGATCAGAGACTTAGGGCCTGGGGCCATTTTCATAGAGCTGCTTAGCACCAAAAATTGCTCAGCACAAAAATGGCTTGCCTTATAAAACAAACCACCATTGAAAATTTGATTTGATATTCATGGTCAGCAAACCAACAGCCAAAGAACAATTGCAAGTGATACACAACACATGGACATTTGATGTTAATCCTGTTTTTTATTAAGACAGAAATGTCATGCTTATCAAATTTTTGTGCTAAGCAGCTCTAATGAAATTGGTTCCTTGTTTGTTTAAGGCAAAGGATCCCAGATTTAGGGATCCACATCCTATGCAGGGTACGCTAAAATGGGATCAGGATCCGCAAAATTCATGATCCTGTGCATTAAACAAACAGGCCCTTAAGTTTCGTAGGAGAGAACTTGCTTACCGGTCCGACGACTTGCGAGGCACTCTCAAAATCATCGTCACTGGTAGGCACATTGAAGCTTCCGCCATATTCACCCGCTGTGACATCGCTCATGCTGTCAAAAGCGCCGTACTTTCCGTAGCCATCGGCACCATTCGAGCTTCGGTCATCATTACTCACGAGCCTAGCAGAAACAAGAAAGGACAGGGAATCCAGTTTGATAATAGAGTCAAATGAGCATCAACAGTGAAGTAGGATATCAATGCTGTGTACGTACGGCGTCGGGCCTTTGTTGAAGGTATGGTACGCATGCGTATATACGTAATTCGTGCCCATAATAGTAATAGCGGCACGGGATACATGCAATCACAGAGCCACAGTACAGGGGAGTATTGTGCCTCCGCCCTCTAGTTTATGCATTTCTATGGTTTCTACTCACCGTGCACACTTGCTGCAGATTGCAACCTTGACCTCAGGCTCAGGGGGAGGAGGACGTCGTCTCATGGACTGGACAAGAAAACAAGATCAGAATAATCAAAGAAACAATGCAAAAGTGACTAGAGTGGGATTCGAACCTGTGACCCCCCGGAATACTGTACCAGTGAGCTATCCAGTCCTAAGTTGGCATTGAGTTGCGGTGTGCCTGTGTCCCAAATCGTCAATTACCTTGTCAATTTTCCACTTTTCAATGATTTGAAATCAATCTCAATCAGTTTCCCCTGTGATTATTTGAGATGAGTTTCCCCTTTGATTATTTAAGATCAGAATACCACTAATTATCCCCAAGTTTGGCAAAGTTTGATTGGTAAACTTTCTCAACCAATGCTGCCTGTAAGTACCATTGACTCCTACCCATGGACTCTATGAACAGCATACTAAGCAACACAATATTACTTGCACATTACTTCCGGGTCCAAATGGTGCACACTTTCAAAGGGTTGTGTGCTTCTCTTAATTATTATTATTATTATTATTATACAAAATGTATATAGTGCCCTAATCCAAGGCTCTGAGGCGCTTAATACACATCCAAGTTTGTTTTTTTTGATAAAGATGTGGTATAGGACACAAACAGAGGCACAAGAAAGGAAAAAAAATGGGGACTGGGTTCAAGGGTCAATTCATGCAAAACAAAATTCATCTGACGTGCCACTAACGAGATACTGGAAATATTTGGGTTTGAATACCAACATTGAAAAAAAGAAGAAGATAAATATAAACTGAAAATGATGAAGGATAGTTGATATTTTCATTCTGAAATAAAAATACATTTCCTATAAAGGATACACTGTGGCAATGGCATAACACCAAAAATGATATAGAACACAGAAAACATTGTGTACACCTTTAAAAAACTTGTTAATAAAAGTACAGGAATACCACATGTAAGAAAACATACATGCAGAAAACAAGACACCTGCTTGCATGACACAAATGATTATAATCACTGATATATTAAGGTAGAGGAGGTGTAGAAAAGATGGAACAATGGAAAGAACAAAGGATGGAGCAAAGGTTGAAACAAAGGATGGAAGAAATGATGGAAAAAAGGATGGAACAAAGGATGGAACAAACAATAAAACAAATAATAGAACAAAGGATGAAACAAACAATGGAACAAAGAATAGAACAAAGGATGGAACAAAGGATGGAACAAACAATAGAACAAATAATAGAACAAAGGATGAAACAAACAATGGAACAAAGAATAGAACAAAGGATGGAACAAAGAATGAAACAAAGGATGGAACAAATAAGAGAACAAAGGATGAAACAATGGATGGAACGAAGGATGGAAGAAACAATGGAACAAGGGATAGAACAAAGGAAGGAACAAAGGATGGGAAAAAAATGGAACTGAGAATGGAATGAATGATTGACCAATGGGTGGAACAAAATAAGCCATCTCCATATATCCCATGGAAAGTGAAAACGTTTGGTCGTCACCAGCAAAACTCAAAACCCCATTAACAGAGAAACAATCACCCACCATCAGAGCTCCTATGAACCGAGAGGACACCTGGACAAACGCCACGTAGCATGAACGCACAGACAAAATGTTAAAACAAATTGACAAAGTAATCATGGACGAGTTAGGAGGGCCTGACGTTTCGATCCCAGCAGGATCTTTCTCAAAGTTTGGTCGTAGTCAAGGACTGACGTTGCGATCCTAGCAGGATCTTTCTCAAAGGCTGATTGGAGTTAGGAGGGCCTGATGTTTCGATCTGAGCAGGATCTTTCTCAAAGGCTGGTCATAGTCAAGAGGGACTGACGTTGTGATCCTAGCAGGATCTTTCTCAAAGGTTGCTTAGAGTTAGGAGGGACTGATGTTTCGATCCTAGCAGGATCTTTCTCAAAGGTTGCTTGGAGTTAGGAGGGACTGATATTTCGATCCCGACAGGATCTTTCTCAAAGGCTGGTCAGAGTTAGGAGGGCCTGATGTTTCAATCCCAGCAGGATCTTCCTCAAAGGCTGGTCATAGTCAAAGGACTGACGTTACAATCCCAGCGGGAACATTCTCAAAGGCTGCTTAGGGTTAGGAGGGCCTGAAGTTTCGATCCCAGCAGGATCTTTCTCAAAGGCTGCTCAGAGTAGCTAGGAGGGCCTGATTTTTCAATCCTAGCAGGATCTTATCCCCTAATGCTAAAGGCAGAGACTTTGAGAAAGATCCTGCTAGAATAAAAACATTAGGCACTCTTGACTATGAGCAGCTTTTGAGAACGATCCTGCAAGGATCAAAACACCAGGCTCTTTCAACTCTGAGCAACCTTTGAGAAAGATCCTGCTAGAATCGAAAAAGTCAGGCCCTCCTAGCTAACTCTGAGCAGCCTTTGAGAAAGATCCTGCTAGGATCAAAACATCAGGCTGCCTTGACTATGATCAGCCTTTGATAATGTTTGAGAAAATTCCTGCTGGGATCGAAACGTCAGGCCCTCCTAGCTAACGCTGAGCAGCCTTTGAGAAAGATCTTGCTAGGAACAAAACGTCAAGCCCTCCTAAAAACTCAGAGCAGCCTTTGAGAATGATCCTGCTAGGATCAAAACTCCAGGCCCTGCTTTGAATGATGAGCAGTTTGCAGCAGTTTATAACTTGTATGCATGGACAAAAGTGCCATGAATTTCACATCCATTCACTGGAGGAATTCTCAATACAAAATTGATTGCGTCTGGAATTGTACCCAGATTCGTCTCCAAATGATGATCCAAGGAATCAAACATTTGCGAAACCTAGGCAAGGACTCTGGGTTTGTCCCATTCATTTCACTGAAACCCAAGCACAATAGACCGATCGAGTAAGCCCCGCCCTATTTTGGATTGACCAATCACAACCGCGAAAATCGGATCACCAATTGCAGCAGCCATTTTGGTGATCTCCTGCTGGAGATCGCAGTATTAATTACAGCAGTGTTTACGTTTACGAACTGGAAAAACAATAAATACCGTCCTCTGCAAGTGCAGCACAACTTCACAAGTACAGTATCTTTCTGCTACAAATTGATGGTGTTTGTATTTTCATTGTAATTCTGACTTTCGATGGCCTGATAAGAGACGAAACGTACATTTGTGACTTTTTCCAAAACCAGAGTCCCATAGAGATAAGTGCTTTCGGTGATGGGCGTGCAACGCGTTTTGCTGATCGTGACACGTTACGCGCGCGCGTGTGCGTCGTTGCTTGGCCGTTGTTATGGTGGGCGTGGCCTACTGGATCGGTCTATTGCAGATGAGAAATGCCAATCTGCTCTCTTCATTTCGTTCCCACCTTGGCAGGAAGTTACAGTCAAGCACATGAGGTCAATTTCATGGCCCTGCTTAGCACAAAGGCACAAACATTTGCTAACCATGAAATTTCTGTCTTTAATAATAAAAACAGGATTAACAACCAAAATGTCCTTGTAATTGTTCTTTGGCTGTTGTTCGCTGACCATGAATATCAAATGAAATTTTTAATGATGGTTTGTGTTATAGGGCAAGACATTTTAGGCTAAGCAATTTTTGTGTGCTTATAATCAGCTCCATGAAATTGGCCCCTGACTATCTATTGGTCAATGTTCTGGGTTTTTTGTGGGGAACTTACTTTGCTAACTTTTTGTCCTGATGACTTGGCGTTGGTCACTCCCTCAAATGCTAATTCACTTGCATCTTCTACAGGCGGATGAGGACAAAAGAAAGATGAAAAGAATTGCTTTAAAGGTAGTATCATACATTGGTTTTTTGTCAAAGAAATGCAGATTCATGGGCAAAAATATGAAAGAAGACACAGTAACAGTCATCTGTGAAATTTCCAGTCCCATACGGTGCCCACTTTCTAAGAAAACAGTGAAAAACTGCCACTATATTAAAAAATCTTTTCGCTGTTGTTTTTGATCTTTAAAAGACCCCAACCATTGGGTGGTTGAACTACCCCACCCCACCCAATTACCCCACCCGACCTAACTAACAACCCCACCCAACTGTCAACCCCATCCAACTACCCACCCCATCCAACTACCCACCCCATCCATCCAACTAACAAACCCTCCCTGGCACCAATTCTCACCCAGCAGATCCGTGGCCTCCTCATACCCGCCCTGGTCTGGATCAGCCTGATCCTCTCCGCTATCCAAGTACCCTAGAGTCTCCACCTTCTGCTGAGCCGCTGCCATCTCTGCAAGTTCCCTCTTGTGCCTCTTGGCTTTCTCTCCTGGCTTCTGTCGCAGCTCTCTCCTGAAAAACGTGGAATCAAATTTTCGTAGAATTTTACTTCTTTTTACCCTAAACTCCGATTCCCAATTGGAGTCTTTTGAGAACCGGTCTTCAAGTAACAATTGTGAGCATGCGTGCGTTATTATGCGCCTGCGCTGTTGTGTGTGCGCTTGCGCGGTTGACTTGAAGACAGGTTCTCAAAAGTCTCCCATTCTCCCTAAACGAGTTTACGTTGCAGCATATACCTCCGAGTGGGACTCCTTCGGTCTCCTGATAGCCATCCCCCAGGCAGCCACGTGACCCATCCCCATCTCAGCGAAGAAACGATCTACCTGATGCAACCACGAGTCATGTGGACGCCCTTTATACCGGGCGAGTCCTACCAGTAGATTCTCTCAAAGAGAGAATCCGCCTGGCAGGATCACTTGCAGGGATTTTATAGCCACATGACCGTACAGTCACATCTGACGCTCACGTATCATGCAGGTAATAGGTCTCATCTGACTCTCCCTGAGTAACCTCTTGTTAGACATACGGTCCGACCAGCGGTACCCAAGGATCCTCCTCAGAGACCCAGAGTCCTACCATATTTAGTGAATTTGATTACTCTAGAACTCATGTTCATGGACAAACAAAAAATTCTTACAACTCCTGGCTGGATGGGACGTGTCTGGATGACCGTTCCGTCTTGCTGTACTTCTTCTGCAGTTTAGCAGCAGATATTTCCTCTTCCAGCAGTTGTGCTTCCTGTTCCTCGGCGGCTGTCGGCCCGCTGCGTCGTGCGGCCGGAGGAGAATCTTCGTCCTCTGATGTGGCCCATTGCTTGGCACCTTGATTCCGAAGAACATAAACGTTACAGCAATTTGTCAGATGAATCTCCTGTTAAAGAAATCTTCACAGATTTACGTGTAACTTTCAGGGTATGAAGATGATGCTGGTAGAAACAAACCGTTAAAATATTTTCGCCCGAAATGGTGTATTTATCCAGAAATTAGTAAAACAACGACCGAAAATCGTTTTCATCTTTTAAAAGATCAAAAATAAAAGAGAAAACACTTAAAAAATACTGTGGCCGTTTTTCCCTGTTTTCTGTGGGCACCGTATGGGACTGAAATTTTCACCGATTACTTTTCCTGTATCTTCCTTGATATTTTTGCCCACGAATCTGTATTTCCTTGACAAAAACCAAAGTATGACACTACCTTTAAAACTGACAAGCTTGGAAGCTAGTGACATACTTATGGCTCACGTTATTCAGGGATGCGAGTGGCTTCACACAAAAAATCCGGAAAACACCAAGAAAAAAACTGAAATTCAAAAGTACCTATACTTTTCTACGGAGCAAAAGCTGAAATTCTGAGTTAAAATCTGAACAAAATAAAATTAGAATTCAGATTTAAATCTTTAAGTCTCACATCCCCATGAGATGGACCAGATGGTTGGATGGACCCGATATTCGAAAAAGCACCTTAGATTTTCACTCTTTTCTATTAAATACCTGAACGAAAAGAGACCCCCTTCGTCTTCTTGGCTTGCTCCTTCTTGAAAATCTGCTCCACGTCCATCTCCGAGGTCGGCGTTCGCTTTTTGCCGTTCGAATCCAACTTCTTGGATTTACGAACTGCAAGACGGGATCAAATAATAATATGCACGGGGAGGAAAGCAGAGTGAACCAAAAAAACAACAAAAACAAACAGACAAGCAAACAAACAAACATACAGATCGAGGGACAGGGACGTGTGGCCGTGTGGGGGAGGGGATATGATATCAGAGGGTTTGACAAATGGACTGTGAAGTTTAACTTCTACATGTACAAGGAGGGGTATATATGTAGGTGTAAAGAGACAAAGGTTGGTCAGGGGCAGGTGCATGGAGGGGCGAGGAGCAGGGGTAAGTGAGGGGTCAATTAAGGGTTATCATCGGGATGAGGTAAAGGGTAGGGGTTAGACATTTTGGACAAGATGGGTAGGGTGCGGTGAGGTTAGGGAGGATTTAAGGGTAAGGCAAGGTTTGAGGTGCATGCAGATGAGTGGTAGTTGGGATGACGTTACAGTAACGATGGTCAGAGAGGGTGTGTGAGGGGTGTGAAGTGGGGTGTGGGGGTTGGGTTAAGTGAAGGCGTGTCAGGCAAATATGGTAAAGGTGGATACAGGGGTGACAGAATCATCAAACAGGTGAGGGGGTAGTGAAAGGAGGGGTAAGGTGGGGTGGGCAATGCGAGGAAAAGAAGGCAACATTGAAGAACAACAAAGATGTCAAAATAAACAGGTACACAGGGAGGAAGGACAAAAGAAGGAACGGCAGAAACACAGTGGCCAACAGAGGGCGCCCCACAGACACAAATGGCAACGTGACAGTTCACAGGTTTGATAATATTAAAATAAATTGCAGGAACGAGACAGATATAGTGCAGCAGCAGTTAGGAAACCAGAAATTGCAATGGAAATGAAAAGGACGAAAGATGAACATGGGCAAAGTGATCGTGAGATTTAGGATCGTGAAGTGAAAGTCATCAGAGCAAACAAACGGGGGAAAGAGATTGGGATATAAAAAAAATCAGAAAGGAGAGAGATTCCAATTAGTAATGCAATTTGCATACATTTTGCATAATTTGCATAATTCGCATAATTAGCCAAAAAGTGGTGAGTATCACTTATGCAAGGCAATCGAGCACAGTCATCATGGTAACGTGTTCCTTCATTCATAATCAGGATCCTCATGCCAAATTACCCCAAAATGCATCCGAGCGGAACAGGTGCCGCCAAGCCAAGATCCTGTGAGAAATTAATCCAACAGGTGGCGGGCTCATCAAGCCTCCTTGTGTCCTTGAGTGAGACACTTTGCGCCACTTTGCGCTACTTTGCTTCTCTCCACCAACAGTTCATGTGAGCATACAGATGTAATAACTTTGTTGTTTTGATTACTCCCTAAAACCTTCTCTAGAACCTACTCAGAGAGATTTTAATTTGTCAGCGAAGGTTTTTCTCTCAGAGGAAAAGTAGCCTTCTCTTTGTCAGGACCAAATTCTTGCCTGATTTATAAAGACAGTCCCCACAGTGCTTGATTGCGTTGGGTTTTCCACCGTGTTCTTCAGGGATGAGATTGACCAATGATAAAAATGTCTGAAATCTGAAAATCTCCTATACTTTTGTACACAGCCTACAGGTGAGGGAAAAAAGTCTGAAATCCAAAACACAAAAGTCTGAAATCAGACTTTACTCTGAGAAATCTCATCCCTGGTTCTTCCTACCACACTCCAACAAACAGACACTCCCTGTCTTCTCTACGTGGGTTCTCAGTTCTCAAATTGCACAGTGAGTGAGTTCACTTTTTCACAATAACGGTACACAGTCCTCAACTAGAACAATAAATACATTTACACATTACTGGATTTGATCTACGGTGACTATTACAAGCCCTGAGCTAGAGGTGGGCCTACTTCACTATAACAGCTACAGTATACATGTATAGTGTATAAAACTGAATCAACATAGGTGTACCACAGGAACCAGGCCATCACATGGTATCTATACAGTCAGGGAAACAAGGTTTGATACACATGGCTATATAACCGATACTTCATGCATTTTTCTACTACAATAAGGTGACCAGACGTCCCCGATTTCCGGAGACAGTCCCCAATTTGACAGTGCCGTCCCCGATGAAAAATTGTCCCCGAAAATGTGCCCGATTCAATGAAATGCCCCCGACAATTCTAATTGTCCTAAATAAAAAACACAAATGATGTGCTGAAGAAGATCCATTCTTTAGAGAAGTATGCGAAGACAACCGCCTAAGACATGTAAGTATGTAACCCACTCAAGTCAACTGGACAAGATGTCCATAGATGCCACCATTTTAATTTGCCTGTTGGCACCAACTGGATTCACATTTTTTTTTTCGAAATTATACCCCTCCCCCGGGACACGGATCACTGTCCCCGGATCATCACAACAAAATATGGTCACCTTATACTACAACACATGTGTACTTTTCCTTTTGAAACTTATACTTCCATAAATTGCATGTGCCTTTTAATACCCATTGTCAGACAATATCAGCTTAGATCCCCTTTGATGATGACAGTCGATCGATCGTAACTGTGGAGCTTGTGGCCCAACTCGATCTTGTCCAAATATTGCGCCATGCAGGGATAGTTTGTCATAGTTTGAAGGAGGACAAGGTACAGTCACTTTTTAAGGGGCTTGATGGCCCAACTCAGTCCAAAGAATGTGCTGTGATACGGCCACTATGTTACATTTTGAAGGATTCAGAACTGTAAAACAACCCCTGGTATACAGTAATGTATTCACATTATGGAGCTTGATGACCCAACTTGGTCCAAGTCCAAAGAATGTGCCACAGGGATACTACACAATGTGGTATATGAAGTTTAGGGGACACATAGTGTGGTAGGCCTACATGTCTTAATGTACAAGTGTTTAAAGGACAAAGGACTGTAAAGCCCGGGCAATTAACTTTTACATGGGGCTTGACAGCCCAACTTAATCCAAGTCCAAAGAATGTGCCATAGGGATACTGCACAGTGTGGTATAAGAACACAGAACTGTACACCCAAAACACTGTAACTTAAAATGGGGCTTGATGGACCAACTAGATCCAAGTCTAAAAATCTGAAAGTAATTAAGGAATCAATGCCTTCAAAAACATGAACATGCACGTGCATTGCAAAAGAAAACTAGATTTAAACTACCAAATTAATAAAATGTTATGAGCAAGCAATATGAGCGGGCTGGCAAGCATGCAAACATACACACAATTCTCAGCTTAAAATTACCAGGCAAAATGAAGAACGAACAAAATCAGACAGACAGCTAGACAAGCAAAAACAAGCAGACGAACAGACCAGCAGTAAAAAAGAGAAAAATCAGAAAATCTTAATTCCGCTTTTTCAACATGAAAAACGAGCATCCATTTTATAATTGTTGCTGTTGTTTGGGGGGGGGGGGGGGGGGTACCTTTATCTTGGGGGGGGGGGGTAGGAGTGGGGTTTAGGGTGGGGTTTCAGGAAAGTTTTGGGAAGACATTTTTTGGATGTGTGAAGTCTTAAGATATTGTCAGAATATCATTTCACGGTACAGTATGTAGGGCCTGTTTGATTCACGCACAAGATCACAAATCCTGCTGATCCGGATCCCATTTTATCGTATCCTACATGGGACGTGGATCTGCCAGATCTGGGATCCCGTGTGTTAAACAAAAAGGCCCGTAGATCTTCAATTTCCAAAGTTTACAAAATAAATTCACTGTACATTTTCAACACGGACAGACAATATAATAACCTGATTCATAGACAATTAACCATTGTCTTACCTTCGGGTTCCATGTCGTCCAATCGTCCTCTGATTTTCTTCATGTTGTTGACCCATGGCCGCTCATAACCTCGGTCATTCCCCATACCAGGGAGAGCTGAGGCACAACGAGGGCACAAAACAAAAATAAACACAGAAAGAGGTAACCCAACCCAACCCACACGACCAGACCCGACCAGACCCATTGACCACACCCGCCAAACCATCAGACATGTCAGACCACACACATCCGACCACACCCACAAGACCACACCCACCAAACAATCCAACCGCACCCATCGGGGCACGCCCACCCGACCACACCTACCCAGCCATACCCAGTCACTTGAATCTGCCACGCCCCACACCACAAGTGCCTTGACAATGGCAGATGCAATGTTTTTCCTGTTTTGTTCTGTATTTCTTCCCACTGCATGGCCTCAAAAACGTGGCCCACTGTTAATTTCAAAACCACAACAACAAACCCATACAGATGATCTACATGTAAGAAAGTCTCTGAATTAGCAAGATTGGAATTGAGTGAATGAAACAACGGAGTGTATGAAGGGATTTCCATTACAGTGAGGAATAACGAAGGGCCTGACCCCACACAGTCAAAGTACTATATTAATTATGTATTAATCCTAACCCACCTGCATATAACCACAGTTTACCACACGTGACTTTTCTAGGGCTGTGGTATCCTGAATACCACAATACACCACAGTGTGGTTTGTATGGTTAATGCATGATTTATGATCAGGGGTCGATTTCACGAAGCGTTACGATCGATAACCCATTGCATCCTACGTAGGGCTGCAATACATCAATCATTTAAGTCCTACGATTGATGGTACAGTATTACATGTAAGTAACGATGATTTGGTGAAATCGATTTAAGGGTCAATTTCACAAAACTCGTCGTAATTTACTATCAATCGCAGGATCTTTGATGCATTGCAGCCCCACGTAGGATACATGTAGGCCCCTACGATGGGTTATCCTTCGTAACTCAAGTTACGATCGATCGTAGGGCTTCGTGAAATTGACCCCTGGTCCCTTTGTGGAGACTGTGGTAATGTGTGGTAAGCAACTCTTGTCTTGTGTGACATATGTTGGTGCAGAGGGTTAGGGTTAATCATGTGTTGTTGGACAAATCACTCAGCTACGCTACTTGAAAGTTCATACAGAATATGTCAACCTAGTATAAATCAAAGGCTGCGTTCGAGCAAGTGTGATGCGCGCACAATACTCTCCGGTGCAGGAGTATACTCCCCAACGCTGGAGAGTATACTCCTGCACCGGAGAGTATTGCGCGCGCACGCGTATTATGCGCGCGCATCATACTCGTGTTACCGGGAGTAATCGCTCGAACACAGCCTGATAGAATCATGCTATGGAAAGATACAGGTTCACATGTAAATGGTGACAAGTTATATTACATGTACAATCCACCATGCCAGTGATATCAGACACAAACACACTACGAATGACACAAAGATCTCAAAAGTATTCAAGACTTTGAAAGTATTTCAACCCTTGGGCAAAAATACAATCAAATTTCTGCCTTTAGAAGTTTTGCGGTATTATTTGTGAATCACTCTCCATTGTAACACACTGATAAAGAAAAGAAGGATCACACTACTTTCACAATTGACTACTACATTACTACCTGGGTCAATCCATCAAATTTGAGGCATGATTTGTAACAGTGTCCATTATTAATCAGGTGCTGTGCATACATGTACAAACATGTACCATGGACATTCTCCAACATTTATCAATTAGGCCCCCCAAAAAAAATGGTTGTGTTGCCCTCAACTGGAAAAATACAAATTTTGGGTCGGTCGGTCGATTGATTTATTTTTTTATTTTGGCAGACTTTCAAACATTTATGAATAAATACAGGATGTATGGTCACCAGGGCTTATAAATCAACGGTCTTGGGTCGTTTTGAGGAGACACGCTTTTTTACTGCTAAATCTTACACTTTCTGTCAAAAATTGTGAGTTTTTATACTTTAGGACTCAGAGAACAAAAAAAACAAAAAAAAAACCCGACCCAAAGTTTTGGCATTTTACGGTCGGTCGCTGAGGGCAACACAAAAATTTTTTTTAGGCCTTATCGCTAACTCAGCTTAGTCAGCTGGCATAGAAATTTCACGCTAACAAACAGTACAGTTGTAAGTACATGTATAGAGTGCCAAATTCTGCAGTAAGCCGAGGCATGAAATTATAACCCTGATGGACTGACCCAGTATTTTCATGGTCACAAGTGAATAAATTATTTCCATAATGGAGCTGCTAAGCGTCAGAAACACGCTAAGCACAGTAAGTTTCCTGATATTACGCACACACAGGCTGGGGCTAATTTCATGGAGCTGTTAGGCAAATTTTAAAAATTTTGCAAAGCAGAGAAATGTCTAGCTTAGCAAGAAACGGGTCACTAGCAAATGTTGCATGCAATTGCCATGCCGAGTAAAAACATTGATGAATTTACAAATTTTGTAGGTCACGTGCATCACATGGTATGGAATTGTGACAGAAAAAACAACAACATTTTTTTCAGCCGTTTATTATTTTTCAAAGATCATTGCCCAGTTTAAGGATGACAGATGACTTGACGGTAAAAACAATCGAATTTCTTAATAAAGATGATAAAGAAAGGTGTGCGGAGATACCATAGACGTGTGGTTCTGAAAAGAACCGGTGAGAAGTTTGATCTCGACGTTCTGAGGAGAGTGTGTGCCGTGAAGCGAGACGTCCGTGCATTATAATCCTATACAAAATTGAATTTCTGTTTTGCAATGTTTGCGTTATTAAAGTGAATGGTTTCATGGCTTTTGACTGGTATTAAAAACAAAGATAATTGACAACTTGGGACACCGCCAACATAGGGCTGGATAGCTCAGTTGGTAGAGGACTAATGCAATTTTCCAGGGGTCGCAGGTTCGAATCCCACTCCAGTCAATCTTTCTTTGTTCACCTTCCTATGACTAAAAATCAATCCAGTCAGTTTCCGTTTTAATTGGTTATTTGTTGATTTAAAAACTGCTTTCCAGTTTTTCAGAGATTCCAAAAAGATGTTTTGCTTTCATTTGAAATCTCAGCTCAAAATAATGACCAAAGAATATTTGACAGTCAATTTAAAAACAATCGAGAGCATGCAACATATTTTCCAGGTCTTTCTTATCAGCGAATCAGAATTTAAAGTCCATTAAAAGAAACATTCAAACAAATGAAGAGTAATTAACTTTCTGACAATAGAAATTTTAGATTGTTTTGTGTTTTAAAAGTTTCACAAACAAATTATTTCTTTACACTTAATAAAGGAAATTGTGGGCAATGAATCTCCAAGCAAAAACTTTTTTTCGTGCTAAGCAAATTTTTTTTGTTTGTCACTCAACAGCTCCAATCCATGGATTAGCACCGTTATATTGATCATCTCGGTTTGAGGAGAGAAACTTAAATACTGGTTTGGACCAGCCACTGAAAAGCCGGGCCAGGCCTGGGCTGTGCTCAGGCTCTAAGGCTGATTGATCCAAATTTTTTATCATGGGCAGTATTCATTTGGAGCTGAGCATCTCCTTCTGCATCTTAAGCCCCTTTCACACTGGGACTTGCATACAGTTGAGTAGCAATTATGCTGCCCTACGCAATTTCTTTGCTAGTTTATGCTGGCTTACATGTATGTAACAATATGCCGAGCAAGATGGACGTGTACTCTCGGTGTGGCGTAAAGCACTGGGCACCGGAAGTGTATGCTACTGTACGCCATGCCTACGCATTAGTACGCTCCCCTACGTCTGTTATACGCAATCCTACGCGTCTGTACGCTGATTTTATTATGCTGATAGGTACGCGCGCGGTGCCTATGCACAGGGTAGGCAACCATACGCCATTGCACTATGCATATCTACGTAAGTAACCCCACCTTGAGTACACAGTCTTATTTCGGCGTAACCGATACACAACACTACGCAACTCTAGGGTAGGCCTTGTGTGAAAGAGGCTTTAGACTTGATGCGTGTAGGACTTAAGTCCGACTAGACCATCCAGAAGCCTGGCTTTATTAATTTAAAACAGCTCTACCATATTGAAGTTCACGGCTGACAGAAAGAGGGCTTCTGGGGTCGATTTCACCAAACTCTTCATAACTTACTATCAATCGTAGGACTTTTGATGCATTGAAGTCCTACGTGGGATAGGCTCCCTACGATGGGTCATCCTTCGTAACTCGAGTTATGATCGATCGTAGGGCTTCGTGAAATCGACCCCCGGTCTGATAACCCAAGGTCTGAGGGAGGCTTTTCAACGGCTAGGCCCGACCAGTATTAAAGTTTCTGCCGAACAATATCGAACAGCTTTGCAGCTCCAACAAACGAAGATGTGTTCACACACAAGTTTTATACTTACTTGGGTCAGCTATATTGGGGAATAAAGTCCCAAGGGTCGGCAAGGATCAAAAACAAGCAATACAATGTCAATAAACAAGGAAAGTTCGTTGTCTTGTCCTTACAACATTTAAAGGTTTTTAAAGGTACAGTACAGGATTGGTAACATACCCAAACAGAAATGTTCACAGATTTACGTATAACTTACAGGGTATGAAGATAGTGCTGGTAGAAACATACCGTTAAAATATTTACAGCTGAAATGCTGTATTTATCAAGACAATTAGTCAAACAACAGCCGAAAAAAGTTTTGATCTCAGGGTAAAATCAAAACTCCTGTGAATAGATTTGAAAATAACGTGAGCGTTTTTCACAGATTTCTACAGTTTCCGATGATGACATGAGCTGAACATTTCACAGGGTTTGTTTTTGTTCCATGACAAATCAAATTATGAACAGTCTGCAGCTGCTCTGTCACCTTTACCAATCCTGTATTACGCCTTTAAGGTTAGTTAACCACTTTCGTCAAACGTTTTACTTGCTCAACCCCAAGTCATTACAAAAAGGCATGTTTTGTTTAAGCCTGAAATTCGGGTCTTGACTGGTAAGGAAAAAAAATAATACTAGACTTGAAAAGGGAGTGATTTCGAACAAAAAGAGAGTTGTAAACTTGACGTTCCATCTAGTTTGCTTTTAAAAGCTTTTTTTGGAAACTTTTGAATCAGCCTGACTGAATTCTCTGACAAGATAGCCAGAACATCTTTCTCCTAAGATGCCATCTCGACAACTGCGCATTCAATGTTGATGTCTCTTCACAACAATGCTTCTTCTTTGCTCAAAAGAGGAACTTAACGGCCTGAACGTTGAGTTTAAAACCCAGCTTCTTTTTGTTTAGAACCACTCTCCTTGATACAGCGAACCTTCTAACAATGATTCGGTACTTACATGCCGTCGCCCAGCTTGATGCGGTTTTACTCTTGATGCCCGCGACGTCTACACTTGCTGATTTTCTCAAGGCTGGCATGGTAGACGACAGCTCCTGTTTATCAAAATGAAACAGCCACGAGTCCAAAATGATGAGTTGATATGTAAGGGAGAGAGAATTTAAAGGCCTTTTCACATCACAACGCTAAAATGGGCTTTAAGACATCCGAACAGTCTTTCTTAACCACATCTGGTTTAGCTTGACCCTTTGTAGTATCGACGCAAATGGGTTTGGGATGAAATGTTTACCTCCAGCTGTGATCGCAACTTGGTAATAGACCTTTTTCAGTCTCCAGAGTACTGTGTCTGAACATAGCTTAAATGTTACTCAGGTGACCGAAAAAAGGTCTACACTTTGCGGTCACAGCGGGAGGTAAACATTTCCTCCTAAAACCCCTTGTGTCCATACTACAACTAGGGTTAAACTGAAAAAGGTCTATCTCTAGTGTTTAGAGGTCACTTGTCTCGCATAACGCCGAAACCAAACTTCCATTAATTACGTTAATTCACAAGAAGTAACATACATCATGCATCCGCTCGCAGGTCAAGCTGACTGGAAGTGGTTGAGATAGACCGTTCAGATGTCTTAAGGCACACTTAGACCCGGTCTACGTAGTCTAGACCGACCCCTCCTTGGTGGTCTAAGTTTTTCGAAGATAGACCAGTTTTTAGCACCCAAAACAGTCTGTCGTAGACTGTTCAGACACAAATAGCTAGAACCCTTTTCGGTTTAAACCAAGGATAGACCACTTTTAGTACTGTGTCTGAACGCCCACAGTGACTGTTAAGCTCAATGACAGGACAGTGGAGTTTAACATACCGTCTTGGGAGTCTTCTCATCGAAACGTTGAAGAACCTTGAGAAGATAGGGAATTGGCTCGTTAGGGAGATGCTTAATTAACCTGGCCATCAGATCCTGCAGTGGTTAAAACAGAGTAAATAATCATGCTTAGAGATTAGACTACATATACAGCGAGCAAGCGTCTATCACAATGCGTGCAGATTTCCTGATTATTATTATGCAAGCCAAGCACTGACCTCTAGGTTTTGACCAATCAATATCCTCGGCCTCTGTCACGATCCAGACAGAACGCAAGGGGGTTACCTCAGTTTAGTACACTCAGGGTAGCTGGTACCCAGCTTCTTTCTACAGTAAACTAACTTACCTAAATACGACTGGGTCTCGGTACCAGCTAACCTGAGTGTACTAAACTGAGGTAACGCCAACGCAAGATACAAACTTCAACTTTTGATAGGGCTATCTTAAAAAGTAAAGTAAACATTGTAATTTTTTTGTTCCCTTTTGAAATTTGCTGATAGGCCTAGTACTTAAACTTATTGATCTGAAAATACTTCTAACAATATTTTCAGACAGGAAATAAAATAAAGGCCTAATGCATTTTTTAGTGATGAAAACATTTAAGGCACAAGGATTATTTGGCGATTGTGGGTTGACGGGATCCCAAAACACATTGATTTTTTTGGCTCTGAACTAACTTCTACTCCTCAAAAATGATACTTTTGACTTTCAGCAAATGTTTGAAGAAATTTGTTTAACATTTCAGGGTTAAAATTCAATTTTCTTACGCCCTTCTTTTAAACTTTAAAACAGACCGTCTGATCGTGTGAGGCCATTTTGTCTGGTCTGGTTAGTCTAGTGCCCAGACCCAACAGATCAAGAGTCCTCAAAATGTCAGAGTGGAAACCAGACTATTCTCGTCTGCGGCCGTCCGTGCGGCGGTGAAATGTTACAATCTTGGTTACCATTTTTACCCCATAATTTCCCTCAAAATTCAAAGCCCTGCCCTCTTTCCAAAAATTTAACCTTGGTAAAACTAATATAGAGGAGGAGACCAACAAAGTATATGTAGGTTAGTTACTTTTCAAAACGTAGTTTCCTTTCCTTTATAGTTTTAGGACCCGTCAACCCACAATCCCCTTATTTTCATGCAGACCCCCATATTTTCCTTCAAAAATCAAAGCCATGCCTTCTTTCCACAAATTAAACCAAAAATAAAGAATGACATCACAAATGGTCAACATATTTAGGTGAGTTAGTTTACTATAGAAGCCATGTCTTACCATCCCTGTGGACTAAAAGCACAATAACCCCATTAAATTTAAAACTAAAAAAAGTAAAACGAAATGTGGAGGAAGGTTAGGGCGATGTCAAATTCTCACGATATGGGTGCAGTGTATAATTACATACGATGAAAATTCTGACAAGTGACTTTCGATTTAGGCTAATTTGTTTTGTTTTATGATGCCTAAATTTGTCAGAGTCTATTTTACCTCAAAAAGGGCGCTTATGCGATGCTTCTCCAGATACGACTGCACTCTTTGCTGGCTCGACATCTTGATGGTATTCACTGACCAAAATTTACAAGGGCGAAGTACAAATTTTGATGCAGTTTGCAGAAAGATCCAGCCCACGTACAGACGTATGTTTTGATTTACGTACGTACGTACAGTTATGGTATGGCTTAGTGCAAGTGCACAATGTTGCGGCTACGACTTAGCAGCAAATAGCACACAAGTGTACGGAGAAAGTAACGGCTACAGTCTGTAATCAGTCTATGGCTTGCCCAATTATATGATAGAGGGCGCTGTTGCAAATTGTCAAATAATCATCTCCTCGTAAAATGGTCCTAAGAGGGCGCTAGACACCAAACCAAAACAAATTGGTTGTTTGTAAACAACCTTGAAACGCAGTGGGAAAGCCGGTCGGGATAGGACCATTATTTTGTTAAATTTTTCCGTGATCAAAGTACATTAGTGTTACACAAATAGTGCCGAGTTAATCATTGCACGATTTTATTTTCAGTGGACCAGATTATTTTTGAAGAAGGTCACCACCCCTTTCGGATCAAATCTGAATTAGTTTTTCGGCTTTCAATTTAATACATGTCCAAGAAGTCTAACTAGCAAAGTACAACGCTGCAGACTGCATTATTTTGTACCTCATTTTCGGCCGAATTCTCTTTTGCTCCGAGACTGACAATGGCCGGTGAACCATGTTCTGGCGAAGCTGGGAAAGCATCACTACCACCCAGGGTTTGTAAATTATCATTTCATATTATTCGATTGAAAAGACAAAGATTGGTTAAACTTTATCAATCCAGCTAGTTGGAAATAGTTGAAAAGTTGACCTCAATTGTTTTAGTTGTACTTGTACATGTATTATTATTAAGTCCTCGCTGTATAGACCGATCCGATGGCATGATATACTGTCCGCCATTACTGGTGTGTCCCCGCCTGCCTTTTGTCCGGCAACAAAAGGATTTACGCTCCACCGCACTCTATAATTGCAGGATGTACGTCCCATGATTAGAGGATATACACCCTGCAATATAGAGTGCGGCGGACGTAAATTCTTTTGTTGCCGGACAAAATATGGGCGGGGACACACCAGCAATGGCGGGTGTTTCCTACCTCCATGGTCGCGCCGCGCCGTCCGATCGGTGTATACACACACATATATACTCACACACAGTTAGGCTCTATGTCTATCCTGAAACACAGTCTACTCGAGGCCACAGACTAGGGCTCTAAGTTCCCCCACCCCTACTTCAGAAAATTAAACAAAACCAAATTGGTCCACGTCAACCTTTTTTTATTGGCACATCTATTAATGAGCATAAGTAAGTCTTATTTTGTGGGATGAGATTGAGAATTTTTTTTCAGAATTTTAGTGTTGGAAAATAACTTTGGAAAATAAATTTGAAGATTTTTTGTTTGACCACCGAAAAATTCTTTGAATTCTTTGAAATTCTTCAAAGTCCTTTGCAGAATGTCTTTCCATTTAATTTGTTTTATTTTGGTTTATGTCGGTTTGTACAGGTTGAACTACACATTCATCTAGAGGGCGCTTGTCGGACAGCAACAGTATGGGAACTGGCCAAGTACGATACTTTATTACCAGCCTGATAATGCTGTGTTTGGAATATGGCAAAAAATTCCAGCCGTGTGGTGTGGCACGATGTTCTTATTTTAAAAGCAAGTTCAAGACCTCTGTGGAATTTCACAGGTTGTGGGTTCGACCTCAGCCATGGTGATTGTGGGCCTTGTATCTCATTCTCTGAGCTTTAATTGCTCTTTTCCACTCCGGAGTTGAATGGGTACCTGTGAGGGTGCAGTTGGTTGTTCAAAATAACCTTTGGAAAGAATTCCACCGACGGCCATTACGGAAAAAGGGTTATATCTTCTAAGAGTTAACTTAGTGGTACAATATGATGAACTTCAATCTCAGCTGTGTAAAACTAGGGTAGCATATCTGAAAAGTGAGTTTTACAAGGTTTTTTTTACCTACAATGATACGCTTTGAATGCAGTGGCAGCCATTTTTTCAAAACGTCCTCTGTCGGTTCCAAAGGGTTTGTGCACAAGTGATGGTCGTCAGTGGAATTCTTCCCAAACCCTTCGTGCTTTTAATAGTGATATCTCAGGTTGCATCTGCCCCAGGGGGCTGAGGAATGTTCTAAGTAAATGTGATGGCGTTTATAGGGTGATGTTTCGTCGTGCCGTTACTGAGTCCACATTGTTGCGATAATTGATTCCTAGGTAACGCTTCATGTCATTGTAATCTTAACCCAGAAATTGATTTTACTTTCTCCAGAAAACGAGGTGTGAAAGTTCCGGGAGTCAGTGCCGAGGATCTTGGCCAAATTATCAACGGATTCGAGAGGGGAAATCTCATCAATTTCTTGGAAGTTTTCAGGATTTTCATGCCGGCCTTTGTGTAAGTAGTAGGCCCTATATTCATTTCAAAAGTGAATCAGGGACCAATTTCATGAAGCACTATTAGACTGATCTTATTAAGTGTGAATTCATCTTAATTGCTAAGCAACATGTGATGTCACAATACAAATCACTATGGTGATACTGACAACTCATCTTAAGATTAATCTTAGTGTTTGGTGAATATCCAGCACTGGGGTCTATTTCGCGAAGCACTAAGATGGATCTTCAAATCATGAATCAAATTTTAGTTGCTAAGCAAAGTGTGATGTCACAATATGAATCACTATGGTAACAGCGACATTTCGAGGACCATCAAATTTCTGCGTAAGTTGAAAATGGACAGAATTATTGAAGATATTTCCTTGCCGTTCCATTTAGGGCCGATAAGGATGCCATCCGTCGCATCACTTACGAGTTGTGCGAGGACAAAGCTAAAGAGGGCGTCGTGTACTTTGAGCTGCGCTTCAGCCCACATCTAACGGGGAACCAGCCGACGTCCATGTTGTTTGATAACGGCATCAAGGAGCAGTTGAGTCCCCGGGAAGCGCTTGCGAGCGTAGCAGAAGGACTTGAGGCCGGAAAGCGGGATTTCGGCATCAAATCTCGTGTGATACTCTGCGTAATGAAACGAGAACCAGGTTAGGGACGTCTAGAGTGTTTTCAATTTCATCTCCTCAACTTTCAACGCTTGTTGTTTTTAGAATCCTGCATACAACTTGGTTCAAAAGCCTCTATATAGACCTTGTTCACGGTGCATCCATCCTACATTCGAAGCAGTGCAATTAAAACGAGGCTTGGATTCAAAGTAGTCTGGTACTCGTTTTCTTTTTTAGAATTGGTGTTATCTTTTCCAATGGGTATACAAGGAAGGTGACAAGATGGATGCGCCGTGAATAAGGCCTATAACTGGCAACCAGGTGTCTTTTCAGTGCTTCATTATGTTATAGAAGAACTCCAATGGCTTTGTAAAAATGGAAGGGACACCACTCTAATAACGTTTTTTTAGGATCAATCCTCAAACCCTGCAATTCTGCCGATCATTCTGGGGTCGATTTCACCAAACTCATCGTAACTTACTATCAATCGTAGGACTAGTAATGCATTGCAGCCCTACCTATGGGTTTAATATCCTTCGCAATCTTGAGTTATGATCGATCGCAGGGCTTCGTGAAATCGACACCTGAATCGATGGTAGCTATATAACCTCCGCCTAAACTAGCTTTGCAGTGCTTTTCAATTAGTCGTCTGTAATTCGCTGATGCTACATTGTCTCGTTTTATTAACAGCCTGGGCAACGGAATGCCTCCAGCTTTGCAAGGACTTCAGTCCGCTGGTCGTTGCCATGGATATCGGAGGAGAGGAAAATGTTCCTCTGCACAGTGAGACCATCAGAGTGTTCCAGGTACGTAACCTGCTGGTTATTATTGGCTTTGCACCAGGGTTGTTCATCTCATTATGCTAGAGTCCTTGATTTGACTGTGGCTGTGGCTTCGGCTTCGGCTTCGGCTTTGGCTTTGGCTGTGGCTTCGGCTGTGGCTGTGGCTGTGGCTGTGGCTGTGGCTGTGGCTGTGGCTGTGGCTTTGACTATGGCTGTTGCTCTGGCTTCGGCTGTGACTTTGTCTCTCACTGTGGCTGTGACTTTGGCCGTGGCTTTGCCTCTGTCACCCTAATGAGGATCATACAGTTTGTTGCTCTTCATTGATGACGGAGCTCTGTTTTTTTTTGGTTTTTTTTGGGGGGGAAGGGGGTTTAAATCGGAGCATCTACTTTCAAGCCGTAGCCAAAAGCCTCCATTTTTTATTCTTGTTTCTTAAAAAAATGTATTCGGCCATTGTTTCAGGCCTTTCATCATGTATTCAGCCAAAGTAGACATTTTCAAAGATATGCAGGGGATATGCATGGTACATCTCGAGTTCTGATCAGTGTGCATTGGAGGTCTTAAACAGCCTCTGTCAGAGCTAGCATCTCTCTCAACAGAGTTCAGATTCATTTTGTACCTTAAAGACCTGATTCAGTTTTTGTGTCAACACTCGACACCGGTCCTAGCAGAGCTTAACGTCGTATCTTTGTTTTGTTTGATCAATTTGACGTTGGTTTAGGAGGCAGAGCGTTGCGGTTTCCATCGTACCATACATGCTGGTGAGGACGGTCCTGCTATTCATGTGAAAGAAGCCATTGAGATACTGAAGGCAGAGAGGATTGGACATGGGTATCATGTACTGGAAGATGAGGAGATCTATCAGGTGGGTCGGGGGTCAGGTGAATGAAAGGTGGGTGTGGCTGGCTTTGGGCGTGGTGGTTGATGTACGTGTGCCTGGCAGGTGTGGCTTTTTAAGCTTGCCTGGATGGTGTGGCTGTGAGGTTGAGTTTTCGTTGATGGGCTAGTTTAGAGTGCCTGATGGGTGTGGCTAATGGGTTGGGTTAATAGGGTGCATGGTGGGTGTGGCTGATGGGCTAGGTTAGAGTGCCTGATGGGTGTGGCTGATGGGTTGGGTTAGGGTGCATGGTGGCCGGGTGTGGCTGATGGGCTAGTTTAGAGTGCCTGATGGGTGTGGCTGATGGGTTGGGTTAATAGGGTGCATGGTGGGTGTGGCTGATGGGCTAGGTTAGAGTGCCTGATGGGTGTGGCTGATGGGTTGGGTTAGGGTGCATGGTGGGTGTGGCTGGTGGGCTAGTTTAGAGTGCCTGATGGTGTGGCTGATGGGTTGGGTTAGGGTGCCAGGTGTGTGTGGCTGACGGGTTGGGTTATGGTGCATGATGGGTGTGACCGACTGGCTGAGATAAGCTGGGTGTCAGGTGGGCGTGGCTAATACGCTCATACCAGATACCTTATGATACTGGAATGAATTAAATGGAATGATTTTATTATTTATAAGTACATGTAGGTACCTCTTTGGTGTTGCGCTCTTTGAAACATTACGAACATGGAGGAAGGGGTATAGATGCACACTCTGTCTGTGAATTTGACATTTTGAAGAGTTGTCAACCAAATGATAGACATTTTCCACAATTTTGATTTCGAACCTGCAGATGATAAAAGACAAGAATATCCACTTGGAGGTATGCCCAACATCCAGCATATACACTGGCTCATGCAAACCAGACTTCAGCATACACCCCGCTGTACGGTAAGAACAAAATCACAAATATTCGAATGATTTTAGTCGGGAGATAGATAATAGGCATTAATATTCATGATTAATTGCGGTACCCGCTGCGATATTGGATTCGATTCAACCCGCTGACCCCAGCTAGCTCAGTGGCCTAGCGGTATGGCACCTGCACTAGTAAGTAGGAGGTCGTGGGTTCGAATCCCACCTGAGCCAGTGCATGGTTTGTTCATGTGCACTTAACAAGCACTGAGTACACTGTATACAGTGCTCATCCATGTTGGTGAAGGGCAAGCCTAATTTGGAGAAGAATAAAATCACCAGTCACAGAATCGAAAGGACTTTTCACACTGTTCAAAATCTCAGGGTTAGAACCTGATCAAACCCCAAGATTTTTTTCCCCAACCTTTTACACACTTAGAAAGATTCAACCCTGAGTTAATCCGGGTAGGACGGCCTAAACCGGATCGAAATCAACCCTGTTAGGGAGCAGGGTTGAAAAATCTCAACCCGCTTCCAAACTGAATTTTGCACCGTGATCTGTGTCGTATGAGCCGGTTCACCAAAAGTATAGTGTGAACGATGCTTGTCTTCAATTCGGATGAAAAACTTGTCAGGCTGAACCGAGCCGGATCCGGGTTGGTTTCAACACGGACGACACTTTTCTAATCATGCCAAAGTTTTGCGTATATCTTAAATGATCCTTGGAATATAGCAGTATGTGCGTGGTTTCATTGGCTTCTGACTGCCAACCGAACAAAGATAATTGACTATTCGGTACACCGCCAACATATAAGCTCAGTTGGTAGAGCGACATTACGGTATTCCAGGAGTTGCTGGTTCGAATCCGTTCCAGTCAATTTTTCTTTGTTCACCTTACCATCCCAAAGTAAGGATAGCTAGACTGCAATTTGGTTTTCATTTTTTGATCTTTCTCTTTTTGTTTTGTGAATTTTGATTCCGTTGCCTAGGTTTACAAAGGACAAAATCAACTATTCACTGAACACCGATGATCCTGGTATATTCCAGAATACTATCAACGATGAGTTTGATATCGCCAAGAAGTATTTCGGGTTGACTGATGAACAGGCTGTGCAAGTGGTAAGAATAATTACACGATCAATCGGCACAATTTCATAATTACAGCGTGCACGGTTGAGCAATAACCATTTGCGTGTTAAATCTGAATAGTATCTGGTACACAGACTTCTTTCATTGCATATAAAGACCCCCATGCAGTTTGAATTTCCCAGACTAAACACTCTATTGCTATATCACATGATTTTTCATGCTTAAGCAAATTTTGTGCTTAAGCAGCTCTATGAAATTGGCCCCAGTGCATTAGTGCAAGACGTCTGTTTTGTCAATAAGCAAAAGCTTGCCCCGAATCATGTGATACATAGTAACAGTATCTTCTAATAGTCTGGAGAATTCAGGTTTTTTTAATTGCCTTGGGCCCAATTTCATGGAATCCGTTACCGATAGCAAAAATTCTTCGCTTACGGTAGCAGACTTTCTTTGGTTACGGTTAGCATATTCCACGGAAGAGTTTCCTTTTTGGTAACGGTATAAGCAAGGAATTTGTGCAGAATGCATACGACAGCCCGTTAGCAGAAAATGATCACAGTTACCCTAGAAATTCTTCGCTAACCGAAAGTCTTGCTTACGGATTCCATGAAATAGATTTCACGCTTAGCAGTGCCCGTAAGCACAAAAATAGGCTGTAACGGATTCCATTAAATTTGGCCCTAGTCACATGATTACACAAGTTCTCCATTTTCGTTGACAGACACTGAATGCTGCTCGTGCTTCCTTCCTACCTGACTGCGAAAAGAACGAACTCATCCAACAGTTGAGGGCAGCATTCAATCTCACCGACGAATGAGGGAAAAAAGTGAAAGAACGAAAGATGAATCTTGGTTTTAAAAATACGCTAAATATATGGCTTATACACCGATCCAACGGCGCCACCATGGAGGTAGGAATCACCCGCCATTACTGCAGTGTCCCCGCCCGTATTTTGTCCGGCAATAAAAGAATTTACGTCCGCCGCACTCTATCCTGCAGAGTGTATGTCCCCTAATCATGGGACATACACCCTGCAATTATAGAGTGCGGCGGAGCGTAAATGCTTTTGTTGCCGGACAAAAGGCAGGTGGGGACACTGCAGTAATGGCGGATAGTATATCGTGCCGTCAGATCGGTCTCTACACAAATTGCTTGCCGTTGGCTTCATCATAGCAAAGCATCATGCTTAAGGACACAGGCTGTACTATCCTAAATATATATATATTTATATACGTACATGTATATATATGCAATTTAATGAATAATTTACTCAATATGTGGTAAAATGAAATATAATAATCATGCCGTCTGGTGAAAAAAAGAAAAGAAAATTATCATTGTGCAAGGAAAAATTTATTTTCAATAAAATAACAATTATAGTGCGTTTAAATAAATATTTGCGGAGTCACTAGGACATATTGCAATCTTCAGCTTTTCTAAGAGTGTTTGGGTTTTTTGTGCGATTAATTTGTTTGAAGTGGACACACATATTGTTTATTGATGCCATTCCAGAATTAGGAAAAATATTTATTACTTCGTAGTCTTGTCTGCCCGAGTGTGAAAACGTGGCGGTGACTTTACAAGCGATTTCAGGCAACTTTACTAAAAATTAGTGTGTGTTGTTTGTAAGGAGGAAATGCTCTGGACATTAAAGTGTATATTTTCTTTAAGGCAAGCAACAACTTAATTTCCCTCGGATCAGCTGATTTCCTTGTCACAATCATGCATTTAAAATTAGAGAAACACTGCACAAAGTCTTGTAATGATTGAAATTTCCTTTCCTTTTTAAAGTCTGAAGTGCATGCCTGTTTTTATATGTGTCACTTTTTGATAATGATATACATTCATGACATTGCTAAAGCCTGCCGCACACGAGAGCCAAGTGCTTACGCCAGAGTTCATTCGTGAATCTTGGCGTACGCACTTGGCGCTCGTGTGCGGTGAAAAAAGCTCAAGATATCAACGCCACTGACGCTGCGGTAAATATCTAACGTGTTTGATAATTTGCGGCCACATGCGCGATACCGGTGTCTGCAGCGCAGATAGCTTTCGTTCACCGCACACGGTACAGCTGTTGTCACTAATGACCAAATTTATCAAACACGTTAGATATTTGCTGCAGCGCAAGTGGCGCTGAAATCTTGGGTTTTTTTTCACGGCACACGAGGGCCAAGTGCGTACGCCAAGGTTCACGAATGAACTTTGGCGTAAGCACTTGGCTCTTGTGTGTGGCAGGCTTTAGCTGTTGAAGTGAACAGAAAGATTTGGGTGTTTTAATTTATAATTAGGCAACATAGAAAACTTACATGACTCTCAAATTGTAAAGCTGGGATGAAATTAAGTTAATCATCGATTGTAGGTGGTTTTTGGAAAACAAAATGACTAAATTTGTTCCTTTAAGTTCCTTTTAGTGTCTTTCTTTTTGTATTCATATAATAGGGCTCCGTGCTCGTGACATCACATTCAGAAGTTCGGACAAACAAGTCGCGCGTGGCCCCATTAACTTACACGTAAACATTGTGCAAATTGTCCGAACATCCAGGCAACTATAGCTGTCGATAACAAAGGCCGTATTCTATAAATAGCTCGAGCACGGAGCCCTATTAAGGTAATTGGTTTTGCGGGAACATCACGGGACATTAATTATACTCTTTTATGAGTTTGGGTGGCTCTGACCGTGAAATAGCTTTTGTAGTTATGGTAGGAATTTCGTAGGATACAAGTACTTTCATAACCATACTATACAGTGTGTTGATAGCTTGTTTTAGTACACTTTTGCTTTTGTTTTGGAGGGAATTTGCATCATTCTTTAGTTAAGAGTCCAAATAAATATCAGGCTTTTTGTAGTTGCTTGTATTTAAATTAAATCAATTAATTGAAAAGTGAATGAAGAATAATTGACTAGAGCGGGATTCAAACTAGTGACCACTGGAACACTGTATCGGTACAGCATTCCAGGGGTTGGTCACTGGTTCGAATCCCACTTCAGTCAGATTTTCTTTGTTCACTTTACATTGACTTAAAATTGATTTAGTAAGTCTCCCTAATTTTGGTCATTTGTTGATAAAAAAAATATTATCCTTAATAAATAGGCCATATATGGAAGCTATATACATGTACTTGGAGGTTTACTATAATCCAATTTGGGAAAGTGCTTTAAAATTATTGCTAAATGCATAATTAATGACTATATAAATTAATATTTGTATGCAAGTGCTTAATTTTGACCAAAAAGTTACCAAATGTATACTACGCCCCCAAAAAAGTCCCCCTTGGAACCCATCCACGCAACAATAGCGTGTGACGTCACCTACAGAACTATATACCTCGCACCACAGTATACTGCCTGGCGTTCTGCATGTGACCTAAGCAAGGTTTTTCGTCAGGGAAAGTGGCTTGCTAAATTATGCATCCAAAAATACCTCTTCATTTACAGTTTTTTAGCACAAACAATGATAGACAGGTTGAGTTTTATATAAAATACAGATGTATTTTACTTCATATGAGTTTTGATTACATTAAAACTTAAATGTGCACCGATAATTCTCCAAATGATATTTTCATAAATAATCAACGCACAAACATCTTTAAACACTAGCGAACGTTTTGTTTGTATGAAAAGGCTGTCTTTCTTTAAAGGTAGTATCATACATTGGTTTTTGTCAAAGAAATACAGATTCATGGGCAAAAATATCAAGGACGATACAGTAACAGTCATCTGTGAAAATTTCAGTCCCATACGTTGCTCACTTTTTGAGAAAACAGTGAAAAACAGCCACAGTATTTCTTAAGTGTTTTCTCTTTTATTTTTGATCTTTTAAAAGATCAAAAAGATTTTTGGTCGTTGTTTTACTTATTTCTTGATAAATACACCAATTCTGGTGGACAAATTTTAACGGTATGTTTCTACCACCACCATCTTCATACCCTGTAAGTTATACGTTATCTGTGAACATTTCTGTTTTGGTGTCTAACCAAAGTATGATACAACCTTTAAACTGGAGAAATAAAGGACATACCATTTGCTGTAATTCAGAATACCGGATGTTTGTGGTCATGTGTGCTTTCCTCTCTCCTGCAGTTTGTTGCTTGATTGGTAGTCTCCGTCGGACTTCTTGTCTGTGGTGATCGTTTAAAGATAAATACATGATTGGTAAAGGTCACAGAACAGCACTCGCACTTTGTCTGATCAAACATGTACATGAAATATTAAACCTGTGAACATTTTAGCTCAAAGTCACGAGAAAGTAGCAAAAACCCGACTCAATTCTTCTCATAAAACATGAAGAATGGTTTTGATCTTACCCCGAGATCAAAACTGTTTTCGTGTCTTTGTTTGACTAATTTCTGGATAAATACACCATTTCAGGTGGAAATATTTTAATGGTATGTTTCTACCATCTTCATACCCTGAAAGTTATACGTAACTTTCTTCTACAACTGAAGAACAGATATTTTACTTACTTTGTCGAAAGAGGAACTTGTAGTGTTTACTGTTAAAACTCTTGGATGCAGCACAACCCCAATATACAACCAAATAAAACATAAGTGATGGCTCTACCACTTCTTGAGTTTAAATGGTTACCTTTTATTTAAAACTGCTTCATTGGTTTAAAAACACAAAATCTGGGTTGGTAGTGGTACTTATCAAGATCTTAAAAACTTTTTTTGAGATTTATCATTTCGTCGAACAAGATAGGGTTATTTTGCCTAAATTTTACAGGCTGAGCTTAATAATAGACCATACCGTTATGTGGATCGGTTTGCGGAAACACCATGTACATGTAAGAATCGTTCGTACTTCTATTTCGTTCGCACTTCTCGCAATTATCATTGTAATTGTGAGAAGTGCGAACAAAACAGAAGTATGAACGAAATAGAAGTGCGAAGTACGAACGTGTTTACGCAAACCGATCCACATACCAATTATCACCATGCAAAGCCTCAAATCTTTCCTAGACCATACTTATGTTTTTGATTTTTGACAGAAATCGTGGAATTTTGCATATTGGATAAAATTTGAAAGTTAACAGAGTTTCATGAATGGTTAACAGCCAAACACCGAGTGAGCGGTGTAACCGGGAACTTCCAAATTTAGAGAAGGACTCGGCACCCGGATGAAATTGAATCTGTAGGCCTATTGATAATTTAAAGCCCTTTTTTTAAGTTATGGTCGAAACAGGTGGAAAGATGGTACCATATTGTTGTGGCCAGCACAACGTGATATCGATCCTCACAAAATTTGTATCAGTCATAACGTGAACACGTAAACGAGACCAAAGATTCATCTTGAATCACTCAAATCTGTCAAAAAAATTGCTCCAATTTGGAATTTGGTTGAAAAATAACTGAAGTGCCCAAATAAAAATCCCCGTACCACGTTCTAGTTGTTACAGATTACATAATGGGATATTTTTTTTACCTTTACATACGGATTGGGTTAGGTTTAGGCTAAAATAAATAAAAAAATACTTCTTGGAGGTAAATTATACTTGTTACAATGTATTGTTATTCTTCGGTTATTAAAATTTTGTTCTAGTCAAAAACCACAACTTCAGACCAAGCTTCGACGACCAATGTTTCCAATTTACAATGAGGATTAATTAGTTTAATATCAAAACATCTTTTAAAAAGTATTTTTTTTTCAAACTACGCTTCTTACAGTGCCTTATACCAAGACACAATTCAGTTTAAGAACACTGCGAGGAATGAATAATGTTAATTTAAAGCCCATAGTCGACATAAATGTCGCCCCCACATGGCAAAACTTGTTGGCTACATGTTTAATGGCCGATTCCAGATTTAAGAGATGTCACTGTTTAATTTTCTTGCAAGAACTCTCAATAATTATCCATTGTCGTTATTTCTTGGATTGTTGTAGGTTTTGTCATGCGAGGTCCGTTATTCAAAAGTTAAAACATTTCAATCTTATTATTTAAAAAGTATACAAGTATAAAACTCCACTGGCAAAATAGTACAAAATACTTGCTACTTCTCGAATAGCTCTCGAAAAGTCACTATTCTTGCAGCTATTTGAAGGACTTTAGTTTTAAATATCAAATTGTTAGCTTGCATGAATACATACACACACACATAACGCTGTACTACAAAAATATACATATAATGCGAAATATAAAAATACACAGAGATATACAAAAATATATATAAAGCGGATGAGTTCTTGTGTTAATCTAAGAAATAAAAACAGTTTTGGCCAAATGTTTGACGAATGATTCCAAGTTGATCTTTTGGTTTTATAATGGCATTATTTGCATTGAAAAGATTTAAAAATTGTACGATAGTTTAACTTGTTCAAGTTTACCCATGAACCCATGGCATCCATAAGTTTGCGCAGAAACTTGGCCATCTCTGACCCCTAATGAGTTTCCATTTACTCCTGGGCGGAGAAGAGATATTAGTGGCAAAGTGCCTTGCCTAAGGACACAACCACCATGGACCATGATGAAAGGCTTCAAATCCAAAATTATCACAGTACAGACCCAATCACAGTATTAGGCACTGACTTTGCAAATCGTACAATAATTCATTCATAAACACAAAATATTCAAAACAATGGGAGACTTTGGAGAACCGGTCTTCAAGACAACAGCGCACGCAGGTGCAAAACAAAGCGCGCATGCTCACAATTACGGTTTGCGCGTGCGCTGTTGACTCAAGACCGGTTCTCCAACGTCTCCCATTGGTTTAGTACTGCTCATCAGCTACACAATTTCATTTGTGTGCGTTGATCACTTTCAAAATCTTCCACGTTTTAAAATGATAAAGTTTGGCACTCTTATGTTTACGAGAGCATGAGGGTTGTTTTTGACTTGTTTTTTTCTTTAATTAATGATAAAAGTGATTAAATCAGATCATTGATTAATTAGAACTCAAAATGGCAATTAGTAAGAATAACTCCTGTTACAAGACAATAAAAACTAGACATTTTGTTTTAATTCAACCACTATACCACGAAATCCTTACAAAACGATCCAAAACTGTTGTTTAGTACACAAGCTAAAAACATCGAAAAGTCAAAAACATTTATCTTAAAACTAAAAAAAGTCATCAAAGTATAGAATATGCTGTTTCAAAAACAAAGTCCAGTTTATAAAAAAAGAAATTGAGCGGCGTTTTAAAAAGGCACAAATGTTTAAAAAAGGCTCACAAAAATCTTTAGCTATCAAGTATTAAGAAGATCTTATAAGAATTGTTAAAATGTTTTTAAAAAGTTGGTCCACATTTCGCTACTGGAAGTTAAAACTCTCCTCACTTTGAGAGAAGAGAATGGTGGAAAAAAAAGAGTTGAAATGAAAATGAAAAAATTATGGTTAAAAATATCGTTCAGCGATAATTGCAGACGACCAATGGGAGACTTTGGAGAACCGGTCTTCAAGTCAACAGCACACATGCATGCACGCGCAAAACAACACACACATGCTCACAATTGCATGCGCGTGCGCTGTTGACTTGAAGACCGGTTCTCCAAAGTCTCCCAAAATCAATAGGCACAAATATCTCACATTGAAGAATATATCGGCTCACGAGCAATAATATGACTTTGCAATGTGAAAATGTGCATGATTTTCTCGCTACGCGCGCCGTGTATAAGTTAGACACCAAAACCTACATACATTATGATTTCCGATTTCATAACATTTACTAGCGATGTGAGACTGAACATCCAAAGCCTCGCATGGGTATAAAGTTAGTCTCTGAGTTTACTGTCTACGTCCCATCGTGATGATCTTAAGATGAAGGGGGATGGACTTCTTAGAAGTAATCGGCTTCCATGGTTCGTCCTTGGCCGTTGTTTCGTTGGAAGTTGTCCTGCAAATATCAAGACCAAAAGAATAATTCAAATAACCAAATATAGGATGGCTGACACCGGGCTGACACCATTTCACCAAACTCATCGTAATTTTATAATATCAATCGCAGGACTTATGATGCTGCATTGCAGTCCCACTTACAAGTCGAGGGATACGATGTGTTATCCTTTGTGTCTCGAGTTACGATTGATCGTAGGGCTTCGAGATCGACCCTTGGGGCTGATTTCAATAACGCTTTGCGATCATCGCTAAAGCCCCCAAATCAATCGCTTAACGGAAAATTGCTACCAAAAGTAGTGATTGATTTTCCGTTTAGCGATGGACTTGGGCCTTAGTGGCGATCGCAAACATTAGTGAAATCGGCCTGAGGGCCCTTTTCCAATCCTCGGGCTTAGCCTTCGGCTCTGGCCCTGTCATACATATGTATTTCATAGAGCTGTTAAGCACCAAAAAAATATGCTAAGCACAAAATAACTTGCTCAATAAAACAAAACAGCATTCAAAATTCCATTTGATATTCATGGTCAACGAACAACAGCCAAAGAACAAATGCAATTTGCGATCATTGAAATTGATAATTTGATAGTGTATCGAGAAACGAATCCCAAAACCATACCCTGCACTTAATTGCTGATGTGTTCATCACTGAAAATCTTGGGAAGGCTTTCCTTCAAAGCTGACCATGATTTTTGAGCTCAACAACGGACTGACAGATTAAACTTACCAATGCCTCCTGTCCCGTTGCAACATAAGGCCGCACGAAGGTGGTGGATTGTGGGTAATCGGGGACCATGTCATTTGCATAACCCACTCTCTGTAGTGACAAGTCGTCCTGTAGAGAAGAAAATAACACATTTTAAGATTTAAAATGTAAACAAAGGAAAATTGACTGGAGCGGGATTCAAACCAGCGACCACCAAAATACCGTGTCCCTATTAGTCAATTATCTCTGTTAGTTTGGCAGTCAGAAGCTGCGAAACCAAATGTGTAAGTTTTCAACATGTTCAGTGTTCAAATGTGAAAAGTGAACTAAGGAAAATTGACTGGAGCGGGATTCGAACCAGCAACTGCCAGCCGCTCTTACCAACTGAGCTATCCAGCCCTAGGTTGGTGGTGTCCCTATAATAGTCAATTATCTTTGTTTGTTTGGCAGTCAGAAGCCATGAAACCAAAAGTTTTCACCATGTTCAGTGTTCAAATAAACAGAATGGATTCGACTTGTCACAGTCGGAACATTTTTCACAAATACGGAATTTCGTTAAAAATCAGAAAAACAGAAAGGCATTACACACGGGCTAAGAGTCGACAGAACATAAAGAAACAAAGAATTCATATTTTCATGAATATTAAATGATTTTGGTTGAGAGATAGATAACATGCAAATTAGGCTTTCCCTTCACTGACGTGGATGAGCACTGTATATACTCAGTGCTTGTGAGAGCACGTGAAAAAAATCACGTGCTGGCTCAGGTGGGATTCGAACCCACGACCTCCTGCTTACTACATGTACTAGTGCAGATGCCATACTGCTAGGCCACCTAAAATTTTCATATTAGATTTGTTTTTTTGTTTGTTTTTTAGTGATTAAAACTATGTTAGAAGTATTAGTCTACCCAGACAACCAATATAAATATAACACAAAACTGAAAAAAAAAGAAAAGAATTGTTTCTAGAGAAGACTTGATTATTGTTGCTGCAAAATCGTCAGTGATTTTGTTCGGTTGAAATTCTCCATCAGTGCCCTCCCTACCCTCTTGTCCCGAGGCCTTTGTCAATTAAAGCTCGGCTCCGGCTCAGGCTCCGGCTTCGTCTCTGACATCCATATGCTGAAAATATAGGTTGTGGTTTTTCATTGAAGCTGAAACTCTCGTTTTCCTTTTCAAACCAGAGAATCGACTTCCAAACCGCAGCCAAAAGCCTCTATTTTGATACCAGTTATTTCAGAATGGATTCACAAAATGGAGGTGGAGCCGATTTCACCAAACTCATCGTAACTTCTTTCTATCTATCCTATTTCGTAGGACATATGATGCATTTCAGTCTCAAGTCCTAGGATACGATTTGTTATCCTTCGTAACTCGGAGCCGGAGCCGGAGCCGGAGCCGGAGCCGGAGCCGGAGCCGGAGCCGGAACCGGAGCCGGAGCCGGAGCCGGAAGCCGGAAGCCGGAGCCGGAAGCCGGAGCCGGAGCCGGAGCCGGAGCCGGAAGCCGGAAGCCGGAGCCGAAAGCAGGAGCCGGAGCCGGAGCCGGAGCCGGAACCGGCGCCGGAGCCGGAGCCGGAACCGGCGCCGGAGCCGGAGCCGGAGCCGGAGCCAGAGTCAGAGCAAGAGCCAGAACCGGAACTGGAACAGAGCCGGAGCCGAACTTTGAGAAAGGCCTCCCAAGTCTCAAATAAGACTCTCTACTCTACTCTCTAGACCAGGCAGAGCTAGCTAAGCTGCAGACCGGTCATAGCTCACCATAGTATGCTCTACTTGCGGGAATGGATCGTAAACAGGGAACACTTCGTCATCGTCGTCGTCGTGATCTTCGTAGTCTGGGGCAGGCATGTCGCCCTCTCGTGACATCATTTCCATAAATCTATCGTCATCCTCCATCATTGCAACCTAGGTGGAGTGGTCACAGACGTAATTTAACCGTTCCCTTTTGGTAAAAAACCAGCCTTACCCCAATCCTGGAACTCGGGCCGTGTCCCAAATCTTTGGCTGCGGCTGCAAATTGCCTACACACATATGGCAGCCACTAGCCAGTGACTGCAGCTGTTTCCATAGACTTGTGTGTTATTTGCGGTCGCAGCAAGAGATTTGGGACACGGACACGTTAGTTTGTCAAGTTATATACAGGCACTGAAATATTAGATATAAAGAGGTTTTGATTAAAAAATAAATAACATGAGAACATTTATAAATGAAATTAGGTTAAAGGTAATATCATACTTTGGTTTTTGTCAAAGAAATACAGATTCATGGGCACAAATATCAAGGAAGATACAGTAACAGTCATCTGTGAAAATTTCAGTCCCATGCGGTGCCCACTTTTTGAGAAAACGGTGAAAAACACCGAGAGTATTTTTTAGATCTTTTCACCGTTATTTTTTATCTTTAAAAGATCAAAATTGCTTTTGATCATTGGTTTTACTAATTTCTGGATAAATACACCATTTCGGGTGGAAATATTTTAACGGTATGTTACTACCACAACCATCTTCATACCCTTAAAGTTATACGTAAATCTGTGAACATTTCTGTTTTGGTTTCTTACCAAAGTATGATACTACCTTTAAATAAAAAAAAAAATAATAAAAATTCTAATATGTTAAATATATTTTAGTGTGAAATACAGTACCAATACATGCAATTACATTTTGTTTTTATGAAAATTTATTAGCAGAAAATAAAATCAAATGAAATAAAAATTATTCAAACAAGATTTTCGGAACTGGTGTTATGTTAAGTTTTAAAAGTTTTACGTTCATATTATTAAACATTCGAAAAAAAGAAAGAAAACAAATAGAGTATCTATTTGTATCTTTTAATATCAAAGTGATAATATTGGTCTGTGGTTTTAATAGGGTCAGTGGGGCTTAATTAAATTAATTAAATTGGAAGAAATTGAGCACAAATCTTACCTCGCGTAGTTGATACGCCAAGTCATGGTTGAGAGTCGATGGCCTCGGACCCTGAACATAGGACAGAAAAGATTACAAAACACAAGTCAGTCAATACGTACTTCAAGCAACCCAGTCCTATGATAGTCAATTATCTTTGCCATATCCCAAGGATCATTTCACCGATACGCGCAGCAATGCTGCAACCTGGGAACGGTACATGGGGATCACTCAAAGAGGATACGGCTTTTTAATCAATATAATCATCAAATAAGCACAGGGGAAAACGACTGAATTTTTAAGGCATTGAAAGGTGAATAAAGACAAATTAAACTGGAGCGGGATTCGAACCAGCCACCTCCTGAATACCGTACTGGTGCTCAATTACCAACTGAGCTATCCAGCTCTATGTTGATGGTGTCCCAAATCGTCAATTATCTTTGTTTGTTTGGCAGTCAGAGCCACGGTAAAAAATTACATACCGCTATATCCCAAGGATCATTTATATGATACGGGCTGCATTACAGTGGAACGCCACTATAACGAACGCTATAACTTATGACGGGATGCACAGATATCGTCCGTTATAGTGGTCTTCTGTTGTGATTTAAAGAACAATATTGAGTATGTATTGTTCACAAATATTGGGAGCCAAGGATGATGTTCGGCATAGCCAAATGGTCAGTTTTAAAGCGGTGTTCGTTATAGTGGCGTTCCGCTGTATCAATGCTGCAACCTGAGAAACAGCACATGGGGAAGGGGGGGGGGGGGGTCACTCAAAGAGGATTATGCCAAAGGTCAACTTACATTGAGGTAGGCACCTTCATATCCTTGGTTCTCAAATCCACGATGAACAGCATTTAAGGTCTGTCGGGAAAACAAGGGGGACAAAAACATCACAATTTAATACTAAACTAGAACAGCCAAGCTTTCATGGCTCGCTGCAGCCTTACGTGCAGTTATAAACATGATAGCAATTTTTTTTTTTAATTTAAAAAAGTAAAATTTTTCTAGTGTCTTTCCGGATTAAAATAAATAATTTTTTAAGTATAAACTCAAATTTGAGGTTGTAGAGATGAATTTTGATTAAGTTCACAAAAATATGAAGCATTGAAAAACGTTTCATCCGAAAATAAAAGAAAAACTTTAACATTTCACGCGGACGGCCGGACGGAAATCGGTATTACACAGACTTGCACTGCTTCGCAGCAGCTTGCCAAAAAGAACCAAACCCCAAATATAATGCGGGAACTGGGGTATCAGATTTTACTAGTGGAAATTCCAGCTGCTGAAAGGAAGAATTGGAAGATGTTGCAGTGACAGGAAAAATAGCAGGAGAAAGAGCTAGAGGAAGGCAGAGACTCACTTTCATCTCAAGTCTCAGCCGCTGGATGAAGATCAGTGAAATTGAAAATAATAAGAATAGCAAAGTATAGAAGATTATGATGGAGATCTGTGACCGCCAACGTTCTTGGCACTTACAGAAGAAAAAGATAGACGTATCAAAGTTTATAGGTTACTCTTCAAGTTTTGGCCAGAGATCCCTTCAAATACCGTCCTAAGAACAGATGTGATAGGGCTTGAGGATAAAAGAATGACAATCTTCCAGTCGATGTAGGTTTCATACTTACGTAGTCTTCGGTTGGCAGGTACCTGCCGGCACTGGCATCAACGTGTCTGGCGTGATCGGCGAAGCTAGTGGAGACGCTGCGTCCGTGGGGGTTGAACGGCGGCTCGACGGCCGACTGATGGCGCCGCCTCTGCGACACCGGCCTGGATACTTTGACAACGGGCTCGCGCGCCTGCTCCGTGGCATAGATGCCCGGGAATTTGGGCTCGTTGTCCTCGTTGAGATGGGTACGGAGGAAGAGACAGCAGGCTACGAAGAGACCGATGAGGACCAGGAGCAGCACTCCGGCAACGGAGACCATGGCGATGACTAGCGGTGACCAGATGTCCATGACTTCACAACGCTCTCCGGAGTATGGGTCCACACATCTATTAAGAATCACAAGAATTGGAGTAGAGTCCGATAATTCCTTCACAGACTTGTCAAACCAATAGTCTATGTGATAGACACACTCGCCATACAGCGAGCGAACATCTATCACATCCATGCAGATTTCCTGATTAATTATGCAAGGCAACCCAGCACTGACCTCTAGGTTTTGACCAATCAAGGGGCGGTCTACTATCTCAAACTTCTACAGGTTTGTCAATTATAAAGGTATATGATGGATTACATAATGTGCTTTCACTGTCAGCAACGGTTTTGTCGCAAAAAACAGTTCTGTACCATCCCTTTAAGTCAAGTCAGTTTAACCATCTAGCCATTCTACTAACACCTGACCTATTTTATCAATCAATTATGCAAATGTCTTACGTGCAGCTGCTCTCGTAGGTGACTGGATCAGGGGAGCAGCTTCCGCCATTCTTGCAGTAGCCATAGGGGCAGATTTCTGTTGGAATAAAAGGAAGACGAAATTATAATAAATCATTTATAGAGCGCAGAAACTATATGGATAAATTCTACTGCGCATTATCATTATCATGGTCACTGGGCCACATTAACATTCCTGAAACCATCTCAACTCCCTGGGGAGTATATAAACAGCCCCGGCTGCCTTAGTCAGCGCAAAAAAGCTAATCACGCACACAACGCCATCTCTACCCTCCCTCACAGGTACCCATTTACACTTGGGTGAAGAGGAGCAACATGTGACAAAGCGTCTTGCCCAAGGACCCAAGCACCACCAACCCATGGCTGGATTTAAACCCACAATCTGCAGATTGACCACAAGACCGTGAGTATGACACGCCAGACCACACATTCATTATCTTTGTTCACCAATTTGGCACGAAGAGCAATACTTCAAAAAAGGTGTTTTTGAATATTAAAAAAAAAAAAGATTCCAGTTCATAAATGCTAAATAATGATATCACTGGGTACCACTTCTTTCCATAACGGTTTGGTATATCCTATGACTTTAAGGATTGTAAAATCTGAGCAGAATCTGGTCCCAAAACCACTCTTACTGGTTGCAATGGTTAGCGAGGAGGGCCGGATGTAGAGCACGCTGTCCCCGATGGCTCCGTCCGCTGAGACGCTTGAACTCATCTGGGAGGTGACCGTGTCTTCGGTCAGCGCGGTGTCCTCTTCAAAGATGAGCAGGTAGTCCACCACGATGCTGCCTTCCGTCATACTCAAGACGCGGGACGCGAGGTAGGTCGGCTCGTCTGCGAAGATCCTGTCCAGCTGTGATCGCGAGGAAAGAAAACTTTTAGGATCGGTGCCATTTTAATGTCAATGATAGGCCTTTAATTTTTGTTTCAGGCACGAGATCAGCAATCCCGCGCGCAAAAGCTGCTACGGATCCCAATTTAACATATCCTGCATGGGACGTGGATCTGCAAGATCACTGATCACGTGCCTGAAACAAACAGGCCCCAAGTCAAACCTAACATTTTGCAAATTCTTTGGACAATATGCTGAATTGTTTGGACCCTTTCAGCCCAAGTTCAATCAAAGTTGGCCATCACATTCTGAGGGTCAGTCTCATTTTATACTGTCAACGGATGTCAGACACCAACGCTGCAATTCTTTGGAGAGTATTCAGAAGTGTTTGAACCCTTTCAGACAAAGTTTGATCAAAGTTCGCCATCACATCTAAGTAGTTTAAAGAGGATCAGTCTCATTTTATACTGTCAACGGATGTCAGACCCTAAACGCTGCAAACTCTTTGGACAGTATTCAGAAATGTTTGAACCCTTTCAGTCCAAGTTGGCAATCACAGCCCAATTTCATGGAATCTGTTACGGCCTATTTTTGTGCTAACGGGCACTGCTATGTGTGAAATCTGTTTCATGGAATCCATAAGCAAGACTCTCGGTTAGCGAAGAATTTCTAGGGTAACCGTTTAATAACGGGCTGTCGTATGCATTCTGCATAAATTCCTTGCTTACCGTTACCAAAAAGGAAACTCTTCCGTGAAATACGCTAACAGTAACCAAGAAAATTCTGCTACCGTAAGCGAAGAATTTTTGCTAACGGTAACGGATTCCATGAAATTGGGCCCACACTAACTCAACCTAGGGCATTTCAGATCCATTTGGCCTGAGTAAAACGCTCGCGTTTCCTCATGGCCAATGGGAGACATTGGAGAACCGGGCTTCAAGTCAACAGTGCACACGCACGCAATTGTGAGCATGCGCGCGTTGTTTTGCGCCTGCGCTGTTGTGCGTGCGCGTGCGCTCTTGACTTGAAGACCGGTTCTCTAAAGTCTCCCATTAGATCAAGGCCGATCACCTGTAGGGACATGTCAGCTAGGCTACAGGAAAGAGGTGAGCTAAATGTGTAGGGGAGACAGGGTTAAGGGGAGAAATGGATGGGATCAGTCCACTTACGACAGACGTGACATCACCAGACATCCGAAGGAACGCAGCCGACGAGGGGTCGCTCAGATCTGGGGTGAAAATTGCTTCCGAATCGCCGATGCGGGTTACCGCAAACCTTCCGGAGAACTGAGATGTGGCTGGAGGAAATATATTCAAACCCGAAAAGGAGAAAAATTGTGTGAAAAATTAAACTGGAAAGAGAAAAAAAGATGACTTGCGGCCTTAATCTCGCTCCGAGAGGCTGCTGCAATGAGGGAGATTGATGAAGTGGTGACGTCCATACAGTACGCCGTCATCAAGGAATAAGGATGTAACATCATTCATATTCAAGAAAGATATGAGGCTTTGCATGGTGACAATTGGTAAATGGATCAGTTGGCGGAAACACCACGTAAGAATCGTTTGTACTTTCGCACTTCTATTTCGTTCGCACTTTTCGTATTAAAGGTCTCAACGTTTCGACTAGCCTGCTCTAGTCATCATCAGGAGATGGCAAAAAACCATATTGGAAAAAAAACAACAGATTATTTATAATAACCTGCCTTTATTAAATCAAAGAAAAAGTCCTATACAAAACATTCAGAGAAACAATGATCGAGACTCTCTTTTGCCAAGAGCTTTTCTTACGCAGACAGGTGTCTCCGACGAGGAAGAACCCCTCTCGACAACCGCAGAAGTAACTCCCGACCGTGTTGATGCAGTCGCGGTCAGCTGCACATGGTGTGTTCAGACACTCGTTCACATCTAAAGATTACAACGAAAGAGCAACGAAAAATCAATTCAATTCTTGAAGAAAGAGTGTAGGTTTCCATTGCAACCAGGATCGTTTGTTGATAAAGAGAAATAAATCGCCCCCCCCCCACCAACAAAGAAGAAAATCCGGCTCCAGGGGCCGATTTCATAAAGCTCTGCGACGCGTCGCAACTCTATTTGCGACGCGTTCTAGCTGCGACGCGTCGCATCAAACGATGAGTCCATAGAGAAAGGATGCGTCTTAACTCTGCGACGCGTCGTAAGTTTTATGAAATCGGCCCCTGATGTCACTTTCATTTTTTTTTGTCTCAGGACAACTTTGAAAAGTGAACAAAGAAAAATTGATCTTTGACAATCGATCTCCGGAATACCGTACCGGCGCTCTTACCAACTGAGCTATATCCAGCCCTATGTTGGTGGTGTCCTAATAGTCAATTATCTTTGTTCGTTTGGCAGTCAGAAGCCATGAAACCACTCACATACCGCTATATCCCAAGGATCATTTTATCAATACCGGCAGCATTAACAATGCTGCAACCTGAGAAACAGGACACAGAGGATCACTCAAAGAGGATGCGGCTTTTACTGACAGATTGAAAACTGAGGATTGTAAGGAACTGCAATTTACATCGTCAGATTTCATTGCTGAACAAACTGAATTTGGGTCCTGCATCAGACACACGAACATTTAGAATATTTCTCAAAGAATGATCACCCCTAGGAATTGAAGGAGCATGCATAAAAAACTTACCCTCCGTACAGAAGTCACCGGTCCAGGCGGCAGGACACGAACAGACATTGACGCTTCCCTCTTGAACACAAGTACCCTCATTTTTGCATGGAATATTGACGCAGGTTTGTAAACCTTAGATGAAATGAAGAGACGACATATAAATGAAAAAAAAACAGCCTACAAAATGAGGATAGGAGGTGAGGAATACACCATCATGTTGCTCGTCTTTAAGTTGATATTGTAAATAATTTTGATCCTAGCACGATCATTCTCAAAGGCTGCTCAGACTGAGTTAGGAGGGCCTGATGTTTCAATCCTAGCAGGATCTTTCTAAGGTTGCTTAGAGTTAGGAAGGCTGACATTTTGATCCGTCTAGCAGGATTTTTCTAAGGCTGCTCAGAGTTTGGAGGGCCTGATGTTTTGATCCTAGCAGAATCTTTCTAAGGTTGCTTAGAGTTAGGAGGGCCTAATGTTTCGATCCCAGCAGGTTCATTCTCAAAGGCTGCTCAGACTCGAGTTAGGAGGGCCTGACGTTTCGATTCCCAGCAAGATCATTCTCAAAAGGATAAATGACAACAGAACAAGAACATATCATGCAAATAAAGATAGAAAAGAAAAGAATAAGCATTTTCAACCTCCAAACTTACTCAGCATAAATGATCCCAGTTGCACCTTGTTGCCGTCTTCAAAACTTTTGTTCTCGGGTCCCGTCAGGGCCGCGTAGAATGCGCTTGTTATGCTGGTGTCGTTGGGAGGTGGGGTACCGGCCACGGCCAGGTCAAAGGTGAAGGTGTATATGTACGACCCAACTGTATAAGAGGAGGTCTTGAGGGTGAGTCCAAGAAACTCGTCGCTGATCGGACTTATCCGGAAGAGTCTCTCAAGCTGTCGAGAGAGAGGGTTTGGAGAGAGGGAAGGGAGTGTGATCGAGTAGACAGAAATTTAGACAAGTCTGAGGTTGAAGGCAATTGTTCAACTAAGGCCATAAAAATTTTTTTGTTGTATTGGCGTAACCCGCCCGACCCAAAAATATGCCCCGACCGTAAACATTTTAAACCCAAAAAATAAAAAATAAAAAATAAATAAAAAATTGGGGGGAAAAAAATCAAAATAAAAAAAATCGCAAATTTCTATGCAGATTCAAAGCTTAAAAGGAGCAAAAGATGGAAACCAGACTGGTTAAAGTTGTTATGTCATTTCTGGTCTTTATTTGACACGTCAAATACTGTGATATACAGGGGAAAAAGCATTTAATTAAAAAAAAACAAAAAAAAAAAACAATCCGCCCGCCCTACCCTATTTTCCAAACCTCCGTTACGCCAATACAACAATTATTTTTTTATGGCCTAATGATAGGTCTACAACTTGAAATATTGTAAGCATATATACCTCATTGCAGAAACAGCCCCAGTCTGTTTAGTGTATGTGATAGACCCACTCGGCGTACAGCGAGCAAGCGTCTATCACATGCGTGCATATTTCCTGAATAATTATGCACGCCAACCCAGCACTGACCTCTCTAAGTTTAGACCAATCAGGGGGCATATCTACTATCGTACCGTTTTGGCGAGCGCGTCTATCACGAAGATAGCTGCTGCTGCGCGGATGCGCGAAATTTACCAATCAACATTCTCCATCACGAACCTGACGGAAATGTTCTCAAAACAGATCTGATTGGTTGATGTGCCGCGTTGCATAAAATTTGCATGCACGCATGTATCAGACGTTCGTACGTAGTAGCACAGAGTTAAGAATGGGTGATACTCGGACTACAGTCTGTTATGGTCCCACGAAGAGTGTGAGTCTGAGGACGACCAGAGCATGATACTGGCCGGAACGTCGAGATCTAACTTCTCACCGGTTCTTTTTCAAAACCACACATCATTAAAAGAGTTTATACATGGCGTCTCCGCAAACCTTTCCTATATACTCACGTCACTTTGAAGTTGGTCTTGTTGACTTCTGGTAATAAGAGTCGTGAAGGGACCGGATACCGTCAGATACTCGGTAAGAACAACACTGCCGTCAGTCTCGTATGTTGCTGTGGATAAATGTCAAATAAATACAACATGTTAAACTCTGCTTGTCTACAGACAAGACTGCTTCTTGGGAGGCGGAGGGAGTTGGTCACTGACCCCTCTACCCTACGAGTGGAAACCAAATGTGCCGTTCCCTCCTAGATGACAACACTGCGAGATAGTCTTTATAAACCCTTTCAGCCCTGGATTATTTTCAGCCCTCCTTGTTTCGACCTCATTATCAGCCACCAGTCACATAGAGGTCATCTGGCCCGGCTTTGTGTGCAGGGATCGAGCTTGGCGTAAACAATGCAGGCACGCATTGGTAGAATAGCACCCCCGCACAAAAGATCGCATTCAAGGCGGACTCTAATCCATTCACGCCCAGATGTTCGGAACTCAGAGATTGCTGTCCACTCGTAAATGCAGATCTTTTCAAAAGCAAATTATCTTTGTGGACAATAAAGGTTCCCAGAACCTCTTGTTCCAGAGAGTAACCCCAATCAATGCATTTCAATGGAAATAACAAAGCAATCATGAATATTCTCAGGCCATGACGTGGGACTGCTATGGATGTCCTCCGGGCTGAAGGGTTAGGGTAGCTTCATACATTGGTTTTCGTCAAAGAAATGCAGATTCATGGGCAAACAGATATCAAGGAAGATACAGTAACAGTCATCTGTGAAATTTCCAATCCCATACGGTGCCCACTTTGAGAAAAAGGTGAAAAACGCTTACGGTATTTTCACACCTGCTCATCACAAGAGGTTTTCATCTCACCCCGAGATCAAAACTGTTTTTGGTCTTCGGTTTTACTCTTTTCTGGATAAATTACAGCATTTCAGGCAGAAAGTCATTTGGAAATCTGTTTAGATTTCCGTTTTGGTATGATACCAAAGTATGATACTACCTTTAATACCCATCTCTTCAAATACTCAAGTCTAATTTGTTCATACCTTAATGTAATAATAATAATAACATAGGACATTTATATTGCACAGCTTCTTTATAAATATACTCTACTGTGCATTACAAATTTATTATTATCCCTGGTCATTGGGCCATTATTTACATTCCTGAAACCATCTCAACTCCCTGGGGAGTATACAGCCCCAGCTACTGTATTCAGTGCACAGAGGCTAATCAAACCACAAAGCCATCTCTACCCTCGCAGGTACCCATTTACACGTGGGTGAAGAGGAGCAATATGTGACAAAGCGTCTTGCCCAAGGACACAAGCACCACTAACCCATGGCTGGATTCGAACCCACAATCTGTAGATTGACCACAAGATCTTGAGTACGACATGCTAGACCACTAGGCCACAGCACCCCACAAATATACTTCATAAGGCCTATTGTATACAACATATCTGCCATCATGGCCATAACATAATCTTGGCAACTGACATATTGTATTTATGCCATTCAGCTAAAAGAGACAAGACTTACGCAACACTCCTTCCACTTGAACGAAGAACTCGCATTCTACAGAATTCCCGCCTGCATCGGTGGCGGTGTACGTGACCTTTGTACGAGAGCCGGTCGTAAATACGTCTCCCGGATTTTTATCGGACGTGAGAGTGACTGAAGTGGTGTCGTTGGCTGTGGGAGGCGTCCAGTATACTTGCGTGGAGGTGGTCGTTTGCGTGACCCGCACAATTATGTCTTCCGGACAGTTCAAGATGACTGGATCCCCGCGATCTACAAAGCACACACAAAAAAAAACGTGAGGAAGGCCTGATATTTGCATCCAGTAGCGGGATCTTTCTCAAAGGCTGCTTAGACTTTAGAGGGCCTGAGATTTTGATTCTTGCAGGATCTTTATCGAAGGCTGCTTGGAGTTAGGAGGGCCTGACGTTTTGATACCAGCAGGATCTTTCTCAAAGGCTTCTCAGAGTGAATAGAAGTGCCTGACGTTTCGATCCTAGCTGCGTCTTTCTCAAAAGGCTGCTTGGAATTAAAAGGGCCTGACATTTTTATCCTAGCAGGATCTTCCTCAAAGGCTGCTCAGAGTAATAAGGAGAGCCTGACATTTCAATCCTAGTAGTATCTATCTCAAAGGCTGCATCTGTCCTATAAAATAGCATCCTTGGGCGGTTTCGAGGTTAAAAAACATGAAGAACAGCCTACAACATGAGTTACCATAATAAAGAAGTGACTTGGGATCCCGTGCATCCAATTACTACATCTGTTTATAAACAGAATCAGATAAAATGATCTGGAATATTTACTCTATCTAAACGTTTTACGCAAATTAGGCTTGCCCTTCACACAGGCGCGGTTCTACGGGGGGGCCAGGGGGGGCTGTAGCCCCCCCAAATGTTTGTCTAGCCCCCCAAAAAAAATGCAAGTGTAAAAAAAAAAATCTTGAAATACGGGATTTGTTCAGTTATTAAGCGCCAATTACATAAAAAACGCGTTGTGTGGGCTATAATGTGCATGTTTTCGACCCCTAATAAGACATAGCAGAAGCGAGTGTTAGAAGAACCCAAAATATTGGGTCTTCTAGCCCCCCCAAAAATAATGGCTCTTCTAGCCCCCCAAAAATGTTGACTCTAGAACCGCGCCTGCCTTCACAGACGTGGATGAGCACTGTATACTCGGTGCTTGTGAGAGCACCTGAAAAAAATCACATGCTTGCTCAGGTGGGATTCGAACCCACGACCTCCTGCTTACTAGTGCAGATGCCTTTACCTGCTAGGCCATCGAGCTAGCTGGGGTCTGCAGGGTGAATCGAATCCAATATCGCGGTGGGTACCGCAGTAAAATCATGAATATTAAATGATTTTACGAATATTAAATGATTATTATAATAAATGAAAACGTTTTTACCTTCGACAGTGATGACAAAGGCACAGGTGGCGACCTGGCCTGAGGAGTCGTAGGCCGTGAAGACGACCGTCGTGCTGCCAATGGGGAACTGGGTCCCAGGGGCGTGGCTTCCGGCCAGCTTGGGGTTGCTCAAGTCGTCGGTGGGGTTGGGGAACGCAAAGCTGACCGTGGCATAGGACTGACCGGGCTCGGATGAGACCGTGGTGTTGGGCGGGCAGGAGTTGAACTGCGGCGGGGCGTCATCTAAAGACGGGAAGCGGACCACACAAGTGATTTTAATATTAACAAAAATTGACTGGAGAGGGATTCGAACCCACCAAACCCTGGAAAACCGCACCGGCACTCTATCAATCCAGCCCTATCTTGGTGGTGTTCTAAAGTGATTTAATGAAAGAAATTAACTGCTTTAAAGCACAAAATTTTATTAAGCATGAAAATTAAGTTTTCCTTGATCAAACACGATTACCAACCAAAATTTTCATGTGATGTTTAATGGTTTTGACTTGTAATTCGGCAATTGTTTGCTGAGCATAACATTCACAAGGAGTTTTGGCAGGCACGTTGATTCTTACCAAGGATTTTGGTGCTTAAGCAAATCTTGGTGCTTAAGCAGCTCTATGAAATTGGCCCCTGATGAAAACAAAGCCCCAAATCAAAAATCAACAACCCACAAAATAGCCAGACAGTAGTAGAATGTTCACCACTCACTTGTGACGGTGATATCGAACATGCAGGTGGCTTCGTTGCCGCTAGGGTCGGTGAAGGTGTAGATGATGCTCGTGGTTCCCACGTCGAACGACTCACCGGGAATGTGGCCATCATTCACCTCGGACATGAACTCATCGGAGTTGTCGGTAGCTGTTGGTAGGAGCCACAGGACGGCGACGGGAGCATTGTTGAAGGTGATCTCCTCCATGTCTGAGGGACAGGTCATTATCTCAGGCTGTTCTTGATCTGTGTACAACGGGGGGCAAGCAATAACGTCAATACTTTTGAAGAGCATGGACCATTAGGCCATAAAAAAATTTGTTTCATTGGAGTAACGGAGGGTTAGAAAATAGGGTAGGGCGGGCGTTTTTTTTTTTTTTTTTTTCGGTCGATGTTTTTATACTAATTTCTGGATAAATACACCATTCCTGGCGGAAAATATTAATGGTAGGTTTCTACTAGCATCATCTTTATACCCTGAAAGTTATACGTAAATCTGTGAACATTTCTGTTTTGCTCTCTTACTCATACTACCTTTATTAAATGATATACTTTCGTTGAATTCATAAATCCGATGCAACACAAACACTTAGACATAAAATAGACATAAACAAGTGAAGAGGCATTATATTTGAAGTCAGCACTTTGTCCAATACCTAGGACTGTGACGTTGAACTGACAAATGGCCGTCTGGCCGGCGGAGTCCATCGCCGTGTACGTGATCAAGACCTGTCCGATTGAGATCACATCGCCTGGGCTGTAGCCGTTAGCCTCCACGATGGTGGGTGTGCTTGCATCGTCCTCGGCCGTTGGAGCTGCCCATGTTGGGTTGGCGTACCCCTGACCAGTCAGTGTGGTCGTAACGACGTTGTCCGGGCATGACGTGAAGGTCGGAGGTGCATCCCCTATTGATTTTTAGAAAATGTTAGAAATGCAAGAAATTGTTAGACGGAAGGAAATTCTTGATCTATATCAACCTTGATTTGAGGTCTCTGCATGGTGACAATTGGTATGTGGATCAGTTTGCGGAAACACCATGTAAGAATAGTTCATACTTTCGCACTTCTATATCGTTAATTCGCACTTCTATATCGTTCGCACTTCTATATCGTTCGCACTTCTATAGCGTTCGCACTTCTATAGCGTTCGCACTTCTCGCAATAAAGGTCTCAACGTTTCGACTAGTCTGCTCTAGTCTGCTACGCCAACCTGACTCCCTAGTCCTGATGAGGACTAGGGAGTCAGGTTGGCGTAGCGGTTCTTTCCTCGCCTTTCACCTCTGATGGAGCGGGTTCAAGTCCGGCTCGGTTCACAAGTGGATTGGGTTTTCAGTCCCTGCCTGATTCTATGGGTTTTACCCAGAATATTAATCTGGGGTTTTCCTCCCACCTCTAAAACTGAATCTTCTTCTCATCATCTTTCCATGACAGGTTTCATCAGGCTTGTGAGCTAAAGTGCCTTGGTCACTTTAGCGCAATTATAGGCACCATATGCTCTCAATTCACGATGTGTTAAACACTACACAAGGTAGGTTATCGCTATTTGAAAGATCTTTGGTTGATGTTTTGTCTATGTTTTCACACAGACTCATCAGTGAAAAAATTCTGCACTAAGCTTGCGTCCCAGGGCATATGGACAGATTAAAGAAGGGTACCTCGGCCAGAAGTGGCCGTAAGAAATATCTGATTTTGAGGGCACTACGGCCAGTGCAGTGGGCCACGACGGCCAGTGAACATAGTGGCCACTGTTAAATTTGAGGCCTGTAATAATGTTTCTCATACACACAATGTACAAGGCAATTATATCTGTACGCTACAATTTATAGGGAGCCAGTGATCGAAGGGAAGTACTTTAATAGGGGCAGCAACTTTTAATACTACTTGGGCCTCGTTGTTGAAAAGTCAGGCCAGGCCTGGGCTGTGCCTGATCTCTTTGGGCTACCTAATGGGGAATCAACTCAGTTGTTTTTGTGCTGGATCATTGTTGACACAATTATGGACAGCATAATATCCAGAAGCTTTGTTTATCTGATTTCAAGCAGCTTTGTACCTAATGCCCGTTTGTTTCACTGTAGATCTTGATCGCTATATTTCATCTTTATTCACGTCGCAGATAGGATACGCTAAAATCCGATCAAGAGTAGCTTTTGCATGCCTGATCACAGATTGGGTTCGTTCCTGAATCAAACAGGGCTGAAGGACCAGGCTTGGCTAGGCTTTTCAGTGGCTAGGCCCGGATCGGTGTTATAGTTTCTCTCACTTAATAGTGCAGGGAGACTTCCTGTTCATTAATTGAAACAAAAGAGGTTTGTACCTGTGACGTAGACAGTGAAATTGCAGGTGTCCATATTGCCAGAAGCATCTATGGCTGTGTAGGTGACTACAGTTTCACCGATGCCAAGATTCGATCCTAGCGGTAGGCTAGGCGTCAGATCGGCCTGAAATCAAAAGGGTTTAATAAAGTTTTTAACTTGCTCTACTAGGAATGGGATGAGATGAGATGGATATAGGATCAGGAGTGGGGTCAGGTGGGATGGGAGTGGGATGGGATGGGAGTGGGATTGGATGGGATGGGAGTGGGATCAGGAGTGGGGTCAGGAGTGGGATCAGGAGTGGGATCAGGAGTGAAATCAGGAGTGGGATCAGGAGTGGGATCAGGAGTGGGATCAGGAGTGAAATCAGGAGTGGGGTCAGGAGTGGGATCAGGAGTGGGATCAGGAGTGGGATCAGGAGTGAGATCAGGAGTGAGATCAGGAGTGGGATCAGGAGTGGGATCAGGAGTGAAAGCAGGAGTGGGATCAGGAGTGGGATCACTCGGAGTGGGATCAGGTGGTATTAGAGTGGGATTAGCTGGGATGGCCGGGAGTGGGATTATACAACTGGGATCAGATGGGATAGAGGAGAACAGTTCCACTTACCGAACCAGAGTTGTCTGATACGCTCGGCTCCGTCCAAGTGACGCTGACTGTTGAGGATGAGACAGGGACAACTGCGTCCACTCTTAGCGGACAATCAACGATGGTCGGATCCTCTCGATCTGAAGTACCAGACACAAAACACCAAGAATACTGTATTATACTGAAGTATATAATGCTTGGAGTTTAGAGGGTTTGATGTTTCAATCCAGGCAGGATCTTTCCTCAAAGACTTCTGAGAGTTAGGAGGCCCTGACATTTTGATCCTGGCAGGACATTTCTCAAAGGCTGCTGAGAGTTAGGATGTCCTGACATTTTGATCCTGGCAGGACCTTTCTCAAAGGCTGCTGAGAGTTAGGTCCTGACATTTTGATCCTGGCAGGACCTTTCTCAAAGGCTGCTGAGAGTCAGGTCCTGACATTTTGATCCTGGCAGGACCTTTCTCAAAGGCTGCTGAGAGTTAGGTCCTGACATTTTGATCCTGGCAGGATCTTTCTCAAAGGCTGCTGAGAGTTAGGTCCTGACATTTTGATCCTGGCAGGACCTTTCTCAAAGGCTGCTGAGAGTCAGGTCCTGACATTTTGATCCTGGCAGGATCTTTCTCAAAGGCTGCTGAGAGTTAGGTCCTGACATTTTGATCCTGGCAGGATCTTTCTCAAAGGCTGCTGAGAGTTAGGATGTCCTGACATTTTGATCCTGGCAGGACCTTTCTCAAAGGCTGCTGAGAGTCAGGTCCTGACATTTTGATCCTGGCAGGACCTTTCTGCTGCTCAGAGTCAGGAGGTCGGTCGATTCTGGCAATCAGGTCTTACCTTCGACAGTGATGACAAAGCTGCAAGTAGCCGTCTGATCCGCATCATCCACAGCGGTGTATGTGACCGTGGTGCTACCCACAGGGAAGACATCGCCGGGGTTGCTGTTCGTGGACACGGAGGGCATGGGCGTCGCCTGGTCCACTGCCGAGGGCTCCACCCATGTCACGTTGGCGTTGTAGAGTCCAGGGTCTGCCGGTACGGTCTGATTCATGGGGCATCCAGTGAAGGTCGGTGGCAAGTCAACTACAGGTCAGAGTTAAAACAATACACATTGCTGATCACTCTCTGCAATGTGGATTTCTGTCCAAATGAAGTTTCAAGTGATGCTAACCAAGTGCGATTCTAGAGCCAATATTTTTTTTGGGGGTTAGAAGAGCCTTTTTTTGGGGGGGGGGGGGCTAGAAGACCCAATATTTTTTTGGAGGGCTAGACCCTTCTTCTAACACTCTTCTGCTATGTCTAATATAAGGAATAGAAAAACATGCACCTATTGCCTACACAATGCATTTAATTATGTAAGGGCGCTGAATAACTGAAAAGATCCAGCCCCAGCTGCAAAGATGACTTGTGGCCTTAATCTCGCTCCGAGAGGCTGCTGCAATGTGGGAGATTGATGAAGCAGTTTGACGTAAATAAAGTACGCCGTCATCAAGGAATATTAAGGATGTAACGTCGTTCATATTCAAGAAAGATTTGAGGCTTTGCATGGTTACAATTGGTAAATGGATAAGTTTGCGGAAACACCATGTAAAAATCGTTCTTACTTCACACTTCTATTTCGTTCATACTTCTATTTTACGGTTCGCACTTCTCGCAAATACAATGACAATTGCGATTAGTGCGAACGAAATACACACATGTAGAAGTGTGAAGTACGAACGATTCTTACATGTACATGGTGTTTCCGCAAACCGATCCACATAAAGTATGGTCTATTATTAAGCTCAGCCTGTAGAATTGAGGCAAAACAACCCCATCTTGTTCGACAACATACCGGTATTGGCAAAAACAGATATTTATAATAACCTGCCTTTATTATATAAAAGAAAACCCAAAGTGCTTAAATATAAAACATTCAGAGAAACAATGATCGAGACTCTCTTTTGCCAAGAGCTTTTCTTACCCAGACAGGTGTCTCCGACGAGGAAGAATCCTCGTTTACAACGGCAGATGTAACTCCCGTACGTGTTGATGCAAATTTGGTCAACTGCACACGCTGAAGAATCAATACACTCATTCACATCTAAAGATTACAATGAAAGAGCAACGAAAAATCATTCAATTCTTGAAGAAAGAGTATAGGTTTTCCATAGCAACCAGGATGGTTTGGTGATAAAGAGAAAGAAATTGCCCACAACCAACAAAGAAGAAAATCCCGCTCCAATGTTCACTTTCATTATTTTTCAAGTCTCAAGATAACTTTCAAAAGTGAACAAAGAAAAATTGATCTTTAACAATCGATCTCCAGAATACCATACTGGCGCTAAATTACCAAATGAGCTATCCAAGCCTATGTAGAATTCACATGTTACGAGTATTGAAACGCCATGGTCTCCCATGACAGGATTTAATGACAATATACACTAGCTTTGTCAGGCCTGTTAGGGGCCGTCCATAAAGTACGTACGCACGAAATGCCGACTTTTTTGACCCCCCCTCCCCCTCTGTACGCAGGGCGTACGCAGTGGACCCAACCCCCCCTCCCCCCCTGTACGCATACGCATTCCACATTAGGTTTTTCACTCGTGGGCCGGTACCGTTATTGGGACGTCACTTTCTAAAATGAATGACTAAAGTTTAACAGGTTTTTATACATTTTTTACCATGTTAAATAAGAAAAAAAGGAAAAAACAAAACAATCCCAGTGCTTTTTTCACGGTTTTTACCTCTCTTTTCGCGCGATAATGCTATGCAAATTTTTTCGTTTGCGTACGGTACGCATTGGCCTTAACCCCCCCCTCCCCCCCTGTACGCATGGCGTACGCATCGGTAACAACCCCCCCTCCCCCCTTCGTGCGTACGTACTTTATGGACGGCCCCTTACTGAGTATGCAGCACCCGTTTGGAGTGGCGCACTTACAAAATATGCATTGAGCGTGTGCAAAAGCGTGCTTAACGCATTATCATGGGTTATGAATACACGACATATGAGGATGTTTTATCTGTGGTTAATTTGGTCTCTTTGGAGGAAGGTAGTGTGTCCTCATGTGTTTCTTTTATCAATAAAACATTGAAGAATACCATTCAATTTAGGCAATTCCTTCCCCCGGAAACTACGAATACTAGGCCATCTAGATCTACTTACACCCGACGACATACAGAGCTGCGATGTAAAACCAATCGGATGCAGAAGAGTGCAATTCCTTTTCTTATCCGCCTTTTAAACAATTCCCATTTTTAATTATTCTTAAATTAACTCTTTCTGTTTTATCCATTTTTAATCATGTCATTTTTTTAAAATGTATTTGTAAATTCTTAACGCAATTCAGCACTGTGGCTGCGAAGTTAGAATTTTTAATAAACCAACTTGAATATTAACCAACTTGAATGAATGTTGGTAGTATCCTTAAAGTTGGAGAATAACGATTTGTAAACAATGACAAATACAAAGCCTTGTTTATAAGACATATAAGAACTCTCTCATAATATACAATGGGGCTGTTCTTTTTTTATTATTTAGTAATATTGGAAATAAATTTGATAATAATTGTCAATTCTTGGGACTATTTACCCAAACTGGCCGTGTGTGGCGCTATTTAAATTTATGTCAATGTGTGACGTAGTCGAGGGGAAACGGTCCACTAACGAACCCACTCGGCGCGCGGGAGTTGTATGGGATTTCCAATGAGTTTTGTGTATACATGCGGTTTCTGTATGCTAAAAGTGTCTGAATCACTGCCCGAATGATCATTACTATCCGATGGGTACATTGATTCTTCATCGATGCTGTATTCCTCCCAAGGACTGTCGCTATTTTCAACCATTTTACTTTGGAAATGATGGGAGTACATGTATTGTGTGTGGGGCATCCCGTGAAGGTTGGTGGCAAGTCAACTACAGGTCACAGTTAAAACAATACACATTGCTGATCACTCTCTGCAATGTGGATTTCTGTCCAAATGAAGTTTCAAGTGATGCTAAGCAAGCGCGGTTCTAGAGCCAATATTTTTTGGGGGGGGGGGGGGGGCTAGAAGAGCTTTTTTTTTGGGGGGGGGGGCCTAGAAGACACAATATTTTTTTTGGGGGGGGGGGGGGGCTAGAAGACACAGTATTTTTTTTGGGGGGGCTAGACCCTCCTTCAAACACTCGCTTCTGCTATGTCTAATATAAGGAATAGGAAAACATGCACCTATTGCCTACACAATGCATTTTCTTTATGTAAGGGCGCTGAATAACTGAAAAGATCCAGCCCCAGCTGCTAAGATGACTTGTGGCCTTAATCTCGCTCCGAGAGGCTGCTGCATTGTGGGAGATTGATGAAGCAGTTTGACGTCCATACTGCACGCCGTCATCAAGGAATAAGGATGTAACATCATTCATATTCCAGAAAGATTTGAGGCTTTGCATGGTGACACTTGGTAAATGGATAAGTTTGCGGAAACACGTAAAAATCGTCCGTACTTTCGCACTTCTTGTATTAAAGGTCACATATTTTCAACTAACCAGGGGCCAATTTCATAAAACCGTTAAGCACCAAAACTTGCTTAGCACAAAAATGTCTTGCTCAATAAAACAAACCACCATTAAATATTCCATTTCATATTCATGGTTTAGCAATCAACGGCCAAAGAACAATCACAAGTGGTACACAACACGTGGACATTTGGTTGTTAATCCTGTTTTTATTAACACAGAAATGTCATGCTTAGCAAATTTTTGTGCTTAACAGTTTTATGAAATTGGCCCCAGATCTAGTCATCATCAGAGATAGCAAAAAATTATATTGGCAAAAACAGATATTTATAATAACCTGCCTTTATTATATAAAAGAAAACCCAAAGTGCTTAAATACAAAACATTCAGAGAAACAATGATCGAGACACTCTTTTGCCAAGAGCTTTTCTTACCCCGACAGTTGTCTCCGACGAGGGAGAATCCTGGTCTACAAGTGCAGGTGTAATTCCCGACCGTGTTGATGCAGTCGCGGTCAGCTGCACATGGTGCGTTCAGACACTCGTTCACATCTAAAGATTACAACGAAAGAGCAACGAAAAATCATGCAATTCTTGAAGAAAGAGTAAAGGTTTCCATAGCAACCAGGATGGAAAATCCGGCTCCAATGTTCACGTTCATTATTTTTCAAGTCTCAAGATAACTTTGAACAGTGAACAAAGAAAAATTGATCTTTAACAATCGATCTCCAGAATACCATACTGGCGCTAAATTACCAAATGAGCTATCCAACCCTAAGTTGGTATAGTATCCTTAAAGTTGGAGAATAACAATTTGTAAAAAATGACAAATACAAAGCCTCGTTTATAAGACATACAAGAACTTTCTCATAATATACAATGGGGCTGTTCTTTTTTAATTATTTAGTAATATTGGAAGTAAAATTTGATAGTAATTGTCAATTCTTGGGACTATTTACCCAAACTGGCCGTGTGTGGCGCTATTTAAATTTATGTCAATGTGTGACGTAGTCGAGGGGATACGGTCCACTAACGAACCCACTCGGTGCGCGGGAGTTGTATGGGATTTCCAATGAGTTTTGTGTATACATGCGGTTTCTGTATGCTAAAACTGTCTGAATCACTGCCCGAATGATCATTACTATCCGATGGGTACATTGATTCTTCATCGATGCTGTATTCCTCCCAAGGACTGTCGCTATTTTCAGCCATTTTACTTTGGAAATGATGGGAGTACATGTATTGTGTGTGGGTATATAATATGCAACACACAGTGTATAAATATTCATAAGGAAAGCGAATCCCCTCTCCAACGTAATCAACTTGAGGAAAACATGAATATTCATGATATGTAAATGAACCAAACAACTAGCAAATTCGAGAGAAAAGTGCTTATTCTTGGCGAATGTGGACCGGTAAAAAGTGGCTTAAAATTCACATCAAGAAACTTCAAATAGTGAGGGTTAATGATATGTTTACCTTAATTGGAGCTAGGGGAACCCAATTTTAGGTGAACATCTTATTTTTCGAAATCATTGGAGCCCAGCTTTAATATTCAATTATCTTTGTTCGTTTGGCAGTCAGACGCCATGATACCACTCGCATATCGCTATATCCCAAGGATCATTTTATCAATATCCGCAGTATTAACAATGCTGCGACCTGAGAAACAGTACACGGGGGATCACACAAAGAGGATGCGGCTTTTCAAATAAAGAGGATGCAGCTTTTCAAATCAATATAATCATTCAAATAAACCACAAGGGAAACTGACGGATTAAAAACTGAGGATGGTAACGGACTGCAATTTACATCGTCGGATCTCATTGCTGCACAAACCGAATTCCCAAGTCCCACTTCGGGTCCCGCTTCAGACACAACGTAGGGTAGGATCATTTAGAACGCTTTTCAAAGAACGATCACCCGTAGGAAGTGAAGAAGCTGTATAAAACTCACCCTCTGTGCAGTTGTCGCCGGTCCAGGCGGCAGGACACGAACAGACATCGACGGTTCCCTCTCGAACACACTCACCGCCATTCTGGCATGGCATACTGATGCAAGTATTTAAACCTTGGATGAAATAAAAAAATGACTGTATGATTTAGCTTTGATTTTGTGATCTGGTGTGCAAAAACTGCTCGCATTTTTGCGTATCCTGCCTGGGACGTGGATTTGTATAAGATCAAAATATGGCAACCAAGATCCGTATTGAAATGGAATTTGTCCTGCGTGAATAAAGACGAAGCTACCTACCTCCCACTGTGACAGTGAAACTGCAAGTTGCCGTCAGACCGACAGAGTCCGTAGCCGTGTAGGTCACTTCCGTTGACCCCATGGGAAAGACGTAGCTGGTGTTATGAGTGGACGTTAGACTGGCCAGCATCAGATTGTCGTCGGCTGTGGGAGTTGGCCAGCTTGCTTGACCGGTAGAAAGGTCTACGTCAGCGCTGACATTGAGACTGTCCGGACAGCCGGAGATGACCGGTGGGGTACCATCTAGCAGGAACATGAGAAAAAAAAGGGTCACTTTTTAATACATACCACACAAGACAAGAGCTGATTACCACAACATTTACCACAGTCTCTACAGGGGAACTGATCATAAACCACGCATTACCACACAAACCACACTATATGGTGTATTGTGGTATTCAGGATACTACACTAACCGAATGAAAAACCTTGTGGTAAACTGTGGTATATAATGTGGGTCAGGGTTAACTTTTTAATTAATAGCTCCTTAAGTTGATAGTCTTTCATCTTCTTTCTTTAAGTTCTTTTTATGAACCCGATTTGTATGAACGGGGGTCGCTGCTTAGCACAAAAATTGGCTAAGCATGAAATTTCTGTCTTTTAAAACAGGGTTAACAACCAAATTTCCATGTTTTGTGTTTAACATGTGATTGTTCTTTGGCTGTTGTTCGCCAACCATGAATATCAAATGGAATTTGTAATGGTGGTTTTGTTTTATAGAGCGAGACATTTTGTGCTATTAAACTAAATTTTTTGTGCTTAACAGTTCCATGAAAATTGGCTTAATTTCATACTTTGGTTTTGTCAAAGAAATGCAGATTCATGGGCAAGAATATCAAGACAGATACAGTAACAGTCATCTGTGAAAATTTCAGTCCCATACGGTGCCCACTTTTTGAGAAAACAGTGAAAAACGGCCACAGTATTTCTTAAGTATTTTCTCTTTTATTTTTGATCTTTTAAAAGATCAAAAAGATTTTCACGGTATGTTTCTACCACAACCATCTTCATACCCTGTAAGTTATACGTAAATCTGTGAACATTTCTGTTTTGGTTTCTTAAAAAAGTATATGATACTACCTTTAAAAGCAAATTGCTGGTGATCTTACCGGTGATAGTCACATTGAAACTACAAGTGTCTTCGTTGAAGCTTTCGTCGGTAGCCGTGTAGGTAATCAACGTGGTGCTCCCTAGAGGCAGTGGTGTGTCGTCATAATCTGACGTAACTGTTGTTTCCCCTGCAATGTCTGTGGCATTGGGTGCCGGCCATGATGGGATGGCGTAGGAACCGTTGGACGATGTGGGGAACTCCAAGGATGACGGACAGAACGTAAAGAAGGGGGGCTCCGAATCTAAACACAAAAATCAAAGACAAAATCACTTTTAGATAATAATAATAATAATAATTTGGAAGGCTAATCATCCTTACTCGCATCTGGGGTGCTTAATGAGGCTACAACGTGATCGGAAAGCAGGCTTTCATGGGCGCCCTTGGCTGCCAGCCACATCAACCCATATAAATAAAAATACAGCATTTCAGGCGGAAATATTTTGACGGTATATTTCTACCAGCACCATCTTCATACCCTGAAAGTCATACATCACTCTATGAATGTTTCTATTTGGGTATGTTTACCAATCCTCTAATGTACCTTTAAAGGTAGTATCATACTTTGGTACGAAACCAAAACAGAAATGTTCACAGATTTACGTATAACTTTCAAGGTCTGAAGATGGTGCTGGTAGAAACCTACCGTTAAAATTGTTCCGCCTGAAATGGTGTATTCATTCAGAAATTTATAGTCAAACAACGACCGAAAATCTTTTTGATCTTTTAAAAGATCAAAAATAAAAGAGAACAGACTTAAGAAATACTGTGGCCGTTTGTCACGATTTTCTCAAAAAGTGGGCACAGTATGGGACTGAAATTTTCACTGATGACTGTGACTGTATCTTCCGTCATATTTTTGCCCATGAATCTGTACTTCTTTGACAAAAACCAAAGTATGATATTACCTTGAAAAGAAAAAAATGCTCAATCACTATATCTGGTAATCATTTTTTGAACGAACGTCATTTTTCTCTCAACTGACCCAGGATGATGACGTTGAAACTGCAGGTGTCCGTGTTACCAGCGGCGTCGTACGCCGTGTATGTCACGACGGATGCGCCCGCAGGCATGGGATCCAACGGATCAGACGTGCCGCTGATTGAGACCACGCCCACATTGTCCGTGGCCGTTGGTGCGATCCAAAACGGAGAGGCCACGGCCGCGCCCTCGGGCAGATTCATAGCTGTCGTGGTTGGACAGTCAATCAACGACGGGTCCTCCGTGTCTGAAAGAAAGAACGGCACAAAGGCAGTTATCGAGACATGTTTAATGTACATGGTATGCTTGTTGTACCCACGGACGTCATAAATAAACAAATCTGGGGCTAATTTCATAGAGCTGCTTAGCACAAAAATTCGCTAAGCATGACGTTTCTGTCTTAGTAAAAACAGGATAAACAATCAAATTTCCGTGTGTTGCGTATCACTTGCAATTGTTCTTTGGCTGTTGTTCGCTGACCATGAATATCAAATGGAATTTTTAATGGTGGAATGGCTTTATTGGTCAAGCTATTTTTGTGCTAAGCAATGTTTTTGTGCTTAGAAGCACTATGAAATTGGCCCTTGGAATTGCAATGCTTATGTATCAACTGAAGCCACTGGAGTCCATCTTACCGTGCCAGATACAATGAAGCAAAAATGTAGAACATAAAAACAATCATAAGAGGGCGCACCTCATTAAACAAGAGGGCGCTTTTTGTAAAGACACCCCTGGTGGCTGGAAATTGCTATACCGAAATTTTTTTGTGCATTCCGCGGTGTTCGTTATATTGCCGTTCCACTGTATTTGCATTTTTAACAGTGGAATATAAAGACAAAGTCAGAGTAGGTTGCTAACGACTTCCGTCAACAAAGTTGACTCACCTTCCACGGTGACGGTAAACTGGCAGACGCCCACCAACCCCTGGTCATCTACGGCTGTGTAGTTGACCACAACACTCCCGACGGGTAGAGTGACCGGTGGGACGTGGCTGGCCGTAAAGCTGACCACTGTTCCGTCATCGCTGGCCGTTGGAACAGTCCAGTCTGCTACGCCCGTAGCCAGCCCTGGACTGGTGGAGACGTTGAGGTTGCTCGGGCAAATTGTAATTTTCGGGAGGACAGAATCTAGAGTGGAAGAAACCAAAACAAGATGCAATAATTTACTTCCTGGGGTCGTTTTCACGAAGCCCTACGATCGATCGCTACTCGAGTTACGAAGGATAACCCATCGTATCCTACGTAGGGCTGCAATGCATCGCAAGTCCTACGATTGATAGTAAGTTAAGATGAGTTTGGTGAAATCGAGCCCAGGTGTAAAAAAATCGGATAACGGAATAATTATTGGCACGGTCAAACATCCAGTTCTCTGCTGGGCATGACGCTTCAATCGACATTGTTCTTTGTTAAATCAACTAAACTTTCTTGATGCAAATTAGGCTTGCTAGTCACTGACGTTTATAGATGAACACTGTATACTCTGTGCTTGTTGATTTGAGTGCACATGAGAAAAATCATGCGTCGGCTCAGGTGGGATTCGAACCAACAACCTCCTGCTGAATAATAGTGCAGATGCCAGCTGATGGGGTCAGCAGGGTGAATCGAATCCAATATCATAATGAGTACAAGCAGCAATTGATTCAATCATTAATAAATTTAAAAGAAATCATTAATATTCATATTAATATTCATCTTTGTTAATATAACAAAAAATTGTGTTCTGAATTTATAAATGAAAATGGTGTTGTACAAGAATCGTATTAACAAATTTTCTTCAGCCTCACCCCCCCCCCCAAAAAAAAACAAAAAAAAACTTTTGCAAAAGTTGAACGATTTGAGAAATATTTGTTGATATGGCCGGGGCGCATTATACCTGCTATGGTTACACTGAAGTCGCACGTTGCCGGGTTACCGGATGCATCTACTGCCGTGTAGGTCACTAACGTGGTCGTGTTCACCTGAAACGCTTCGCCATCATAGTCCGTGGTGACATTCGGGGTGCCAGCGTTGTCCGTAGCGACGGGCGTCTCCCAAGACGGAATCACAGAGGTCTCGCCGGGATTTTCGATGTAGAGTGTGACGTCGTCAGGGCATGTGGTGAAGACGGGTATCTCAAAGTCTGAAGAGGTCACAAAAGCATGCATTGTAGTGAAGTTTAGAGCTGACAAGAGGAGGATTATAGGCTCGTAGGTCTGGCTAGGCTTTTCAACAGCTTTGCCACACCAGGGGCCGATTTCACAAAGCACTATTAAGATTGATCTTAAGTGTGACTTAATCTTTAATAACTGCTAAGCAAAGTGTGATGTCGCAATGGGAATCACTATGGTGATACTGACAACTCATCTTAAATGATCTTAGTGATTTGTGACATCCAGCTCAGTATTTATGTCAAGTTTCCAATTACCTTTATTATCAACAAATCCACCTGCGGTCAATTTCATGAAGCCCTACGATTGATCAAAACTCGAGTTATAGATGAAGTATAAATCCATGGTATCCTATGTAGGGCTGCAATGCATCATAAGTCCAACGATTCACCAAACTCATCGGAGCTTGTATCAATCGTAACGATTGATACCAGTTACGAGGATTTTGGTGAAATCGACCCACTGGGGGCAATTTCACAGTCCTGCTTAGCGCAAAAATTTGCTAACCATGAAATTTCTGTCCAGGATTAACAACCAAATTTCCATGTGTTGTGTATCACTTGTAATTGTTCTTTGGCTGTTGTTTGCTGACCATGAATATCAAATGGAATTTTTACAATGGCTGCTTGTTTTATATTGAGTATTAAAGACGTTTTTGTACTACTAAGCAATTTTTGTGTGCTTAGCAGCTCCATAAAATCTTGGATGCGAGGTCATGAACGTCCAAACCTACCCATGACTAGGACTTCAAAGGAACAGTTAGCCGAGTTGCCACTTTCGTCGGTGGCAACGTAGGTGACTATCGTCGTGTCCACCGGGAACAGATCATTGGGCTCAAAGTTGGACTCCAGGGACGGGGTGACCAGGGAGTTATCCGAGGCCGTCGGACTGGGCCAGAAAACCTGGCCAACTGCCTGGCCAGTCAGGGTGCCTGAGACAGTTCGAATGCTTGGGCAGTTGGAGAGAGTTGGCGCTTCCACATCTACAGGAGGGAGCGGGGGTAAGGGTGGAGGGGTGGGGGTGGGTGGTGTGGGTCGGTGATTGGCACGAGGGGTGGGTTTAGGTGGGTAGAGGGTTTATACAAGGGGACATATCAAAAGGTGCAAAACCTAAATAAATTTCAAGTATTGGTTTCCCTTTTTTTTTTATCAGTAACGGCAATAATGTACCAAAACGTTCATTATTTCAAATAGAATATTTCTTAAACCGACTGAATTCTTTAATAAGTCATTGAAAAATGAACAAAGAAAAATTGATTGGAGCTTTAACTGGGATTCGAACCAGCGACCTCAGGAATACTGTACAGGCGTTCTCACCCCTGTGCTTAGTTTCATGGTTTCAGACTGCCAAACAACATAGATAATTGACTCTTAGGAACACCACCAACATAAGGCTGGATAGCTCAATTGGTAAAGAACGCTGGTACGGTATTCTGGAGGTTGCTGGTTTGCTCCAGTCAATTTTCCTTTGTTCACTTTTCAATGACTTACAATATTGTTGTGAAACAGTACTGTAGACTCAACAATTATTCGAAAACAATCGGCAACTTGGATAAAAATCAAGACTCGACCCTTGCTCTATAAAATCATTTTATCCAATCATTCGGAATTGATCTGCAAAGTTGTGAAAATATCTTTATTCACCTGAAAATCAACAATCGTTGCCCAACTGTCCAAATTATTACTAGGATGACCATACCTTCAATGGTGATGTTAAACCGGCACTCCGCGGTCAACCCTTGACCGTCCGTAGCCAAGTAGGTCACCTCTGTCGTCCCGAAGCCAAACGCCTCGCCTGAGTTACGATCACTCACAAAGCTGACCACGCCCACATTGTCACTGGCCATTGGCGCTGTCCAGTTGTATACGGCCGTTGCAAGGGTGGGGTCGTTGCCGATGGTAACAGTTGATGGACAGCCCGTGATGGAAGGGGGTGTGCCATCTGCAGAGAGAAAAGCAAGAATCAATTTGTCGTCAGGAGACATTGTATTAATGTCAATTTTAATCCCCTGAACTTTATTACAATTTTCTGATGCCCGTGTCTGATCTTATGAGTTTCTCAGACCAACTGAATCTACTCTGAGTCAAAAGGAAGGCAAGATGTTTTGATCTTAGCAGGATCTTCCTCAAATGATGCTCAGGCCTCAGAAATACAAGGGCTGGACGTTTCAATCCTAGCAGGATCTTTCTCAAAGGCTGCTCAGAGTTAGGAGGACCTGATGTTTCGATCGTAGCAGGATCTTTCTCAAAGGCTGCTCAGAGTTAGGAGGGCCAAACATTTCAATCCTAGCAGGATCTTTCTCAAATGCTGCTCAGAGTTAGGAGGCCAAACATTTCAATCCTAGCAGGATCTTTCTCAAAGGCTGCTCAGAATTAGGAGGGCCAAACATTTCAATCCTAGCAGGATCTTTCTCAAAGGCTGCTCAGAGTTAGGAGGGCCAAAAATTTCAATCCTAGCAGGATCTTTCTCAAAGGCTGCGCAGAATTAGGAGGGCCCGACTTTCAATCCTAGCAGGATCTTTCTCAAAGGCTGCTCAGGGTTAGGAGGGCCAAACATTTCAATCCTAGCAGGATCTTTCTCAAAGGCTGCTCAGAATTAGGAGGGCCAAACATTTCAATCCTAGCAGGATCTTTCTCAAAGGCTGCTCAGAATTAGGAGGGTCTGACTTTCGATCCTAGCAGTATCTTTCTCAAAGGCTGCTCAGAGTTAGGAGGGCCTGACGTTTCGATCCTAGCAGGATCTTTCTCAAAGGCTGTTCAGAATTAGGAGGGCCTGACTTTCGATCCTAGCAAGATCTTTCTCAAAGGCTGCTCAGAGTTAGGAGGGCCAAACATTTCAATCCTAGCAGGATCTTTCTCAAAGGCTGCTCAGAATTAGGAGGGCCAAACATTTCAATCCTAGCAGGATCTTTCTCAAAGGCTGCTCAGAATTAGGAGGGTCTGACTTTCGATCCTAGCAGTATCTTTCTCAAAGGCTGCTCAGAGTTAGGAGGGCCTGACGTTTCGATCCTAGCAGGATCTTTCTCAAAGGCTGTTCAGAGTTAGGAGGGCCTGACTTTCGATCCTAGCAAGATCTTTCTCAAAGGCTGCTCAGAGTTAGGAGGGCCAAACATTTCAATCCTAGCAGGATCTTTCTCAAAGGCTGCTCAGAGTTAAGAGGGCCAAACATTTCAATCCTAGCAGGATCTTTCTCAAAGGCTGCTCAGAGTTAGGAGGGCCAAACATTTCAATCCTAGCAGGATCTTTTTCAAAGGCTGCTCAGTGTTAGGAGGGCCTGATGTGTCGATCCCAGTAGGATCTTTCTGAACGAGTTGAAGGCAATAATAGCCTTTAAGGAAGATCCTGCTAAAATAAAAAGTCACTAGGACCTCCTAAAACTCTGAACATTCTATTTGGGTCATTATTTTGGTTGATGAGAGGTTTGTTACTGGTCCTAAATAGCAAAGCCACTGTACTCCAGCCACTTTTAAACTCACCCACGACTGTGACAGTGAAACTGCAGGTAGCCTGATTAACCCCGTCTGATGCAGTGTAGGTGATCACGGTCTCGGTACCGATCTCAAAAGCTTGACCGCTGTAGTCACTGGTAACCGTTGGAGGTCCCGCATTGTCGGTGGCATTGGGCATATCCCATGATGCCATGGCGTGGGTACCATTGAAAGCCCCGGTGAGAGCCGTGACGTTACCCGGGCAGAATGTGAAGACTGGCATCTCATTGTCTGCCGGACGAACAACACAGAAATTCATGTCAAGCTTTATGTCAATTGTTTCGTTCTTTTTGAATAGTTTGGTTATTAGGTATTAACATCATACGTTAGTTTTTGTGAATAAAGTGCAGATTCATGTGCAAAAATATCAAGGAAGATGCAGTAACAGTCATCTGTGAAATTTCCAGTTCTACAAGGTGCCCACTTTTTGAGAAAATAGTGAAAAAGCCACAGTATTTTAAAAATCTGTTCAAACTTGATTTTGGTCATTGGTTTTACTCTTTCTGAATAAATACTGTACCATTTCAGGCAGAAAAATGGAGGGGAGGGGAGGGGGTGGGGTGGGGAGGTGAGAAATGTTTCCTCTTACCTTGAATGATGGCGGTGAAGGTACAGTTAGCCTTGTTTCCAGCCTCGTCCACTGCAACATAGACGACCTCAGTGGATCCAATGGGAAATGTTCCCAACGGTTCATGGTTGGACGTTACGTTGACAACCCCGACGTTGTCCGTGACCATTGGTGCTACCCAGAAGGCGGAACCCGTCGCTAGAGAGGGGGTATTCGCAGTGGCGACAGTGCCCGGGCACAAGGTAAAGACTGGGGCCTCTTTATCTGCAGTAACAATAAATAAAACAGCACATTTTGAATACAAAAAGATTGAAGCGATGTACAAAACATTCCGAGAAACAAAAAGCCAAAGACAAGAGGATTAATACGAGAACGAGTATAAAGAACATTTCCTGAAAATAGCGTCAGAAGGAGAATTCCTGATGTCAATTGGGACAGAGTTCTACAGTTTGGGAGCAGCTATAGGGGTTATTCATGTGGCTTCATGAACTTCGATTGTCCGTTAAGCACAATGATTGAACACATGTATAAAACAATAAGTTTCCTTGCACACGCAACGCGTAGTGATCGTTGATCAAACTAATTGTACGCATAGCCATGGAGCTAGGAAGAGATAGCTTGACGGCCAATGAATAAACCTCTGTACAGTAGTTCAAGCAAACGGTTTTGAAAGGCGCCCTCTTTTGATTAAAACAAGAAACTGCGGTGGTGTCAGTATATTATTTTGTACACCGCCAATCATCTTTTATTGAAATCCGGGAAGCCGGAAAGCTAATCATGAGCAAAAGACCTGTGGGGAAATCCGGGAGATGTTTTCCATGCCGAATATTCTTCTAACTCCGTGTTTCTTTCAGGAATAAATCGCACACAATGCACCAAGCCCGGCTTGCAGTGCATTTAGATCGATAAACACCACCGCAGTTTCTTATTTCAATCAACAGAGGGCGCCATTCCAAACCGTGTACTCGGATTACTGTACAGAAAATGATCTAGCACTTGTTAATCACGAGGAGAAATTTGAAAGATAGACGCTCTTTGCTGAAACACGAACCAAAAATCACAAAATCAATTTGGAGGTAGATTCAATCAAGACGTCTGACCTGTCACGGTGACGCTAAACCGGCATTCTGCCGTCAGTCCAACAGAGTCCACAGCGGTGTAGGTCACTACGGTCAGTCCGAGTTGGAAGGTGCTTAATGGAGCTACATCCGGTGTCAAACTGGACAGCTGACCATTGTCCGTGGCCGTAGGCTCTGTCCAGTCGGCTTGACCGGTGGACGCGCCGGGGCTGGTGGGAATAGAGACATCCTCTGGGCAGTTGGAGATGACCGGTGGAGTACCGTCTGAGTGCAAAGGGGAGAAAAATAGAACTGACGTAGCAACAACTTTTTAACAAGTTTAAAACTTTAATCTCTATACACTGGGAACCTTGCCTCCAAAAGCTTTTGCTTTGGAAAAGTAATTTTTCCCTTTCTCAATCTTTGTATTTGTGTAATCATACTATTCCCTTGTTGTGATGAATGGAAACAAACAATAAAATAAACCAACCAACAAGCAAACAAACAAGCAAACCAACCAACAAATCAATGAAAAACGAATGAACGGAAGAACAAATGAACGAAAGAATGAAAGGAATGAAGAAACAAAGGGATGAAGGAACGACCAAAGGAACTAACAAAGGAACAAACGAATAAAGGAAGGAACGAAGGAAGGTACGAACGAAGGAACGAACTAAAGAACGAACGAAGGACCGAATGAAGGAAGGAATGAACGAAGGAACGAACGAAGGAACGAACTAAAGAAGGAACAAAGGAACAAATGAAGGAACAAACGACCGAAAGAACGAAGGAAGGAAGGAACGAACTTAAGGAACGAACGAAGGAACGTACGAAGGAACGAACTAAAGAACAAACGAAGGAACGAACAAAGGAACGAACGAAGGAACGAATTAAAGAACGAAGGAAGGAACGAACGAAGGAACGAACTAAAGAACGAACGAAGGAACGAACAAAGGAACGAACGAAGGAACGAACGAAGAAACGAAGAAACGAACTAAGGAACGAACTAAAGAACGAGGGAAGGAATGAACGAACTAAAGAACGAACGAAAGAACGAACTAAAAAACGAACGAAGGAACGAACGAACGAACGAAGGAACGAACTAAAGAACGAAGGAAGGAATGAACAAACTAAAGAACGAACGAAAGAATGAACTAAAAAACGAACGAAACAAAGGAACGAACGAAGGAACGAAGGAAGGAACGAAGGAACGAACGAAGGAACGAACTAAAGAACGAAGGAAGGAACGAACGAAAGAACGAACTAAAAAACGAACGAAGGAACGAACGAAGGAACGAACTAAAGAACGAACAAAGGAACAAATGAAGGAACAAACGAACGAAAGAAGGAACAAACGAACGAAAGAAGGAACGAACGAAGGAACGAACTAAAGAACGAACGAAGGAACGAACTAAAGAACAAACAAAGGAACAAATGAAGGAACAAAAGAACGAAAGAACAAACGAATGAAGGAACGAAGAATGGCAGGGATGGAGGAACAAACGAAGGAACGAAGGAAGGAATGAAGAAACGAAGGGATGAAGGAACGAACAAAGGAACAAACGAAGGAACAAACGAAGGAACAAACGAACGAAAGAACAAAGGAATGATGAAACAAAGGGATGAAGGAATGACGGGATGAAGGAACGAAGGAAGGAACGAAGGAATGAACAAATGAAGGAATGATGAAACAAAGGGATGAAAAAACGAGGGGAGGAACGAAGGAACAAACGAATGAAGGAATGAAGAAATGAAGAAATAAATATTTAATTAATCAATTGAATAAAAATGAATAAACAAGAGGAAAAACAAACAAATAAGTACAAATGCAGCCCAACAACAGAATTGCGTCTTCCAAACCTTCAGCTTCACTCACCAGTGACATTAATGTTGAGCGAGCAGGTGGCCTGATTGCCCGACCCATCAGTAGCTGTGAAGGTAACGGCAGTAGTCGTACCGAGCACCACTGACGACACGTTGTAATCGTTGGTGATGACCGGCGAACCCGCGTTGTCCGTGGCGTTTGGCATGACTAACGGCGGGATGACAAGCATACCGCCTTCCCCAGTTAACAGCTCCATGCTCATCGGGCAGAAGGTGAAGACGGGATCCTCGTTATCTGCGCAGGTGTCGGAGGAAAAAAATTCATGAGTGAAAAAACAGGTGGATAGCTCATACGCCTTATTCATGGTGCATCCATCCTGCCTTCGAAGCAGTGCAATCAAACCGAGACTTGGATTCAAAATAGTCTGGTACCCGTTTTCTTTTTAGAATTGGTGTTATCTTTTCCGAAGGGTATACAAGGAAGGTGATAAGATGGATGCACCATGAATAAAGGCCTTAGGGGGGTTTACGAAACAGAGGCTCAGGCTCAAGCTTAGGCACCAGCTCTGTAATCCATATGCTGAAAATATAGGTTGTGGTTTTTCATTGAAGCTGAATCTCTGTTTTCTTGTTCAAAAATGGAGAGTCTACTTCCAAACCGTGGCCAAAATGAAATGAAATGAAACCGTGGATTCATGAAATAGTGCCGGAGTCTGAGCCTGAGCCTCCGATTCGTACATGCCCTTTATAGCACAATACAAAGTATTTTTGTGAAAAATGTTGGAGTGTACTCATAGTTTTATGGGATATGGAGGCCAACTTTACGTCAGCTACACGAAATAAGAGCTAATTATTTACCAGAAACGACAACGTTGAAGGTACAATTATCCCCATTCCCGGCTGCATCAGATGCCGTGTAGGTGACTACGTGGCTTCCGATGGGAAACACGTCGTTCGGCTGATAATCAGACGTCAAGCTGGTGACAGCTACATTGTCTGTGGCACTTGCCATGGGCCAGGACACTGAAGCAGTGCCGAGCCCCGGAGTCGTACTGGCGGCAACGGAAGTAGGACATGTAACCTGAGGGTTTTCGGTATCTACGAGGAAAAAGATTAGCCAAAAGAAAACAATACAAGTTATTAACTGCTGCAAAGTTCTTATCAGCCAAAATAGTGACCTGAAATTTATAAAATGCTTGGAGTTCATGGGGCGCATTTCGATCCTAGCAGGATCTTTATCGAAAGCTTACATGTTTTGATCTTAAAGGTAGTATCATACTTTGGTTTTTGTCAAAGAAATACAGATTCGGGGGCAAAAATATCAAGGAAGATACAGTAAAAGTCATCTGTGAAAATGTCAGTCCACTCCCATAAGTTGCCCACTTTTTGAGAAAACAGCGAAAAACGGCCACAGTATTTCTTAAGTGTTTTCTCTTTTATTTTTGATCTTTTAAAAGATCAAAAAGATTTTCGGTCGTTGTTTTACTAATTTCTGGATAAATACACCATTTCAGGCGGACAAATTTTAACAGCATGTTTCTACCAGCACCATCTTCATACCCTGTAAGTTATACGTAAATCTGTGAACATTTCTGTTTTGGTCTCTTACCAAAGTATGATACAACCTTAATAATAATAATAGAGACATTTATAATGCGCAACATATCCACCCAGAGGGTGCTCAAGGCACTGACAATTATTATCTCTGGTACATCGGGCCCCACTAACATTCCTGAAACAATCTCAACTCCCTGGTGAGTATACAGCCCCGGCTACTGTAAAGCGCATAAAGACTCATTTTACATACAAAGCCATCTCTACCCTCACAGGTACGCATTAACACCTGGGTGAAGAGGAGCAATAATGTGACAAAGCGTCTTGCCCAAGGACGCAAGCACCACTAACCCATGGCTGGGCTCGAACCCATAATCTGTAGATTGACCACAAGATTTTGAGTACGAAACGCCAGACCACTAGGCCACAGCACTCCACATTTTAGCCTTCAATAAAGATACTGCTAGGATAGAAACGTGTCAGGCCCTCCTAACTCCAAACTCCAAAGAAAACAAGATAAGTACGGCACAAAAATCTGACAAAGAGGAAATAAGATGTTCGTCAGGCCTAGCTAATGAGAAAGGCCAGGCCCGAGCCTTCAGGCCTGGAAGGAGTAGAAAAAAAGAAAAAGAAATCACAACAAAGAAGATACTAAATCCCAGCAAGAACCAGTAAATCCATACCTATAACGGTGACGTAAAACCGACACTCAGCCGTCAGACCAACAGAGTCCACAGCGGTGTAGGTCACTTTGGTCAGTCCGAGTTGGAAGGTGCTTAATGGAGCTACATCCGGTGTCAAACTGGACAGCTGACCATTGTCTGTGGCCGTAGGCTCTGTCCAGTTGGCTTGACCGGTGGACACACCGGGGCTGGTGGGAGCCGTGACGTTCATGGGACAGTTGGAGATTTCTGGCGATGTACCGTCTGGAATTTTGAAGACAAAATCGTTTATTAGGACGTAAAACTCCCAAAACTTCTACCCTACTGGAAATAAGCCTCATGGCCATTCGATGCCAGCAGGCATTGGTATTAAACTACATCTTTTTTCTTTCTAAACATTTGTACAATAATTAATTAAATAATTTGCATATAGAATAGTTAAAGGGTTCTACTTTCCTACAATTTTAAGGTCAGGAATTTAGAATTTTCCAGAACGTATTTTAATCAAGCGTTTACTTGTACTGTGAATTTTGTGGTAAATTTTGATCGCAATTTATTAGGAATTTTCAGGGCTTCTTTTATAAAAGGTACAGTACAGGATTGGTAACATACCCAAACAGAAATGTTGACAGATTCATGTATAACTTTCAGGGTATGAAGATAGTGCTATGGTAGAAACATACCGTTAAAATATTTCTGCCTGAAATGCTGTATTTATCCAGAAATTAGTAAAACAAAGACCAAAAACAGTTTTGATCTCCGCGTAAGATCAAAACCCTTCTTTATGGTTTAATATTAAGACAAATTAAGTTGGTTTTTCGCTATTTTCTTGTGGCTCAGATTGAGCTCAGATTATCACAGGTGTGTTATTTTATACACATTGGATTAAATAGACAAAGTGTGAGTACGTGTTGTTCTGTGACGTTTACCAATTTAAGCATTTTTTCAGGACTTTCCTAAATTTGTTTTTACTTTCCAGTTACATTTTCAGTATTGTTCAGGTTTTTTTCCCAGGGGGACACGTACGTTAGACCTGTATAAAACTAATTCACTTACCGATAATAGACACATCAAATTCACAGATTGCTGTATTGCCGGAGTTGTCAGTAGCTACGTAGGTGATGGTGTAGTTGGCAACGGCGAGGGTAAACATCTCACCCTGGTACGTGGTGCTGACGGTCACTTGGTTCGAGTTGTCCGTGGCATTGGGGCTGGACCACATGGGCATGTCCACGGCCCCGTCGGCGTTTGTGTAAACCTTCACGTCCGGTGGGCAAAATGTGAAGAATGGATCTTCCTCATCTGAGGATGGAAATTGGAAATGATCTAAAGTTTGAAACTGGTCAGGCCTTTCATCTGAGTGCGGATTTTGTCGAACTTTCCAAAGGCAGGCTTGATGACCATCCGATCAAGTAGAGATGTATAGGCACAGCCAAAGATCCTATAGACCTTTCTGCTACATCACAGCCCAATTAAGCTTTTGCCAACCAAGATGGCGGAAACTATGGAGAGCAATCATAGCGGGGCATAAAAAATAGCCACAATTGGAACACATTTTGTGCACAACGATTCATAAACATCGAAAGATATTGCTGAATGTAATGGAAACAACATAAGCAATGGTGGTATATATTTTGTACAGCTATGGAAAGTTTGCAAAAACATTGAATTTGGTTACGCCTTCTGTCGAGAAGACAAAATCTTTTGCAACATTTGGTGGCCCATGCCAACCACAAGACAATGTTTGTAAATAAAAGAAAGGTCTATAGCTGCGCATAGCCTACTCTTTCATGTTCTTTTTCATGTTCAGCCCCACTTGTGGAACCCTCTTCCACTGCGGATCCGATCAGCAGAATCCTTAGATACATTCAAGTCAGATCTGAAGTCCCATATGTTCTCACTTTATTTTTGTTAGATTGTATGTTTTTGCATCCTTCTCCCTAAGTTTCCATTTCATCTTTTCTTTTCCCTCTGCGCCTATGAATAGTTCTTCTAGATATACGGCGCATAATAAATGCTTTATTTATTATTATTTATTATTATTTCAAAATCACGAGCAACCAGATGAAGTACGCACAGGCGGCCATTTTAGTTTGGTCAGCCAAATTTATTGTTTTCATTTGATATGTGATTCTGGCCGGATAATAATAATAATATTAGGCCTTTTTAATAATAATTATTATAAAATTTTGTCTTGCAATAGTTGAATCTGACGTTAGTAACAACAGAAATAGCTCTGTTACTTACTAAAATGGCGGGCAAATGTTACTTCACTTTTTGGGTTGAGTAGGCTTCTATCTTTGGGCGCAGCAGAAGCTCGGGTGATGGCAATATTACATGGACTTTATAGATGTTGACAGGATTGAATCTTTAATTCAGAAGATAACATACCTAGGATAGTTATGTTGAAAGAGCACGTGGCCATGTTTCCGGCTGTGTCCACCGCCGTGTAAGCCACAGTCCATGTACCGATTTCAAATTCATCGTTGACATTGCGGGTGGAGGTGACATTCAGGACGCCAACGTTGTCCGAGGTTGTGGGAGGGACCCAGGCCATCGTAGCCGTGGCCATACCCATCGGCAACGACTGGCTCTGACTCGAGGGACAGTCGATGAAGACAGGGCTCTCGTCGTCTGGTGGATAAACAACAACAAGATTTCAGGGGAGTTTACAATCAATTATAAAATACACCTGTTGGGTGATGTCTGGAACCTTGACTTAAATACCTGATGTCACACAGGGCAGGGTTTGAGGTCCCCAGACTAAAGGACACTGTTTCTATGTCACATGAATCAAGTCAAGCAATTCTATAGTTAGTTATTAAGGGATGGCAAATCTCTGGCTGCGGCCGCAAATAACGCATAAGTCTATTGAAATAGCTGCAGTCACTGGCTAGTGGCTGCCATAGGTGCGTGTGTAATTTGCGGCCACAGACAGAGATTTGGGAAGCGGCCGCAGCCAGAGATTTGGGAAGCGGCCGCAGCCAGAGATTTTGGTCGCGCCCTCGTATACATGATTCACGGAGGAGGATGAGAACTGCATGGAAACCGCTAGGAGCGGGTTACAAGAAGGACGTACGAAGCCTGCCCCTGAACGACATGACATACTATTAACAGAGCAAGTAGTAAACAACAGTACCGTGAAGTAGAAGGGCTCATTTTTCACTGACAATTTAATATTAAAAAAAGAAGAATTACACTATTCCGTGTTTCCAGAACAGGGGAGAATTTTACTGGCACTTCTTTCTTTCATTTCACTTCTGTCTTAATAAAAACAGGATGAAAAACCAAATTTTCATGATGGTGTTTACCGGTATAAACTGTTCTTTGGCTGTATAGTTAGCTTACTATGAATATCTAACGGAATTTTTAATGATGGTTTGTTTTATTGAGCAAGACATTGTTGTGCTAAGCAATTTTTGTGTGCTTAGCAGCAGCTCCATGAAATTGGCCACTGTTCCTGCCCGCTCCGTGGATGACCAACTCTACATCGCTACTCTTCCAGGGAGGGTGCCTCCTAGGGCCTGGTGCCCCCCATGCCAAAGTTCATGTACCTGTTACAGTCACCGTAAAGTCACAGGAAGCATTGCGTCCATCCATGGCCGTGATGACGTACACCACGGTCCACATCCCGACCTCCAACTGGCTGTTGTTGGTACGAGACGAGGTAATGGTCTCCATGGTCGTGCCGTTGTAAGATGGAGACGACCAGAAGACGGTGGTGTTGGAGGAGCCGGGATCGGCGGAGAATGACACATCTGGTGGACAGACAATGTCCAGCTCCTTCAGCCTGAAAGCTGTCACAAGGGGAACAGAAAGAGGAAAACAAAAGTATAGGGAAATGTCGATCTGCATGAAAAGGGGAATCATCAAACAGTCATATACAACAAACAGTCTTTGAAAAGCTACAGTAATTAACACTGACAAATTGAATACAAAGAATGGAAGTTGAGAGAGGGCGCTCTCAGGTTATTATGCAAAATAAAGGGCACTCTTCGAACTTTCGCAAAATAGAGTTTTTTGGCAATTGTGGGAACAAGCTGATAAGCAATTAAACAGAAGGCACTGATCTTCAGCAGTAATTCAAAAGAGAGGGCGCTCTTCAGCCAAAATGCAAAACAGAGGGCGCCCTTCGGCTATTTTAAGCAAAACAGAGGGCGCTCTTCAGCCATAATGTGAAACAGAGGGCGCCCTTCAGCTATTATAAGCAAAACAGAGGGCGCTCTTCAGCCATAATGCAAAACAGAGGGCGCCCTTCAGCTATTTTAAGCAAAAGAGAGGGCGCTCTTCAGCTATTTAAAGCAAAGCAGAGGGTGCTCTTCAGCTATAATGCAAAATAGAGGGCGCTCTTCAACTATAATAAGCAAAGTAGAGGGTGCTCTTTGGCTATAATGCAAAATAGAGGGCGCTCTTCAACTATAATAAGCAAAGCAGAGGGCACTCTTCAGCTATAATGCAAAATAGAGGGCGCTCTTCAGCTACTATGCAAAACACACCTTCCTGTTCTTCACCTCCCTGTTTTGCAAAACAGAGGGCGCTCTGTCAGAGAGCCAGATACTTACACAAGACATTGACGACGAAGGAACAGTTGGCCACATTTCCAGACGGATCCATGGCGTCATATTCTACCAGGGTCTGACCGAGTATAAACTCGCCCTGCAACTCTTCCATGGGAGTGACCATCACCGACATGGAATTGTCAGTGGCCACCGGCGTGGTCCAGTTGACGTAAGTCGAGTTGTCATCCAGGTTCTCCACAATGACTTCCAGATCCATAGGACAGTTAGTGAATACTGGGGGCTCGTTATCTGGGAAAGAACAATCACAACAATTTCGCTTGGGAACAGAAACTTTAACGTTAATGCTGATCAGGCCCAACCACTAAAAAGACAGGCAAGGTGTCCATTTCACTATTTTAGATCATCGCTAAAGCCCAAATCCATCGCGAAACGGAAAAAATTCCCATATCCCGGCCAGAGAGCTCAGGCAAAGCCCTAGCAAATTATCTTTGGCTATTATGCCAAATAGAGGGCGCTCTTTAGCTAATATGCAAAATAGAGTGCTCTTTATCTATTACTCAAAACAAAGCTAGGGCTCTCTTTGGTTATTACGCAAAACACAGGGCACTCTTCATCTATTACACAAAATAGAGGGCGCTCTTCATCTATTACACAAAAAAGAGGGCGCTCTTCAACTATTATGCAAAATAGAGAGCGCTCTTCAGATATTACACAAAAAAGAGGGCGCTCTTCATCTATTACACAAAACAGAGGGCGCTCTTCAGCTATTACACAAAATAGAGGGCGCTCTTCAGCTTTTATGCAAAAAGTAGGGCCCTCTTTAAGCTACTGTGCAAAACAGGGAAGAATAGGAACAGTTGGAAAAGTGTGCCGAACGTCGCATCAATTTGCTTTTCTGTACAAAAACGGAGCTAATCATAGCCGCCAACATAAATATAAATCCCTTACCAAACACGATGACATCAAATTTGCACTGTTCCACATTCTCAGAAGGATCCACCGCCACGTAGGAAACCTCGGTCGTCCCGATGGGGAACATCTGTCCAGGCATGTTGGCGCTTAGTGGCGTTACCTCTTCACCGCTGTTGTCCGTGACAACCGGTAGGGTCCAGGATACGGGTGCCATGTCGGTGCCCTTGGTCTCAGCAGTAGCATCGTCAGGGCAATATGAGAAAACCGGCTTTTCATCATCTGAAGAAGATAAAGATACATATATAAAGCAACAAATTATCTCCTTGGCACTTAAGCTTGGTGTTTTTGTCTCCTAGTATATCAAGCTATCTCGGTCATGTTCAACTAGGGTTCCTACAAATTTGGCGACTCAATTCCATGACTTGTCCATAACTTTTCCATTTCCTTTCCATAACTTTTCCCATGAATTTTCCATGACATTTACGTAACTTTTCAATCACTTAAAAATCTTTTCTATGACTTTTCCCATAACTTTCCCATGTTTTTTTCCATGACTTTTCCATGACTTTTTCATAACTTTTCCATGACTTTTCCATGACTTTTCCATGACTTTCCCATGACTTTCCCATGACTTTTCCATGACTTTTCCATGTCTTTTCTGTAACTTTTCCATGACTTATTTGCTTCTCTCCAAGGACCATTCTGCTCCCGACTGTCCAGGACAACAAGAAAAGCATGCACAATAGGAAAAGACAGCAGTAGACAGGTACGGTGTCAAGTGAAATGGACAAAGGGGTGTGGGGAGGATCGGCAAATTTATTCTCTCCTCACCGTTGACGGTAACAAGGAATTCACACGTGGCCTCGTTGCCCGCTTCGTCCGTGGCGACGTACAGAACGGTCTCGGTCCCGAATGGGAAGGTGGAGTTGGGCTCGTGAGATGCCGTAACGGACGTCAAGTTCACGTTGTCCGTCACGTCGGGAACAGTCCAATCGTAGACGGCGCTGTCACTCCCCGGGTCGTTGCTGAGGATAATGTTTTCTGGGCAAACTTCAAACATCGGCTGCTCGTCATCTGGGAAATAAAGGTGAAAACAAATCATAAATGAGATAAAAAAGATCAATTCATTGTTTCTCTTTTATATCAAAAATCTTATGCAAATTAGGCTTGCCCTTCTATTAACATAGGCGAGCACTCATGCTTTTGAGTGGCTCAGGTGGGTTTCGAACCCATGACGTCCTGCTTACTAGTGCGATGTCATGCCTTAGGGGTTTCGAACCCATGACGTCCTGCTTACTAGTGCGATGTCATGCCTTAGGGGTATCGAACCCATGACGTCCTGCTTACTAGTGCGATGTCATGCCTTAGGGGTTTTGAACCCATGACGTCCTGCTTACTAGTGCGATGTCATGCCTTAGGGGTTTCGAACCCATGACGTCCTGCTTACTAGTGCGATGTCATGCCTTAGGGGTTTCGAACCCATGACGTCCTGCTTACTAGTGCGATGTCATGCCTTAGGGGTTTCGAACCCATGACGTCCTGCTTACTAGTGCGATGTCATGCCTTAGGGGTTTCGAACCCATGACGTCCTGCTTACTAGTGCGATGTCATGCCTTAGGGGTTTCGAACCCATGACGTCCTGCTTACTAGTGCGATGTCATGCCTTAGGGGTTTCGAACCCATGACGTCCTGCTTACTAGTGCGATGTCGTGCCTTAGGGGTTTCGAACCCATGACGTCCTGCTTACTAGTGCGATGTCATGCCTTAGGGGTTTCGAACCCATGACGTCCTGCTTACTAGTGCGATGTCATGCCTTAGGGGTTTCGAACCCATGACGTCCTGCTTACTAGTGCGATGTCGTGCCTTAGGGGTTTCGAACCCATGACGTCCTGCTTACTAGTGCGATGTCATGCCTTAGGGGTTTCGAACCCATGACGTCCTGCTTACTAGTGCGATGTCATGCCTTAGGGGTTTCGAACCCATGACGTCCTGCTTACTAGTGCGATGTCATGCCTTAGGGGTTTCGAACCCATGACGTCCTGCTTACTAGTGCGATGTCATGCCTTAGGGGTTTCGAACCCATGACGTCCTGCTTACTAGTGCGATGTCATGCCTTAGGGGTTTCGAACCCATGACGTCCTGCTTACTAGTGCGATGTCATGCCTTAGGGGTTTCGAACCCATGACGTCCTGCTTACTAGTGCGATGTCATGCCTTAGGGGTTTCGAACCCATGACGTCCTGCTTACTAGTGCGATGTCATGCCTTAGGGGTTTCGAACCCATGACGTCCTGCTTACTAGTGCGATGTCATGCCTTAGGGGTTTCGAACCCATGACGTCCTGCTTACTAGTGCGATGTCATGCCTTAGGGGTTTCGAACCCATGACGTCCTGCTTACTAGTGCGATGTCATGCCTTAGGGGTTTCGAACCCATGACGTCCTGCTTACTAGTGCGATGTCATGCCTTAGGGGTTTCGAACCCATGACGTCCTGCTTACTAGTGCGATGTCATGCCTTAGGGGTTTCGAACCCATGACGTCCTGCTTACTAGTGCGATGTCATGCCTTAGAAGCAATGTCCTGCCTCAGAAGAATCCTTGGAGCTTAAAGCAGAAGGGACAGGCTCAGAAGTGACCATATCAGAGCGACCCTAAGTGTCAGTCAGTCAATCAAAGAGTCCACATCCGCTGCCTAACTTTTGGTTATGTTGCTAGAATGGACCATTACAAATATTCCCAAAATAACACCGGAAGGACAAGTCCATGGCACTCGACCAAGAGGGCGCCAACCCAAAAGATGGACTTGGAAGAGAGCTGCTCAAGTAGGGGAGTAACATCACTGACCCAAGCTTGGCAATATGACCCAAGATAGGAAATTGTGGAGAGCCTTCATCTGTAGCTGCCATCTTCACAGTGCCCAATATTAAGCCTGTGCAAGGAAGGCATTAAGTTAAGGTGACCATATTTTGTTGAGATGATCCGGGACAGTGATCCGTGTCCTCAGTGGGGAGGCTGGGGGAGGGGTATAATTTTGAAAACATTTTGAATTTAGATGGTGCCTACATGCAAAATGGTGGCATCTTTATGGACGTCTTGTCCAGTTGATATGAGTGGGATGTTTTAGGCGGTTGTCTTCGCATACTTCTCTGAAGAATGGATCTTCTTCAGGACATAAGGTGACCATACACTTCGTTCAGTTTTGTTTTACTTAGGACAATTAGAATTTTTGGGGGCATTTCGTCGAATCGGGGACATTTTCAGGGACAATTTTTCATCGGGGACGGCACCGTCAAATTGGGGACTGTCCCCGGAAATCGGGGACGTCTGGTCACCTTACATTAAGTCAAAGTAAGTCAAGTGCAGATATCGTATCACTAGAGTCCACCAAGCTAGCTGGGGTCATCAGTAGGGTAATACCGAATCTCGTAGCGGGTACCGCAAAGGGAGACTTTGGAGAACTGATATTCAAGTCAACAGCGTACACAATTGTGAGCATGGGCGCGTTGTTTTGCGCGTGAGTGCGCGTGTGCTGTTGACTAGAAGACCGGTTCACCAAAGTCTCCCATTGATCAATGTTTACCCGCAGGGAGTGCTTACCTGTTACGTTAACGAGAAAGCTGCAAGTCGTTTGCAAATAAGTTGCATCGAAGGTTGTGTAGACCACTTCACTTACTCCAACGGAGAACAAGGATCCGGACTCCACCGTGGACGACAGTCCGTGTATTTCCAGGTTGTCGACTGCGACAACGGTCGGCCAAGATACGTTGGCAGTTGCCGAGTTGTAATCAGTGGATACACTGATGTTGCTGGGGCAACCGATTAATACTGGTGGGAAGACATCTAGATAGGAGAATAAGAAAGCAAATAGGAGACATGAGGTTTTTGTAGAATTCGGAATAAAATGTAATCATCATACTTTGGTAGTATACCAAAACAGATATCTTCACAGATTTACAAAAAAACAAAACAGAATTTACAACGCAATCCAGCCGTTCCACTCCAGTGCATCCTTGGCACTTTAAATATCAGCATCTTCCAAGTCAGGCAACCAGTCACTCTTCTGAGGACGAACAGAGCACAATGTTCGGAACGTCAAGACAATACCACCGGTTCTTCTCAGAACCACGTATTCTTGCAGAAAATACATGGTGTTACCGCAAACCTACCTTACTTCACAAGTTACCTACAACTTGCAGGGTATATAAAGATGATGATGGTAGAAACTTTTCAGCCTCAAATGCTTTATTTATCCCGAAAAGAGTACAACCAAAGACCAAAAATAGATTTGAAAATACCGTGAGTGTTTTCTCTCTCAACTGTTTTCTCAAAAAGTAGGCACTGTATGGGACTGGAAAAATTTCACAGATGACTGTTACTGTAACTTTCTTGATATTTTTGCCAATGAATCTGTATTCCTTTGGCAACAACCAAAACAAAAGTATGAATTTACCTTTCAGCAACATGTGATTTCCACAGATGGCAAACAACACTTGGACTCCTGAGGCAGATTTCATAAAACGTAGCAGAGTTAAGACGTATCGCATCTCTGCGATGCATCGTAGCTACGACGTGTAGCTGCCGCATCGATGCCAATTTTCTTATATTATTGTGTTCTTTTTTTCCATGTAGGGCCTATAATTAAGACGACCCAGAGACACGTCTTAACTTGAGACGTGTTTCACACCGTTGCCAAGGAACTTGGACGTGCGTCGCAAATTGCGACACGTTGCGGAGCTTTACGAAATCGGCCCCTGCATTATAACAGCGACAAGACAACGAACGCGAAGCCTCACCTTCGATGTCAACAGTGAACGAGCAGATAGTGGAGTTCCCTGCCGCGTCTGTGGCGTTGATGACCACGTCGGTGGTTCCCACCGGGAACACGTCGCCGCTGAACCACGTCTGCTCCACGACGAAGTCGCCGGAATTATCGCTGATCGTCGGGTCAGTCCAGGAGTACGAGCTATTGGCTTCGTCGAGGGCCTCCAGGAATATCAGGGTGGAGTTGGGACAGTTGGTTATGACAGGGGCCACGGCATCTAGGTGAAAAACCACATTTAAAGGTAAGAATGAGTAAGGGTTGCAGTGACACCATGGACGCTGCTCATTCAGGTGTGGAGAGTGGATTGCATTGGATCTTGATGCTGATTGGCAGCATCCACACTCGAATGAGCAGCATCCAGCACACTCTCCTGAGGACGACTAGAGCACATGAAACGTCGAGAATCCACTCTCATCGGTCCTTTTCAGGACCTCACATCTCCCTAAAAGAGTATTATACATGGTGTCACCGCAAGCCTTACTCATTCTAGTCTCTCCACCATGCAAAACTTCAAACCTTACTTTATATTTAAAGGTAAAATACATGATGGGTAATGGTCACCGAACAACACTCACACTTTGTCTGATCCAAAATGAAATAATAAAACCTGTGAAAGTTTGAGCTCAATCGGACATATGAGTCACGAGAGAATAGCAAAAACCTGACTTCACTTTTTCTTTCTGAATATGTTCCTTTCACTCAACTGGTGGTGTAATATGTTTTGCCAAACCATATGTGAGGATCAAGTTTGCCTTTTCAATTTTTATCCTTATATTTTTGCTGTTGGTTCCCAACATGAGCATGCAATGAAAATCCCCCATTTTGCAAAGCCATACAAAGGAAAACCAAATGCTAGTTTGGAACCCAAATAAGACTGGCCATTCCTTATCTGTCAGTAACTTCTTCGTATGAAGGCAAAAAAATAACCTGACTGAACAAAGCAGTGCAGGAACCCTTTAAAGGTAGTATCATACTTTGGTTTTTATCAAAGAAATACAGATTCATGAGCAAAAGTATCAAGACAGATAAGTAACAGTCATCTGTGAAAATTTAAGTCCCATACGGTGCCCACTTTTTGAGGAAAAAACCCTTAAAAACAGCCACAGCATTTCTTAAGTTTTTTCTCTATTATTTTAGATCTTTTTAAAGATTAAAAAGGTGGTCGTTGTTTTACTAATTTCCAGATAAATACACCATTTCAGGCGGAATAAATTTTAACGGTATGTGTCTACCACCACCATCTTCATACCCTGTAAGTTATAAGTACATCTGTGAACATTTCTGTTTCGGTTTCTTACCAAAGTATGATACTACCTTTAACCTATAACGGGATAAAAATCCCAGTACTAGCCTAAGCGACTGAATTGCTCTCCTTACCTTCAACAAAAACCGTGAAGTTGCACGTGGCTTCATTGCCGCTTTCATCCACTGCCGTAAAGAAGACGAAAGTCTCTCCGAACGGGAATTCCGTGCCCGAATCGTAGTTGCTTGAAAGATTGACGGGGACACCGGAGTTATCGGTGTAAGAGACCTCGGCCCAGTTTACGACGCGGGACATTCCGTCGGCGACAAACACATCGTCAGGACAATTTTCCAAGACAGGGTCCTCAGTGTCTGATGAATACAAAAGTAGAGTGTAAAAAGACGATCAGAAACCAAAATAAAAGATTGATATCACATCTAAATAACTAGAACAGCGAAGCTGTCATGGCTCGCTGCAGCCTTATGTGCAGTTACAAACATGATAGCAAACACCCATCCATCACACACACACACCCCCCCAAAAAATTAACATTTTGAAACAATAGGAAAAACTTTAACATTTTTCATTTATAATAATAAAAACATTATTTTGGACAACACACCCATCCAAAAAAAAAAATAAAAAAAATAAACATTTTGAAACAATAGAAACAAATTCAATATTTTGAAACAATAGGACAAATTTCAACATTTTCCATTTACAATAGTAACAACATTATTTTGGACAATGCACCCATAAAAAAAAATTGGGGTTCAAGTACATACTAAAAAACTTTAACATTTCACGCAGCCGGCCGGACAGACGGACGGACAGACGGAAATCGGTATTACATAGACTCGCACTGCTTCGCAGCAGCTTGCCAATAAAACTGCATAGGATCAGGGGTTAAGAAACGGAGGCTCAAGGCTTCGCCTCAGTCATCCATACGCTGAAATTATAGGCTGAGGTTTTTCATTGAAGCTGAAGCTCCGTTTTCCTTTTTAAACTGGAGAATCTACTTCCGAACTGCAGCCAAAAGCCCCAAATTTTTTTCATACTCATTATTTCAGAATGGATTCATGAAATTGAGCCAGAGCCCGAGACGAAGCTTGAGCCTCTGTTTCGTAAACGCTCATAGAGTGGTTAATTATAAAGATTTGATGAGCATGAAAAATCATGACACAGCTCCATGAAATTGGCCTCAGTAAGCAGTCTCTTATGACGGCGTCTCAATGAAATGGCCAGGATTTTATGGCAATTTACGAAATGATGGATTTAGCTTGGGGCTTCGTCATGTAAAAGCTGAAAGTACAGGTTGTGGCTTTTCCCCGAGGTTGAAGTTCCATTTTCTTGTTCGAAACAGAGTATCTACTTAAAAACTGTACCCAAAATCCTCTGTTTTGATACTTGTTACATTAAAATGGATGTAATTAGAAATGGAGCCAGAGTAGGAGCCGGAGCCGGAGCCGGAGCCGGAGCCGGAGCCGGAGCCGGAGGCAGAGCCGGAGCTGGAGCCAGAGCCGGAGCCGGAGCTGGAGCCAGAGCCTTAGCCTTAGCAGGAGCCGGAGGCGAAGCCGGAGCCGGAGCCGGAGCCGGAGCCGGAGCTGGGGGCAGAGCCGGAGCCGGAGCCGGAGCCAGAGCCCAAGTCAAAGGTTACTCACCAATCACGGTAACTTCAAAGCTGCAGTTGGCACTGTTCCCAACGCGGTCTTCAATGTAGTACTCCACCGTCTCGGAACCGATGTAGAACAGGCTACCGTTGGCGATGCTCAGGTTAAAGGTCACGATCTCCTCATTGTCCATGTAGCGTGGGGCCGGCCAATAGACATTGGTCGTACTCAATCCCGGATCCGACTCCTGAATTACATCCATGGGGCATATTATCACTGGTACCTCGGTGTCCGTTGCTGTTCAGAAACAAGAAGGGCACCAGTGAATGTTATAAAGTTGTCAACAATCTAAAATTCAGCGATGCTGTTTAAAAGGTCTAACAAAGTCAACAAATACCATATTTTAATCATCAAATAACCACAAGGGAAACTGACTGAATTTTAAAGTTCTGGAAAAGTGAACAAAGACAAACTGACTGAGAGCGGGACTCTTGAACTAGCGACTTCCAGGCAGCTACGCGACCCATCCCCATCCCAGCAAAATAACAATAACGATCTATCTGATGCAACCACGTGTCATGTGGACGCCCTATGGGGCGAGTCCTACTTGTAGGACAAGTAGTTTCTCTCATAGAGAGAATCCACCTGGCAGGATCACTCGCAGGGCCACATGACTTTACAGTCTCATCCGGCGCTCACGTATCATGCAGGTAATAGGTCTCATCTGACTCTCCCTGAGTAACCTCTCGTTAGACACACGGTCCGACCAGCGGTACCCAAGGATCCTCCTAAGAGACCCAGTACCAAAGACATTGAGTTGTCTCCCCAGGCCCCCAGTCAAGGCCCATGTCTCACAACTAAATTAAGACAGGCAAGACCAGGGCCCTGAAGACCCTAATCTTTGTCCCCTTGCACAGATATTGTGAACGCCATACAGCATCTACGGCCATACAGCATCTCTGCAATCCAAGCAGTCCTATTCACTGACGAAATCATCGGTCCTATATCTTCAACTACTTTGGATGTACACTTACGATAGATGATGACACTGAATGTACACACGGCTTCGTTCCCAGACTCGTCGGTTGCCGTAGCAGTGACGACCTCTGTGCCCACGGTGAAATTGGTTCCAGACTCGTACGTCATCTCCACAGTGACAGGAGCCCCGGAGTTGTCGCTGGTGACGGGCATGGTCCACTCCACGGTGAGGTTAGTGCCCCGGTCTGCGAAGTCCTCAAAGTTGGCCGGGCAGGTTATAGCCGGAGGCTCCACATCTAAAAACGAGAAGGCAATGGAGTGGGTCTCAACTTGGAACGGAACTATAACGACCACCGCTATAGAAGTTTCTTTAACGACGTCATAAAATCCCGTGATTGCCTGTCAAGCTTTTCTATGTTGTCCGAAGGACGCTTTTTGTTGCATGTGCACTGAAGCGTATTGTTTCGCACGTGCAATCATTGTGCTTGACGGCCAATGACGTCACGTACATAACCTCTGTACTGAACATTTGCGGGCTATATACTGGACAACAAATGGAATATGAAACAGATTGAAGTTGAGAGAGGAATAGAAATCAAACTTAGCTCTGGGCCCAATTTCATGGAACCCATTACAGTTTATAACAAAAAAACTTTGCTTACGGTGGCAGATTTATTTTCCTTACCGTAATAGCATATTAATAACGAGAGTGTTTGCTTTTTGGTAATGGTAAACAAGTTCATTTCTGCAGAATGAATATGACAGCACGTTAGCAGAAAATAATCACGGTTACCCTAGAAATTCTCCGCTGACTGCAACGTCTTAATTATAGATTCCGTTAAAATAGATTTCACTCGCAGCTGAGTGCCTGTTAGCACAAAAATAGGCCGTAAAGGATTCCATGAAATTGAGCTCTGGGGCCAATTTCATAAAACTGTTATTAAGCACAACAATTTGCTAAGCATGACATTTCTGTCTTAATAAAAACAGGGTCAACAACCAAATATCCACATGTTGTGTATCACTTGTGATTGTTCTTTGGCTGTTGTTCGCTGATGACCATGAATATCAAATGGAATTTTCAACTGGTGGTTTTATTTTATTTATTGCTCAGCAAATTCTTGTGAAAAACAGTTTTATGAAATTGGCCCCTGGACGTACCTGCCACGAAAACATTGAACTCGCACAGCCTGATGTTGCTGTACACGTCGATAGCGACGTAGGTGATGTCGGTCTCGCCGATGGGATAGATCCCATCTAACATTGCATCAGAGGTGAGACTCACTGGCTCACCGGAGTTATCGGTGGCCGTGGGCATCGTCCAGTTCACAAAGGCCGTCCTGGCACCTAGGCTGACGTTGATATAGATGTCCGAGGGGCAATTGGCGATCTCGGGCGGTTCCTCGTCTGAAAAACCAAGGACGATCACATCAGGTCAGGAAACAAGACAGAAAAATCGACCGAATCAAAATTTAATTTTCTTGACTATACAATTATCCTTATGTTTAAAGATAATATCATACTTTGGTTTTCGTCACAGAAATGCAGATTCATGGGCAAAAATATCAAGGAAGATACAGTAACAGTCATCTGTGAAAATTTCAGTCCCATACGGTGGCCACTTTTTGAGAAAAAACCTTCAAAACGGCCACAGTATTTCTTAAGTCTTTTCTCTATTATTTTTTATCTTTTAAAAGATCAAAAAGATTTTTGGTCATTGTTTTACTAATTTCCGGATAAATACACCATTTCAGGCGGAAAAACTTCAACGGTATATTTCTACCACCACCATCTTCATACCCTGTAAGTTATACGTAAATCTGTGAGCATTTCTGTTTTGGTTTCTTACCAAAGTATGATACTACATTTAAAAGGGTCACTGTTATCAAAACTCATATGAAGTTAAATACATATGTTATAAAGCTCAACCTGTCTATCATTGTTTGTGCTGAAAATTTTATGCTGGATCTTTAAAAAAAAAAGAGTAAAACCAATGACCGAAAACAATCTTGATCTTTTAAAGATCAAAAATAATACGGTGGGCATTTTGCACTGTTTTCTCAAAAAGTGGTCATCTTCATGGAACTGAACATTTCACAGATTGTAAATGTATCTTCCTTGATATGTTTTGCCCATGAATCTGCATTCTCTGTTTGATAAAAACCAACGCATGATATTACCTTTAATATGATCAGGGGCCAATTTCACTATAAATGCTTTGCGATCATCTCAAAAGCCCAAATCCATCGCTAAACGTAAAATTGCTACTCAAAGTAGTGATTGATTTCCCGTTAAGCAATGGATCTGGGCTTTAGCGATGATCGCAAAGCGTTTATAGTGAAATCGGGCCCAGACATAATATATGGTTTGTTTTTAAAAGAAGAGATCGAACACTTTTTGTTTTCGCTACCCATGCTATGTCGCCAGTACATAACTGACACCACAATAAATTTGTGACTTACCTACGATCGTGACGGTGAATATACAATAGGCCTCATTAGAACTGTTGTCACGGGCAACGAACACAATTTCCGTGTCGCCAATGGGAAACAGTTGTCCGGGGCGGGTGGAAATATTTGTATATGCCACAACGTGGTTGTCGAGGGGTAGAATTAATGGAAAGACGACCGTGCCCATGTCAGACCCTGGAAGGTTGTTGTTCATGTAGGAACTCTGACAGCCGATAAACCGCGGATCTTCATTGTCTAGACAAGAAAAAAACAAACAAAAGCTGTGACCATAAAATATTATACACAGCACCAATCCTTTTTAATTGAAAAATAGATAATATTTCATATTAGGTCCTAGGTTCGAATCCTGCTCCATTCAATTAGTCTTTGTTAATTTTTCAAAGATTTAATGAAATTTGAATTGTGGTTTATTATTATTACCAGTGGATGGATCCAGTAGCTAAGGCCCAAACTACCCGGTAATTGCTCTCAAATAATGATTAAATTCCACTCCTCGATTACATGAGCCAGAGCCTGAGCCTAAGCCGCCGTTTCGAAAATGCCCTATGTCTACTGAAAGGGGCTATGTGGATGCGTACTTGTAGTATGGGATATGGAGGCCAACTGTCTGTCTACATGAAGAAAACTTGGAAAACCCACATTTAACCATATGAATATAGATCAATTCTATATCTGACGATATTATAATATACTCTTACCTGTAATTACGAACTCCGCTGTACAATTGGCAGAGTTCATGGCTTCATCATACACAAATATATTAAGATACGTAACGCCAATAGGGTAGTTGTAGGGCAATAGCGATGGAATGGTCTCAGTCCTCCTCGTTATAGCTATATTATCCCCAGAGCTGTAATCATAGGATAATCTCCCGTACGGTCGACGAAAGTCATTGAATCTTTCAACCAGCACAGGGCAAAATAACCAGGGAGGCTCGTCATCTGATGAGATGTAGAAGGAGGAGGAAAAGGTGAGGAGGGTGGTACCTGATTCGTGTCATGAGGCCAATTTCACGGTACTGCTTAGCCCAAAAATGTGCTTAGCATATAAATGTCTTGCCCAATCAAACAAACCACCATTAACAATTCCATTTGATATTCATGGTCAGTAAACAACAGCCAAAGAACAATCACAAGCGATACACAACACATGGACATTTGGTTGTTAATCCTGTTTTTTATTAAGGGTAGTATCATACTTTGGTATTAAGAGACCGAAACAGAAATGTTCACAGATTTACGTATAACTTTCAGGGTATAATGATGATGCTGGTAGAAACCTACCGTTAAAATTTGTTCGCCTGATGAAGTGGTGTATTTATCCAGAAATTAGTCAAACAACGACCGGATATATTTTTGATCTTTTAAAAGATCAAAAATAAAAGAGAAAAGACTTAAGAAATACCGTGGCCGTTTTTCACGATTTTCTCAAAAAGTGGGCACCGTATGGAACTGAAATTTTCACAGATGACTGTTATTGTATCTTCCTTGATATTTTTGCCCATGAATCTGTACTTCTTTGACAAAAGCCAAAGTATGATACTACCTTTAAGACAGAAATGCCATGCTTACGGTTATTAACTGATTAATAGCGTTCCGCACTCAAGACGTCACACCACGCGCGACGCGCACACATACTTCGATGCTTCGATCCACTCACCACACGTTTGCATGGCCACGTTGCAATGTTTGTCTGAGGTTCGGTGCTATTTTTAGCGCAAGTGCGCAGCGCTATTGATCAACTGCAGAGTTTTCTTCTTAGTGTTTCTGCACAATGCACATGACAGTGCGTTAGCAGAAAAAAATTAAGTTTAGCCTAGAAATTTTTCGCTAACCGATTTAGCGGCAAAGGTCTTGCTTACGGATTCCATGAAATAGATTTAAAGCAAAGCATTGCTTGTAAGCACACAAAAAAACATCATTATAACAGATACCATGAAATTGGGCCTCGATTAATATTTTTCATTGTCCTATACCTACTGAATACTACAAGAGTACCGGTAAAATAAAATGCAACCTTCTTTTCATGGGCTGCATTTGCGTTAAGACCACGAGCAGCATTTTCTTCTAACTACCTATAACAAAGGCGCAGAAAGATCGTATCCATTGTCTGAAAAACTCAAACTCAGTTGTTTGGCTCAGGGGCCGATTTCACTAACACTTTGCAATCATCGCTAAAGCCCAAATCCATCGCTTAACGAAAAATTGATAGCTACTTTGCATAGCACTCCGCTTTTGCGATGGCTTTAGTGATGATGGTTTAAAAAGTACTCAAACTCGGCCCGTACTCAGGTAAACTTGATACTCGGGATTTGGTACTCGACTACAACACCGAAAAGACATCCCTCAGTCTGAGGATAAAAATGGTCTCTTCCTCGTAGGCCATACTAGGCCCCTTTTCCAAACCTCAGCTCCGGCTCCATTTTGTGAATCCATTCTAAAATAACGGGTATCAAAATAGAGCCTTTTGGCTGCTCTTATAAAAAAAAAACACAACTTATAGTTTCAGCACATTGATGACAAGGCATGAGCCGGAGCCGGAGCCGGAGCCGGAGCCGGAGCCGGAGCCGGAGCCGGAGCCGGAGCCGGAGCCGGAGCCAAGGTTTTGAGCAAAGCGCCAAGAATCTTCCTCTGTCCACGGTCAGCAAATACATTCAATCCTTACCTATGATGGTGACAAAGAAGGAGCATGTAGCCTCGTTACCAGCAGCATCTTTCACCGTGTACTGGACAAATGTGGGGACACCGTCACTTGAATACATAAATAATTCACCAGACTCATGCGTAGAGTCGCTACTGACAACTCCAACATTGTCTGAGAATGTGGGTTTAGTCCAACTGACTACAGCACGGTTGCGTCTTGGATCAGTGGGTTGGGTGATGTTGGCCGGACAGTCGGTGATCACTGGCTCCTCAATGTCTGAAAAAAGAAGAAGAAGAAGAAGATAAGACACAAGAAAGAGTCAAATCTCAGAATCAATTGATAAATCCAACGGGTATCAGGATGAAGATTGAACAACCGGCCATGTTCAAACTGGGGATGCTCTCTTGATGCTGTTCTCAACCAAACTAGTCAAGTAAAAGCCATCATGAGGAGATTATACCCATAGATATATAAACAAAACTAGATGACGCATTGCCTGCTCGTGGACGCGTCTTTCACGGCGCCATTGGTAAAGGGAATTTTACATCCGTTTTTATGGAACGCCGTAGCTATCTTCTTTAGATTGTTTGCTTCGGTAATTCCATCATTCAATATTTGCAAAATGACACCATTAAAACAAAAACAAAAAGGTAATCCTAACCTACCTTCAACGATAACAGTTCTGATGCACTCGCCGACGTTACCAGAAGTGTCAGTTGCAGTAAAGAAGATTGTATTGTTTCCAACATCCAGCAAGGCAGGTGATGTCATAGAGCTGTTGAAGTTGGCGTTTGCGACATTGTCGTCCCATGTTGGCTGAACAAAGCTATAGAGGTGAGTGGCATTGCCGGGATCGGTGTTGACACGGACGATGGAACAGACTATTGCCCTATTTTTCACGTCCGGTGGTGCATCATCTGAAAAATAAACAAACAGGTGTTATTTGTTTGTTTGTTGTTTACACAAACATTCATCATTTGGGTTTCCAGTCTCTGCCCCCTCCCTATTATTCCAGATTTTTGGAGGACAGCAATGATAATTTGACTTAAAAGGTAGTATCATACTTTGGTATCATACCAAAACAGGAATCTTCACAGATTTTCACAGTGAAACTGATCATGTGCTGACAACCTTCTGTGAATATCACCCATCGGGGCGTGATCTAAGATAAGATGCCCTCCATGCAAAACCAATATAAAGAAATTTATTTATTCCAGTTGCAATTTCACTTTTGAACAAATCAAATTAAAGCAATGTAATTATACTTGCACTCTCACTTTTTAAAGCACTTATTGTTTTTACTGGTTTTAGGATATTTTATGTAATTTTACTAGCATTTTTGTATACAGTAGGGCCTACATAACGTATAACATTTCTATCATTTTAATTAAGGTAGTATTCTGTTTGTATTTGATAATTAATTGTTTGTAATTTTTTATTTATTTGTTGTTGATAATGTGTTTTGATGTTTAATGTTTAATGAGCTGTCCAATAACAATGTAATTGCCTTTTTGAGGATAAATAAAGTATTTTTTGAATTGAATGGGAGACTTTTGAGAACCGGTCTTCAAGTCAACAGCGCACGCGCACCAGCGCAGGCGCACCAGCGCAGGCGCAAAACAACGCGCGCATGCTCACAATTGCGTGCGCGTGCGCTGTTGACTTGAAGACCGGTTCTCAAAAGTCTCCCATTGAATTACCTATAACTTTATAATATACAGGGTATAGCGATTGTGATGGTAGAAATATACTGTGAAAATGTTTCCGCCTAATAAATGCTGTGTTTTTATATCCAGAAAAAAAAGAGAGTAAAACCAAAGACCACAGAGAACACTTTTGATCTCGGGGTGAGATCAAAGGACCTGTTTGTTTAACGCACGGGATCCCTGATCGGCGGATCTGCATGGTATGCTAAAATGGGGTTCGGATAACTCACAGCAGGGTTCGTGATCTCGTGCGCTATTAAAACAAAAAGGGATTTGAAAATACCATGAGCGTTTTTCACTGTTTTCTCAAAAAGTGGACATTGTATGGGCATGGAATCTTCACAGATGACTGTTGCTGTATCTCTCTCGATATTTTTTTGCCCATGAATCATCTGTATTTCTTTGGCTAAAAAGCGAAGCAATTAAAGTTACCTCTTAAAAAAGACCTCAATCTAAAGCGAGCAGCACCTTGGTGCAAAGTCCAGAACCATAATTATTTTCAAAAATTAACTCCTAGATCAATAATCATTGGTTCAAACTTTGAAGCTCTTTGTAAAAAAAAAAAAAAAAAAGGTTTTAATAAGGGCGCCCCTTTTTAATTCTATGGTTCTCATTTCCGACCGACCCATATTTTGGGCTCTGTCGGTAGAAAATAAAAACTTTTTTTTGCCGCCGACCCTGTCCAGAATGACATATAAATAAAAAAAAATTAAAGTCAAGAATTTCGGGAGACAAATTTTGCCAATAATGCCTACATTTTGTACTTACTAAACACTCACTGTCCACTGTTAAAACATTCGTCAGTTGTATGGTGCAAATTAAGTTGAAGCAAAAAACCATCGTTCGGCCAACTTGGGTGCCGGATGTGTCGGAGGACTTAGAATTTATGCGCCTACCAGAGGTCATTTTAACAAAGATATAAGTTTTATTTTCTTTTACTTTTTATCACAGAAATAATAAAAAAGAAATATTCAAACGAGTTTATAGTGAATACAGTGAACATTTCTCATCATATTCTTTATGTTTCTGTGTATTCAGCCAGATTTTTTTTCCTACCGACCGACCCTGGTCCCTCAAGGTGAAAAAGAAATGAGAATCATAGAATTAAAGGGGGCGCCCTCACCCGAGGGCCTCGATTTACCTATGACAGTGATGTTAACGATGCACTCTCCTACGTTGCCGGCTGCATCTTCAGCAGTGTATGTGATGTTGGTGGTACCCAACGGCAAGTCGTACGGTCCAGGTCTACCTAGGGAACTCGTTGCCATCATCAGGGCCCCGTCCACGTTGTCCACAAACATGGGAGTGTTCGGACTGACAATTGTGAGCACACTTACGGCACTCACTGTTTCTGAGCGACTACTGCACATGTCATCTCGGGGAGCTTCTAGGTCTGGGATTGATCAGAGAGAATTGACGAGGAAACAAAATGAGGAGAGCAATAATTGTAAGCAGTAAAGGAAGCATCGGGCGATTAACGCCACTTTTTTGTTCAAGATTCCAGTATGAAATACGTAAACCATGCCGTCGTCACTACTCGTTGTCTCTGTCACTCAGGCATGCAACTCAGACTTAACAAAAAACGAGGAAATTCCCATCTTTACAAGACTTTGTGCAGTGTTTTTCTATTTTCAATAGCTTAAGATTGAAGTGAAAAAAGAGGAAATCCGCCGATCCAAGGAAAAGTTGCATGCCTAGTCACTTCAAATGCTGCCACTGTCATTACCGTCACATACCATGTACACTCACCATAGAGCTATATTAAAATTACTGGAGCGCTAGCTCTGCGTTCTCGGTGAGTAGACGTTTTGAATTTGTGTGCGTGTCTGTGGAACAACAACACTTTGACTGGAATGTCTTTCGAAGAGTGTACTCTATATGCAACGCGCAAGTATGCGCGAATGGTACCGGTAGCGCGTCTTTATGACGCATGCAATCATTGCGTGACTGAAGTGCAGAGCGTGTGCGTGCAAGGTCCTAAATGAAACGCGCATTTATCGAGTGTGCGTCGGATTTCGGGCGTATTTGGCTTCGATGGCGCACCCGTATAGAACACAACGCAGTTTGCAAATGAACGTACAGAAAACGTACAAAATTTTGGGCTTTCCATAGGTTTGTGCACAAACATGGATGCGCCCAGCAGGCATCACTTTGTACACGGAGCTAGCGCTCTAGTAATTTAAATATAGCTCTATGACACTCACCTACAACGGTGACATTGAAGGCGCAGGAAGCCTCGCCACCCGCGGCATCATAAGCCGTGTACGTGACGGTGACGGTCCCCACGTCAAACATGTCTTTCGGATCAGCTGTGGAATTCAACGTGAATAGCCCGGAATTGTCCGAGACCGAGGGAGGGGTCCAATCCACGACGGCAGTGGCTTGTCCATAATCCGTCTCTTGCAATATATCCATGGGACAATTAGTCAATACAGGGCGTATTTCATCTGGAAAAGAATAAAAACAATGGCCAATTTATATAAATAACAATGGGTACTAAACTAAACAATGGTTACTATAATTGCTAAACAATGGTTACAGCACTTGAGTTCGGCACGGCAAGCTATGTAGCTCAACAGGGTCTGCCGCGCTATCGGTATTTGGTACGGCAGTGGCGCGACACTTTCAATTACGCTCGGCGTTTAACGCGACTGCCGTGCTAGTGCCGTGCTATTGCTGCACTCATTTGATTTAAGTTCGGCACGGCAGAAGCACGGCATATAGCCTAGGTCTGATGTCCCCGAATGATCAACTCGATCTATTCTAATAAAAAGTTTGAAATATTAGACGGAGGTTACAAACCTGTGACGGTGATGATGAAGCTGCACTTGGCTTCATTGCCGTCATCATCCGTGGCAGTACAGGTGACATTTCTCACGCCCATGGTTAAATTAAACCCCTGGCTTTCTAACAAGTCACTTGCATCTCCCATGAAATCGCTGGTGCATACGATCTGCACGTCATCGTCCACGTTGTCGGTCACGTCCAGCATAAAGTCCACTCCCATAGAGCTGCTCATAGCCAAGGTGCTGTTGATCTCCATAGGGCATGACAGCACAGGACTCTCGGTGTCTGGTGGATAAAATTGAAGAAGAAAAGCCGCTAATGAAAACCAGGCAAGGAACTTGGTCTAAAAACGAGGACATTCCAAACTTCACCATATTCTGTACAGTGTTTTTCATTTTTCAATGGCATATACATTAATCCGAGCACACGGTTTTAAATGGCGCCCTCTTTTGATTAAAACAAGAAACTGCGGTGGTGTTTATCGGTCTAACTGCATTACAACTCCAACTTGGTGTGCTATTTATTCCTGAAAGAAACATGGAGTAATAAGAATATTCAACATGGACAACATGTCCCGGATTTCCCCACCGGTCTTTTGCTCATGATTAAGCTTTCCGGCTTCCCAGATTTCAATGAAAGATGATTGGCGGTATAGAAAATAATATACTGACACCACCGCTGTTTCTTCTTTTAATCAAAAGAGGGCGCCGTTCAAAACCGGGTGCTTCAATTACTGTATAAAGAGTGAAGTGAAAAAAAAAAGAGGAAATCAGCTGATCGGAGGAAAAGTTGCATGCCTGAGTAACCTTTGGCTTTGGTAGATGAAGATCAACCTTTATACATATCAACTATCAACAGCCGGGAGCCAAATTGACACATTTCTCTCCGATGCACGCCTGCTGGACATGCAAATCAAAGATACATCCAGGCTCTGATTGGCTAGAGACAAAAATGGGGCGGGGCTATAATTATACAGATCAGTCAATGGGAGACTTTTGAGAACCGGTCTTCAAGTCAACAGCGCACGCAATTGTGAGCATGTACGCTTTGTTTTGCGGCTGCACTGTTGTGCTTGCGCGTGCGCTGTTGACTTGAAGACCGGTTCTCAAAAGTCTCCCATTGATTTCAGCACTTTGGAAGAGCATGATTATGGACAGGGTCTTGTTCTTTTGCAAGAAGCGAAAAAATACATTGCATATGAACTATTTGGGAGACTGCACTGCCAACATAGGGCTGGATTAGCTCAGTTGGTAGAGCACCAGGTTCAAATCCCTTTTTGTTCACTTTTTAGTATATAAACCCTCATCTACTCGACATTTACCTGTGATGGTGACGGTGAACGTGCAGGAGCTGGAAAGCCGAGGTGCTTGCTCGTTGGTGGCAGAGCAGGTGATCGTGTTCGTGCCGTACATGTACGGATGGGTTCCAATCACTGCCATGCGAGCCACGCGGCCGTCGTTTTCCACCGAACAGTTGGTGTCCAGGAAGTTATCGTTGGCGATGGACTGGCCGATGGCTTCGTCCGGTGTCAAGGTGACCATGGAGTAATTCTGCCCGGGTAGCGTCGCTGATGTGACCGCCGGTGGGCACCAGATTAGAGGAGGTCCTACAATGGACAAGAAGGTTTGAATAGAACCATGATACAAACATTAGGATACATGAATCATTATTCCACCTAGGCCTATACGGTCAAGGCTCTGCTTAACGTAAGCCTGGAATCGGCAGGAAAAATCGGCGCTCATACGATTTCGGTGCAGATTTTTCAGAATGACAGAAGCCAGTCTACCGCCCTCTCTAGGCCAAGATGATCTCACTCAGTAAATGTAGAAACTTGGCGGGTACCGCAGTAAATCATGAATATTGATGATTTGGTCGGGAAATAGATAATATTCAAATTACGAGGCATAACAGGCGAAAGTTTCAAACGTTGATACGTCGTCAGTTACAAAGAGATTATAACAGGAAAAAAGTACTTTACCTCCGACGCTGACAGTGAAGGAACACTGGCCAATATTGCCAGAATCGTCAGTGGCAGTGTAGGTTACCGTGGTCATACCCAACTCGAACATGGCAGGTGGAGGGTGCGAGCTCGTTACATTTACAACCATGACGTTGTCGGCAAAGTCAGGCTCCGTATAATTGACCAATGTCATGTCCAAAGTGCTGGTCACTACAATGTCTACACAATTGTCAGAATATGGCTCATCCGTATCTGAAATTAAGGGGAGGAAAAAGATTTTTTTTAATTCAGTTTTCGGCGCTGTGAGACTCAAGTCCGGTCTTGGACTCGAGACGGTTTTTGCCGGTCTTGGTCTCGGACTCGGAGGTTTGCGACTCAGACATGGTCTTGGACTCTGGCTCTTTGACTCGATCAGAGTCTAAATAAAGACTAGCAAATTTCACCAGTTTTGAGTGTATGCCAACCTTATTTCTTACTGTAAAGTCAGTAGCTTTTTGCAATGTCGGTATTACAACTTGGTGTCTTTGTAATTTTGAAGAAAAAATGAGAGCAAATTGATACAGGTCTATGTGATGTTTTCAAAAAAGTAGATAAGCTATTACATATTATTTTATTATCCCAATATACATTTCTTTACATCATAAAAATTATATTCAAATTAGTCCCTCCATATGGTACCGGCAAATCAGCTGGCCCATGGACTAAAAAGGGAAATGTACGTGACAAAAAAGGGAAATTTACTTGACAAACACGGCATCTATTGCCCAAACCATTGGTGAAACTGATTACCTTCAATGGTGACTGAGAAAGAACAGTTGGCATAGTTGCCACTGGAATCGGATGCATTGTAGAACACTTCATAGGTGCCGATACCAAACATGTCACCAGGATTGTAGTTACTGGTTGATGACACCATGCTGTCCGCAGCGTCTGTAAATACTGGCTCTGTCCATGTGGCTGTACCCATGACAGATCTTGAGAAGGTGCCATTCACGATATCAGCTGGACAGTCAACAACCATAGGACTTTCCTCGTCTAAAAAACATATGCATGAAAAGGGGATCCAATCCAAAAACTGTTGTCAGAAGAGGATAATGTAAGGTGACCAGACTTCTGATTTCCGGGGACAGTCCCCGATTTGACAGTGCCATCCCCGATGAAAAATTGTCCCCGAAAATGTCCCCGATTCGACAAAATGTCCCCTAAATTCTAATTGTCTGAAAAAAATAAAAAATTAACACAAATGCTGTGCTGAAGAAGATCCATTCTTCAGAGAAGTGTGCGAAGACAACCGCCTAAGACATGTAAGTATGTACCCACTCATGTCAACTGGACAAGATGTCCATAGATGCCACCATTTTGCATGTAGGCACCATCTGGATTCCAACATTTTTCAAAATTATACCCCTCCCCCAGGACACAGATCACTGGTCACCTTAGGATAATGGACCATACTGGCTTTGCTCTTAAGCCCCTGCCCATGTGTGTGTTTTACATATAAAGGGATGTGACCGATTTTAAACCGAGGCTTTCGTGGTCACCTGGTTAAAAGGGGTCCTCCAATTGGTCAAAGCGCAGTTTGATTGACAGGCCAGAAAGGTCCATTTATTTAGTGGCTCATCATGATGTTGGCTTGAATGCAGCGATATTTTGGCTTAAGACTGCTAGCCGGAATATGATGCGGACTGCTCATCCTTGTCAGTCAACAGCCCAAACGTCGCTATGTTCCAGCAAACATCTTGAGCCACCGAACAACTGCGACGTGAACGCTCCTTGGGCAGTCTCCACTGTTTCCCCGGTTTGGAAAACTTATAACAGTTTTTTTCTGCACCAGCCACGCATTATCATGATTTCAAATAAAAACACGATACAGATGACTTCATAAACAGACATCATGCACATACATGCTTTACGCGTCTTATTACGACAATTTATCCAAAATGCATCCTGAAAACTGCTACTTGGGTTTAATAGTCAAAGGAGTATTTCGTGAGTTAAAATTGAACAATATCTGGTACACTGAATTATTTCAATTCAAAACGTCAAAACCTGACTTCTCCAGACTAACTTGAGACACTGTTGCTATATCACATGATTCGGGGCAAGCTTTGGCTTATTAGCTGTTTCGCATGCGGCGGAACAGCTATTGTTTTTGTTATTTTTTTTTTCTTTCTTTTTTTTTTTTTTTTATTCCACTTTTTTCCCATAGACATAACACAGGGTTTTTATACAAGTCACTTCTACCCTTATGCCAGTTCCGATCAACTTCATACTTGGCACATAGTTAGACCACCACCCCAGGTGCCATGCCGAAACATTTCGTCATCATGACGTCATCACGTGCACCATGACGTCATCATAAAAGTGCAAATTTCAAGGCTCTTTATCTCCGTAACTGCAAGTCCGATGCAACTCAAACTTGGTATGGAAGTATATGGGGACGTGATATAGACAAAAATTGCAGTCACGTGTTGATGACGTCATCGTGCGATTTTATACGAATTATTCAATTTTTGGACCTTTTCTTTATATCTCATGAACCACAAATTGTATTTTCGAAATTCTTTCGTCAAAATGTTTGTTAGGCTATAGGCACATGCCACAAAATACCAAAAAGTGGTGACGTCATGATGACGTCATCAAAAAGCCGATTTTCTGATTCACATATAAGGGAATATCCAATGGTGATGAAACTTGGTGGATAGGTAGGGAATGGTACTAGTATCCTAAATTTGAAGTGACGTCACGATGACGTCATCGGCTGATTTTTTATTGATTTTTGAATATTTAATTTTGCCATTTTTTCCCAGAAACACATATAAGCGTATATCCGATCGTAATGAAACTTGGTGGGTAGGTACTAAATGGTATTTGTATCCCTAATGTGAAGTGACGTCACAATGACGTCGTCGCCTGATTTTTTTATTGATTTTTTTACTGATTAATTTTGCCATTTAGAGTCAAACCATTAAGACACAACACGGGCTTTGGAACTTTTTGGACCGCTGATATGGTAGTATCATAGTAGTGACATAGTAGTGGGCCAATTGTGTACAGGTAAACGTAGCACGACGAGCTAGAAAATCAGTCATTTTGCTGTTTCCACCGTCCATAAGCACAACCATACATACTATGTGCGCTGACCTATAGTGGACTCTGCCATTTCTGTGTTTCTCATGGCCGTGTGTATATGTATCTGTACTACCGGTATACGTGTATTGATGGACGAGTGACGACGCTCCTGGTACATGTAGTTGTTTAGGACAATTAAGACACCGCTGATTAACTATTTCTCTGTACTGGGTCAATTGTGTACATATGTTTGTTTCGTACATTTTATAAAACATACGCGAAACAGCTCAGTGTTTGTACACAAACACATGTCTAGTTTATAGTTGCATAACAGACGTCATTAAGAATGGCACAACGGAACCAGTCCATTCCAGAGATGTGTTATCGCTATGCAAAAGCTTGCCCCAAAACATGTGTCATAGTCAAAGAGTCTTTAGTCTGGGAAATTCAAACTGGGGTGTTTATTACTTCTAGATTTAGAAGGCTACTCCGTGAGCCTTCTAAGTTAGCACTCTTACTTTTCGGGGTGCCGTAACGCTATGGGTTTTGAAAACAACAATTGATAGATGAAATTTTGCTGAAACATTGCAGCACCTACCGCCACTCCTAGATCGTGAATTCCCATTAATTATTTTTTTTCCTGACCCTCACACATCCGTTATGCTTGTGCATTCTCATTTTTGCAATTGACCCACAACTTTTCGAGAAAAAAAATTGATTTTCTGTGTCGCTCCGCTTGCCGAATTGTCGAAGTTTACCTGCTGCTTGAAGTTGTCTAGTCCGCATGCGCATTATTGGATCTACCATTTTCTGAAGGGATGCAATTAACTGACTTCACTGGTTCCCCGGTTGATGCATGGATTGAAATGGCTCTTATGTGCATGGATACCAGTTGTTCAAGCTTTATTTTTTGTTGTTTATTGTGGCTGGCTCCTGCTTGCTGTGTGGTGTGCATGTGGCATGCATGATTTTCATGTCTTTTTCAATGTGCACACCCCTATACAAAAATGTTGTGGCCCATAGTAAAAAAAATTATGAATGAACTCGAAAACAGAAATCTTTTCCTCGAGTGGAGTGGCGCAGAGATGTATGAGGATCAAGAAAAAAAATGATTCATGGGAATTCACGATCTAGGAGTGGCGGTAGGTGCTGCAATGTTTCAGCAAAATTTCATCTATCAATTGTTGTTTTCAAAACCCATAGCGTTACGGCACCCCGAAAAGTAAGAGTGCTAGAAGGCTCACGGAGTAGCCTTCTAAATCTAGAAGTAGGTGTTTATATGCAATGAAAGAATTTTGTGTACCAGATACTGTTCAGATTTAACTCGCACATGGCTTTATCAGATCTGGGACCGATTTCACAAAGCACTAAGATTCATCTTATTAGGCCTAGTCAGAATTCATCTTAATTAAGTTCTAAGAAAAAATGTGATGTCACAATACAAATCATACTAACAATTCATCTTAAGATTAATCGTACCTTTAGTGCTTTTTGTGAAATCCAGCCCAGGTGCTGTGACTCTGTGACTGCGAGCCAAGTGAATTAAAAAGCTGTATCATACTCGCAAAGCTCATCTTACCTGTAATGGTCACAGTGAACGTGCACAACTCCCCTAACCCTGCAGCATCTACTATGGAAATCTCAACAGTGGTGGGCGAACTAGCAAATGGAAAGGGGTCTCCTGAATTATGCGAGGTAGCGTTTTTGACAACTCCAACATTGTCTGAGAATGTAGCTTGAGTCCAGGTCACTACAGATGTACCCAGTCCCAAATCAGTGGGCTGTGTGATATCGGTAGGACAGTATAAAAACTGTGGGGACTCAAGGTCTGAAGAAAAAAAGAAGAAAACAAAACGACGACAGATAATCTCAATTACAATGAACTCATGAAAGAAAATTTGAATACAAACTGTCAATTTCACATTGTGTAAACTTCAGCAATTAAAAGAAGAGACTTTGAAGTATGCTACACAGAAATTACAAGGCACGAGACAATCATTTCTCAAGAGTGCTGAATGTGAACCTTCGGAACAACATAGGGCGGTATGCATTTTTACTGATCAATACCCAGGGGTCGATTTCACAAAGCGCTAAGATTGATCTTAAGTGTGAATTCATCTTAATTGCTAAGCAACATGTGATTCACTAATGGTGATACTGAACAACCCATCTTAAGATTAATCTTAGTGCTTTGTGAAATCCAGTCCTGGAACATTACAATAGTGTCCTTCCACATTTTTGTTGCCGCCATGACACATGACATTATGGGGGAATAGCAACCACTAAATGCATACCGTTATTGCGCTTTTTGCGGCAGTTGACAGCTGTTTATAAAATTACTTTTTGTGTACATTTTACTTGATTTCTATAATTATCGTAAACTAAAGCATCAAAGATTATTCGGAAAAAAATCATGCCACTATAAAAACACACGAAGAAAGATGTGCGCAGATTTGTGATGTACAATGTATTGTTATACGTCTAGGGTAGCTTAATGCCTGGCTAGGAGATGGTGACCTGCGAATTTGACAGCCTACGGGGCCCGGGCCCATAAAGTGTGGGTGAACGGCACGCCAAGTCAGGTTGCGTTTTTTATTTTTCCTGGTAGGGCATAGTGATATAGGGTTACCAACACCATGACCACCGAATGAATCATGTTCTTTTTATGCTGTTCTTTTGCTCCACTCTTCAGATGTTTATAGCAACTTGCTTCAAGCATTATGCTTTGGGCCACTTTTCATCTTTAGTGATGTTTTCATCAGGTCACAGAATCAAAGTTAAAAAAAAAATTTAATGCATGTGTAAACATCGCATAACAAAACTGCGCAGATATTTGTGAATTTGTGATGTACGATGTATCAAACATCACAAATATGTGGGAAGATATTTCTGATGTTCGATGTCCCTCCTGCGCCACCATTCTTTGCCGTCTCGCCCATGATATTCTTATTAGTTAATTTCACACTATGAGTAATGTAATGCGCGCCCCATGTGTCATGTGTCATGGCGACCACCGCATTTTGCACTGGATACGAAACCACACTATACCCTGGTACGTTACAATATGTAAGGTATATTCTCACCAGCCACTTGGGGCCGATCTTTGTGAGATGCAAGACCTCACCATAAGCTGTTTAATAAATTTGTCAAACTACATACGATTTACCTTCAACGAAAACAGTTCTCACGCACACGCCAACGTTACCAGCAGTGTCAGTTGCAGTGAAGGTAATGTTAGTGGTTCCTACGTCCAACAAGGCAGGCGACATCATTGAGCTTTTGGTGGAGGCAAGTTGAATATTGTCCAACCATGTTGGCTCCATAAATGTATAGAGGTGAGTAGCATTGCCAGGATCAGTGCTGAGAGTTGTGGTGCCACATTCCATTGCTCTGCTCATCACATCCGGTGGTACATCATCTGAAAGTAAACGGACAGGTTTTCGTTATTAAATGTTAAAGGCATTGCATACGTTTGGTAATTTATGGCAATAAAAACTTACTTGGTGAGAAGTACAGCTGCTTTGGATAGTATAATGCATATTGAGAAACGTTCAATTCGAAGTACCGCGGTTATGGAAAAATATGTCACTTTTTATCTCTAAAAATTATGAATCTGAGAAGCGTTATGGCCGTAACGCTTCTCAGCTATTGACTAACTGTTATCTGGCGTTAAATAACCGCTCTAGTTTGTCGCCAAAATCTCACAAACGCTACCACCTTTTGAATTGAAACTTTCACAGGTTAGTTTTATGGTATATATATACAATTATATTGGTTTGAAACAAACAATAGGCTCAAATTACCAAACGTATGCAATCCCTTTAAGCTAATTAGGGTGTAATTTGTTTAGCTGTTCCGACATTTCCGATGTCGGAACAGGTTTAGTTTTCGTTCTGGATTTTATTAATTATTCTTTATCGGCGTCCTTCCATAGCTTAAGTGTAGTAAGTTTGTTTATTCCTAATCTGTTCTAATCTTCTTCTTATCAGCTTATATGAGGTATTTTATGAAAGCTTATAAGCTGAAGTTTCTGAAAAGGCTGATTTTGTTAAAATTCTTAATTAATTATCCACGTGACAGTCATTTGAATATTTAATTAGCAAACGGAAAAAAATTAACGGTATGTTTCTTTCACCACCATCTTCATACCCTGTAAAAAAGTTATACGTAAATCTGTGAACATTTCCGTTTTGGTTTCTTACCAAAGTATGATACTTCCTTTAAGCTCATTTGCATCTGTATAAACTCATTGAAAAAGACATAGAAAGATGGTTGGCTTACCAACGACTATAACATCGAAGATGCACTTAGCAACATTCCCGGAAAGGTCTGTGGCGTTGTATTCCACAACGGTGGTTCCTAGTGGGAAATCGTTGCCAGGCTTATGTGAGCTTTCAACGGTTTCATAGGTCACCCCATGTGTCCCGTCCAAAACGTCATTAAATGTTGGCGGGGTGAACATGACTGACGTCATGATACCAGCGGCATTAACAGTCACATTGTCAGGGCAATCCATCACTGCTGGTGGCTCAACATCTGCATGTAAAGAAGGAACAGGGAAAGATCGACTTATTTATATTTCTAATACACTGGTGTATAGGCCTACTTCTTGATGTCATGGATGAGAAAACAATGTGCATAACCTACATGTGACATTATAATCAAATTTCCAACTCCTAATCACCACAGATCAGTTCATAACTTCACAGCGAATGCTTCATAAGCAGAGGAGTACGGGACTAGCGGTTGATGACTCAAAGCTCCGTGATTGAGTGAGCAAAGACAAAAGACCTTGTCGTGGACACGGGATAAAAACCGTCTGTGGAGTCCGGGGAGTTCCATAGCGAACAAGAGAAAGGGAACAAAGGCACGCACCCGCTTACCGACAGAATTCTAAAGGTGGTCCGCATGCAAGCATAAAATGTGAACAATGGTTCACCAATTAGTAACAATAAGCTGAACACAAAAGGTTGTTATATAATCATTGTTCAGTGTAAAGATGGTGAAAAGTGGTAGGAAGGAGTCTTGTAGATTTTGCGAAGTGAAAATCGCAACTGGATATATGGGAGAAAATATAATTGGCCCCCTCAAAAATAATGCCGACAATTATAGACAAAATCCAGTAGTATAAAATATCCCTGTGAATTGTTTGACAGTCCAACACATAAATAAATTGTAATAGAAGAATAGCCATTGACCCAATGCTCCATGGTTGAGTGAGTGGAGACAATAGAAAAAAAAACCAAGCTTGAAAAATCCCGGTAAAGGGTGCAGCCAGACATGGCGAGTATACTACCCCTTTCACACTGTTTTTCAAGGGTGAAGCACCGTTGGTTCCAACCGGGGAAGATTCCAACATCGTCCTTTCATACTAGCGAGAATGTTTCCCAGTGAATTTTTGGGTTTTTGCCATCAGGGTCATGGGGAATTCACACAAATCAACCTTAAAGAATGCCTCTATGATAATGTACATGCAATCATTTATCATTCAAAATGTTTGGATAGATATTAATTTTACACTGATGAGAAGCTTCTTAAAGGTAGTATCATACTTTGGTTTTTGTCAAAAAAGTACAGATTCATTGGCAAAAAATATCGAGGAAGATACAGTCACAGTCATCTGTGAAAATTTCAGTCCCATACGGTGCCCACTTTTTGAGAAAATCGTGAAAAACGGCCACAGTATTTCTGAAGTCTTTTCTCTTTTATTTTTGATCTTTTAAAAGATCAAAAAGATTTTCGGTCGTTGTTTTACTAATTTCTGGATAAATATACACCATTTCAGGCGGAAACATTTTAATGGTAGGTTTCTACCAGCACCATCTTCATACCCTATGTAAATTTGTGAAAATGTCTGTTTTGGTTTCTTACCGTGAAAGTATGATACTACTTTTAACCTATAAGAGCGCAATCCAGGGTTATTTTGCCTGTGTTAAAGTAAAACAATACCGGTATACGCATATAACCAAGATGACTATCCATGATGACTATTGGGTCTTTTTCTCTTGACTTGTTTTCGACGGCAACATGTATGGTTTTGCTCTTCCCATTACACACAACGGTGTATTAACGCTATTTTACCGGGTGTTTCACTGCAACGACCTTTCACACTGCGCTTCCAACGGTGGACCACCGAATTTTACCCGGGAAGGTTGATGGGTAGAAAATTGGCTGAATTTGGTACTTAAACAGTAGTGAAGGTCTTAAACTTCCTTACAGACGTTTTTTCATGTACATTTTTACGCTTGTTCATCTGGATAGCAGACATTACGGCTGAAATAATCTTGCCCCCCTCCGAATCCTTGCACAGCTACACAACGCTTTTGAAATGCTACTAAATCATTCGGACAGATGATTTTTTTTAAGACAATAAATCTTGAATTTCCTTGAAAAACCAAGCATTTGATGAACCAATATTTCCCATGGTGACTGTTTGCACTGTTTACGAACTGTTGAGTCCATTTTCTGTCTCGAACTCAATTTTTTTTTTTGGAGGCCTTGCAAATCCTATATGCTCCCTTTAACCCCGAGATACCCCGGGTTAAAGTGATTGCTATGGCACATTCACACTACGCTTTTTCCGCCCCAGGTTAAGGAAAAATAAATGGCTGTTACCCCGTAGACTTGGGGCCAAGTCTTTCTAAGTCCGCGCGGTGATTGTCTCTTTTTTTCCCCGGCAACTCTCGATAAACCGCGCGAGACTCATGGCTACGGCGAGAGATCAGCTCTCGGCCTGGGACCGCTCAAAAAGAAAGACTTGGGAAACCTGTTTTAGACACATATTCATTTATTCACGTATGGGCGTGCTTTGCATTACGGTTGCCGTAGAGACAGCCGTTAAGACGAGTCCATTTTATTTGAGTCCATTTTCTGTCTCAAACTCAAATTTTTTTTTGAGGCCTTGCAAATCCTGTACGCTGGCTATAAATACATGCTTACCTTCAATAGTCACGGTGAATGAACACCTAACCATGTTACCAGACGGATCAACTGCGAAATACGTGACGTTATGGTCCCCAATCGGAAGTTTTTCATCAGGGTCCAAGTTGCTAGATACCGTGAAGTTTCCGGAGTTGTCTGTGGCCGTGGGTGGAACCCAGTCCCCTGAACCTTTGATTGATCGAGAGTCCGTCTGATTCACAAAGGAAGATGGGCAACCGATGAGTTCTGGGTCTGTAACGTCTGAAACATGAATGAAAAAAAAATTAATAACAATAATAATAATTTAAAACATTGCAGGATCTGTTCATAAAGACAACCGGAGGAGAAGATATCAGCCATGTTGATGACAGGGACAGGAAATTATGTAGCTAGGCATGACTCTCAGCACGGCTCGAAATTCAATAAAAAAAAAACACTGAACAGTAGGTGTAGTAATTGAAGCATTTTACTAGACCAAGGCCATTTTCCAAACCTCGGCTCCGGCTCAGGCTCAGGCTCAGGCTCCAGCTCCATTTCTTGAGTCAATTTTAAAATAACGGGTATCAAAATAGAGAATATTGGCTGCGGTTCGGAAGTATATTCTCTGGTTTGAAAGGGAAAACGGAGCTTCAGCTTCAATGAAAACCCACAACCTCTATTTTCAGCATATGGATGCTGGAGCCGGAGCCGGAGCCGGAGCCGGAGCCGGAGCCGGAGCCGGAGCCGGAGCCGGAGCCGAGGTTTGGAAAAGGGCCCTGGGATCGATTTCACCAAACTCATCGTAACTTACTATCAATCATAGGACTTGTGATGCAATGAAAACCCTACGTAGGATACGATGGGTTATCCTTCGTAACTCGAGGTACGATCGTATCGTAGGGCTTCGTGAAAACAACCCCTGAACTTTAGACCTGTGGCATTCATGTACATAGGAAAACCCTAAGTGTATGCAATTTTATGTCAAAAATCGGTCAGCCGCGGTCTGCACAGTGAGGGAGACCTGAAAATAATGTGTCGAGGTGCGCCGCAGGCGGCCGGTCGCAGCGCGCCAATACAAATCTTTTTGACATGGTGCGTCAGTAGGTATGTGTTGTTCTAAGCAAACATATTTTTTTGTCTCTCAAAGACGAACATCGTCATCAACCGGTGACAAATATGTGGGAAGAAACACGGACACTGATGTCCATTAGGAAAGATCAAATTGTTACCGTGGCAATCCTAGTGGAAAGTTTGAAATATGAGACGGAGGTTACAAAAAAACAGTGACGTCGAAAATGGGTATCGTTTTTTTTAAATATGGGACACACTGTAAAATTATTATTTTAACAGAATTGAAAAATCACATCTTGAACTATTAAGGAACAAGGATAGTTGACTATTGGGGTCACCACCAACATAGGGCTGGATGGCTCAGTTGGTGGAGCGCCTGTGCGGTGTTCGGGAGGTCGCCGGTTCGAATCCCGCTCCAGTCAATTTTTCTTTGTTCACTTTTCAATGACTTAAGGAAACAAACTCTTAGACATAGGAGAGCGTATTAACTTCCAACTGAGGACACTGGATGATAAAAATCGATTTATTCTCATGGAAAGTTTAGACATTGGAAACATTAGACGGAGGTTACAAACCTGTGACGGTGATGATGAAGCTGCACTTGTCTTCATTGCCGTCATCATCCGTGGCAGTACAGGTGACGTTTCTCACGCCCATGGTTAAATTAAAGCCCTGGCTTTCGAACAAGTCACTTGCATCTCCCATGAAATCGCTGGTGCATACGATCTGCACGTCATCGTCCACGTTGTCGGTCACGTCCAGCATGAAGTCCACTCCCATAGAGCTGCTCATAGCCAAGGTGCTGTTGATCTCCATAGGGCAAGACAGCACAGGACTCTCGGTGTCTGGTGGATAAGATTATAAAGAAGAAAAACAGCAGAACTTTAATAAAGTATTCCACATGTTTGCATTTGTGCTTGCTTACAAATTTTGATGACATGGGATCGGATGGTGACTTTCCGTTGACTTTCAGATATCCAATCAACATTCATTGTGTGCTTCTACCATAACCCTTGGCTTTGGTAAATGAAGATCAACCTTTAAACATATTAACTAACATCAAGGGTACATCAAGACTCTGATTGGCCAGAGACGAAAATGGGGCGGAGCTATGCATCAATCTATAGATTTCAGGAGGGTACATCAAGACTCTGATTGGTCAGAGATGAAAATGGGGCGGAGCTATGTATCGATCTATAGATTTCAGGAGGGTACATCAAGACTGATTAGTCAGAGACGAACATGGGGCGGAGCTATGCATCGATCTATAGATTTCAGGAGGGTACATCAAGACTCTGATTGGTCAGAGACGAAAATGGGGCGGAGCTATGCATCGATCGAAAATGGGGCGGAGCTATGCATTGACCTATAGATTTCCGCAGTTGGAAGAATGTGATGCTCGGAAGGGTCTTTGCTTTGCAAGAAGCAAGCAAATGCAAATACATTGCATAACAGATAATTTGACCATTTGGGCGACACGGGGCTGGATAAGCTCAGTTGGTAGAGCACCAGGTCCGAATCCCACTTTGTTCACTTTTTAGTATAAACCCTCATCTACTCGACATTTACCTGTGATGGTGACGGTGAACGTGCAAGAGCTGGAAACTCGAGGTGCTTGCTCGTTGGTGGTAGAGCAGGTGATCGTGTTCGTGCCGTACATGTACGGATGGGTTCCAATCACTGCCATGCGAGCCACGCGGCCGTCGTTCTCCACCGAACAGTTGGTGTCCAGGAAGTTATCGTTGGCGATGGACTGGCCGATGGCTTCGTCCGGTGTCAAGGTGACCATGGAGTAATTCTGCCCGGGTAGCGTCGCTGATGTGACCGCCGGTGGGCACCAGATTCGAGGTGGTCCTACGATAGACAAGAAGGTTTGAAAGATGTCAACATCACGATGCATGAATCATTCCCCCTACGAACATTGTCACGGTTATGCGTGAATAACACAAATTCTGCACTCAGTCCGATTTCGGTGAAGATTTTTCGGATGCGAGTCTACCCAGCTCCCTCTAATAAGTATTAAGATGTAGTAACTTGGCACTTGCCCCCTGAATAGGAGGAGGATCATGATAGTAAGTATAGAAATTGAAATACTAATAAACAACTATACACTTGTACTGCGGTACAAAAAATCACTCTGTACATCTGCTAGACGCACACGTTTACTTTGTATGAAGGTTATTTTTGTTCACCTGCTTAAAGGTTGTATCATACTTTGGCAAGAGACCAAAACAGAAATGTTCACAGATTTACGTATATCTTTCAGGGTATGAAGATGGTGGTGGTAGAAACCTACCGTTAAAATGTTTCCGCCTGAAATGGTGTAATTTATCCAGAAATTAGTAAAACAACGACGGAAAATCTGTTTGATCTTTTAAAAGATCAAAGAGAAAAGACTTAAGAAATACTTGTGGCCGTTTTTCACGATTTTCTCAAAAAGTGGGCACCGTATGAGACTGAAATTTTCACAGATGATGACTGTGACTGTATCTTCCTTTATATTTTTGCCCATGAATCTGTACTTCTTTGACAAAAACCAAAGTATGATACTACCTTTAAAACTGGATTGCATTATTCTTCAGAAAAGCTTTTTGAAAGATCCCGGTTTATTTGTTCACAAGGGCATATTTTGACGCAATGAAATATCCTGGCTAACCAAAGCAACACAGAATTGGAAAACCTTGTAAACATTGAATAATATTGCTCTATTTGAAAAAAAAAAGGAATCACACGATTAAGTTTCAAACATTGATACGTCGTCAGTTACAAAGAGGTTATAACAGGAAAAAGTACTTTACCTCCGACGCTGACAGTGAAGGTACACTGGCCAATGTTGCCAGAATCGTCAAAGGCAGTGTAGGTTACCGTGGTCATGCCCAACTCGAACATGGCAGGTGGAGGGTGCGAGCTCGTTACATTTACAACCATGACGTTGTCGGCAAAGTCAGGCTCCGTATAATTGACCAATGTCATGTCTGTAGAGCTGGTCACTACAATGTCTACACAATTGTCAGAATACGGCCCCTCCATATCTGAAATTAAGGGGAGGAAAAAGATTTTGTTATAAAATCCAGTTTTCCGTGCTGTGAGACTCAAGTCCGGTCTTGGACTGGAGACCGTTTTTGCCGGTCTTGGTCTCGGCCTCGGAGGTTTGCGACTCAGACATGGTCTTGGACTCGGGCTCTTTGACTCGATGACTCGGGCTCTTTGACTCGATGACTCGGGCCGAGTCCAAATCAAGACTGGCAAATTTCACCAGTTTTGAGTGTATGCCACCTTGATTTCTTACTGTAAAGTCAGTAGCTTTTTGCAATGTCGGTATTACAACTTGGTGTCTTTGTAATTTTGAAGAAAAAAATGAGAGCAAATTGATACAGGTCTATGTGATTTTGATTGATTAAGTACATTTTTTGTACAAGTGCCGGACTCTGACTCGGTCTCGCGTCGAGTCGAACTCGGTCTTGGATGTGTTGACAAGGTCTTGGTCTTGGACTCGGATTAACTGGACTCAGACACAGCACTGGTACAGTGCATGGGGGGTATTATCGTTCTCCACAAACGGAAGAGACTCTCAGAACTTTGAAACTTTGTTAATATCTTTCAAAAAAGTAGATAATTATAAGCTAAAATATTGTTTTCTTATCCCTTCTTCATTTCATTACATCATAAAACTCATATTGGAATTAATCCCTCCAGATGATACCGGCAAATCGGCTGGCCCATTATGGACTAAGGAGAACAGGGAAATGTGACAAACACAGCGTCTATTGCCCAACCGTTGGTGATTACCTTCAATGGTGACTGTGAAAGAACAGTTAGCAGAGTTGCCGGCCTCATCGGTTGCGGTGTACACCACTCCAAAGGTGCCAATAGCAAACATGTCACCCGAATTGTAGTTACTGGTTGATGGCACGAAGCCGTCCACAACGTCGTTAAAAATTGGCCTTCTCCAAGAGGCTGTACCATTGACCGATCTCGGCAAGGTGCCTTCCACGATATCAGGGACACAGCTAGCAACCACAGGACTTTCCACGTCTAAAAAAATATGCATGAAAAGGGGATCCAATTACGGTAAGGTTTTGCTAAAAGACGTACACTATTCTTAAAAAACAAAAACCAAAGTTTAGAAAAGTGGTTGTTTGTTATGAATATTGCCAGAAGAAGATATGGACCATTCTGGGGCCTTTTCCAAACCTCGGCTCCGGCTCAGGCTCCGGCTCCGGCTCCGGCTCCATTTCGTGAATCCATTCTAAAATAACGGGTATCAAAATAGAGGCTTTTGCATACGGTTTGGAAGTAGATACTCTATTTTGAAAGAGAAAACAGAGATTGAGCTTCAATAAAAAGCAACCACCTATATTTTCAGCATATGGATGACCGTGAGACGAAGCCGGAGCCTGAGCCGGAGCCGAGGTTTGGAAAAGGGCCCAGGCTTTGCTGTTAAGCCCGCCCATGTTTGGTCACCTGGTTAAAAAGGCGTCCTCCAATTGGTCAAAGCGCACAGTTTGATTGACAGGCCAGAAAGGTCCATTTATTTAGTGGCTCATCATGATGTTGGCTTGAATGCAGCGATATTTTGGCTGAAGACTGCTCATCCTTGTCAGTCAACAGCCCAAACGTCGCTATGTTCCAGCAAACATCTTGAGCCGCCGAACAACTGCGACGTGAACGCTCCTTAGGCAGTCTCCACTGCTTCCTCGGTTTGGAAAACTTATAACAGTTTTTGTCTGCACCAGCCACGCATTATCGTGATTTTAAATAAAAACACGATACTTGATAAACAGACATTCATGCACGAAGCCGTGTAATAGTCACAGAGGAAGGCTTTGATAAGTCTGGCGATGATTAATCCAAAATACATCCTGAAAACTGCTACTTGGGTGAGTCAAAGGAGTATTTCGTGAGTTAAAATTGAACAATATCTGGTACACTTAATTATTTCAATTCAAAACATCAAAACCTGAATTCTCCAGACTATAACTGTTATATCACATAATTAGTGGCAAGTTTTGGCTTAGTTGTATTTTTCTAAATTGCATAATAGGGAGACAGGTTAGCATCTGAAAATTAACATTTTGGGAGACACCGGTCAATAGGGAGACATTTTGTTGTCTCCCTAAAAATATTTCTACATCTTAAAAGACCTGTCCATATTTTGAAAGAAGACAGAGAATGCTCTCAATATGAACATATTTCAATTTCAAGTTCATTGGTTTGGAGGATGTTTAGATAAAAGGTAAGTAAAGTCGTGTGCACCTATGGGAATGTCTCCCTAATTACCCATTATCGATAATCAGTATAACAGATGTTATTGAAGGTAATATCATACTTTGGTGTTTGTCAAGGAAATACAGATTCACGGGCAAAAATATCACATTATTTTTTAAGTCTTTTCTCTTTTATTTTTGATCTTTTAAAAGATCAAAAAGCTTTTCGGTCATTGTTTTACTAATTTCTGGATAAATACACAATTTCGGGCGAAAATTTTTTTACGGTATGTTTCTTCATACCCTGTAAGTTATACGTAAATCTGTGAACATTTCTGTTTTGGATTCTTACCAAAGTTTGATACTACCTTTAAGAATGACACAAAGGAACCAGTCCATCCCAGAGATGGGTATCGCTATGCCAAAGCTTGCCTCAAATCATGTGATATAGGAACAGAGTTTTTAGTCTGTGAAATTCAAACTTAGGTGTTTATGTGCAATGAAAGAAGTCTGTGTACCAGATACTATTCAGATTTAACTCGCAAATGGCTTATTGGATCTGGGGCCGATTTCACGAAGCACTAACATTGATCTTAAGTGAGAACTCATCTTAATTGCTAAGCAACATGTGATGTCACAATACAAATCACTATATGGTGATACTGAACAGCGCATCTTAAGATTAATCGTAGTGCTTTGTGAAATCCAGCCCAGGTGCTGTCAGTCAAGGAAATCTATACCCTTTTCACGCTACAAAATCTCTGGGTTAAAGGCAAATCTTAAAGGTATAATACATGATTGGTAAAGGTCACGGAACAGCACTCATACTTTGTCTGATCAAACATGTACATAAAATAATAAACCTGTGAAAATATGAGCTCAATCGGACATTCTGAGTCACGAAAAAATAGCAAAAAACCGACTCAATTTTTCTTATAAAACATAAAGAATGGTTTTGATCTTATTCCGAGATCAAAACTGTTTTCGGTTTTCGGTGGAAATATTTTAACGGTATGTTTCTACCAGCACCATCTTCATACCTTGAGTGAAAGGGATAACTAAAACAACTCAAGTGAGGGTGTTTGTTCCAAAAATCGTTCGGACGAACGATCTTTGGAAAAGACACTAATCTTGATTTCCTTAAAAAACCCAGCATCTGATGAACCAAGATTTCCCATGGTGACTGTTTGCACTGTTTACGAACTGTTGAGTCCATTTTCTGTCTGAAACTCAATTTTTTTTTTTGGAGGCCTTGCAAATCCTATATGCTCCCTTTAACCCCGAGATACCTCGGGTTCAAGTGATTGCTATGGCACATTCACACTACACTTTTTCCGCCCCGGGTTAAGGAAAAATAAATGGCTGTTACTCCGGGGTTCGTTAACCTTCATCACGAGCAGGGTTAAGGATGGCAATCTCGGGGTTAACGGCATAACCCCGGGGTTAGTATTGTAGTGTGAAACTGAGAAGGGTTACCGTTCCGAGGTTAAGGCGGACAACACGTTGCGTAATAACGTGTCCCTTTTCGATATTGCTCATGTTCATGCTTCAAGTGTTACACGCTTGCGTAACCCACAGTGCAGGGTTTCCATCTATGCTACTTATGAAAATCACTCCTCTGCATGCCTTCTTTCCTGATGAAGACATTTCCTTCACGACATCATCACCAGAACTGCGATCGATAAATGCTACATGTCGCCCGACACCATTTTCAGCTAGAGCTTGCTTGTACTTGTACAAACAACGTGACCGGCCGATATGTAAAAACATTGTCGGACCAGCCAGCGCGATCCGAAAGTCTGGCTGTGAGAATGTGCACGGCGTTAACGCAGGGCAGTGTTGCCCCTTGTTAACAACATCCCCAGGTTAACAAAACAAATGGGAATGCATCTCGGGGTTTATGAACCCCGAGGTAAGAAAATTTTAACCTAGGGCAGCAAATCTCGGGGTTAAGCAATTTGTATAGGTGTGAAAAGGGTATAAAAGCTGTATAAAGCTCATCTTACCTGTGATGGTCACAATGAATGAGCAAGTATCCGTGAAACCACTAGCGTCTGCTATTTCAATCGTAACAGTTGTGTTCGAATTAAGAACAAAAAATTCGTCTCCTGAATTATACGTGGAAGTGTTACTGACAATTCCAACATTGTCCATGAATGTGGGTTGAGGCCAGGTGACTACAGCTTTAGATTGTCCCGGATCAGCGGGTTGTGTGATGTCGGTAGGACAGCCCACAATCCTTGGTGATTCATTGTCTGAAGAAAAAAGAAGAAAACATAACAACGACAACAATTCTCAGATTAAAATGAACTTCAGAACTCAAGGAAGAAACATTTAATACAAACTGTCAATTTCATATAATTGTGAAAACTTGTCCGCTGTTGAACAGCTATAAAAGGCGAGACTTTGAAGTATGCTACACAGAAATTACAAGGCACGAGACAATCATTCTGAGGTTCCCGGACCCGAAAAGCGCCCGACTATTGTCTGTCAAATATATCCGAAACATTACAAACTCGTTTTCGTTCAACTTCGGATAGTAACGTTGACTTTCGGCTATTTCCGACAGGTCGAGTGAGGTTTTGTATTTCAGGGAAAGACACGTCATGTAAATATGTTTCATTCCGGCTACAGTTAGCCCAAATATAGCATAATTATTCACATACAACAGAGCACTTTTCCTATTATGCACTTTTGAGGAGTTTGTTGTATGGTTTTTTTTCCCACTCTTTGATTTCTTATTCTGTCCAGATAAAATTGCATGTGCTTACAAAAGTGCAAAACTGAATGCTAAAATTGAATCTCGCTAAACTCTAAAACTAGCTTCCGCGCCTGCGCAGACATGACAGCTGTGTCATGTTCTATTTTTAACCGTAGCCAATACCTGACCTAAGATTTTTAATAAGAGTCGTCAGGGAATCTTTGGGCAGGGAACCAGACTAAAGAGTACTGAGTTTGAACCTTGAACAACAGAGGGCAGTATGCATTTTGACTGATCAATATACCCCGGTACATTACAGGGAGCATTCGTTTAGCTCTCCCGGGTTGACACCTGTCAACCTCGTCCCCATTCCCTCGCTTGTTTTGTGCAGTATAGCACGACCATTCCCAGTAAGGGCTGACCCGTGTTAGCTAAACGAATGCACCCACAATATACTTGTATAAGGTAGATTCTCACCAACCACTTTGGGCCCTCTTTGTGAGATGTAGGGCTGTCCATTTACGAATAGTTCAGTCTTCGAATCCCCCCCCCAAAAAAAACCCATTTTTTACCAAATATTAAAAACTCCCAATTATGTTAAACATCAGAAAATGAGAATGTGAAAGTATGTTGTGTAATGGCCGCTGGTAGCGAGAAAGATTCCACACCACACACAAAATAATTACAGATCATTGAATTGACCAGATCCTCCCCAAACACCCCCCCCCCTTTAGCTTTTGATAATATTTGTTTTTTTCACAAATAATCGAGTGATTATCAAATATTCCATATATTTCAGATATAGCCCTAGCTAGCACATAGAGTAGCCAACTATACCACAAATCAGCTGTTTATTTCACTTGTTATTAAAACTGCATACGTGGTTGGATGTGGTTGAGATAGACCGGTCTACGTAGTCTAGACCATCCCTCCTCGGCGGTCTAAGTTTTCGAAGATAGACCGTTTTTAGCACCAAAAAGAGTCTATCGTAGACCGTTCAGACACAAGTAGGTAGACCCTTTTCAGTTTAAACCAAAGATAGACCACTTTTAGTACCGTGTCTGAACGCCCCATTTGTATGTGACTTTAATTCATAATAATATTAAAAGGACAACAAATTAAAACAAAAACAAAAAGGTAATCATAACCTACCTTCAATTTCAACAGTTCTCATGCACGTGCCAACGTTACCAGAAGTGTCGGTTGCAGTGAAGTAAATAATATTTGTTCCCACATCAAACAAGGCAGGTGACGTTAGTGAGGCGTTGGTGAAGGCAATTTCAACATTGTCCTCAAATGGTGGCGCAGTAAAGGTATAGAGGCGGGTGGCATTGCCGGGATCGGTGTCGTAAACGATGGAGTAACAAAACGCCACCTGTGTCGTGTCTGGTGGTTCATCATCTAAAAGTAAACGGCCGGTTTTTGTTATTAAGTTTTATCCTGCTGAGACTGTATTTTTTTGTATCGTCCCCTTCAATTTAAGGTGTGTAAACTGATACTGACTCCTTGCAGCTGCATGATGCTATGTGCGGCAATCTCTTTTGGGGAATCTCAGAGGAGAAAGTCTCGCTGAAATCTGTATTTAAGCCACGAACTCCTCTCCATTGTCCAAACCCCCTGCTTATTGTCCCGGGTCGTAGTTGGCATTTATAAACCCGATAGAAACACTTGGGTCAACATTGATCATGGACAGCAGCACCCAGATACTGATGGGGCATAGGTGGCAAAATGCGTTAGGCACTCGCCTCTCACCATTGTGGCCCGGGTTTGATCCCGGCTTGGGTCATATGTGAGTAGAGTTGTGCGTTTGGGTTCTCTCCTATGCTACGAGGGTTTTTCTCTGGGTTCTCCGGTTTTCCTCCAGCCTCAAAAACCAAACACTTTCGATCTTAAGCTGTGCTTCATGATCATATGGGTTGATGTGGCTGGCTGCCAAAGGGCGCCCATGAAAGCCTGCTACTCGGTCACTCACACGTGTAGCACCCATCCTCCATAATTCATACTGTAATTGCTGGGAACCTCTGGAAAACAGTGTTTCACTGAGCAGGTAAACCCAGGGTAAACAAGAAATAAATAAATACTGGGCTTGATCGATCTTTAAAGCAGAGCTAGTAGTGTGAAGTCCAATTAGTTTGACAAGAGGAGGCCTATTGCCGATTTCACAAAGCGCTCAAGTGTGAATCAATCTTAATTGCTATCAAGCATACTGTGATTACACAATACAAATCACTATGGTTGATACTAACAACTCGTCTAAGATTAACCTAAGTACATGTATTTTGTGGAATCCACAGCCCTGGGCACTGGCTTTTCAATGGCTAGGGCTGACCAGTAAGTTTCAATCAATGCAACCAATAATCCGACGACCAAAGCGTTTTGGGCTAAAATCTTGGAAACTTTATATCAGTGAGCATGGTCGAACCTGAAAACGTACAATAGCACTTCGCTAAAAATAGCACACCGGACCTCACACAAACATTGCAACCATGCAAATGTGTGGTGGGCGTGGGGTTTGGGTGCATGCATGGTGTACACTACATGTGTGAGTTAATGTTATTTTCTGACATGGGACTTTGTACATGTGTGCGCTGGCCAAATCACTTGTGTGACTTCATTAATAGTGCGGAGCGCTATTGGAGGGCATATATTATATAGTCACACTAGGAAGTATACACATTTAATTAGGCTCATTTGCATCTGTAACTCATTGAAAAAGACATAGAAAGATGGCTGGCTTACCAACGACTATAACATCGAAGATGCACTTAGCAACATTCCCGGAAAGGTCTGTGGCGTTGTATTCCACAACGGTGGTTCCTAGTGGGAAATCGTCGCCAGGCACATGTGAGCTCTCAACGGTTTCATAGGTCACCCCCCTTCTCCCGTCCAAAACGTCATTAAATGTTGGCGGGGTGAACATGACTGTTGTCATGATACCAGTGGCACTGACAGTCACGTTGTCAGGGCAATCCATCACTGCTGGTGGCTCAACATCTGCACGTGAAAAGGAATGGGGGAAAGACATGGGGAATAAATTCCTACACTGATGTACTTGAATTTTTCTTTTGTGGATGAGAAATTTGTATACGTCAGACTTTAATCAAATATTCCACCTTAATTCAAGCCTAGTTCATATACTTCACATGCAAATGGCTTCCTCAGAAGTCAAATTCTCGTAATAACTTGAAGATATTCACAACCAATCTTCGCATGACGTTGTTAGCCGCAAATTTTATGACGTCAATAGATATACCACATTATTATTCTTAAATGGAGTTTTTAATATATATAAAGTAAATTTGCTTGCACGTTTGAATAATTATGGTTTCGACGAAGAAATATAACACACAGAAAAGAAACGGTTATTCTTGTAATATTGCACAATATTGGGCAAAATGGGTGCTGTAAAAGTTACCTTCAATTGTAAAAGTGAATCTACATTTTCTCTCGTTACCAGAAGAATCAACTGCAATATATCTGATATTTTTTGTCCCAATCGACCGTTTTACATTCGGCTGGAGAAATTTCAGAGTTAACGTGACCTCTCCGGAATTGTCCGTGGCTGTGGGTGGAACCCAGTTCGCCGAACCTCTGAACGATCGAGAGTCCGTCTGATTCACAAAGGAAGATGGGCAATCCATGATTTCTGGGCGTATATCGTCTGAAAATGAATGGATACTTTCCCATAGGGTCATGCACAAACTTCACTTACTTATTTCTAAACATCCTCCAAACCAATGAACTTGAAATTGACATATATTCATATTGAGAGCATTCCGTCTTCTATTAAAATATGGACAGTAAAAATATGTCTTTTAAAAGGTAGCTGGTACCTTAGGGAGACATCGAAAAGTCTCCCTAAAGCCCACCGCACACTATACGATCCGACATTCCGACTAGGACCCGACTGGTTTTTGGAAGGATCGCAAAGCATTCTGGGAGTCTTAACCGTGATTGTTCCCAGTCGCAGACCCACTCTGATTGCCAGTCGGCAAGATTCGACTGTCGAATCACGGTTAAGACTCCCAGAATGCTTTGCGATCCTTCCAAAAACCAGTCGGGTTCTAGTCGGATCGTATGGTGTGGTGTGCGGTGGGCTTAAGTCATGATGTCTCCTAATGTCCACTTTTAGATGCTAACGTGTCTCCCTAATACCCCATTTGTATAATACCAACAGATTTAAATCCTACATTGCAGGATGATAAAAAAGACAAGCCATGCCAGACGCAATTCTAGAGACAATATTTTTGGGGGTTAGAAGAGCCAACATTTTTTTTTTTTTGGGGGGGGGGGGGGGGGCTAGACCCTTCCCATGTGACGTCATCTTCTAATTATTCGCTTCTGCTGTTTTATTAGGTATAGAAAGGTTGCAACCTATAGCCCTACACAGTGCGTTTTTCATTAGGCGCATAATAACTGAAAAGGTCCAGTATTTTTCCAAAGTTCCAGCAGATTTTTTTTGTAATTGCATTTTTATTGTTTGGGGGGCTTGACAAAAAAAACTTTGGGGGGGGGGGGGGGGGGGGGGCTACAGCCCCCTGTAGCTCCCCGTAGAACCGCGCCTGAGTTATGGAGAAGATCGGCCATCTTTGCTGACAGGACCATTTGTAGCTTAAGTTCTGGGCCTTTAATATGTGAACATGCATGAAAACAAAAATGGATGCATCAGTTGGCAAAGCAAAATAATGAAATATACACAAAGTCCAAGTTTCCCAGTAAAAAGCTCTAAATCTCGAAGTAAAAAATTACTGTAGCCAGTACAGTGGAGGCTCGATCTTTAAGTGTAACAAAAGGTTTGAACCCAAATCTATGAGCATACGTGCATGCTCATAATTGTGTGCGCGTGCGCTGTTGACTTAAAGACCGGTTCTCAAAAGTCTCCCATTCCTCACTCTGGTAGGCATGTTTGTATTTAAAGGAATAAAGGTACTGTAGTATCATATATACTTTGGTTTTTGTAAAAAGAAAAATGCAGATTTATGGACAAAAATATCAAGGGAGATACAGTAACAGTCATCTGTGAAATGTTCAGCCCCAACATATAGCATGCTACTTTAATAACGAGGTGCGGACACAACTCACGACCTTTACTGTTTACAGGAAGTTGTTGAAGATGTCTTTACGTATACATGCACACTTGGGTGCAGGTATTCATTGGACTGACACGTTTTAGTAATAAGCCCAATTATAGGCAGAAGAATAAGAAAGTTGTGAAGTGTAAACCATCAGATGGCCGAGACAAAAGTGACCGCAGCCAAACAATTTGCCAAAAAAGGGTTTCATGCCTTTCCATATAAGCACCCAATCCCTATTATTGTTCAATATTGTTCCAAGCAGTGACCAGCCTCCCTCCTAGTTGCGATGATCGTAACCCTAGGTCTGATATGGGGACTCTGGGAATAGGGTCTCAGTCCCCATGTCAGACCTGGGGTTACGATCATCGTATCTACCTCCCTCCCCACACACTGTCCCACAGGAGCTACACACCAACTGACTCTCCACAATTAGGATCTCATTGTCTGCATGATATAACCAGGCCAGGGGCCGATTTCACTAACACTTTGCGATCATCGCTATGCCCAAATACATCGCTAAACAGAAAATTCCTACACAAAGTAGCAATCAATTTTCGGTTATGCGATGGATTTGGGCTTTACGATGATCGCAAAGCGTTAGTGAAATCGGCCCCAGGGGTCGATTTCACGAAGCCCTGCGATCGATAGTAACTCGAGTTAAGGATAATAACCAATCATATAGTAAGGTGACCATATTTTGTTGAGATGATCCGGGGACAGTGATCCGTGTCCTGGGGGAGGTGTATAATTTTGAAAAAATGGTTGAATCCAGATGGTGCCTACATGCAAAATGGTGGCATCTATGGACATGCATCTTGTCCAGTTGACATGGGTTACATACTTGGTTGGGAGAACAGTTATACATACCCAGCACAGTTAGTTCGAAAACACACATGTCGGCGTTGTTCCCAGCGCTGTCTGTAGCTGAGCAGGTTATGTTTCTTGCACCCACTCTGAAATCAACGATGCCGTACACGTTGTCTGGGTCTGTAAAGTTACCACTGCTGGTACACATTGCTTCTATGTCGTTGTCCACATTATCCGTTACATTCACCAGGTCCCGAACGTCAACGGTTACGTTTGGGCCCGGCAAACCCAAATTGACTTGAAAGCCCATAGTAATGCATGTGAGTTCTGGACTTTCGTTGTCTGCAAAAAAGAAAAAAAGAAAGAACAAAAAAGAACAAAAACAGAAAATAAAGAAAGATTAGTTTGGCCTGGCTAATCGTTACTTCATTATAATTGGAACAACTTATAATCCTGGGCGGTAGACCATTTGTTTTAAGGATCATTATTTAATAAGTATTATTTAGCTACACTAACTGAGAGGTTGTTCTGCCTTTTCGAAACGGAGGCTCAGGTTCAGGCTAGTTCTGTCATCCATACTGAAAATATAGTTTGTGGTTTTCCATTGAAGCCGAAGCGCTGTTTTCCTTTTCAAACCAGAGAATCTACTTGCAGCCAAAAGCTTAAATTCTTCTTCTTCTTGTCGTTTGAAATCCTATAGACTTTGCACATGGGCAAATTAAAGTACACCCCACTTTGGTCACTTTTAAACAGTTGATCCTAACCAATTTTGGTCCAAACAAATGAGGCCTAGTTGTGCCGCGAAGAATTACTTCATCATGACGTCATCAGGTGTCAATTTACAAGCAATTCAAATTTAATAATCAAAATCTTTAAAAATCAATAAAAAATCAACGGTTTAAGATATCAAGTTGATTCTTTCACTAAAAGTGAATGCTAGGTAAGGTCTTTCTTTGTGACACATTGCTTGACCTCTGTGACCTCTACTTCCGGTCAAACAGGAAATAGCTCCTCATTTAAAAGTGGCAAGAGCTATGATTATGATTCTTTTACTAAAAGTCAATGTTAGGCAAGGTCTTTCTTTGTGACATAATACATGACCTCTGTGACCTCTACTTCCGGTCAAACAAGAAGTAGCTCCTTCATTATTTAAAAGTGGTAAGAGCTAGGGTCATGATTCTTTGTTAGGCAAGGTCTTTCGTTGTGACACAAACATGAACAAGTCACGTGACTTAAGATTAAAGATGCACTCTTCAAATGTATAAAGCTTAATATCTTAATCAAATTTTGTTGTGTGTATAAGGTTATGACAAATTTTTTTAATCATAAAACGGAAAAGCCTTGTGTTCTGTTTCAACAGACACAACCTCTAGTTTTACAATGGATTCATGAGACATGGTGCATGGCGGAGCCTGAGCCTGAGTTTCAAAAAGGCGGCGTATGTCTGTGCTTATATTGCACCACGTACTAGGCATACTTTAAGCACCCCGGGGCCGATTTCATAAAACTTACGACCCGTCGCAGAGTTAAGACGCATCCATTCTCTATAGACTCACCGTATAGATGCGACACGTCGCAGCCGTGACTCGTCGCAAATCGAGTTGCGACGCGTCGCAGAGCTTTATGAAATCGGCCTCAGGTCACATAGACATGAACAAATTTCTAGTTGCGATCGCAACTGCATGCCGCAGCACACAAGGCAATATCCTTGGTGATGTACAGTTATGCGAGTGATTGGCTTCCTGACTGCCAAACGAACAAGGATAAATTTACTATACATGTATAGGGACACCACCAACACATAGCTAGACTGGATAGAACGGTTGATAAGGCCACCGGTACAGTATTCCGGAGGTCAATGGTTCGAATCCCGCACCAGTAATTTTTTCTTTGTTCATATTCTTCAAGTCTATTTACATGTATACAACATGAAAACGGTTGCAGTCATTGATTATTAATGGCTAGTGGTTGCAGACAATGGGTGGTCACATTTTGCAAAATATTTCATGAAACCAAAATAACAAGTAGTTTTCTGCAATCCGGGGCCTTAGGCTTTACGAATCCAGGCTTGAGGCTAGGCTTGCAACTTATTTCACAACTGCCATTTGAGTAAGGTGACCATATTTTGTTGAGATGATCCGGGGACAGTGATCCGTGTCTTGGGGGAGGGGTGTAATTTTGAAAAGAAAATGAATCCAGATGGTGCCTACTGAGTCAAATTCCTGTGATTTCACCTCCAAACCGATCCTAAAATGTCTCGTGCGGCCAGCTATGGACCAAGGGAGAATTGGAGATTCTAATAATGACAAGATTTACTCAAATTTTTAGAAGAAAAGATAATTTTTTCCCTACTTTTTTCCCGGGTAACAGTGTACAATTTGAAAAACCAAGATGGCTGACCCAACTGACACTGTGCTCATGAATAGGAGGTCTCTTAGTTGCGATGATCGTAACCCTAGGTCTGACATGGGGACTGGACCTAAGGTCCCAGTCGCGATGATCGTAATCCCGAGGTCTGACATGGGGACTGGACCTAAGGTCCCAGTCCCCATGTCAGAACCCAGGGTTACGATCATCGCAACTAGCATGCCAGTGCAATTATGCAGTAAGTATGTTGTTACGGTCACTCACCTACGATGGTCACCGTAAATGTACAACTGTCCGTTAAGCCATAGGTAGGTTCAGTCAAAGAGCAGACGACGGTGTTCACTCCAACGCCGAACATATAAGGATCAATGTTCTCCACAAATGATGCTGTGAGGTTACCCTCTAACTCAACGGTGCAGTTGTAGTCCGACAATACCATATTTGACTCGGTGATAGCAATGGGAGCTTTATCAAATGTAACGGTTCCAACATCTTGTCCTGGCAGGGTAGTTCCAGTTGCTGATGCTGGACAGTATGCAGTAGGGGGGTCTACAAAAGAAAACCACGCATACACGTAATAAGTCATTTTCATACTGTGTTCACATCTTCCAATTGGCAATTAAGGGTAATATCATACTTTGGTTTTTATCAAAGAAATACAGAATGGGCAAACATATCAAGGAAGATACAGTCATGATCATCTGTGAAAATTTCAGTCCCATATACGGTGGCCACTTTTTGAGAAAATCGTGAAAAACCGGCTACAGTATTCCTTAAGGCTTTTCTCTTTTATTTTTGATCTTTTAAAAGATCAAAAAGATTTTCGGTCGTTGTTTTACTCATTTCTGGATAAATACACCATTTCAGGCGGAAAAATTTTAACAGTAGGTTTCAACTAGCATCATCTTCGTACCCTGTAAGTTATAGGTAAATCTGTGAACATTTCTATTTTGGTTTCTTACCAAAGTATGATACTACCTTTAAGCACAAACATTTGCTTAGCACAAACATGTGTGCCCAATAAAACGAACCACCATTGCAAATACCATTTGATATTCATGGTCATCGAACAACAGCCAAAGAACAATCACAAGTGATAAACAACACATGGAAATTTAGTTGTTAACCCTTCTTTTATTAATATTAAAGGTAATATCATACTTTGGTTTTTATCAAAGAAATACAGATTCATGGGCAAAAATATGAAAACAGATACAGCAACAGTCATCTGTGAAAATTTCAGTTCCATACGGTGCCCACTTTTTGAGAAAACAGTGAAAAACAGCCACAGTATTTCTTAAGTCTTTTCTCTTTTATTTTTGATCCGCCCCTGGTAATTTTCAGTGGAGAAAAATAATTATGTATAGTACGGAGCTCCAGGAGTGCCATTCCACTTCAAGATAACCACATAATTTATCTTGCCAAGTCGACTTATTAAACCAGAAAACTCGACTTATCGAGATAATTTATTCGTACAAGATGACTTACTGAAAGAAGGAAGTCGACTTGTCCTGATAGTTCACCTTGTAAAGACGACTTACTGAAAGTAGGAAGTCGACTTGTCCCGATAGTTTATCAACGACTATTAAGATGCACTTCGTTGACTTGGCCAGATAAATTACATGTATCGGGATAAGTCGACTTCTTGTTTTCGCTACAAGTCATCTTGTTGAGATAATTATTGAGACAAGACGACTTTTACCACTTAAAAAGTCGACTTGGCCAGTTGGAATGGCACTCGTGGAGATCCGTAGTAGTGGAATACTGTATTTCACAGCCGTGCTTGCAACAATCGGTTGATTTTCATATGACGTATATTCTGTTCAGTTCATTGACTTCGTTGATCTACAACTTTTTAACTGGCTCAAGATTAGTGACTTACGGTACCGTTTATCAAACTAAAATCAACGAAAAAGCACACAGAGTCGCCCTACAGGCTACTGAGCGTGATCCAATATAAGGCCAAAAAAATTGTTGTATTGGCGCAACCCGCCCGACCCAAAAATATGCCCCGACCGTAAACATTTTTAACAGAAAAAAAAAAAAATAAAAAAATAAATAAATAAACTCGGGGAAACAAAAAATAAATAAAACAATCACAAATGTGTATGCAGATTAAAAGCTTAAAAGGAGCAAAAGATGGAAACCAGACTGGTTAAAGTTGTTATGTCATTTCTTGTCTTTATTTGACACGTCAAATACTGTGATATACAGGAAAAAAAGCATTTAATACAGGAAAAAAAAAAAATCCGCCCGCCCTACCCTATTTTCCAAACCTCCGTTACTCCAATACAAAAATTTTTGTATGGCCTTAGGTAACATTCAAAAACATAAATTAAAATTCCTTCAACACCCTTAAAAATCACTTCTTTTCACTAAGAAAGGATAGTATTTTTCTAATCTAAAAGAAAAAATCTTACATTATTTAACTAAACCAAAATTTAAAATAATAAAACAAATTCCGTAGACTCAGGTGAAGGTAGTCATATTTATTAAAATCTTCTTAAAAAAAAAAAAAACCACCAAAATAGACAAATTGAAATTGGCACGTGGCCAACTTGCTGCACTGCATGGTGTTAGGGCTTAAAATTCACATGGTTTTTTTTTTCACTGAAAATAAGTATTCAAGAAATCTTTGGCAAAGCAATTAATGCATTGATGTCCGTCCCTCAAGACCGCGTAAGGGACGGATTTGGATCACACTCTACTAGCAAAGATTAAATTATAAGCTGGGGTCGATTTCACGAAGCCCTACGATCGATCTTAACTTGAGTTACGAAGGATAACCCATCGTATCTTTCTTATCCTACGTGGGGTTTCAATGCATGACACGGTCCTACGATTGATAGTAAGTTACGATGAGTTTGGTGAAATCGACCCCGGTTATATAAGTATGAGTGCCCGCTATGGTTGCACCCAAGTAAATAAACTCCCATAGACAACAGTGGTAAATCCTCAAATTTCAAAAATCATTTAAAAATATACAGAACTCTCACAGCTGTTCAAGTTGCACAGTAAAATGAAGATGAACATGTCACCTTTCATTTTCTTTTCATTTTATGGTAGGGTGACCATTGAATTGTTGAGATATACTCATTCTCAGCTGACCACCCTTAAAACAAGGTATGGATCACTCCAGTCAAAGAAGCCATTTAAAAAAAAAACATCCCTCTGCAAAGCGGCTGAAATAGACCCACTTCTTATCTTACCCAATTGCGTCATAAATGGTCACAAATGGAAGCCCAGAGACCAAGCAGGAGGTCCAGTGCCATATTTCTTCAATTCTTCATTTTCATAGCTCTCACAACTCTCTTATTTAAAATATATTGAGTGCTTAAACTTTTATTCATGAGCTCGGCGGACGGATTTTGGCACTATTTACTTGGGTGCACCCCCTACAGGCCTCTGGGCCATGATGGTAAGGGCACCGAGAACACGCAGTGTCTGGGTGCTCAACCTTTCAGCAGTTCAGGGTGTGTTAAATTTCTTTTGTAATTTAAATCAGGGTGATCTCTATCGGCCTATGAGACGTATAGCTCAAGACAGTTATGTAAAAGTACGGTTGTGGTTGATTCTTGGAGGGCATGATTATTGTGGCCAGTCCGGGGCATGCAGTGCGTCATTATGTATCAAAGACTGCTCACAATAGAGTGACTGCTTACTGAGACTGAATTCAATTGTGCCGGCCCCAACAAGAGGAGCTTATCCAATGGATGATTTGATCGTGGGTAACTGAAATCTCTACAGACCCTTTAAGACTTAGGCCTAGTACAGGTTACGTTGAGGCGCGGATTCAACATCTTAATATATATACACTGCAGTCGGATTCGCTCGATCTGATCATGATGATGTAGTCGGATCCGCATATTTTTCATATTTGTTTTGATTCTGTAACATTTCCTGCCGCACACGATCGAGAACCAAGTGCTTACTCCACAGGGGCCAATTTCGTAAAACTGTTAAGCACAACAATTTGCTTAGCACAAAAATGTCCCGCCCAATAAAACAAACCACCATTGAAAATTCCATTTTGATATTCGTGGTCAGCGAACAATAGCCAAAGAACAACAATTGCATGTGAAACACACCACATGGAAATTTGGTTGTTAACCCTGTTTTTATTAAGACAGAAATGTCATGCTTAGCAAATGTTTGTGCTTAACAGTTTTATGAAATTGGCCCCAGTTCATTCGTGAACCTTGGCGTACGCACTTGGCCCTCGTGTGCGGTGAAAAAAGCTCAGTGCCACTACTTGCGCTGCGGCAAATATCTGTAACATTTTTGATAATTTTGGTCATTCGTGAACAAAAGTTGTACCGTGTGCGGTGAACGAAAGCTATCTCTGCGCTGCGGTCGTGGGAAAACACGCATGCGCCGTCTCATTTCATAATGTAACTGGGGACATACAGCAAAAAAGGATACACCACATAATCAAGAAGGAATTTTTATTTTTTGGGGGGTTGGTTTTACTCTTCCTGGATACTACGGCATTTCAGGCAGTAGTATTTTAACGATGTGTTTCTACCAGCACTATCTTCATACCCTGAAAGTTATAAGTAAATTTGTGAACATTTCTATTTTGGTCCGTTTCTAATGTTTTAAATGCCCTTTAAAGGTAGTATCATACTTTGGTTTTTGTCAAAGAAGTACAGATTCATGGGCATAAATATCAAGGAAGGTACAGTCACAGTCATCATTCTGTGAAAATTTCAGTCTCATACGGTGCCCACTTTTTGAGAAAATCGTGAAAAACGGCCACAGTATTTCTTAAGTCTTTTCTCTTAAATTTTTGATTTTTTAAAGATCAAAAAGATTTTCGGTCGTAATTTTACTTATTTCAAGTACACCGGCCATTCCAGGCAGAAAAATGTTAACGGTATGTTTTTATCAGCACCATCTTCATACCCTGAAAGTTATACGTAAATCTGTGAACATTATTTTCTGTTTTGTTCTCTTACCAAAATATGATACTACCAGTACCTTTAAATAACAATTAAGCCTACATTTTATTTACAGCGGGGCATGCACATTCCACTAGGTCCTTTTTCTGAATAACCAAAAATGGCCACACTCAAACTTACAAAAACGCAATAATTTGTGTCACGATTCAAATCGCGATTATCTTGTGGCGTGTCCGCACGGGCAGAAAAAGCGCGACCTAAATAATCGCGCTTTTTTGGTGTGCGTGAACCTATTGGGCGTGATTATGACCACACATTAGCCACAGTCCCCGCAGGAAAGCTGGATCATAAATCACGCATTACCACACAAACCACACTGCGGTTGTGGTGTTTTGTGGTATTCAGGATACCGCACTCACCACAGGAAAAACCATGTGTGGTAAACTGTGGTACGCAGGTGGGTAACCCACCTCAGTCCTCCAAAATCCTTCTGGTAGTTTTGGAGGATTTCGGAGGATTCAGCATATAATGTCATTTTCAAGTGAGGACCACTTGAGGAGTGGCAAGGATTCAGGATAAACGCATTTTTTGAGGTAGGGCCACTGAAGGATTCTGAAGGATTCAGGATTCAGGTCAGTACCTCTCATTTTGAGTATAAGTGAGATCACTGGAGGATTGTGGAGGATTCAGGATGAACGCAGTTTTTAAAGTATGACCATTGGAGGATTGTGGAGGATTCAGGATGGTACACAGTAAAATGCCCTAGGGGGTTAGGGTTAATTAAATTAAATATACGTAGTAATATTGTCTACCCACTGCATGAAAATGGCGTCAGAACAGGCTGTTTTGAAGTTCGCAACAAGCGCGTATTTTTTTTTTTACGCTGATATGTCACTCGGGTACATTTTGCTCTAAGTACAAAATATCATTGTCGAACTGCAGGAAGCTGTTTTTATTTCTTTATAGTCGGGTCATACCACCAAGTTGGGGCACAATTTGCTGTGGTGTCCCTTGTTACATCAGTGTTAATAAACATCTTGTCACCTTCATGTGGATTCTAAATTAGCATTGTTATAACCCTTACAAGGAAGTTCTTGCAGAGTTATGCTTTATCTTTGCAGAGTAATATGACTCGCTCTGTTGTAATGTAAAAAAAGCAGGCGGTAGAAGTTACCGATGTAACAGGGGACGGCGTCACAAATTGTGCCCCAACTTTGTGGAATGACCCAGTACGGGCCCCAAGTAACGATCACCCTTTCGTATACGGAAAAAAACGCCAGCATTAGTTCAGACTATAATTATCAGAATTAGAAACAGTCATGGCATTAGATTTGCGAACCCCGACATTATACTCCAAGACTTTCTTGCAATGCAATAAAATGACCATCGGTCTTTAGTATATAACATGAACACACACAATCATGCCAGGGAAAGTTGTATTTTAGCCATTAAGAAAATGACAGAGACATGATCTTTATATCATGGAATTAGGCTAAATGGTTATACATACCGCTGGCAAAAGCAGCGCAGGTCGCACATGAGGCCCAGAAGAGAAGAGCGTGCAGCCAGGCCATCTTGCACGGGGAAAAACACGCAATTTCCCGGCGAGAAGGTGTCACAACGACGCTGCTACCTGGAGTAGTTACCTCGTCTCTATGATTTTTCTGAGCTCTATACCACGTCGAATACAGTTCAGGGCGTTGTCTGCTGCAGTACAGCACATTTCCACGGCACCCTAGCTTCCCCCTTCATTCATACCCAATCGTCACAATAGTCAACAGAATAATGTCTTTCGGACTATTTCTATTCGTTCAATTGTTGTCAAATTCAATAGTTCATTGGTCGCCTTACGTAAGTGTCTTAGAGTTGGCCCAATGAAGCGAACATCGACCGAGATCTGTAAAGGTTTTGTAAGGCGTGGGGGCCCTAGTAATTTTCACGACCCTGCAGTCAGCTTACATCAGAGGCACGTCAGCCTCAAGGATTTCGGGGCCAAAGATTGGAATCAATACGCAGCCTATGATAATGTATATAGGCCTACATCTATGAGTTAAGATTTCCTGTAGTTACAGTAAAACCTCGATAACTCAAACTTGGATAACTCAAAAGTCCACTTAACTCAAAGTGATGCTTCGTTCCCGCCAAAAGAATAGGCTTCTGTGTACATAAATACTTCCGTATGTCAAATTACCTGTGGCCAAAACCCTGCTTAAATCAAATTTTTGTCCCTCGGAACAATAAAAAGAGTGTAGCTGAGTCTGCCCTTATCAGGTGCTGTAGGTATATAATTGAAAATGAAGTACATGTACATGTAATTTGGGCTATGTAACATGCCACTTCTATTGTGAGTCAACTTCATGTGCACAAACCCGCATGAAGAAGTTTTTTGTCTCAATTTAAGTGCAACATCAATAGTTATCTTTCTACCCCATGATTTCTTCTTTGTTCCCTTTTCTCCTCGTTTTAGCCATCACCTGGAGTGGCCTGTTTTGGGCCTTGTGATTGGCGATTTTTCATAAAAAAAAGAAAAAAAAAAAAGACGACTGACAATTCAAGTTGCGTTAGTCAAAGTTTACATTCATTCCCTTGAGGTTTGAGTTATCGAGGTTTTACTGTATATCTATTGTGACGGCATTTGTCAACTTCCTCTTTCTATAACCTATAACAATCATATGTTAACGTATACAAATTCCTTGTATTACAAAGGTATAAATCTCTTTATGCAAAATGTTAAGACATAATACATATAACTTAACATTTTGTTGGTATGATTGTCTCCTTCCATATTTTTTTTTTTAGTTTTACAGGATTGGTAACATACCCAAATTGTGGTGTTCACATAAGCGTATCTTGCTGCGAGCGCCCGTTTCCTGAACGAAAACAATTGTCAAAATGCCATTTTTTCACCTGTTTTTCACTCATAGTTTGAGAACCGCGCGGGCAATTTTCTGGGGGCGAACTGTTTCGGAAAGGGCATTTCCTTGCCAAGAAAATGATGTCAGTTATATTTTTCTATCAATTAAAAATCCACCGTCATTTTGAGTTTCAAAATGCGAAGTATTGCTGGTTTTCCTATGCGAGCGCGCAGTTTTCGACACCCCAGACATTTTAGATCAAGTGCCGATTCTTACTGGAGTATCGAATTCTTCCGGGGCAAACAGAATCGAATAGAAGAGATCCCCGCCTTTCTAGTGATATAAAAAGCTTTTTGATTGGTTGAAAAAAACCACCGTCCTTTCTAAGATGAAAAAAAGGACCAATGACAACCATCGATCGATCTCCCATTGTTCAGCCAACTCCGACCAAGTCCCATTGCTTTACACGTGTTTCCTAATCGCTTGCTCATTTTCGTCATCTGATTTCGAGGACAGATTTCATACATTTACAGGACGTGTAAGTATTTGAAAATCTACTCAGTCCTTAAGGAAGATATCAACGAAATATCTGTCAACTTTTTATTTCGAAAATCGATCTCTAACTAGTGGAAATTTGGATCCTAAAACACTTAAGCTTTGGGCTACAAAGCCATCGGTCATGTTCATGACATTGTATGTGAGCATGGGGTCATACCATTTTAACCAGGGGGTGGGATGTTACATGTACTTGTTTATTGTAATTAATGATGGGCTTGGGAAACGATTGATTCTATAGTTCCTACATGGTTTGATCATTAATTGGTGTGGGTTTTTTTTGGTTATTAGTTTTATGTCTATGTTCAACTTAAAGAACTGTTCCCATTTTAAATCGATTATTCCTTTTCGTTTGTGTAGGTTTTCTGAGGCAGAAGCCGGCCAAAGGTGGACTATATACCGTGCCATGCCATCCACAACTGACCAGAGCTTGACGTATGAAAATGGACATGAACGAAGGACTCAAATAATTTATACACTTTGGAACTAAAACAGTAATACATGGATAGATAAAGTTACCACAGAGTACAGAACGTCCCATTATTTGACTCTATATTATGTACGTCTTTCTAAACATATTACAATCTCCATCAAGCTAAATTTGTGGTAATCTGAGCAGATTTCAGTTCACAACAAACGTTGGAGAATATGAATGTGACATTGACAGAATAACAAAATGGTACTTTCAAGCCACAAATCATCGAAACCTGGAAGTATTAATTCAACTTGCAAAGAAATGAAATAGGATTGAGCATCTTGCAACACCTTTTAATTTTTATGGAAAGTAACATACGTAAAACCATGGTAAAACCGTATTGAAGATTCTTGTTTTGTTACATTTTGCATTTTTAGGCCTACATGATTGTATACTGAGATGGATGTTGTTGAGAAGAAATAAAAGATTGAACTTTATTTGGAAACCAACATCTCTCTGATTGAAATACATGTATTTTGTTTTTAAGATGTGTGTAAATATAATGAATGATATGCAATGACTTGTATAGTGGCTGCTTCTTATTACCCCTCGTGGTTACATAATGCTTATTGATCCCCTTGCGTGTAAATGGAACCAGCCATGTCCTATTTCATGGTCAAACGCACAGCTACACGGGGTTTGGGTTAATCCGATTAAGCCACCCTGACTCTCCACTGAAGACTGCCCATGCCAGAATTAAACCCCGATCTTAAGTGAACATAAGTGGGGGTAACAAATTCATATATGTTCATAGATTTACGTCTAACTTTCTGGGTATGAAGATGGTGCTAGTAGAAACATACAATCAGGCGCGGTTCTACAGTCAAAATTGTTGGGGGGCTAGAAGAGCCATCATTTTTTGGGGGGGCTAGAAGACCCAATATTTTGGGTTCTTCTAACACTCGCTTCTGCTATGTCTTATTAGGGGTCGAAAAACATGCACATTATAGCCCACACAACGCGTTTTTTATGTAATTGGCGCTTAATAACTGAAAAAATCCAGTATTTTCAAGATTTTTTGTTTTTCACTTGCATTTTTTTTTGGGGGGGGGGGGGGCTAGACAAAATTTTTGGGGGGCTACAGCCCCCCCCCCTAACTAGCCCCCCCCCGTAGAACAGTTTTGATCTCGGGCAAGATCATAACCATTCTTTATGTTTTTATAAGAAAAATTGAGTTGGGTTTTTGCTATTTTTTTTGTGACTCAGATGTCCGATTGAGCTCAATTTTTCACAAGCTTATCATTATTTCATGTACATGCTGGATCAGACAAAGTGTTCTCCGTGAACTTAACCAATCATATATTAGGCCTAAAATATTGTTGTGCTGCCCTCAGCGACCGACCGTAAAATGCCAAAACTTTGGGTCGGGATTTTTTTTCCTGAGTCCTAAAGCATAAAACAGTCACCATTTTTGACAGAAAATGTAAGATTTAGCAGTAACAAAGCGTGTCTCCTCAAAACGACCCAAGACTGTTGATTTATAAGCCCTGGTGACCATACATCCTGTATTTTATTCTTAAATGTTTGAAAGTCGGCCAAAAAAAAAAAAAATAGATCGACCGAGCCAACACAACAATTTTTTTTCGGCCTTATACCTTTAAATCATTTTGTTTATTTTTGGAAGAGTGCGTCAAATATTAAGTTTTCAAAATGCACCATACTACCTGCGTGGAAATACCATCAAATTTGGTGTATAATTTATTTCAAGACTTTCCTAAGAGGAGAAGGTGCATTCGTTTAGCTCCCCCGGGTCGACACCAGTCAACCTCGTCCCCATTCTCTCGCATGTTTTGTGCAGTATAGCACGACCATTCCCAGTGAGGGCTGACCCGTGTTAGCTAAACGAATGCACCCAGAAATTGGCAGGCCCATTCCCAATTCTATGCAACCTAATAGCGTTCCGGCCTAATGACGTCACGGTACGGCGGGCGATTTGGTCAGCGCGCGCATTGTGCAAAATCCCCGGATGTCAGACAAACTTCATGCGTGCACAAATGCATGCACACAAGCTCACACCCACACACGTTTGCAATGCTTGTCTGAGATCCTGTGTGCTATTTTTAGCGCAGGAACGGAGCGCTATTTCCATACCCTTTACACAAGTCAGCAGTGCTCACCCAAGCATCAGTCATTTTCAGCATTGTTGGTGTCGTATGGGCTTTTCATACATTTTATAAACCTTTCCCCCAGAAACATATTTTTATTTGGCAGCCCTCTCAACAGTTTAAATTTTACTGTCCATTTTGAATGCCCATTCTCTTGCAACGCGTGAAAGTATTAGGTCATAGTGTGCTTCGTGATATTACCAACGTCTTCCAATATATTGCATGTAAATGGCATCATTTCTCAAACGTTTTCCATACAGCACACTGTATTTCCGTTAGCAATCTCGGTAACATGTAGCCGAAATTGTTGACAGTGTACACAGAAGCAAAGCGATCGAGTTGGGTAATAAAGCCCAACTGTTGCTCAGATGTTGACGAAAGAATGGAAATATACATATTGCCGACATTCAAGGTAATCTCATACTTTGGTTTTTGCGAAAGAAAAACAGATTCATGGGCAAAAATATCAAGGAAGATACAGTAACAGTCATTTGTGGAATTCCCAGTCCCATACGTACGGTGCCAACTTTTTGAGAAAACAGCAAAAAACGGCCACAGTATTTCTTAGGTCTTTTCTCTTTTATTTTCGATCTTTAAAAGATTAAACATAATTTTCGTCAATGGTTTAAAACTTTTCTGGAAAAATACAGCATTTCAGCCAGAAATATCTTAACGGTTTGTTTCTGCCATCACAATCTTTACCCTGTATTAAGTTATAAATAAAATTTATAAGATTTAATCTGTGTACTAAATGTATGATAGTACCTTTAGTTTTGTGAATACAACCCCAGACGAGAAGAAAAATATAACCACAGCATGCATAAGATAATAGCGAACCCACGCACTCATATACATTGCACGTACTACTAGTAAGTGTTAGATAGTCATGCAGTGTAATTACGGTAATTGGTCTTCAGTAGGGCAACACGTGACATTGATTTTTTTTCTTATTTGAGACAAAGACAAGTCATTATCACCGGCCACTAAAGCATAACAGGTCGCACATAAAGCCCATGCAGAAGAGAACAGCGTGCAGCCAGGCCATCTTGCACGGGGAAAATCACACAATTTCCCGGCGAGAAGGTGTCACAGCGACGCCGCTACCTGGAGTAATATACCTCGTTTCTATACCACGTCGAATGATACACTACAGTCCATCCAGGGCGTTGTCTGCTGCAGTCCAGCACACATCTACAGCACCCCGTCCTTCCCTTAATATTCATATGCAACCGTTACAATAGTGGAATAGAAGCATAGAAGAATGCCCAAGGACACGAACTGACATCATACAAGATTTGTGTTACAGGTTCTGTAAGGCGTCGGTGGGGCCCCTGTTATCACTGGTGTCGATTTCTTTTCATGATTGGGGGGGGGGGATGATTGGTGATTTGGTGTCCTATGCGAGGGAGCGAAGCGACCGAGCCGGGGTGGCTGTGGGAGGTGGAATACCCCCTCCCAAACCAGGGACTTTTTAATAAAAACAGAGTTAAAAAAAGTCGCATTTTAGAGCATTTAAAAACGATATTCAAAAGAATTAAAGATTACAGTAAAAATTCACTGCGAAGACACAAAAAACAACAAGGACTATTTCTATACAATAAAGTTGAATGACATTACCTCAAATATTGGGGGGGGGGGGGAATATATATCCCCCCATCCCCCCGGGATCGACACCCATGTTCTCCATTCTCCTCCCCCGGAGGAGAAGGAGTGACCCAAATGCTGAAAATCAATAAGTAGCATCGTTTTGTCAATCACACGCGCGTCCACAGCATGCAGACGGAGTTAGTTTTCGAATACCGATTAATCGATTCCCGCCCAAAATCGATAATCCTGCCCAAACTTTTTGCTGGGAGCCCGGAGCAATATCAAGACGACAACTCCCCTAGTGTAGGCCTATTGTGATGAAGTGGCTTCTTCACTGAAGGGACATGTACTGGTACTACCATTATCTGGTTGATGTAATTATACAATGATATTAGTGTCTTGCTTTTCATTATAATGATCGATCTAGCGATACGTTATAATCCCATCCCACTTGCTAGGCCTATCATTTGCTTTAAAGGTATTATACACGATTGGTATTAAAAAGGCAATATAAAAACACTCATACTTTGTTTGATACAACATACATATAATAATGAAATAATATATCTATGGATTTGAGCTCAATCGGACATTTGAGTCACGAGAAAATAGCGAAAACCCGATTCAATTTTTCTTATCAAACATACAGGATGGTTTAGATCTTACCCCGAGATCAAAACTGTTTCCGGTCTTTGTTTTGACTAAAATATAGACAAACACACCATACCGGCACCATCTCCATACCCTGAAAGTTACACGTAAATCTGTGAACATTTCTGTTTGGGTATGTTACCAATCCTGTACTGACCTTTAAATTACCGGTGAGTATTTTTGTTTTGCGGTACGTTGTAATGTTTGTGCATCCTTTTGTCAAAAAGAATAAACAAACATAAATAAACATATCAATTCAAGTAATAAACAGCTGTAAACTGTACATCGGCCAAACTAATGACCTGAAATTTATTCATAAAATGCTTGGAGTTAGGAGGGCCTGACGCGTTAAGATCCTAGCAGGATCTTTCTCAAAGGCTGCTCAGCGTTAGGAGGCCCTGACGCGTTCAGATTCTAGCAGGATCTTTCTCAAAGGCTGCTCAGCGTTAGGAGGCCCTGACGCGTTCAGATTCTAGCAAGATCTTTCTCAAAGGCTGTTTGGAGTTAGGAGGGCCTGACGTGTTTTGATCCTAGCAGCATCTTTCTCAAAGGCTGCTCAGCGTTAGGAGGCCCTGACGCGTTCAGATTCTAGCAGGATCTTTCTCAAAGGCTGCTCAGCGTTAGTAGGCCCTGACGCGTTCAGATTCTAGCAAGATCTTTCTCAAAGGCTGCCCAGCGTTAGGAGGCCCTGACGCGTTAAGATTCTATATAGCAGGATCTTTCTCAAAGGCTGTTTGGAGTTAGGAGGGGTTGACACGTTTCGATACTAGCAAGATCTTTATCAAAGACTTTCTCTTGTTTTGCATTTGTAAAAGCCTGTTCAGTTTTTATTCAGCTAGAAGAACGAGAAAAAAAAACATGGATGGGTAAGGTATGACCTTCAATGCGGGGGCGTTCGTTTAGTTTCCACGGGGCAGCCTTAACCTGCAGAACGGTCGTGTTTCATAGTGTTCAAACCAAGCGAGAGGATGTAGACGAGGTTGACTGGTGTCGACTCGTGGAAGCTAAACGAACGCACCCAAAGATGACACATGTGTTGGTAATAAATGGCACAATACTTATAGGCTTCTACATCGATCAGACGGAGCGACCGTGGAGGTAGGAAACAACCGCCATTACTGCAGTGTCCCCGCCTGCCTTTTGTCCTGCAACAAAGGAATTTACATCTGCGGCACTCTATACTGCAGGGTGTACGTCCCCTAATCATGGGACGTACACCCTACAATTATAGAGTGTGACGAAGCGTACATTGCAGGACAAAAGGCAGGCGGGGACACTGCAGTAATGGCGGATGGTATATCGTGCCGTCGGATCGGTCTATAGTGTATAAGGCACATGTATCATAATGAGGCATACAATACAGGCAATCAGTTGCAGGCAAAAGAAGAAATAACATTCTCATTCAAATTTTCATATTATTCTTGTTGGAGAAAACTACATGAAAAATGACTTGGGCATTTCCCGAATCAATCTGAAGTTTGACGAAGAACATAGTAATCTACGGAAGCCCATAAATGTCACTTGATATAATGTGTTAATGTTTTATTTTGAGGTGGGATTGGACATTTATTTTGTCGTTCCAAATCACATGTCGACTAGCACTCACCCACTACCCATATCAAGAAACAACTCGTTCACTAAAATAGTATTGTTTTGTTATCATTACATGGCACTTGCAGGCTTCCGTACACTACCAAGCGTGGATCACCGTAGATAGTCAGATACCGTGTCATAGATCTGCCAAATCTGTACGGATTGATCAGGGTACAAGACCGGTTAGTGCCGTGGCATAGTACACGCTGTATGTATACTGCTCTGTGATGTGTATTGCATTGTCCGCAACGGAATCTCGCGCCATGAGCATCAGGGCATTGCCGCGTAAAACACAAGCTGAATGCACGGCGAGGCTGATGCACGTGATGATGGCGATGCGATCTGCACATGCACTGCTGCCGATCTACCTACCTGCATCATCACCTGCTAAATTCACGTAACGATCCAAAACAGTCCGTTAACCATATACGTGAAACGACACTTAGCCTACCACACACAGCATCCTTATGCTCCACGACATTAATGACTGTGATGCATGCCACGATCGACCTCCGATGATGTAGCTAGCCCAGTCGAATCTCTGGATGATGATGTTGCATGCACCGAGCGATAGTTAAATATCATGGGCCTTCGTCCACGGTCGGAAATCCCGTGGCGGGTCTGTAGTCTCCGTGCTTCCAGGGCAACAGCTGTGGACTACTAACGGTGGTGCCGTGAGCAGCGTCGCAAACACGGCGGCCCGGCTTGACTCGCTCGCGGTGAATGTCGCCATGTAAATTGCACACGATACACGTCGATTACCATGAGCAATTGAAGTGGATAGACAATAACACTGTTTTCATTTCTGCAGTACTCAATTACTTATAATTCACGAACATAGAATATTTCCTTTTTGTTTGAGAAGCTCGTCGGCATTTTGCGACTTCCAAGATGAGTACCTCAAGCGACTACAGAAAGGTAAATGTATAATTTACACATTTTGATTGTTGATGAAAATGAATTTGCTAAATTATATCATCATATTTATTTTTTATGTCAATGTATTGAATACTATAAAAGCTAAGGCGTTGCTATGAATTGTATTGTGTACATTATTTTGTTGAACGATTGTTTGAAAACAGACTCACCTTTCGGTTTGTTTAATTCTTCACGATTTTGTAAAGTTATAGGGAACAGAACAACGAGCCAACTCGTACCTTTGCCAACTCGTACCTTCAGTTAAACAACTCGTACCTTTGCCAACTCGATCCTTCAGTTAAGACAACTCGTACCTTTGCCAACTCGTACCTTCAGTTAAGACAACTCGTACCTTTGCCAACTCGTACCTTCAGTTAAGACAACTCGTACCTTTGCCAACTCGATCGTTCCTTCAGTTAAGACAACTCGTACCTTTGCCAACTCGTACCTTCAGTTAAGACAACTCGTACCTTTGCCAACTCGTACCTTCAGTTAAGACAACTCGTACCTTTGCCAACTCGATCGTTCCTTCAGTTAAGACAACTCGTACCTTTGCCAACTCGTACCTTCAGTTAAGACAACTCGTATACCTTTGCGAAATCAAATTTTGAATTTTGGCTGGTAACCATAACTGCCACGGAAGCTCATTGAGACATATTCATGGCTCAGTAAACCGGTATCTCCCTTTGAAAGAAAAATCATCTTGGAGATCTTTTACCTAAAAAAACCCACCATTCTATTCTAAATCTTACACAATTTTGGTAGCATCAACTTCATTGAGTTGTGACATCAGATAGTCTGGTACTTTGCCTTATCCGACTAAGATTTCTAGTTGTCATATCAAAGTGATTTGGGGGCAGGCTATTGCAAATACTTGCACGAGAGAAGACCATCAGGAGTTGATGTCATAAAGCACTAAGATCAATCGTAATGTACAGATCCATGTTTATTGCCCAGCTAAGTCTGGTATCACAATGCAAATCACTTACGATTACGATCTTACGATTAATCTTAGAGAGTCTTGTGCAATTCAGCTTTGCAGTGTATTCGTTGTGGGTGAGAATTGCTTCAAACAACCTGGGGCCAATTTTATAGAGCTGCTTAAGCACCAAAATTTGCTTAAACACCACAAACCTTGGTAAATATCATTGGTATGCCAGCCAACATTCTCTGTGTATTTATGCTTAGCCAAAAACAGTCGAATATACAAGTCAAAAGTGGTAAACATCATGATTATAAACAATTGGTTAGTAATCCTGTTTGATCAAGGAAGACTTTTCATGCTTAAGCTAATTTTGTACTTAAGCAGCTCTATGAAATTGGCCCCAGATCATGATGTATCCAGTTGGGTCTGATTGTTTTTTTTTTCTTCAAAGGGAGCTAACTTGAAGTCGCTGTGACAGAGATTAGTCATTAAAACTTAATTACGAGGGGCTTATTGTTCAGCTAAAACAATTAGGCACAACAATACCTTTCCTGAATGATGAGATTAATCAAGATAGACCAATCTTCAATTGACTGACTTAAAGGTAGTATCATACTTTGGTAAGAAACCCAAACAGAAATGTTCACAGATTTACGTATAACGTGTATGGAGATGGTGGTGGTAGAAACATACCGTTAAAATGTTTCCGCCTGACATGGTGTATTTATCCAGAAATTAGTAAAACAACGACCGAAAATATTTTTGATCTTTTAAAAGATCAAAAATAAAAGAGAAAAGACTTTAAAAAATACTGTGGCCGTTTTTCACTGTTTTCTCAAAAAATGGGCACCGTATGGGATTTTCACAGATGACTTTTACTGTATCTGTCTTGATATTTTTGCCCACGAATCTGTATTTCTTTGATAAAAACCAAAGTATGACATTACCTTTAATGTGTGGTACCACCGTAAAATCGGGAAACTGAATCCCAGCCAAGAAATATGATCACAATATGAGAGGAACAGATTAACAGGAATGTTATCCTGTTCGACCTATGATGGACACAAAGGTGTCAGTTTGTCTTCCTCGCTCTCCTCTGAAATTTCTGGAATGTTTTTGAGGAAACCAGATGAGGTTGCCATTTAGTATACCCTGACAAGCCTTTGGCTTTGACATCTTCCTCTTGTTTAAAGGTATAATACATGATTGGTAAAGGTCACAGAACAGCACTCACACTTTGTCTGATCCAGCATAATTATGTACATGAAATAATAAACCTGTGAACATTTGAGCTCAATCGGGCATCTGAGTCACGAGAAGATAGCGAAAAACCGATTCATAATTCTTATAGAACATAAAGAATGGTTTTGATCTTACCCAGAGATCAAAACTGTTTTCGGTCCTTGTTTTTTTTTTTTTTTTTACTAATTTCTTAATAAAAAGGCGGGAATATGTTAACGCTATGTTTCTACCAGCACCATCTTCATATCCTGAAAATTATACGTACATCTGTGAATATTTCTGTTTGGGTATGTTACCAATCCTGTCCTGTACCTTTAACAAAATGCCCAGGTGCACCTATACTGCACCGTATACACATACGGGCACATTACTGTTCCTTTAAAGGGCCAAACACCATTGGTAAAGGTGCGGGCAGAGTAGCAGCTGCAGGCTGCTCATGACTCGATTTATCATGGAATAAAACTAAACCTGTGAAATTTCCAGCTCAATAGATCATTGGAGACAGTACAAAAACAGCGAAAAACCGTTAATGCAATTGTTACGCCAAATTGTGTGGAAATAGCTGTCTCATTTTTGATCTTTCAAAGATCAATGGTTTGGTGTTTGGTTTTACTCTTTTCTGGATAAAGCACAGCATTTCAGGCAGAAACATTAATGTTTTTACCATTACCGTCTTTATACCATGTAAGTTAAAGGTAAATCTTTGAAGATTTCTGTTTGGGTTTGTTACCAATGTTGCCCTTTAAGTCTAGGGTCTTGCTTTCCCCAGGCCACTAGACTCTGTAAAGAAATACTGAGAGGTCGCAGAGGCAAACGGATCTCCGTCTTGGCCGAGAGGCAAGCAAGCTTCTTTCCAAAGGAACGAGACTCCAACTCGTGTCGTAGACACGGGGCCTAGGGCAGAACGGGCAAACAGCAATTCGTGTATTCGCTTGTCAGTATAATACCAGCGCCAGCGCACGATTTCAGTGTACCAGGTTTTTTTTCTCCCAGGGTATAAATTTATATCATAAAACAAATATGCATTTTGTTTTTAAATTTGATTAGAATCTGAAACTAACTAGGTTTCAAAATAATCATCCTGACCGAAATATGAACATGTGATTATTGAATAGCTGATGATTTTTAATTGCTGTATGAACTTGAAGGACAGTCGTTAAAGGTAATATCATACTTTGGTTTTTGTCAAAGAAGTACAGATTCATGCGCAAAAATATCACGGAAGATACAGTAACAGTCATCTGTGAAAATTTCAGTCCCACACGGTGCCCATTTTTGAGAAAACAATGAAAAACGCCGTAACGTTATTTTTTTATCTTTAAAAGATTAACATTGTTTTTGGTCATTGGTTTTACTCTTTGCTGGATAAATACACTATTTCGGGCTGAACAAGTTTAACGGATACGTTTCTACCATCACCATCTTTATACCTTGAAGTTAAAGGTTAATCTGTGAAGATTTCCTTTTCGGTATGCTACCAAAGTATACCTTTAAGAATTTGTTTTGCAATTAAGCAACTTTAGAAAATCGATCTGTTTTTCTGAAAATCTTTCACTTGTGACCTTATGTAATAAAAAAAAAATACCATCAGTAAAAACAACCCAAATTGTCTAGTTCAGCACCGTATAAAAACTTAAATCATTGTAAAAATTCTCCACATCAATTTCTCTTACGGAGAAATACAAAAATATGATTAAATTACTCTGAGATTATACGAAGATTGAATTTAGATTATTTATGAGATCTAACGCTGCACCCGAGTGGACTACAGTATTAAAATTTTATGCTCTAATTAAAGTCCATCGCATTCGATATACGCAGAACTCAGTTAATGAATTAATCAATCCAAAATACAAAATAAGCATTTGTGCGATTATATGCCACGGCAAGACAAATCAAGACGAAAATTGAATAAAATGGCAAAAGAATAACATCCGAAGAGGATATTTGCACGGCGAGGATAGGACAACGTCGGTGTTTTTCAATAGTCTGCTTAGCTGTAAACCAGATCATAAGCAGAATTGAGGGGGAAACGGTTGGAATAACAGCCCGTTGAATTTATCGATGCTTGGGTAGCATTGCAGCAGCTGGGCCGGCACGCTTTGCACAATGTGCATTTTATTAATTTATTACTCACAGCACGGCGTTCGGCAAGGTATATTATATTGTGTGTGTACTGCATCCATCCATTTGGGGGAGAGAATTCACGCACTGTCCCTACACCTTACCCCGTCTAATAAACGCGTTGCGCGGCGGATGTTTTACACCTAATAAAATCAATTACCGAAATCACCGCGCTTGTTACGCCGTTGCCAGATGAGGCTGCAATAACCAAAAATGGGGGGTCTTGGTTGGGACAGCCATCATCAAAAATCGATATCTTGATACTGCGAGAGAGGGGAAGTAAGGTTGAGGGGTGGGGGGAGGGGGGGGGGGGTGAAACACTGTGGGCATCTGAGCTCAATGTACACAGGGTAGTAGTGTAGACAGGCGAGTAAATAATACTACATACAATTGCGATGTTTGTGCATGGTATATATAGCTTTTGTCCGTCTAAATGTGTCGTCGCATTCGTTAATTGGCAGTTCTTTTGTCGCTGGCCTTTTTTTTCTTCCCCGTGAGCTCGCCTTGAAGGACAATTTGTTTCAATTTGCGGAATCACAGAAGGAAGTGTACGTGATTTATGACACGCTGGCACAGAGCGGTTATTGATGACATTGGCGCCCACAGTATGATGGTGATAAAGAAGAAAAATAACATAAACTAGATATTATTTTTTTGGTCTGGACTAATGTCCTGTGCACGAGGAAGTATGTAGATTCAAACCTGGGGTCGATGATTTCACGAAGCCCTACGACCGATCGTAACACGGTTACGAATTAGGTAACCCATCGTATACGGCGTAAGGCTGCAATGCATAATTGGTCTTACGATTGATAGTGAGTTACGATGAGATTGGTGAAATCGACCCCTGAATGTATAAATTAAGAAGCCTCAGTTGAGAAAGATTCTGCTATAGGATCGAAACGTCAGGCCCTCCTATAACTGCAAGCATGTACTAGACCGCAGGTTTTTAATGTGTGTAATGAAGGGCCCAGCTGCCGATTTCAAGAAACTTTGCGTAACTTACGCAACGTACAAATGTTGCGTAAGTTACGCAACGAAATGTTGCGTACGCAACATTTGAAGTTGCGTGAAATCGGCTGCAGAATCACCATACCAGCATCTTTAAACATCTCATTGCATCCATGTCTATAATAATTATAAAAACATTTTCCCCGACTTGTCTTCACTGGAACCATAAGCAAGTTGGGTCGATTTCACCAAACTCATCGTAACTTACTATCAATCGTAAGAAATGTGATGAATCGCAGTCCTGATATACCCCCTACGATGGGTTATCCTTCGTAACTCATGTTACGATCAGTCGTAGGGCTTCATGGAATCTGAAACTGTTTGGCCATGGGGGTTATTTCCTAATTGTCGCATGAATCCGTTTGGAGAGAAAATACGGATTCAAGCAAAATCTCGAAAATTGTTATTTCAGTGATGGATTTCAAAATCTCTTTCTCACGACCGCACAGTTTATTACAGGTATCATTTTTTAATATCGGTCTGTTTTTCATCACCCAAGGTACTTATGAATTGTGTATACAGCATGAGAGCCCTATGCATGATCCATATGATGCTATGTGGACGTCATCAGCATACCATTCCACGCCGTAGATCACACACACCTGCTACCGTTAGTTATAATGGCGCGCTCAATTTGCTCTCTGATATACTGCTGCCAGGGGCCTATTACATAGAGCTGCTTAAGCACAAAATTGTTCCTTAAGCATGAAAAGTGTTCCTTGATTAAAACAGTAATTACCAACCAAATTTTCATGTGATTTTTTTTTACTGCTTTTGACTTGTATTTTGACCATTGTTTGCTGAGCATAACATTCACAAGGAGTTTTGGCTAGCATACTGATTTTATTTACCAAGGTTTTCGGTGCTTAAGCAAATTTTGGTGCTTAAGCAGATCTATGAAATTGGCCCCAGAGCGCTACGAACAGAAATATTCACGTGTCATTTTTAGACGCCAGTGTGAATGACATAAAACACAACCTCGACGACTCAGACAAAGTAGTGCTGGGATTTTTATCCGGTTTAAGGTTAACCGACCCGGATTTAATTACCCGATTACAAATTTTCGCTAGACGTTAACCGAAACTGAAAGGAAAAATAACAAGAAAAAGAGACGAACCTTTGGCTCGTGCTCAACAATCTAAGAAGTGTAAACTGTAGAATTTCAGTCAGTTATTTTGTCCATTTTGCCAAGTACGCTTCTCACATACTAAGAACATTGTGTACTTGATCTAAATGCTTGATCTTAAAAATAATATCGTAAAAAGCGTGCATTTTGTAAGCGACGATCACATTCAAGAAGACGTATAATTATACAATCGATCACACACGTTTCACGTGATTTCATAGGTTAACCCGAATTTTACAAATCGATAACCGGATATGAAATTACCCGAATTTGCCCAGCACTATAATCAGACTCAAAAATATTTTAATATTTCATACTGTAATTCTGTTTATGTGTTTTTACCTATAAATATTACAAACCAAGAGAGGATATGGTAGTTGGCAGCATTAAAAAATGTAATTTTTAAAAATGCTTGGAGTTATAGGAGGGCCTGACGCGTTTTTCGATCCTAGCAGGATCTTTATCGAAGGCTAAATCAATTTCTAATTTTTAGAATTATTATATTTATACGAGAAGAAAGAAGTAGGAGACATAGGGTTTTCTTTACGTACGGCTGATAGCACTTGCCCTGAATGAAGTACACAGGTGCATTTGAGTGCGATGATCATTTGAGTTTTTTTTACCTATACAGAATTAGGTTTTCATTTTTTTTACGGATCGTTCTTTTTTCACTATTAAAGGGCATGTACAACATTGGTAACAAACCAAAACAGAAATCTCCACAGATTTACGTATCAACCTTCAGGGTATGAAGATGGCGCTGGTAGAAACATACCGTTAAACCATTTCCGCCTGAATTGGTGTATTCATCCAGAAATTAGCAAAACAACGACCGAGAACAGTTTTGATCAAAACCATTCTTTATGTTCTATACGAAAAATTGAATCTGGTTTTCGCTATTTTCTCGGGACTCAGATGTCCGATTGAGCTCAAATGTTCACAGGCTTATTTCATGTACGTGCTGGATTAGCCAAAGTGTGAGTGCTGGGCCCAATTTCATGGAATCCGTTACGGCCTATTTTTGTGCTTACGGCCATTGCTACGCGTGAAATCTATTTCATGGAATCCGTAAGCTAGACTCTCGGTTAGCGAAGAATTTCTTGGCTAACCGTGATGATTTTCTGCTAACGCGCTGTCGTATGCATTCTGCACAAATTCCTTGCTTACTGTTACCAAAAAGGAAACTCTTCCGTGAAATACGCTAACCGTAACCAAACAAATTCTGCTACCGTAAGCGAAGAATTTTTGCTAACGGTAACTGATTCCATGAAATTGGGCCCTGTTCTGTCACCTTTATCAACGTTGTACACGCCAATTTAATGGGTTTTCATCGAGATATTCGATGATATCGAATTTGAAGCGAAGGGTGCAATCCAGGTAAGATTAATATTTGAATGAAGGTCTCCTGGTGCGAGCGGCATAAACGGTTACCTGATCCGAAGAAGACAATAAAAAAGAGTGTATGTAATACAATCGTGTATCCTTCTTCAAGGTTTAAGTAGTTTCTCTGAATTGCTGGAACTGGATGTGTGTTGTCATTCATAATGAACTGGGCCTATGATACTACATGGACCTTATCGGAGATAAGCGCAAAACTGGCTGTGCGCAAAGCACTCTGGGAAACGCAGGGTGGTTAGGGCTGGCGCTGAGTGCATAAAACGTACGGACATGAAAATTCAACTAAAAATATTAAGTACTAAACTTTACACCGCTGGAACAAGTGACTCGACAGTAACATTCCATGGACCGTTGTGCAGCATCGTTATGTATAACAACTCTTAGCAAGGCTTTCTACTAGGAAAAAAGGACAACTTTAAACTTCGCGAGCCGGCAGCTATACGAATATACGCGTGTCGACGCGAGTGGTAAAACTTCAATTAAACCCAATGTTACCAACTGTCCTTTGCGCGCGCACACGCAGCGCGGAAAACAGGCTATCTTCGATAAGGTCCATGTCAATTGGTCGTTAGTTCAAATTAGATACGGTTACAGTAATTATATTTTTCCCACTTTAAAAAACAAAATGGCTTGGAAGTGTTAACTTAATACCACAATAATAGCAATACTGACTGATTGGCAGTTTAGCACGGAGCTCCATGAGTGCCATACCACTTATCCAGATAACCGCATAATTTATCTCGCCAAGTCGACTTATTAAACCCAGGTAAAGTTGATTTGTTGATTTATTTGATTTGTCATGGAATGAGAACAAACCTGTGAAATGTTTAGCTCTATTGATATTGTAAAAAGCGGAAAACCGTTGCAAATTATTGTTACACGAAATTGTGAGGTGATTGTATTTGTGAGGTTTTGATATCGGAGATCAAAACATTTTTCGGCATTTTGTTATACTGTGTAAAAGGTATGTTTGTACATGTACCGTGTCTATCTTTAAATAGACCCTGTAAGTTATACTTGTGATTGGCCAACGCATTGCAAACTCTTGGAGGCGCACTGTGTGGAATTACCCGTATTGATAACTTATCGCCCACTTCTTTATAAGTAGGCTAAGCCTATTCTTTTATTTCTCATTTAAACTACCTGTAGGCCTATCTTGTGATTTCGCAAAACGTATAAAAGTTTGTAACATAAAGCAAGCTTCTTTTGTCAATATTTCCCTGGAGGCTATCATTCTTCACAAATGGACTTCTTTCCCTCAAGCAAACGACACTTTAATACAAGAGTGTGACCTATCTGAATATCACACGCTGTCAATCACTATTGTATCCTCCCACGATTGACGCTCACGTTGCTCAGTCCCAGAGCGATCTTCGACGATGTAGCTTTAAAGGTAATATCATACTTTTCTTTTTTTTGTCCAAGAAATGCAGATTCATGGGCAAAAATATCAAGGCATATACAGTAACAGTCATCTGTGAAACTGCCAGTCTCACACGGGGCCGACTTTTTGAGAAAACAGTTTTTTTGGTTATCTTTTAAAGGTAGTATCATCCTTTGGTAAGAAACCAAAACAGAAATGTTCACAGATTTACGTATAACTTACAGGGTATGAAGATGGTGGTGGTAGAAACATACCGTTAAAAATATTTCCGCCTGAAATGGTGTATTTATCCAGAAATTAGTAAAACAACGACCGAAAATCTTTTTGATCTTTTAAAAGATCAAAAATAAAGGAGAAAACACTTAAGAAATACTGTGGCTGTTTTTCCACTGTTTTCTCAAAAAGTGGGCACCGTATGGGACTGAAATTTTCACAGATGACTGTTACTGTATCTGTCTGAATATTTTTGCCCATGAGTCTGTATTTCTTTGATAAAAACCAAAGTATGATATTACCTTTAAAGACCAAACATATTTTCTGTCGTTGTTTTACTAATTTCTGGATAAATTCAGGCAGAAACATTTTAACGGCATGTTTCTATCAGCACTATCTTATACCCTGTAAAGTTATAGATAAATCTGTGAAAATTTCTGTTTATCGGCATGCTACCAAAGTATGATACTACCTTTAAGTTGTCTAGGTTTGTGAGGCATCTATTAAGTCGGCCATTGACTGGTGTAGGCGTGAGGTATACGGCCATTACCTTCTTCTCGTTCTCGCTTCCAATTCCGATGGGAACGACACAAGACACGAATAATATCTTTTTGACAGCGAATTCACAGAACCGTACAGGGCCGCCAGCGAAATCTAAAAAAAGAAAAAGAAATAGAACAGACATCGCATCAGGGGGAAAAAAAACAAAAACAAAAATCACGTTCGACTTGAGATGAACTAGTCCATGCATGCAGTATAAAACCAGCCGGAGCGTTTTTTTTTCAAGGAGAATCTTATTTTTGTTGCTGTAGGTGAATGTAACATGATCAGGTAGGCTTATAACACAGCCAGGATTTTGCTGTGTTAAAGCAACCGTATGAAAAGAAAATGTTCATTGTGCGTTTTGGTTGAAATCTAATACCGTTTGAGTTAATGAATGAGGCTATGTCGATATACGGTTCATAGTATAAACAGCCACTAGTTAAAAGGCCCTACGACGCCACTGAAATGAGACAGTTGCTCGCGTATTGTTGCGCGTATTGTTGCGCGTGTTGAACGCGAATGGATGATTTCACGCCCTGCTTTGAATGGCAATTCACACCAAAGATCCCATAGGCCTTATTCGTGGTGCATTCATCTTGCATTCGAAGCAGTGTAATCAAACCGAGGCTTGGATTCAAAGTAGTCTGGCACCCGTTTTCTTTGAAGAAATTGGTGTTAGCTTTTCTGAAGGGTATCATACTGTACATGGAAGGTGACACATTGGATGCACCATAAATAAGGTCTACAAATCGCATGATTGCCTATACTCAGCCCAATAAGTGAAGTATCAAGTTAAAAACAGGATTAACTACCCTGTGTATCACTTGTGATCGTTCTTTGGCAGGTATGTTGTTAGCTGACCATGAATATCAAATCCGAATTTGTTTTTTAATCCTGATTTAATTAATATAGAAATCTCATGGTTAGCATTTTTTTTGTGCTAAGCAGGATTGTGAAATCGGCCCCAGATTAGGATGTAGCCATTCTAGCCTCTTGCTGAGTGATGTGGTTTTGTCCTTGTTGTCATAGGTTACCATGATGATGGAGAACCCGTCCTATGATGGCTTCTTGGACGGACGTAGTTCCAGGAGACCACATCATCGGATGAAGCCATTCGTCTTGGTCATCCTCCTCCTTTTGGCAGTGGTGGGCGTGGCTGTAGCTCTTGCTGTCATTCTCACAGGTAAGAATGTGATGACGTCATCTGACGTGCAAATCAACCAACTGAATAACCAACCCAAATAATAATAATATTAATAATTTGGGAGGCTAATCAGCCTTACTGGCAGCTGGGGTGCTGAATTGCGAAGGATGCGACTTCAACGTGATCGAGTAGCAGGCTTTCATGGGCGCCCTTGGCTGCCAGCCACATCAACCCATATATGATCACGAAGCACACTCAGCCTGAGATCAAAAGTGTTTGATTTTTGTGGAGGGAGGAAAACCGGAGAACCCGGAGAAAAACCCTCGTAGCATAGGAGAGAACCAACGCACAAATAGGCCTAGCTTCGCTTGTACACAAAGCAATGCTGGCCCAAATTAAAGGTATAATACGTGATATGTAAAGGTCACAGAACAGCACTCACACTTTGTCTGATCAATGATGTACATGGAATGATAAACCTGTGGAAATTTGATCTCAATCGGACATCTGAGTCATGAGAAAATAGGGTTAACCCGACTCAACTTTTCTTAAAAAACATGAAGAATGGTTTTGATCTTACCCCGAGATCAAAACTGTTTTCGGTCTTTGTTTGATTAATTTCTGGATAAATACACCATTTCAGGTGGAAATATTTTAACGGTATGTTTCTACCATCACCATCTTCATATCCTGAATGTTATACGTAAATCTGTGAACATTTCTGTTTTGGCACGTTACCAATCCTGTACTTACCTTTAAGCATTTACTAGATGCCCTTTTTGGAAAGGACATTGCAGGTTTTCGTCGCCTTCCAATTTTGACAACCGCCCAACCATTCATAATACACAACTCGGCCGGATTTCCAATACCCGTAGATTATACGGCCTGTTTGATCAGTGTACATGTATGAGTTTCTTGAGATATGACCTCGATTTCACGAAGCCTTGCGATCCATCGTAATTCGAGTTACGAAGGCTAACCCATCGTATCCTACGATATTTACGTGGGCAGTGGCGTACGCAAGATCTTTTCAAGGGGAGTGTTTTGAAAAGTGGATGGCATCATTTACGTAACCCCACAATGTATACCGGTAGCAATTAGATAACCCATCGTATCCTACGACATCTACGTTGTAACTTGCGATGCGTCATAAGTCCTACGATTGATATCGTAAGTTACGATGAGTTTGGTGACATCGACCCTGAACTAGCGCGAGCATCATGCTGAAAATCTGAAAGAAATTGACAAACCTAATTGACAGTGAAGGACAAAATCACAGAGGCAGATTATAACCTAAAATCCTGTCGGGCGAAATCTTTGATTTTCTTTCCCATCACGGTAACTCAGAAAAAATATCGAATGCCTGCTCCTCAACATAACGGAGAGGGGTAGAGAGTGACATTTTATTTCGACCTTGAAAGAAAAACCTTTATTAAATTAAAGGCACATATCATTTTGTATGTCGTTTTGTTGCATACTTTTAGATTTGGTGAAAATGTTAAGGTTTAATCTTCAATGACTTAAAAGATTTATGGTATAGTGCTCAAAAAAATCTAAAGATGATGGGGAATAAAATAATCCCAAACTTATACCATGTCTTGGCTATCACCATGTAGAATATGAGCAAAATTCAACTGAAATTGAGGGAAAAACTAAGACTGAATTACCCAACCTCAAAACCCGATTTTCATCTTTCTGTCATCCACACATCATGTGTGTATTGACCACTTATTCTGGATAACTGCAAATCTTTCAATTGGTCATATATTCGCCAATTGCAGCCCGATTGTGCTTAAATTCTACATGGTAATAGCCAAGACACATGGCTGTATCACATCTGAATCTTGAAGTGAAAAATAGTTAAATTTTAACATAATGGTTCCCGACGAAGAGTTGCGTTTTTGGGGGGACACGCTGTAGAGACGACAAATTTCCTGAGCTAACATGAACGCACCATAGCAAAACCATTGATAATGCCTATACATGCGTTTTGCTATTTTTGTCCAGACATTGCTCGGCACATGAACTACATGGCCGTTTCTGCTGCGAGCCAAAAAAAAAAACATATCATGAACTGCACTACGAGAAATCTATACATGCAGAAGTGGATTACTTCTATTGCCGACAAAATAGGTCAAGAGAAATTCTATAGTCTATCTCTGAATTCCCGAAGCTGGAGGAAGTTTCCATAGACAACATGAAACGTTTGAAATGATGTTGAATGAGATGGATGCTAAAGGAGTACTGTACAGTCGGAGTTGCGTGAGTCTAAGTGAGGCTAATTTCAAGTCTGCTGTGATCAGGGGCCGATTTCATAAAGCTTTGCGACGTGTCGCAACTCGATTTGCGACGCGTCGCATCTATGCGGTGAGTCCATACAGAAAGTATGCGTCTTAACTCTGCGACGCGTCGTAAGTTTTATGAAGTTGTAGTCGCTATAACCTCGGCCTAATGTCACGTTAACCCTCCAGAAATGTAGCTTTTTTTTCTCTCGAAGTGATCGTCCATAGGAGATAAAAGGCAGGCCGTAGTAACACTGAAAAGCGAACACGACGTGACATGCAAATTAGGCTTGCCCTTCACCGACGTGGATGAGCACTGTATACTCAGTGCTTGTGAGAGCACGTGAAAAAAAAATCACATGGTGGCTCAGGTGGGATTCGAACCCACGACCTCCTGCTTACTAGTGCATATGCCTTACCTGCTACGCCGCCGAGCTAACTAGCTGGGGTCAGCGGGGTACCAGCCGCGATATTGGATTCGATTCACCCCGCTGACCCTATGCTAGCTCGTTAGCCTCTGCACTAGTAAGCATGAGGTCGTGAGTTCGAATCTCACCCCAGCGAGCATGTTTTTTTGTTCACGTGCACTCACAAGCGCTGAGTATATAGTGCTCATCCACGTCAGTGAAGGGCAAGCCTAATTTGCATAATCCCGACCAAATCATTTAATATTCATGATGACGTGACATACTCCCAAAAGCAAGGTGCATACGTTGCAGTCGTTTTTTGCACTCGTTACAGTTTTTGCCGCCCAGCTCCCAATAACTGATCCCCGATTGGGTACTTCTTCGAAGTGCAATTTGCATATTCATGAGCTTAGCTATACGCTGCTCTAGTTTGTCACGCGTATTAATATTCGTCCTAGTAACTTACGTCGCTGCAGGCAGATTTCGACCGAACCGAGTTACTGCTGTTATGTAGAACTTGTAAATATAGCCAATTTCACATACATCAACTGCTTGCACACAATCGGAGCAAGTTGTATTTCAGTTGGTCGTGGAAGTTCCCCTATGATATTAATTATAAAAGTTGCCTATTGTTTTATTGTATGGTGCATTTTACAGTGTTGGGTACAAAACGCTATATCCTTATGAGTTTACTAGATACTTGGTTTAATTAATTGGTCATTTATATTTTTAGCCTTTGAGAAAGATCCTGCTAAGATCGAAACGCGTCAGGCCCAAACTCCAAACATTTTGGGAATTTCAGGTCACTGTTTGGGCTGGTGAGCATTTTACAGAATTTATTACTTGTATTGATTAATTAGGGCATAGTTAATTAATTTATTAATTAATCATGAATACCTCGGACGGCTCAAGATGGGAAAGACAGAAGTGGTTCTGAGAGTGAGAGAAGACAAACTTGAAATTTATGGATTGAATTTTTTAAAATGTCAGCCCCGCGTCCAAAGGTATGATTGGAAATAAACAGCCAGCGGCACTGCCGTCGCGTCTTATATTAACTCTCCAAACCGCGTGCATAATGCATGTTAACCGGATAATATTCTAAATACCAAAATTTGAAATACAGATGAGCGTAGTCAGCCGCCGGCAAAGCTTGGCACTTATTTCCCCCTCGTCCAAGTCGACAAACATTTCCGAAATGTCCTTCTTTGCAAGTCCGAGAGCCCTGCCAAGAAAATCTGCTGACACGACCGGGGCTTGCACCGTGCAATACCGGGGTCATTGAGCGCTGCGATCCGCCCGGGGCATAAAACTGTCATTTTCAAAAAGAGTTCTCACGCATCCTACTTGATAGCCATTGACATCTCCTACTACAAGATGCCCCGTGACATCTACGAGTCCGGAATCAGTCCTGTTTCACACGCGTTATGAATGTAATCCGACCCTGATGAAGTTTACATCGTTAACTAGCTTTTGCAGTGCCTCGGACGGCTACCATACTATTTCTTTTACCACAGGAATCTAGCGCGCGATATCGCAGAAGAAAAAGGAAATGAGGTTGAATAATTTTCAACAACTCGGGCAGGAAAACGGAATTGCTTTGACATGGAAAACATTTATGGAGAATTTTGTTTTTATTCGGATGATTAAAATAATGTCAGTCATGTTGTGGTTGAAGGTAATATCATACTTCAGCTTTTGTCAAAGAAATACAGATTCATGGGCAAAAATATCACGGAAGATACAGTAACAGTCATCGGTGAAAAAGTCAGTCCCATGCGGTGCCCACTTTTTTAGAAAACAGTGAAAGACGGTCACGGTATTTTTTAAAACATAAATTATTTCCACCATTATTTTTTAGCTTTTGAAGATCAAAATTGTTTTTGGTCAATTGGTTTTACTCTTTTTTGATAAATACACCATTTCGGGCAGAACAAATTTGAACGATATGTTTCTACCACCACCATCTTGATACCCTGTAAGTTATATAGGTAGGCCAAAATCCGTAAAGATTTCTATTTCGGTATGCTACCAAAAGTATGGTAGTACCTTTAAAGAGGGTTGTATAGTAATATGCTTTTCCACTTAAAATCGCATTAAAGGTTTATGTCGATCAGTGGGTGTTTCAAGAACTATTCTTTAATTCCCTGCGTAAAGCCAAGATTATCCACACAAAATCACCATTCATGTCTGGTCAGCGACTCGACAAATTGCGCCAGATATTCTCTAAGCTGTCCCTTTAATCCTAAAAACATCTTTTGTTATACATGTTCTTCAAAGTCTTGTGGGGCACAATTAAGCGCATAGATCACTGACTTAAGAAGTGGTCGGCTGATCTCAACGATTTTTTTTTATTTCAGTTTTGCGAGGGAGCCTTCATATTTCTATAGACATATATTCCTAGGAACAGTTATGGCTGAGGCTGAGGCTGAGGCTGAGGCTGAGGCTGAGGCTGAGGCTGAGGCTGAGGCTGAGGCTGAGGCTGAGGCTGAGGTTGAGGCTGAGGCTCATGCTCATGCTCATGCTCATGCTCAGGCTCAGGCTCAGGCTCAGGCTCAGGCTCAGGCTCAGGCTCAGGCTCAGGCTCAGTGCTCAGGCTCAGTGCTCAGGCTCAGTGCTCAGGCTCAGGCTCAGGCTCAGGCTCAGGCTCAGGCTCAGGCTCAGGCTCAGGCTCAGGCTTAGGCTCAGGCTCAGGCTCCATTTCGTGAATCCATTCTAAAAATGTTATCTTTAACAGATCAAAATTGCTTTTGGTCACTGGTTTTTACTCTTTTCTGGATAAATACAGCATCTCAGGCAGAAAAATCGTAACGATTGGCCTATTTTTTCTATACCACCACGTCATCTTTATACCCTGTAAGTTATAGGCAAATCCGTAAAGATTTCTGTTTCGGTATGCTACCAAAGTATGATAGTACCTTTAAAGTTAAACCACTTCTGGAGAGCAAAATAAAATATCGAGACAAAAAAAAAAAATCCAATCGATTTATCAAAGAAGCGAAGATTCCCAAAGAAAGACGAATAATAGAAGACTGAAAAATACGCGTAATGGAGAAGAGTGGTGTTGGATTACCTGGCTGAGAAATATTTGGCTATGATGTAGCGAGTAGGACCCTATAAATGGAAGGATGAAAAGGGTAAAATTGCTTCTTGTTTGCTGGCCGTCATCACTCGATCTGCCCAGGCTGAGGCAGTTCGTGAGGTGACTCTCCTGGGAGTAAAAATGACCCGACTCGGTTGGCACGCGGCATCGGAGTAGAATCGCATCGGTGTCAAGATATGCAGCATTTTTATGTTGCCATTCTCAGATGCGCAGTTTGTTTCGCACATAGGCCGCGCCGTGTCCAGTGGCATCGCCAAGGGGGGCCAGGGGGGGGGGGGGGGGCACGTGCCCCCCCTGGAAAACCTTGTGCCCCCCGCGTGCCCCCCCCCCCCCATTTGAGATTTGGGTTGGTGAAAAAAAATATAATATATATTGTAATGGTGCCCCCCTAACAATTGCTAGTGCCCCCCTTGTGCCCCCCCAGACTCAAAAGTCTGGTGACGCCACTGGTCGTGTCCCATTTCTCTGGCTGCGACTGCAAAAAGCACACAAGTCTATTATGGAAACGGCTGCAGTCACTGGCTAGTTGCTGCCAAAGGTGCGTGTGTAATTTGCAGCCGCAGCCAAAGACTTGGAACACGGCCTTACACACAAGTCTATGAAAACGGCTGCAGTCACTGGCTAGTGGCTGCTATAGGTGCGTGTGTAATTTGCAGCCGCAGCAAGAGAATTGGGACACGGCCTTACACACAAGTCTATGGAAACGGCTGCAGCCACTGGCTAGTGGCTGCCATAGGTGCGTGTGTAATTTGCAGCAGTAGCCAGAGATTTGGAACACGGCCTTACGCACAAGTCTATGGAAACGGCTGCAGTCACTGGCTAGTGGCTGCCATAGGTGCGTGTGTAATTTGCAGCCGCAGCCAGAGATTTGGAACACGGCCTTACACACAAGTCTATGGAAACGGCTGCAGTCACTGGCTAGTGGCTGCCATAGGTGCATGTGTAATTTGCAGCCGCAGCCAGAGATTTGGAACACGGCCTTACACACAAGTCTATGGAAACGGCTGCAGTCACTGGCTAGTGGCTGTTATAGGTGCGTGTGTAATTTGCAGCCGCAGCCATAGATTTGGAACACGGCCTTACACACATGTCTATGGAAACGGCTGCAGTCACTGGATAGTGGCTGTTATAGGTGCGTGTGTAATTTGCAGCCGCAGCCATAGATTTGGAACACGGCCTTACACACAAGTCTATGGAAACGGCTGCAGTCACTGGCTAGTGGCTGCCATAGGTGCGTGTGTAATTTGCAGCCGAAGCCAGATATATGGGACACGGCCTTACACACAAGTCTATGGAAACGGCTTCAGTCACTGGCTAGTGGCTGCCGTAGTTGCGTGTGTAATTTGCAGCCGCAGCCAGAGATTTGGAACACGGCCTTACACACAAGTCTATGGAAACGGCTGCAGTCACTGGCTAGTGGCTGTCATAGGTGCGTGTGTAATATGCAGTCGCAGCCAGAGATTTGGGACACGACTAATATATAAGACCCGTTGCAATAGAGCATGTTTGATTTTTTTTCTTTTGCTGTGCGTCGCTGCTTAATTTTGTTCATGCGCAGCTCTGGTGTCGATCCAGGGGAGCTAAACGAATGCACCCTTATACACGTAACTTAAGGCCTTTTCACACGACGCCAAAGAAATTCTCTCATGGTTGCGAAATCTTACAAAAGTGTCATCGTGTGAAAGGACACCAATATTGAGAGTGACCGACGTCCCTGGTGAATCCTTGAGAGATTTTGACCGAGGTCCAGACCCATGAGAGAATTTCTCAATGGTTGAGAGTTTTTTTTTAGCGTCGTGTGAAAAGGCCTTTAGATTTACGCGGCTCCACTCAAAACCAATCAGTTTACAATCCGTAGAGCACGTTGTTATTTACAATGTTAATTGAATTAATTAATTTGATATTTTTGTCGTTTTTCTTGCAGGAAATAAAACAAATGAAGAAGTTCCAGGTAAGATTTTAATGTTCCCACTGTCTAACTTCTCCGAATCATTTTTTGTTACGCATTCCCTCTTGTTGAAAATCAAAACTGGCAAAGATTAGTTGTCTTGTGACTTGAAACGATAAACAAAGCAATACGAAGGAGAACAATTATCTTTTAATTACCATTATTAATTGATTAATAAGCCTACGGATTTCTCCTAGGTTTGCTCAGTTGAAGGTAGACGATCAGTTTTTTTTTTAAGTAGTATTTAATTTAGAATCTGTTTTACAGACCAACATTGGAAACGAACGAAACGACGGAGTATTACAGGGATGGTACAGAACTGTTTTTGCGACAAAACCGTTGCTGACAGTGAAAGCACATTATGTAATCCATCATATACCTTAACTGACAAACCTGTAGAAGTTTGAGGTCAATCAGCCATCTGGGTCACGAGAAAATAGTGAAAACCCGTTTACACATTTCAACGAATGAATAAAACGTTTCGAAGCGATTTATTCCAAACGAAAAATAGTTTCATTTATTTCTCAACGAATATGACATTTCAGACAAAAACATTTCATGGGATGTTTTCTCCTATCATCACCATTATACTGTGTAAGTTTTATGTGCATCTGTTATCTTGAAGTGTATTTTGTCTTACCAATTCTGTACCACCCTTATAAGTGAATCTGTATTAAAATAAATACCTATAAACATGAAACAAATATCCAAGTGAAATTGACGTAGTTTAGTGGACTGTTTTGAACTCAGGGATTCAGATAACCGAGTATGTACAAGGTATTTAATGCATTTGAAATATATATGAGCATTAGCATTCTAAGTAATTCGCTCACGGCTGGCACAAATAATAAATCCATTTTTAATACAGTATGTTATGACTGACCGAACGTACGTGTCATCACGAAGCTTACAACACATTTTTCAGAACCAGTGCGATGTAAGCCGCTGTTGATGGGTGTCCCAGAAAAAACGGAACACTGTGTCGGGAACCATTATGTTAAAATTAAACTGTTTATCACTTCAAGATTCAGATATGTGATACAACCATGTCTTGGCTATCACCATGTAGAATTTGAGCATATTGGGGCTTGAATTGGCGAAAATATGACCAATTGAAAGAGTAAGCTTCTTAAGAATAAATTTGCAAAGATAACACGCATAGTGGTCAATACACACATAATGTGTATGAAAGAAAGATGACAATCGGGTTTTGAGGTTGGGTATAATTCAGTCCTTGCTTTTTTACTCAATTTCAGTCAAATTTTACTCAAATTCTACATGGTGATAGCCAAGACATAGCTTTATTACATATCTGAATCTTGAAGTGATGAACAGTTTAATTTTTATATAATAGTTTTCGACACAAAGTGTTCCGTTTTTTGGGGACACCCTGTATAGCATGTACAAACGCGACGAACGCATGCAATGTTGATCGGCTTATGGATACATCTTTAACGTCGTTGAAGGGCAATAACATTGTTTGCATAATTTCTGTTTTGGTTTGTTACCAATCATGTAAGGAACCTTTAAAACCTACAGATACACAATGAATATATTTAGGTTTTCTTTCACACCAATTTGAATTCTGGGTTTCATCTTGCGACATGCCTCTGTCCCATTAAGAATCCAAATGGTAACATTTAATCCGCCAACCTTTCCAGTTCTGGCCCCTCTATAAATACTCATACAACCATCTGATTACCAACTCCTAATATTCCTTTTTGCCGTGCCTGGTATCTAGTTTTCAATTCCCTTCTTTTTTTTCAGTTTTTTCTTCCTTACCTACGAAGTATGCAAATGGCGATTCTTTTCCTTTTCCTTTGCTTCTTAATTGAAATTCAGAGGCGGTGACCATCTTGGGCAGCCTACACATATCGAATCGCGTCTACAAGACGACCTACGACGACCGATCGACGGAAGACTATGCCGCCTTCGAGAAAGAAGTCCTAGATGCGGTAAGTTAGATGCCGTTCGATGGGGTACTCAGTGGCGTACGGCCTGCGGGGTTTAGGTTGGAGTGAGTTGGCCAGGTCATCATTCAAATGTCTCGCTAGTTTGGTATAGGGATAGAGCAGAGGCTGTCAGATCAAAAATCGTTTGGGTCTATGTTCATCAAAAATATATGCAAGGCAATGATTGCTTGGAGATCGATGCCAGCTAGATACTTACATAGGGTGCATTCGTTTAGCTCCCCCGGGTCGACACCAGTCAGCCTCGTCCCCATTCTCTCGCTTGTTTTGTGTAGTATAGCGCGACCATTCCCAGTAAGGGCTGACCCAGGTTAGCTAAACGAATGCACACATAGGGTGCATTCGTTTAGCTCCCCCGGGTCGACACCAGTCAACCTCGTCCCCATTCCCTCGCTTGTTTTGTGCAGTATACAACGGCCATTCCCAGTAAGTGCTGACCCTTGTTAGCTAAACGAATGCACCCATACTACTACTATGTGGGGAAGACATTAGGCATAATTTAGTCAATGCCTACTCGGTCAACATGAACATATCCCCTTTTCGCTAAATAATATTGACGTTGTGCTTTTTTTCATTGAAGCTGAAACTCTATTTTTTTTCAAACCAGAGAATCTATTTTAAAATGGATACAGGAAATTAAATGGAGCCTGAGCCGGAGCCTGAGCCTGAGCCGGAGCCGAGATTTGGAAAAGGGCCCGTGAGATCGGTTACGGCCTATTTTGTGCGCTTTATACAGGCACTGTTATTCCATAGAGCTAGGAACAAGAGAGTTAATTCCTGCATCGCAGAGAGGCTACGGTGGCTTTACGAAATGGAACAGAGGCTCATGCTCCGGCGCTGTCATCCATTTTATGCTGAAAAATAATAGGTTGTCATTTTTCATTGAAGGTAAACCTCTGTTTTCCTTTCCAAACCAGAGAATCTATTTCCGAACCGCAGCTATAAAAGCCTCTATTTTGATACACGTTATTGTAAAATGGATACACGAAATGGAGCCGGAGCCGGAGCCGGAGCCGGAGCCGGAGCCGGAGCCGGAGCCGGAGCCGGAGCCGGAGCCGGAGCCGGAGCCGGAGCCGGAGCCGGAGCCGGAGCCGGAGCCGGAGCCGGAGCCGGAGCCGGAGCCGGAGCCGGAGCCGGAGCCGGAGCCGGAGCCGGAGCCGGAGCCGGAGCCACTTCATGGAATCCGTTATGGGTCTATTTTTCGTGCTTACAGGCACTGTTACGCGTGACATCTATTGCATGGAATCCGTAAGCAAGACCTTCGGCGCTTAATCGGGTAGCGAAAAATATGTCTAGGCTAACCTTGGTTTGATTTCTGCTAACGCGCGCTGTCACGTGCTGAAGCCGGTTCCCGAGCCGAAGCCGGAGCCGAGATTTGGAAAAGAGCCCATGTATATAGAGCTGGGTGATATTAATGATTAATGTTAAGATCAATCACCCGCGAACTCTGTTATTACAGAACCAAGACAGATAAAACAGTTATGATTCGCTCGTATTGTCGTTTTGATAAAGTGGCTCGCGTGCTTGGACGGAGAAGATCTCCCTTGCGATATAGGCCTATACGCACAAATGGCAGTGTGTGTACAATGTATGTAGGCCCCGTGCATGTACGTAGATAAGACTGCCTATATATAGGCCCCTGGTTATACAATGTCATGCTTCTCTATTTTCAATATGGAGACATTCAGTCCTGATATCCCTAAGGGGGCGACCGAATGCCCTATGCATCATGTTTCTTCGAGCGCGGGTATTTTTTCCCCTGAAGTAACTGTGATCGCCCTGGCCTCAAAGTCGAACCTGTTCTGGAAATAAATGGGTTTATCTAGGAGAGCAGAACATTTAAATTTTTTAATGTCCATGCCTGTTTGGCTTTGCTTTTGGGCCAGTTCTCGACGTGAACTTGAATATTTTTGCTCTTATTTGGTTATTTTATTTAATAAGTCACTCATCTGAGCCAAGGGCCAAATTACATTATCATCAATTTATCAATTATATACGAAAATCACTAACAATCAATAAAAACGTGCATCTTAATAATAAATAATTAAAATCATCAAAATGAGCACAAGGAAAATGACTGGATTTTAAAGAATCCCACTCCAGTCATTTTTTCTTGGTTCACCTTTCAAAAGTAATAATCAAATTACAACGTTATCGTCTTTATGCAGGGTGTCCCAGAAAAAAACGCAACACTATGTCGGGACCCATTATGTTAAAACTTAACTGTTTATCACTTCAAGATTCAGATATGTGAAACAACTATGTCTTGGCTATCATCATGTAGAATTTGAGCAAAATTGGACTAACATTGAGTGAAAAAACTAAGACTGAATTACCCAACCTCAAAACCCGATTTTCATCTTTCTTTCATACACATTATGTGTGTATTGACCACTATGCGTGTTTTCCTTGCGCAAACTTGTTTTTAAGGAGTACTATTTCAATTGGTCATATTTTCGCTAATTTCAGCCCAAATAATGCTTAGACTCTACATGGTGATAGCCAAGACATGGTTGTATCAAATATCTTAATCTTTAAGTGATTAACAGTTTCATTTTAACATAATGGGTCCCGACACAGTGTTGCGGTTTTTTTCTGGGACACCCTGTGTAGAAAATTGAATAAAATAACATGGACGTATGTAAGAACATTGTGAGACATTTACTACATTAACAATTCACAAAATGTTTGTTGTAATGTTAGTTTGAAAACAGTTCGTTTGTATGTTTAAACTGACTCTCTATGATGTCATGTGGCGATGTTTACGACGTAGAGAATTTAGGCATTTCTCTGCGAGAAAGGGCCGGAGGTATATGAAAAACCTGATTTTTTTTTGTAGTGGCCTAATTGTGAGGGGGCCCCAGGGGGCACCACAGGGGACATGTTACCCCCCTCCCCCAAGTCAGTACCCCCGCGTGGAAACCTCGATATTTGAATAATTGCCATTTTGATGCTCACGTAACGTATTTGTCTATTTATACTGAAATAAAATGGTCCACCCCATGCATAGACCTATAGGCCTCATTCATGGGGCATTCGTCCTGCATTCGAAGCAGTGCAATCAAACCGATGCTTGGATTCAAATTAGTCTGGTACCTGTTTCCTTTTTTTAGAATTGGCGTTATCTATTCCAACGGGTATACAGGGAAGGTGACAAGATGGATACGCCGTGAATAAAGCGTATACACAATGCGCCTCCTTAGAAATTTAACCCTAGTTGCATGTGCCACTGATTTTAAACGAGACTTTCCTGGCTCATGCAGTGTGTAGCAGGTAGGTCGTAAGGGCCAATTTCATGGAGATGCTTAGCACACAAAAAAAAAATGCTTAGCATAAAAATGGCTTGCTCAATGAAACAAACCATCATTGAAAATTCGATTTGATATTCATGGTCAGCGAACAACAGGCAAAGAACAATTACAAGTGATACACAACACATGCAAATTTAGTGGTTGTTAATTAATCCTGTTTTTATTAACTTGACAGAAATGTCATGCTTAGCGATTTTTTTGTGTGCTAAGCAGCTCTATGAAATTGGCCCCTGAGCCGTCCAAAGCATGCCGAACGGGGAGAGACCTACATATTTAATTGTGGATGAAAAATGGCACCTTTCTTCATTAGTGGAAAAATAACTCCCCCTGGAGTAAATGGAGGCGAAACGATCTTGCAATGATCATAAATCATGTGTGTTTTGAAATTAAAGGAGTTCGTGCGACTAGGTATAGACCTATATTAAAAACCTGCTTCCGTCGCGGTTACAGTATTAATGTCAGATGTTAGTAAAGTAACGATCTTTTCAGGGACTACACTCATTTCAGATTTCCATTTGTGGGGCAAACCTTTCATAATGTTCAGTAATTGCAAGGCTTGGCTGATTTTACAGTTATAAAAACGACAATTTTATCGGCCTCATTACCGCCGGAATTGCACATCCTGCCCCAAGATGAATGACCATCAAGCCCCCATTATAGAGATGATTATCGGTAGTAGCAGTCGTAACCTTTCATGCTGATCGTAATTTATGATAGGACTGAATGAAAAAGCAGGGAGCCTTGTTTTTTAAATCATGGAAAGGAACAATTATAGCCTGGCTGCATGCGATAACATCATACGAGACTGTTATGTGTAAGTATAGTAGGCGCAATCTTGATGGTATACGTGCATGCCCCATTGCAAGATGCTAATGTGTCTGGAGCGTGTTGTTATATACGGTGCCCAAAGCGAGTTGAACTGTGGGGACGGTGAATTCTACATATTATACCGGTTGGAAACAGTATAGGAGTGCCTCTATAAAGATGCACTCTCGGTGAAAATGAAACTGTAGGCCCCACTGATGTTCGTGTTTTTGTGTCGAAACTTGATGTGAATTTGAGATTTTGAAAATGAAATTAAAAACAATTTTATATCATTTATTTTAATCAACCAGTCAGTTTCCCTTGTGGTACAGTTTTTATATTTTGAAAGAGATATACTGCACGTCAACAAAACTGCAGTAAGATATTATGGTTTTGGTTTTTACGTTTATCTTATCGTATCCAATCCAGTTAATAAATGTATCTAAATCGCATATTAGGGCGACACTTTAGCGTCTAAAAGTGAACATTTGGGCGACATTTGCAAAATAGGGAGACTTTCCGGTGTCTCCCTATTATACCAGCTACCTTAGAGACATATTTTTAATGTCCATATTTTAATAGAAGACAGAGAATGCGCTCAATATGAACATTATGTCAATTTCAAGTTCATTGGTTTTGGAGGATGTTTAGAAATAGGTAAGTTTGTGCACGACCCAATGAGAAAGTCTCCCTAATGACCCATTCCCGGTAGTGTTAATATCTATTACAATTTTGTAATTTTCAAACAAATAGTAATTCTGATCTTAGTGTAAAATCAGACGACATTCGTGTGTTAATATTTTGTCCTTTTTGTGTTTTCTTTTTCGAAGATGGACCGGGTGTACGACAGAACTATATTTCGGAATATTTACATTGGGACGAGTGTAATACAAGTCAGGTAGGTATTAAAGTTACAGTACAGGATTGGTAAATTGATACCAAAGCAGAAAATAATGTCCACGCAGATTTACATATAACTTTCAGGGTATGAAGATAGACCTGGTACAAACATACCGTTAAATTTTATTCTGTCCGAGATGCTGTATTTTTCTAGAAAATAAAAAAAACCAATAAAATACCGAAAACAGTTTTGATCTCTGAAAAAAACCTCACAGTCATACAATTACCTTACAATTTCCGCGTAACAATTGCAACGTTTTCCCGCTGTTTTCTACTGTTTCCAATAATCAATTGAGCTGAAAATTTCACAGGTTTGTTTTTATTCCATGACAAATCAAATTATGAACAGACCGCAGCTGTTCTATCAACTTTACCAAAGGTACTACTTTGGTAGCATGCCGAAACAGACATCTACATAGATTTAACCTATAACTTACAGGGTATAAAGATGGCGATGTTTGAAACATACCGTTAAAATTCTTCCGCCTGAAATGCTGTATTTATTCGGAAAAGAGTAGAACCAATTGATCCAAAATAATTTGAACTTTTGAAGATAAACAAATAACGGTGAAAAGATTTTAAAACAATACTGTGAGAGTTTTTCACTGTTTTCTCAAACAAAAAGTGGGCACCGCATGGGACTGCAAATTTCACAGATTCCTGTTGCTGTATCTTCCTTGATTTTGTTTTGGCCATGAATCCATATTTCTTTGACAAAAACCAAAGTATGAAATTAACTTTAAGGCAAGACATTTCGCTGGGGCTCGTTTTGATAAGACACTTGACGGGGGAAATCTTGGTTCCTTCCAGGAAGGGCAGCGTGATCGTGGACTTCGCCGTTCATCTAGAGATTCCGCAGAACCTGTTTGAAACTAAGAACGGTGCGAACAAGAAGGTCTCGCCGGGGGAGTACAACGAGGCTTATGTCCATCTCGTCAAGGCTATCGATAACAACAGACTAGGAGGGTTCGCCATCATCGAGTTCAGCCTCTCCTTCGACTCAGGTACGGTATACAGCAGCACAGCTCTTGGTGCTGCAGTTATGAAGCACCAAATCTTGACTAGAATTAGAATTTTACCCAAGTTTAGTTTTCTCTTTCATTTTTTGGAAAGGTAAGTTAATCATTGGTGACGGGAATTAATATGAAGTTTATAATAACAAATGGGGTATAGGGAGACACGTTAGCATAAAAAAGTGGACATTAGGGCGACATCGGGACAACAGTTTCCCTAAGGTATCAGCTACCTTTTAAAGACATATTTTTTGTCCGCCCATATTTTAATAGAAGACAGAGAATGCTCTCAATATGAATAAATGTCAATTTCAAGTTCAATTGGTTTGGTGGATGTTTAGAAATAGGTAAGTAAAGTTTGTGCACGACCCTATGGGAAAGTCTCCCTAAGGTCCCATCCTCGGTTTCAACTTTTGCTTCATCTTAAAATGTTTACTTTTCTGTCTTTTTTGTTTGTTTGTTTGTTTGCGAATGGTAGCAAGCTTGAGTTTTCCCCCCATAACGATGCCGCCTGTGTCGAAGGTAGTCAGCCAGGTGGGCACTCCCTCGCCAACACCGCCAGATAGTGGCCTACCGTCAGGTGCGTGAGTGTGTTCTAATTACCTCCTCGACCAACCCCGCCCCCTCACCCCCACCCCCCTTACCCCCACCCCTGGGGTATCCATCACACTGCGTGGGTAACACAACACCAAAATGTGATGCCCAATCAATTAGACTTCTATCCAGCAGCTTTGGGTACTCAATATCCTTTCCGAAACAGAGTGATGCTGAAGGTGTAATGTCGGTGCTTTTCTGAAGCCGAAATCCTAGCGCAGTACCGCATGCATTTGCTTAAAGGTATAGTATCATACTTTGGTAAGACACCAAAACAGAAATCTTCACAGATTTACATATTACTTACAGGGTATGAAGATAGTGATGGTAGAAACATACCGTTAAAACGTTTTTGCCTGAAATGCTGTATTTATCCAGAAAAGAGTGAAACCAACTATCTAAATCAATTTTGATCTTTTAAAGATCAAAATAACGTTGAAAACATTTAAGAAATTCTGCGAGCGCTTTTCAATGTTTTTCCCAAAAAGTGGGCACCGTATGGGACTGAAATTTTCACAGATGACTGTTACTTTTTCTTCCTTGATATTGTTGCTCATGAATCTGCATTTCTGTGTTAAAAATCTAAGTATGATATTATCTTTATAATCCGCATTATTATTATTTATAATTTGTGGCGTTCGAATTCTGGCTGAATAATTTGGGGGAACATTGCAATTATTTCGGTATTATTTAGAAAAGTGATAGCTAAGGTGGAGTAAAGATTTAAAGGAAAATTATATTTACATTGAAAAATTAGTTGGCTAAAAGATATACAACATACTTTGGTAGGAAACTAAAACAGACATGTTCAAAGATTCACCTATAATAAAGGGTAGCCATGCTTCAAACGTATACTTTTAAAATATTTCGAAAACAGTTTTGATCCGTGATCAAAACCTCACAATTACAATTCCTTCATAATTTCTCGTAACAATTGCAACGGTTTTTCAATGTTTTCTACGGTTTCCAATGATCAATTGTGCTGAAAGTTTCCCACGTTTGTTTTTATTCCATGACAAATCACATTATGAACAGACCGCGACTGTTTTATATAAACTTGACCTAATTATGATATAGTACCTTTAAAGGTAGTATATCATACTTTGGTAAGAAACCAAAACAGAAATGTTCACAGATTTACGTATAACTTACAGGGTATGAAGATGGTGGTGGTAGAAACCTACCGTTAAAATATTTCCGCCTGAAATGGTGTATTTATCCAGAAATTAGTAAAACAACGACCGAAAATCTTTTTGATCTTTTAAAAGATCAAAAATAAAAGAGAAAAGACTTAAGAAATTCTGTGACCATTTTTCACGATTTTCCCAAAACGTGGGCACCGTATTGGACTGGAATTTTCACAGACGACTGTGACTGTATCTTTCTTGATATTTTTGCCCATGAATCTGTACTTCTTTGACAAAAACCAAAGTATGAAATAGTACCTTTAATGTAGATACTATTCTTTAAATTGAAACAGTTCAATGGGCGGTTGTTGATATATTCTTCTCACCGTCTCTTTGTGTCAGACGTGCGAACCTGACATCCGAACCTAGACACACATTAGCAGATTGATTTTGCACAAGGCACAGTGTGTGCCTAGGCCTACAGAACTACCTAAACATCACGTACAGACCTATAGTATGCCAAGCCACGTATTTATACATGAACCAACCTGCCATCCTATCGTGCAATGACGGTCAGTATTATCTGATAGTCTCCCGCTCCAGCTGTAATCTGAGCCACACATGGCCTTGCAGGGATGGCGCGAAAGATGCCCTGGCCTTTAAGGGTTAATGCCGGTTGCCAGCGAAGGAAGGCATGAACTTTATATACCAGAGCCCTGGTAAATGTACACTTTGGCCTATAGATTTGGTATGCAAGCCTTGTCTTTTGTAAGCTGCGCTTCTTTGAGGCCAGAGGCCGATTTCATAAAGCTCTGCGACGCGTCGCAACTCGATTTGCGACCCGTCCTAGCTGCGACGCGTCGCATCTATGCGGTGAGTCCATAGAGAAAGGATGCGTGTTAACTCTGCGACGCGTCGTAAGTTTTATGAAATCGGCCCCTGTGCCCAATTTCTCGGAATCTGTTACCGTAAGCAAAAAGTCTTCGGTTACGACAGCAGAGTTATTTTTAACTTACGGTTAGCGTATTTCACGGGAGAGTTATCATTCCAGCAATGACTTTCTGCAGAATTCACACGACAGCACTCGTGGTAAATTATTCGACAGCAATTTTAAATGTAATATCATACTTTGGTGTTTGCCAAAGAAGTCCTGATTCATGGGTACAAAATATCAAGGAAGATACAGTAACAGTCACCTGTGAAATTTTCTGTGCCATACGGTGGCCACTTTTTGAGATTCAGATATGTGATACAACTATGTCTTGGCTATCACCATGTAGAATATGAGCAAAATTTGACAAAAATTTAGTGAACAAACTAAGACGGAATCACCCAACCTCAAAACCCGATTTTCATCTTTCTTTCATACACATTATGTGTGTATTGGCCACTATGCATGTTATCCTTGCAAATTTGTTTTTAAGGAGTACTCTTTTAATTGGTCATATTTTCGCCAATTTCAGCCCGAATATGCTTAAATTCTACATGATGATAGCCAAGACATGGTTGCATCACATATCTGAATCTTGAAGTGATAAACAGTTTAATTTTATCATAATGGGTCCCGACACAGTGTTGCGGTTTTTTTCTGGGACACCCTGTATAGCCATAGATGTGTAATTCGTGATATCATGACCATGTACAGATGTTTGCGTCAGCAATCCGTGTAGCAACGGCGGTACGTGCTTCCATCAGCGTGATGCTCCCCCGTACTTCTACTGCCGCTGCCCCGCGGGCTACGACGGATACCTCTGCCAAAACCGTAAGTCGATGATATCTTCAAGATGTTTATTTGGATTTGGATCTCCCTTGACCTTCTTCTTGTTTGTCTCTCTTAATTATGATGTCTCGGTGCTTGAGTTGGCGACAAGGGTCTCAAGCTTTCTCTCGTATTGTGTTGGGTGTAAACACTGTGCAATTTTCATAATCAGATTTTAGACCGCAGTGCAGTTTTGAATGTCATTTTGTATTCTTTTCAACTTGTATGATGTTAATTAGTCCAGGGGCCGATTTCACTAACGTTTTGCGATCATCGTAAAGCCCAAATTCATCACTAAACGGAAAATTGCTACGCAAAGTAGCGATCGATTTTCCGTTTAGCGGTGGATTTGGGCTTTACGATGATCGTAAAGTGCTAGTGAAATCGGCCCCAGGCACCAAACTCATCGTAACTTACTATCAATCGTAGAATACATTGCAGCCCCACGTATAGAAGTCGTAATATACGATGGGTTACCCTTCGTAATTCGTGTTACGATCGATCTTAACTCTTAGTTACGGAGGATAACCATCGTAAGGGTATATTTGTCATAGGACTTCAATGCATCGTAAGTCCTACGAATTGATAGTAAGTTACGATGAGTTTGGTGAAATCGATCCCAGCCAGTCTATCTGTTACTAATCAGACAGATGACAAAGGGAATTCATCTCAACTCGTGGTCTTAGCAGTTTTGACCCCAACCGACAATTCTAACCTTTGTGCTGCCGTTTTTTTTGTCTGCCCGTTGTAACCTGAAATATTTCAGTATAATTAAGAGGATAGGTCAACAGGAGTTGCCTTTTGGGTTGAGTTACAGGCTAACCTGACACTTGCGACTTTTCACTCATTAGTTCTGCCATTTCAATTTTGTGCTGAGAACTCGATGTGTTCAACATTTTTGTTTTGTTTTAGAAGTTCATAATGAAACTTGTCATCGCACTTTAGTCCAATTTTCTAGAGACGTAACATCGTATTGTCACGATTTGGATACGGTGTATTTCAAAACTTCATATTTAGCTGTTTCGCATGCAGCGGAACAGCTTTTGTTTTTCTTATTTTTTTTTTCTTTTTTTTTTTTTTATTCCACTTTTTTCCCATAGACATAACACAGGGTTTTTATACAAGTCACTTCTACCCTTATGCTAATTCCGATCAACTTCATACTTGGCACATAGTTAGACCACCACCCCGAATAGTGCCCCGCGTATGTACGTCATCATGACGTCATCACGTGCACAGTTACGTAATCATAAAAGTGCAAATTTTAGGGCTCTTTTTCTCCGGAACGGCAAGTCCGATGCAACTCAAACTTGGTATGTAAGTATATGGGGACGTGTTATAGACAAAAATTGCAGTCACGTGTCGATGACGTCATCGTGTGATTTTATACGAATTATTCAATTTTTGGACCTTTTCTTTATATCTCCTGAACGACAAATCGCAATTTCGAAATTCTTTCGGTAAAATGTTTGTTATGTTACAGGCATATGCCACAAAATACCAAAAAGTGGTGACGTCATGATGACGTCATCAAAAAGCCGATTTTCTGATTCACATATAAGGGAATATCCGATGGTGATGAAACTTGGTGGATAGGTAGGGAATGGTACTAGTATCCTAAATCTAAAGTGACGTCACGATGACGTCATCGGCTGATTTTTTATTGATTTTTGAATAATTAATTCTGCCATTTTTTCACGGAAACACATAGAAGCGAATATCCGATCGAAATGAAACTTGGTGGGTAGGTAGGAAATGGTACTTGTATCCCTTATATGAAGTGACGTCACGATGACGTCATCGATTGAATTTTTATTGATTTTTTTTAATCATTAATTTTGCCACTTAGAGTCAAACATAACACAAAACACGGGCCTTGGAAATTCTTGGACCGCTGATATGGCTATCCATAGTAGTGGGCCAATTGTGTACATGTTAACGTAGTACGACGAGCTAGGAAATCAGTCATTTTGCTGTTTCCACCGCCCATGCACAACCATACATACTCTGCGTGCTGGCCTATAGTAGACTCTGCCCGCATTTCTGTGTTTCTCATGGTCGTGTGTATGTACATGTACCTTTATGTATATTTATGGACGAGTGACGACGCTCCTTATAGTTGTTTACGACTATTAAAACACCGCAATTTCTCTGTACTGGGACAATTGCGTTCATGTTTGTTCTTCATATTATTTATAAAAACATACGCGAAACAGCTCAGTGTTTGTCAACAAACACATATAGTTTACGATATTGTTGCTGAGTACTTCGGGATGAATGTCAACGCAGGTGATTTTGAATAGTGCGCCGCCAAGAGTTTGCAACGCGTTGGCCAATCGCAATGCGCGAAATCTGTCGACCTTTCCGGGCATTCATTGGGTCGAACTGTGATTGGCTGACGCGTTGAGAACTCTTGTTGGCGCATTTTCAAAAATAGCCCGAGTTATTAACCTGAACTTCACTGAGTTCGTCTTTTTTTTTTTTTTCTGTAGCCTTTTTACCAGACTGGCTTTTAGCCTAATTATTTGGGAGGGATATGCATTAAAACGACACCAGTATTAAAATCCATTATAACATTATTTTCCGTTATATAGGGTGACCATTCCATAGAGTTGTGCACACACTTATTATACGTACCTTTTTCTTAACATCCTCCAAACCAATGAACTTGAAATTGACATATGTTCATATCGAGAGCATTCTCTGTCTTCTATTGAAATCTGGATATTAAAAATGTCTTTAAAGTTTACTTTAAACATTAAGGCTACCTCGAAATGTCGCCCTATAAAGCATTGTGGTCGCCCTATATGATGTTCACTTTCAAACGATAACTGGTCTCCCTATGGTGTGATTAGCAAGGTTTATGAGAATGGTTTTTCAGTTTCAAATGGTTCCTTTATAAAAAATTAACTGATACCGAAGGTTAAGGTTTGTTGTTTGGAGCTGTGAGCCACGTTCATTGGGTGGCAACCGTTTTGTTTGTATATGGTTTTGATTCCTGTTGTAGCTTCGTCGTCTTTATGCGATGCCCACCCCTGTAAACATAACAGCACCTGCCAGGATGGAAGCAACTTCTATCGGTGCTTATGTGCTGCAGGTTACACGGGGGATAGTTGCGAAACAAGTATGTCCATGCCATATACCCACGGACTCTCCAAACCAGCCCTCTTTTATCATCATTGCTCCCATTCTTCACAGCTGCTTATCATCCATGCACTTACGGGTGCTGATTTGCATTGACGTCACGCATGCATGGGCCAATCATATCACACCGCGCTGAATTTTTGTGTTTTATATTTTGCACATGATGTCGTCTGCGCGTCATTGCTTACTATGTAATTAGACTTCTGAGCTCATTGGTTTTTAAGTTGATGCTAGCTTCGCCATATTGTTATATACCGAATGGTATACCATTTGAATGAAGTGGATGGAGGTCTGTAAAGGACACGAAATAGTTGGATTGTTATTAAGTATAGGTTAATTCCTTTGGATGAATCTGAGAAAATGGGTTAAAATAAAATAATCATCATCATAATTATGTTGATCGGTTTTCCGAAACACCATGTAACATCCTTCGTACTTTCACACACTTCTTATTTCGTCGCACTCATGGTTAGGTCTCAACAGAGCATCATTTTCTCCTGCATGGTGATGACTAGAGCAGGCTTGTCGAAACGTTGAGACATAACCAGAAGTGCGACGGAACATTAAGTGCGAAAGTACTAACGAATATTAGGCCTACAATGGTGTTTCCGCAAACTGATCCACATACCAATTGTCACCATGCGCAGCTTCGAAACTTTCATGATCATCATACAATAACAATAGCTGCCTTTGTGTAGGCCAGGAAACCCAACCTCAGAATTATTTCAAGAGTTAGACATTCAGTCGAGTTCAAGCTCACAATAATAGTTTTAATCAACATAATGCAATGCAAATCATTGACGTAAAACTAGTTCAATATGCGTGTCCAAAACGGGTAAAATGGCCTCTAATTGCAAACGTGGCCTTTTATATTTTAAGTGTCTTAAAAAACGATGCATGGTATAATTTTCTTCGTTTCTGTTTGTGTTTTGTTATAATAAAAGACAGAACGATTTTCCTAATAATGATAACTGGCATTAATTTATAAAACGCCTTTACAGAAAAAAAAGATCAAAGAGCTGTACATAACGTTTAGACAAACAACGAAACAAAGGCTGGGGTTGTGGGAAGAAAATAATTTAAGTCGTTTCCTAAAAACAGTGACAGAGGAAGAATTCCTGATTGTTGATAGGGACAGAGTTCCACAGTTTGGGACCAGCTATAGAAAATTATAAAAAAAAAGGGGAATAATGTTTAAACTTATCCATCATGTTAAAGGTAGTATCATACTTTGGTAAGAGACCAAAACAGAAATGTTCACAAATTTACGTATAACTTTCAGGGTATGAAGATGGTGCTGGTAGAAACCTACCGTTAACAATGTTCCGCCTGAAATGGTGTATTTATCCAGAAATGAGTAAAACAACAACCGAAAATCTTTTTGATCTTTTAAAAGATCAAAAATAAATGAGAAAAGACTTAAGAAATACTGTGGCCGTTTTTCACGATTTTCTCAAAACGTGGGCACCGTACGGAATTGAAATTTTCACAGATGACTGTGACTGTATCTTCCTTGATATTTTTGCCCATGAATCTGTACTTCTTTGACAAAAACCAATTTATGATACTACGTTTAAAAACGAGATTCGCTATCGATGTTCACATACATGTAATGCTATCGCATATAAACAAAATGTCTGCATTGCGCACTACGTTATACCTGTCCCTTCGGCGTGTGCATGATAAACATAATCGTCAGATCTGCGCATCTGGCAGCAATTTGGCAAGGCCTAGGTGCGTCAGGTGAGTAGATGGTCCGATGGGACAAGATGAGTTGACTCTGAAAGAGCTCGATGTATTAATACATGGACAGACTCCTGTCCGGTATTGCCCTGGCAGGGTTTAAGTGGCTACCGTACGATCGTGGAGGTATAATACTTCCTGCTCGCTCAGAATCACCTTTACCTTGAGACCTCCTCATCTAATGCACATACATGTACAGACCTATAAGGAAGAGCTTTATGTTTGTGTTTGCCCAATGCGAAGTCCCATGTATAAATACAGCAATGTAATTTGTACACAAACTCCATACTGGTGCGTCAGCCTGAAACATCTATATTTTTACTATTAGTATATAAAATGCGCACGTGCTGTTACAAAACGTCGACCAGTTGCATAACGTATGTATACGGCTGCTCGTGAAAGCAAATGTGTTTTTGTGGCGCTTGGAAAACAGATAAAAGCTGTTGTATACCATTAGCTACCAGGACCCAATTCAGTCAGTTTCCCTTTTGGTTATTTGATGATTATATTAATTAAAAAACTGCATCCTCTTTGAATGAACCCCCATGTACTGTTCTCAGGTTGCAGCATTGCTGTGCGTGTCGATAAAATTATCCTGGTTTCATGGCTTCTGACTGCCAAACGAACAAAAATAATTGACCATTAGGGACACCACCAACGTATAGGGCTGGATAGCTCAGTTGGTATAGAGCGCCTGTACGGTATTCAGGAGGTCGCTAGTCCGAATCCCGCTCCAGTCGATGGATACAGTTGGTTCACCGTGTGCATGCTGCAAAGAGTGTATTCAATATGGAGAAGATTTGCGATAGCACCATGTTACATTATGCACTTCTCGTGGTGACGAACAGAACAAGCTGCTCGAAACTTCGACGCCTCTGGTTCTTTTCGAACCAAACTTGCCCACAAAAGGCTATAACATCACATGGTGCTAAAGCAAGCCTCCTCATTGCTTTCAACACAGCACACATCTTCATGTCATATTTGAATGCATTTTTACGTTGCCCGTTACAATTAGAATGAATTAGATTGGTACATATTCAGTAGGAAAATACTACAAAAGATCGTTGGAAATTTTTAAAAAGATGGTCATGAAATGGTACTTGCATTTAGCTGAAAATGGTCACTGTGCAAATCATTCTCTTATTTGTACATATCCATAAATCAAAATATTTGGAAAATTGATGTTGTCACGCCAATAAGCGCTTTTCGTACGCATGTTGCAGAAACCACCGCTACTTCATCCTGTATGCACGATCATGATCACAAAAAAGTGGCAAAAAAGAAAGAAAGATGAAAATCCTTTTTCAAAAATCACTGATTATAGATGATAGATGACTTTCCATCTTCTTTTCCAGCGCTTATCTCTTTTTGTGACTCCAGCCCCTGTCAACATGGCGGAACGTGCAGGGGCGACTTATACTTCTTTAACTGCGCATGCGCATCTGGCTGGGGTGGCCGATTCTGCGAGAACGGTAACCTTTGACCTATCGTCACATAGCAACGATGAAAATAAAAATATATATCTGTCACTTCGACGATGAAACTTGCAATAATTTTGCATAAGTTTTCATTGTTATTTCCCCCTCTCTTTAAATATTTCTAGACTCTAGAGGGCGTTACTATTTCGCCGACAGTTGTCAATTGAGGGCGCTGTTTTCTCCGATTGATTTTGCTATTCATTATTTTAATGAAAATAATGACTGGAAGATTAGAAATATGATTTCCATGATAAAACGTGCCACGTTAAAACAGCAGTGTGACATACATCGTGAAATATCAAATTTGAAACATTTCAAAATGCAGCAGCAAAACACAATCCCAATTTTGAACATATTTTCGTCAGATTTCGTCTGAGGCTTATCAATCTTGGAAAGAAAGTTGATAATAAAAATATTGTTTGTCTGTACACCTAATTTCTATATAACATCCATTGCTATGAATTTAGCAATTTTGTAAACCTGGCTTTTTTAATTTAGCAGTAGCTTTCATCAGGGCGAGGAAATTAGGTCAAAAATACAGACTATTTTCCCTCTAAATGAAATGATATTATTTCTCTGTAGTCCCTGTTACAAAAATATATGAATGTTTTTGTCGTCACCGTATATAGTGGCACCGAGCAATCCTTGCTCAAGCAACCCGTGTCTACACGGCGGGCAGTGCTGGTCACGCACGGTCGATGGCATGGAGCAATACGCGTGCATCTGCCCTCCGAACTACTACGGACAGAAGTGTGGAATTGCCAATTTGCCACGTATGTAGCAGCATGCAAGTGAATGGTTTTTCGTTCCCTCACCTCCATCGCTGTCCATGGACCATCTTCATTTTAATCATCAACGTCATCAAAATCATCATCAGTCATCGCATCATTAATTTTATACCCCCATTATCCTTTGATAACCATCCCCATCGCTACACCGTCACCACCACCCCTCTGCGACAATGATCTCTTCCCATGAAGTTAGCCAATCAAAATTAAACACTCGCTTTGGTATTATCGTTCCAGTCTATGGGCAAAACGGAGGCTCAGGCTCCGTCTCAGGCTGTGGCTCAAAATAGAGGCTTTGGGCTGAGGTTCGGTAGTTGATTCTCTGGTTTGACAAGGAAACAGAGCTTCGGCTTCAATGAAAAACCACAACCTTTAATTTCGGCATATGGATGACAGAGCTGGAGCTTTAGACAGAGCTGGAGCTTAAGCCGGAGCCTGAGCCTCCGTTTCGTAAACGCCCTTTGAACCTGCGTATTTCCATGGGAAGTGTCTATTGTATTCAAATCTCCCATCCTTGTATCATTTCCAATCATCATCATCACAGCTTTCTTTTTGTTGTTACTAACTAGATCACATTTTTTGTTTCGGCTTGCGGTTTTGCCGCCATAATACCATCACCACACTCCATCACCACCATTATCATCGCTATCACCACATCACCATTCATTGCTTGGGCTTATTATTATTTTGTTTTCTTTTTATAATAGAGGGCCTAGATATTACGTTGGGCTATAGGAAAGGCGTCGAACCCCGTACCCTGTAATGCGTGGTGCAAGAGAGAAAACTACCCTCATAAAGTGCAAGTGTAAAAGCCAATGCTTGTTTCGCAGTACCACAACCCCTATACCGGGCTTCTAATTCCAACCCTTTAGTTATAAGTTGGTAGTTCAACTCCTGCTGGTGGCGCGACCAAAAAAGCAGGATGTCTGTGTGTTCGAATCCCTCCATAACCACCTTTCCCTCCTAACAGATAGTTATATTATCATATTATCACAAGGGGTCGATTTCACAAAGCCCTACGATCGATCGTAACTATAGAATCACGAAGGATAACTAATCGTATCCTATATACGTATAGGGCTACAATGCATCTTAACTTGTGACACCAAGTATACTTCGATTGATGGTAAGTTACGATGAGTTTGGTGAAATCGACCCTTGTTCATTTTGAAAAGCATCAACTCGCTTTGCTCTTAGGCCATTGTATACATCATGGTCTTGGTCCTCCTCGAAGTCATAGCCAAAGGCAACTTGTGGTGAGTTTGTGTTATAGTATCGAATATGACTGAAGCCGAGTTTGCAGCCGGAGCCGTAGCCGCACCCTACGCCAAAGGATCGTCAAGGGCCGACAGGGAGAACCAATGAACGCATTTTAGTGATCGTAACACCTTATTACGATGTCGTAATGATGATCGGATCTTATGAGCTTCTTCCTCTTCATATCACAGGGGAACCTACGAATCAAGAGACGGCTGGAGTTACAGTGTCACTAGGACCGTCTGGTAAATGACCATTGTTATCAAATCATTCACTGGGAATCCTTCTCCAAATTTATAACCTTCATCAACATTTCAACATACATTACGTCACCCATTTGTATCTTTAATTCCTTGTATACTTATATTGACTGTGCCCTTTAAAGGTACTGTACAGTATTGGTAACATACCCAAGCAGAAATGTTCACAGATTAACGTATAACTTTAGGGTATGAAGATGGTGCTGGTAGAAACATACCGTTAAGATAGTTCCGCCTGAAATGGTGTATTTATCCAGAAATTGGCAAAACAACGACTGAAAACAGCTTTGTGCTCGGGGAAAGATTAAAACCATTCTAAAACAAATTTAGTCGAGTTTTCGCTGTTTTCTCGTGACTCAGATGTCCAATTGTTGTTATTTCATGTGCATGATAGGATCGCACAAAGTGTGAGTGATGTTCCGTGGCCTTTACTAATCATGTATTATACCTTAGGTCACAGAACAGCACTCCCACTTTGTCTGATCCAGCATGTACATGAAATAATAAACCTGTGAAAATGTGAGCTCAATCGGACATCTGAGTCACAACAAAATAGCGAAAACCGACTCAATTTGTCTTATAAAACATAAAGAAAGGTTTTGATCTTACCCCGAGATCAAAACTGTTTCCGGTCTTTGTTTGACTAATGTTTGGATAAATACACCTCTTCCGTCGGAAATACTTCAGGGTATATGTTTCTACCAGCACCATCTTCATACCCTGAAAGTTTTACGCAAATCTGTGAACATTTCTATTTGGGTATGTTACCAATCATGTACTATGCTTTTAACAGAGTGTTGGTTTTTGTAACGTTTGCATAATGCAGCATCATTGGTATAAGACTATTCACGAAATGAGTTCATATTGTTTGGTTTCTTTCTATCCATAGAGTGCATTGATATCCCTATACCAAAGTGCTGCCCGTTCGTCCCCTACAATCAGACGGTCTCCCCAAACCCCTTCCAGCTGGCAGGCAGCACGGAGGATCTGATGGAGTTCTTCGAGCTGTCATATCACTTCCTGACACCAGCCTGCCACCCGGACGCCCAGCGAGTCCTCTGCACCATCCTCAATCCCAAGTGCCCGGACGGCGACATGTCCACCTACGACGGTCAGCAGGCGTCCATACTGGACTTCCAGCTGCCCTGCCGGTCCGTCTGCCGGGAGGTGCACGACTCCTGCCTGGCCAACTTGCCCGGGACGCTCAGGGAAGAGTTTGAGGTCTTCGGTAACTTCTGCTACTCGCTGCCGGAGTCCGGTGACGATAGCGTCTGCTTTAGGTCCACCAATCCTGATGTACTGCCGTACCAAGGTAGGCTTTAAATCCAAACAGTCGTAACACTAACGCTAGCTAGTATCTCACTGCGCGGCAAATGCTTGCGAACGTAGCGAATTTGAGATTTCGCCAGGGTTCGTAAAAACTTGCAACAAAGTTCGTAAACAGTTTTCATTGTTGCAAACTGTTTTTCTTGTTGCAAAGAAATGTTGAACATGTTCAAAATGTCTTTGCGAATCCATTTTTCCGCAAACAGTTGCTACCGTTTGCAAAACAGTCGTAAGCCTTTGCAAACGGTTGTAAGACGGTATCGCTGAAGTTCCTTTTGATTTGCCAATATGCTAGCGACTAAATGACCATATGGTTCCTATATAAAATCGACCCATTGAGAGAAATTTGCCATAAAAGATCGCTCAGTGAGCATACTAGCTTACGCAGTGAAATCGGCCCCAGACTGGTATAATTAATTGCCTTAATTAAGTGGTTGTTTGCTAAAGATGGATTTGTTTTCAGACAGCCAGAGTAACGGTGTGTTTGTTTTGCTGCTTGGAGTCTGATGTTTGTTTTCATTCTATTATTTCCCAGAGCCACTCGGATGCCAGTCCTCACCGTGCGAGAACGGCGGGGCCTGCCTGGAGTTGAACCACATCATCCGGTGTCGATGTCCACAGGGCTACGGTGGACAAACCTGTGCATACGGTAAGCTATAGAGCTCACCCGGGGCCTGCCCCATACCTGTCCCCCGTAATCAAGACACGTGAACTTGTGTCGATTTATTGGTCGACGGACATGCTGCCCTACATCATTACCAAGTCCAGTGTTCCAATCGCCGTATCGTTTTTCAGGAAAACCGATTTATTTGTCTTTGAACCGAAAACATCACAGTGTATACAAACAGCACTGATAGTCAACAAAATGTATAGTGAATTATACATCGTTCCAGTGGAAACTTTCACTTTTTTTGTACATGTATTATAGGAAAAGGTAAACAATAATGGTAGTGTATGGGCTTTTCATTATGTTGTTTCTTCAGGGCAGCAGGTATAGCATGCCCAAAGTGTGTACGCGTATACTGTACACTGTGATATATACGGATCGTTTTTTTTTCAGCAGCCCGCGGCAGTGAAGGGTCAACCTTCTCAGTGACCTGATATCGGTGACCTCAGTATGCAAATTAGGCCACGGTCTCTCCACAACAACCGATATACCTACTAATACTTATACACAGGGTGTCCCCAAAATAACGCAACACTTGTGTCGAGAACTATTATATGAAAATTAAACTGTTTATCATTTCAAGATTCAGATATGTGATACATCTATGTCTTGGCTATCACCATGTAGAATTTGAGCAAAATTGGAGTAAAATTTAGTGAAAATTGAGACTGAATTACCCAACCTCAAAACACGATTTTCATCTTTGTTTCATACACATTATGTGTGTATTGACCACTATGCGTGTTATCCTTGCAAATTTGTTTTTGAGGAGTACTCATTCAATTGGTCATATTTTCGCCAATTTCAGCTCCAATATGCTTAAATTCTACATGGTGATAGCCAAGACATGGTTGATTCACATATCTGAATCTTGAAGTGATAAACAGTTTAACTTTAACATAATTGTTCCCGACACAGTGTTGCGGGTTTTTTGTGGGACACCCTGTACACATGCAACTCCACTCGAATATGAGCCTGTGACAATTAATTAAATACGCATTTCAGTCGGTGCCTTTTCATGCTCTACATTGGAAAACAGTAATTACATAATTTGTTTGCACTTCATTCACAAACTAGTCAATAGTACGTATTGATAGGTCCTATACACATGGACACGCAATTAATTTAATGAATTGTGAAACATGTTTGCATTTCAAAAGAAGACGATCTGTTTGACCTATGTGCACGTTGTTCTTAGAAGGAGCTTATGACACTTTATCGCATTTTCCCTTCAAATATTATTTGGTAAAAAATTGAGTATTGGAGAGACGTCGCTTTAAAGGTAGTATCATAGGTATTTTTTGTTTGTAAAAACAAAAATGCAGATTCATGTGCACAAATATCAAGACAGATACAGTAACAGTCATCTGTGAAAATTTCAGTCCCATACGATGCCCACTTTTTGAGAAAACAGTGAAAAAAAAACACGGTTTTTCCATTTTTTTCCCCACAAGGTTTTTGATCTTCTGAAAATCTAAATTGTCTTTGGTCTTTTCTGGATAAATACAGCATTTCAGGCAGAAACATTTTAACGGTATGCTTCTACCATCACCATCTTTATACCCTGTAAGTTATAGGTAAATCTGTGAAGATTTCTGTTTCGGTAAAATGCTACCAAAGTATGATAGTACCTTTAAAAGATGAACTAAAGGATTTGTTTTACCTATGGAGGTAAGCAGGATTTTATGACAATTTATTGCATTTTTCTTCACAAAATTTGGTCAGAATTCCAATATTGGAAAGACGGCGCTTTAAATGATGTCTCGCGAGGTGTATATTTTTCCAAGATAATGCTGACAGTATTCCCCCGATGGTTTAGAAGCAAGTGTTTATGTTACCAACAGACCCTATGTATATTAGGATCTCCAAAACACGATGGCTGTCTCGGGTGTCATATGATAATAAAACCACAATTTTCCTCGCACTTCGGTAAAACAAACAACAAATGTTCACTGTCGAAATTTGAGTCGCGTGGTATTATTAGTGTTTTCACTCTTGAGGGGTGATGGGTTGGTTACACTTCTCTGTTTGTTCAACTAAGTGCTTTGTGTATGAGACAAGTAGTGTATTGGGTCTTTTTTGGTGAAGTTTATTGCTTTGAACATCAACACGTCAGGTTGACGCACTTGAAGTGCCTGAGTTTACGATGAGCTTATTTCGGTATTTATCTTCGTGAGAGGGAAAAATGTCTGCTCGGCCAGGAAAGAAAAATATTCAAGGGTGCAGAAATGTCGGGCGTCTCTTTAGTATCTGGTGGGGTTATTAAAAACGTAATGGGGCATAGGTTTATTGAGGTACAGGTGGCAAAGTGCGTTAAGCGCTCACCTTTCAACAATGTGGCCCGGGTTTGAAACCGGCCTGGGTCGTGAGGGTTTTTCTCCGGGTTTTCCGGTTTTCCTCTCTCCACAAAAATCAAGATTTAGCACCAAAATCTAGTTCAATAAGGAAAACCATGAGTAATTCTAAAAACAATGTTGTGTGGGGTGCTGTGCCCTAGTGGTCTGGCGTGTTGAACTCAAAGTCTTGTGATCAATCTCCAGATTGTGGGTTTGAATCCAGCAATGGGTTAATGGTGGTTGCGTCCTTGGGCAAGACGCTTTGTCACATGTTGCTCCTCTTCACCCAGGTGTAAATGGGTACCTGCGAGGGTAGAGATGGCTTTATGTTTTGATTAGCCTCTGTGTGCCATACTGTAGCCAGGGTTGTATACTCCCCAGGGAGTTGAGATGGTTTCAGGATTGTAAATGTAGCCCAATGACCAGGGATAATAACACATACCTTGGAATGGCATACCTGATACTTACGCTATGCAAGTGTTGTGTCAATTGTCATTTCTATTATTATTAAGTTTGACATAACCATCGGTGAGATGATCCTTGGGATTTGACGGTGGGTGCTTGGTTTTATAGCTTCTGACTGTCAGACGAATAAAGATAAATAGACTACTGGGGTCACCACCAACGTAGGGCTGGATAACTCAGTTGGTAGAGCGCCTGTACCGTACTCAGGAGATCGCCGGTTCGAATCCTACTCCAGTCAATTTTTCTTTGTTCACTTTTCAAGTTTGACATAAATTACATTTGGTTCTCATTATGATACAGAGCTTCCTAACCCGTGCACTCCCAATCCGTGCCTGAATAATGGTGTGTGTCGGGTTGGCACGGGGTCGTTGGTGCCGAGGTTTACCTGCGAGTGTCCCAGCCCCTACCTACCGCCTTACTGTGATTCCGGGCAGTGATGACGGCCTATACAGGTGAGTCTGGTTGCTAGACCTTCCGATGATAGCTGAGACCTTCCTCAAAGCTCGGCTCCGGCTGCTCAGGATCCGGCTTCGTGTCTGTCATTTATTATGCTGAAAATATAGGGGTTTTTTAATTGAAGTTGAAGCTCTGTTTTCCTTTTCAAACCAGAGAATCTACTTCCGAACCATAGCCAAAAGCGTCTGTTTTGATACCTGTATTTTTTAGAATGGATTCACGAAATGGAGCCGGAGCCGGAGCCAGAGCCGGAGCCCAGCTTTGAGAAAGGCTTCCTGAGGTCGATTTCACGAAGCCCTACGATCGATCGTAACTCGAGTTACGAAGGATAACCCATCGTATTCTACGTAGGGCTGTAATGCTTCATAAGTTCTGCTATTGATAGTAAGTTACCGTTGAGTTTGGTGAAATCGGCCCCAGACCCTTTAGCCTGTACTTCATTAAGAAGAAAAAAGAAGACCAGGGCCGATTTCACCAAACTCTCAGTCGTAACTTACTATAAATCGTATTGGACTTTTGATGCATTGTAGCCCTACGTGGGATAGGCCCCCTACGATGGGTTATCCTTCGTAACTGAAGTTACGATCAATCGTAAGGCTTCATGAAATCGACCCCAGTTGTTTCAAGCAGAACTTCAGAATCAGTGTAATCATTCCGCTCAAGATATTTTCCGTCTTATTGTTCTCTTACAGAAACTCGGTTTGTAGTTGAGAAGAAAAAGAAGAAAAACCCCACTGACCTCATGACGTCATCTCAGATAGCCAATCATTTGCTGCCACGTCCTACCTTGCCCTTCCTTCCACTGGTGACGTCAGCAACCAAAGCGAGGCTCGTTCTTGCCAGCTCTGTTGATGTTCCAGAAAATTCGCTTTGTTTTGTTTTGTATATATGTTGGTATGGAGGTCGTAAAAATAATGTTCTTATGTATTATCTGCCTATATTACAGTATACTTGCCAGGCGTGATTTATTATGCGATTAAAGGTAATATCATACTTTGGTAAGAAACCATAACAGAAATGTTCAGAGATTTACGTATAACTTCCAGGTATGAAGATGATGGTGGTAGAGACAAACCGTTAAAATTGTTCAGCCTGAAATGCTGTATTTATCCAGAAATTAGTAATATAACAACCGAAAATCTTTTTGATCTTTTAAAAGATCAAAAATAAAAGAGAAAATACTTAAAAAATACTGTGGCCGTTTCTTAGATAAAAACCAAAGTATGATATTACCTTTAAGACACTTTTTCAATACCTTGATTTATATCTACTGCAAAAATCGTGCAATGGTATGTTTGCTTATGTCAAATATTTTATTAATAGCCCGATATGTAACATCAACTCAAAGGTGAGAAACTTGTAAAATGTTATTCTTTGAAAAAAATGTGTGATTCCGGATGGAACCGAGAGTTAAACTAGATTGCTTGCCAGTGTGCTCACATGCTCAGGTCTGGGGTGGATTTCACGAAGCCCTACGATCGATCGTAACTCGAGTTACGAAGGATAATCCATCGTATATAGGGGTCCTACCCCACGTAGGGCTGCAATGCATCAAAAGTCCTACGATGGATCGTAAGATATGGTGAAATCTACCCCTGGTCTCTATTTCATAAAAGTTAGGAATATTCCTATCTCGGACTTAGGAACAATTATTGTTCCTAATTTCAAGATATATCCTAACTTTAGGAACATTCTTATCTTCCTATTTCCTATCAAAGCAATTTAGGAAGAATTCATTCCTATCTTTGTACAAAAATTGTTCCTAAGTTATTTAGGAACATTTATTTAGGAAGATTCCACACCGTATAAAGGCAGAGAAGATTATTCCACTGGAGATGATTAGAGCGTACGGGTCGAAACGTCGAGTAGAAATACCTCAAAAAAATATTCAGTTTACAACCTTTTTTGTCAGGTGTGCTCTTCCATTTTGTTGAACTTACGAACAGTATAGTATTTTGGTTTGCACTCCTTGGAAGTGACGTCATTGCAAGGACGCCAATTAAAAAAAAACATTCTGGTAACTATATACATGTATATCCACACCTTGATTAGCATATTATTTTCAGCTACGGTCTTTCTGGAAAGTTTTGAAGGTAACTGTAGAGATATGGACGATTCCAAATAGTGCGCCCTCATGAGTTTGCAACGCGTTGGCCAATCACAATGCGCGGAATCTGTCGACCATTTCCGTAATGCACATTGGGTCGACAAATTCCGTGAATTGTGATTGGCCAACGCATTGCAAACTCATGGGGGCGCCCTATTTGTAAAATCACCCGTATTCCGTGACAGGATCACGGACGTCGTAATAAAACAAAATCTGGACTTGCAACGCTTTTGAATCGACTGAAGCCACCGGCGGCCATCTTACCGTGCCAGATACAATGCGGTAACTATTGTTGCCAGACGGATTTAACTAACAATGGTGAGCGCGTCTTTGTATTACCTTTGTATTCGGCCCTCCAAGATTGATACTTGTGGTTTCAGTGAACTACGTGGGCTTATAGGGAGTATTGCGAGTCCATATTGTTGTATTTGACTTCCGTGGACAGGATGCTGAAGAGCCAAGATGGTTAGACCGAACAGTAAGCTAGCTCTTGTGCCAAATTCCCTGTATACCATTTACCTACAGCTTTGTTTTTTCCCCAATATTTTCACCTTGGACGAACTATTCCCAGTATTTTATCTGAAATAGACTACCGTAAGCTTGTTTTTGGAGATTGTCCCTTTTTTATCAAGACGGTTCTTTCACGATTTTTAAAGCCAGTATGAAGCTTGTTATTACAAGTTTTTTGTCTCAAACTTTCAGATATTAATGAAGCCTTGCCTGTTCTTTGCTGAATTTTAGGGTCACAAACAAAGAAGAAACGACCACAACTAAGGTTTTTCGAAAGTATGGGTTTTCTATAGAACGACATAAGTTCTAGATAGCAATTTATTAAAGGTAGTATCATACTTTGGTAACATACCAAAGCAGAAATATTCACAGATTTATCTATAACTTTCACGGTATAAAGATAGTGATGGTATCGTTAAAGTTTTTCTGCTTGAAATGCTGTATCATGAAAAGAGTAAAACCAATGACCAAAACCAAAAACAATTTTGATCTTTCAAACATAAAACAATATGGTGAAAAGATTCACAAAAAAAAAAAATACCGTGTGGGTTTTTCACCGTTTTCTCAAAAAGTGGGCACCGTATGGGACTGCAAATTTCACAGATGACTGTTACTGTATCTTTCTTGATATTTCTGTCCATGAATCTGCTTTTTGTTTGATAAAAACCGAAGTATTTTATAAAATGCCCGTTGTCATCTTAGGATAACAAACAAAATAGTTGAACCTACAACTCGGCATGCAGATTTCGCTTAAAATCCCGTTTCTTGAAATTGCTATTGTAAATACTACCTATACATACAACTTTAAATTTTTGCTCGACGCGTCATGTGTATTGTACAATTCTAATGTACATCATGACAATATTTTTTAGGAAAAACAGAGAAAACATCAAGATATCATGTAACTATATATTTATGAATAATAATCTTAGGCTGCACGTGGCGATACATAGGACCTTTTCGAAACAGAGGCTCTGGCTCAGGCTCAGGCTCAGGCTCAGGCTCAGGCTCAGGCTCAGGCTCATGCTCAGGCTCAGGCTCAGGCTCAGGCTCAGGCTCAGGCTCAGGCTCAGGCTCAGGCTCAGGCTCAGGCTCAGGCTCAGGCTCAGGCTCAGGCTCAGGCTCAGGCTCAGGCTCAGGCTCAGGCTCAGGCTCAGGCTCAGGCTCAGGCTCAGGCTCAGGCTCAGGCTCAGGCTCAGGCTCAGGCTCAGGCTCAGGCTTATGCTCAGGCTCATGCTCAGGCTCAGGCTCAGGCTCAGGCTCAGGCTCAGGCTCAGGCTCAGGCTCAGGCTCAGGCTCCAGATCCGTCATCCATTATTATACTGAAAATATAGGTGGTGGTTTTTCATTGCAGCTGAAGCTCTGTTTTCCTTTTCAAAACGCAGAGAATCTACTTCCGAACCGCAGCAAAAAACCTCTATTTTCATATCTGTTATTTCAGAATGGATTTACGAAATGGAGCCGGAGCCTGAGACGGAGCCCGAGCCTCCGTTTCGTAAACGCCCGTAAACGCACGTACATGATTGAATGGTGAACGTAGATGTTAATGGTTCACATTTCAGAATTACAATGCAGCATTTTGACACACAGTGTTTTGCCCTCTAACACAATTTCCACGGTATCCATTCATCTTTTCATTAATTAAAATTTAAATACTAACTTGACCGTTTCTCGTGTAGCGTATTATGTAACCTAAAGGAAATCTCAGTATGAGTAGGGCGAGTTCAAATACATGTAGTGCGCCACCAAGAGTTTGTAACGCGTTGGCCAATTACAATGCACGGAAATTTGTCGTCAAAATGCTCATCTGGTAAGGGTCGAGAGATTCCGCGCATTGTGATTGGCCAACGCCTTGCAAACTCTTGGTGGCGCACTACACGTATTTTGAATCACCGGAGTTCACTATCATTATTCATGCCCTGGGACAATTTCGTGGAGCTGCTAAGCACCAAAAATTGCTTAAAGCAAAATGTGTTGTTCAATTAAAAAAAACCCATTAATAATTCCATTTGATATTCATGGTCAGTTAACAACAGCCAAAGAACAATCACAGGTGATGCACAACACATGGCAAATTTTTTGTTAATCCTGTTTTTATTAAGACAGAAATTTAATGGTTAGCAAATTTTTGTGCTAAGCACGGCTATTATTAAATTGGCCACTGGTCAATTGGTTAATCAATTATTTCCCATAAACCATCTCAACTTCCGGGTGAGTTTTTAAATCTTTGCTATAATGTTGAGTAAAATTGACTGTTTTATATGGTGACAGAATATACTCCGTCGTGATAGAGAAGCAACTAATTATCGCGTCGGTGTTCTCAAGAAGGCACCGTACTTACTTAGCCTTGAGAGGAACGTTAAGTCTTTCTTATATATATGAAAAAAGGGAAACTTTACAACTAATCATTAAAAACAACATTTTTATTCCGAAATGCATGTTTGTACAGTTAATCGATACTAACACATAACTATTACCATTTCATGATGTATAAACCGAGCCTTTGCCATTATCGATTATTGTTTATCGATTTATGTATAATCGAATTAATATTCCATGCCTTTTCATCTTCCAATGCGTTTCTTAGAGTCTAAACGTCTTCAGAAGGACGTACGGGGAATTAAATGAATAAAATGACGCAAGGAAAATACCAGTTATCATAAAAATACTTCATTTATTCTACAAAGCAAAGGCATATGGGGATAATGAATCCCCATACATTGTTCGAAATCTTATTAATACAATGGCCCCGTGAAGATATTATCTACCCATTGTGTCAAATAGGAACCTTTTTCTGTGAAGTCCTAAATTGTTGGATATTGATTGCCCAAAAGGATGTTTTACAGGAAAATCAGAACATGGGCCAATTTCATAGAGCTGCTTAAGTAACAAAATTTGAAGAAAGATTTGAGGCTTTGCATGGTGACAATTGGTATGTGGATCGGTTTGCGGTAACGCCATGTAATAATCGTTCGTACTTTCGCACTTCTATATCGTTCGCACTTCTCGTGAGACCTCATTGCGAGAAGTGCGAACGATATAGAAGTGCGAACGCTATAGAAGTGCGAACGCTATAGAAGTGCGAACGATATAGAAGTACGAACGATATAGAAGTGTGAAAGTACGAACGATTATTACATGGTGTTTCCGCAAACCGATCCACATACCAAAATTTGTTTAAGCACCCAAAACCTTGGTAAATAAAATCAGTATGCCAGCCAAAACTCCTTTTGGATGTTACGCTCAGCAAACAGTGTCAAAAGCAGCAAAACATCACGTGAAAATTTTGTTGGTAATCCTGTTTGGTCATGGAAGCCTTTTCATGCTTAAGCAAATTGTGTGCTTATAATTATAAGCAGCTCTGTGAAATTGGCCCCCGGTCTTTGAACTTCTGACAGGTGTCCTTGGGTGAAGTGACGTCATCTGTACACCTGTCGTTGTAAGAAGCATGACTCATAATCGTAAGCCTTTGAGTTTTAAATAGATTGCGACTTTAACCTTCAGGAGACTGGAGAGTTCTTGGAAGATCTTAACTTCAGAATAAAAAACATCGATCGTAAGACGCCGTTTACGGCCACCAGTCGTCTTATGCTTTATTCAAGGGTCCCTGCAATGGGAATATTATGGCGAACATGTGCCAATAAAAAAAACTGTACATCGGGATTGTGATTTTACCCACTTCCTCACACTGATTCAGGGTTAAAACAGTTTTTTTTTTATGCTAATTAGCATTTCCATATTCATGAGCAAAACTATGATATCATCTGGGGAACTGTAGTAACCCAATTTATTTGTGCACATAAAGTTGCGGTTGTTTTATAGGTTACCTTACAGACCTTTTCCTCTTCAATGGGTTTTAATTTTGCCAAATAGGTAGGTCAAGTTTGCCTCTTCATTTTTTATGTTTTTTCATTATATTTTTGCTGTTGGTTCCCTACATGAGTATGCGTGAAAATCCCGCACTTTACAAAGCCATTCAAAGGAAAACCAAATGCTGGTTTGAAACCAAAATAAGACTTGCCATTCATTATTTGTCAGTATTATTCTCTGTATGAAGGCAATAAAATAACCTGACTGAAAAAAGCACTGCAGTAACCCTTTAAGGTTTTATCATTACCTCATAGCAATGGTTTCGTTTGTTTGAATATTTTCCACTAAAATAGTTTTGCATCATCGGCACCCAGTATTTAAAATAATAATAACTATACAAAAATGTACATCGCAGAGATATTTTTATAAAATTTGTCACATTTATTTGCTATTTTTCATAACCGTTTTAAACCCAACCTTTTAATTTTTCACAAAGGTTGTAGGAAGATCCATATAGGAGATTAAAATTCTCATTTTAGACAAGAAAAGTTCGCCTAGAGATAGATATTAAAGTATGATAATTATATGAATTATAATAACCGAGGGTGGGACCTTAGGGAGACTTTCCCATAGGGTCGTGCACAAACTTTACTTACCTATTTCTAAACATCCTCCAAACCAATGTACTTGAAATTGACATATGTTCATATTGAGAGCATTCTCTGTCTTCTATTTAAATATGGACGTTAAAATATGTCTTTAAAAGGTAGCTAGTACCTTAGGGAGACATCGAGAAGTTTATATGTCTGTGGGGACGACAGATTCTGCGCATTGTGATTGGCCAAAGCGTTTCAAACTCTTGGTGGCGCACTATTTGGAATCGCCATATTATTGGTGCAATATTGACGTTACCCTATGGTACTTGCTATGCTCTGCTCATTTTACTGCAGTCTAAAAATTCTTGACCTTTCTCAAGGCAGCGACAGGCGATTATCTCTGGTCATTTCCTGGTTCTTGTTCTTGAGCGGACGTCGGCTGAACCTCTTCCGGTCGAGCGGCAGCGTCGAGCACGACACGTCGTTGACGACGTTGGTGGCGCCCTGCATTTCCGGGTCTGTTGCCACGGCAACATCTGCAAGCGAATGAGGACGTGCTCGCCCTGTTATATACAGATAGATGAAGATATATGGTATATAATAATGGGGCTGTTCTTTTGATGTTCAGGGGCCAATTTCATATAGCTGCTTAGCACAAACATTTGCTAAGCATGACATTTTTGTCTTAATAAAAACTGGATTAACATCCAAATTTCCATGTGTTGTGTATCACTTGCAATTGTTATTTGGCTGTTGTTCGCTGACCATGAATATCAAATGGAATTTTCAATGGTGGTTTGTTTTATTGGGCAAGCCATTTTTGTGCTAAGCAATTTTTTCTGCTAAGCAGCTTTATGAAACTGGCCCCTAGTGTGGTGTATTAATGAAGAAATTTGATTAAAAGTTGGTTATAGGAATACTGGCGATTCCCCATAGTGCGCCTCCAAGAGTTAACAACGCGTTGGCCAATCACAATGCGCAGAATTTGTCGACCCAATGCGCAACTGCGGCCTCTTTCAAAGCTTTGGCTACGGCTCCATTTCGTGAATCCATTCTAAAATTATAGGTATCAAAATAGAGGCTTTTGGCTGCGGTTCAGAAGTAGATTCTCTGGTTTGAATAGGAAAACAGAGCTTCAGCTTCAACGAAAAACCACAACCTATATTTTCAGCTTATGACAGAGACGAAGCCGGAGCCTGAGTCTGAGCTTTGAGAAGGACCCCTGGAAAAGGGCGACCGATTTCGTGAATTGTGATTGGCCAACGCGTTGCAAACTCTTGGAGGCGCACTACTGTGAATCGCCGTATTGATTTCATTTTGTGGTGTTTGTTTGTCCGTCTTCTTTGATGTATGTTTGCTTGGCTGTCTGGTTTTTTTTTCGCTCGTTTATAAGGGCCAAATGAAAGAAGATCCTTGCTATAAAAAGCTGCGGATAGTGGCCAGAAGTTATTTCAAGACTTCGTCTATATTTAAGACGGTAATTGATTTTTGCGGTAACACCATAAAACATAAATAACACTTTTTAATGAGTTGGGTGGCTCTGAAAATAGCAAGTTAACTTGACGTTCCGGCCAGTATGCTCCGGTCGTCATCCGGAGAATGAGTTCCCTTGAAGATGGCCAGAGCATACCGGCCGGAACGACGAATTAACCGGCTCTGCACCCAGCTCATAAAAGGGTATGATTTACGTCTTACGGTGTTACTGTAAAATCAATTACCCTTTGTACTTCCTCAATATGCATAGCCATAAATCTAACTTATCGTTTGTCAATTTCATCAGAGTTCAAAAATAACATAAACTATATTAGTTGTTTTTATTAGTCAAAATTCAATCCACCTATAATGTTTTTATCCACCCCTTTGCTGTTTTTTACCTACGATCTTGATACCCCCGACCCCTCTTTGTCTGACCACAATACCCCCATCCCCATCCATCTTTTGTCCTGATCCTCTCATATATTTATGTGTATCTTTACTTGCATGTTCTTGTCCTCTTGTCATTTAGCCTTTGAGAAAGATCCTGCTAGGATCGAAACGCATCAGGCCCTCCTAAACTCCAAGCATTTGATAAATTTCAGTTCATTTTTTGGCTGATGAGCAGTTTGCAGCAGTTTATTACTTGTCTATTACTTGTATTCAATTCAACTTGTTTAGAAAATCACAGATTTGGACTCTACAGTCTGAGAAATTTTCAGTCGATCCCTCGTCGAGCTACACTTGGTCTCTGCTACAAAATGACTTAATATAGATGGAACTAGATTCTTAAAGGGACACTTCACTGGCTCTACTAACCTCGGAGGTTGTTCGGTCTGGAACACAGCGGTCGTGACAGAGCAAAATCAGCTGCTGATGTATTAGTGCCCCTTTAAAGCCAAGATCGAGAGAGGGAAAGAAAAAGAACCACGTACAGAGTGAGTCATCGTGTCCGATGTTCGCATGAAGATTAATTTGGATTTTGTAGAAGAGGCTTTATAGGGGATCTTGAGAGTCGGGGCTAAATTTGGTTCTGTGATCGGGAGGCGACTCTCTAAACAGGCGCCGGTGAATCATGCAGGCATACGGGTCTCTATCACTGTGAGGCCTTGGTCTTATTTAGACTTTGGCAAGGAGGAAGAAAATTTAAAGTAATAAACTCCTCACAAAAAGTTCTGCGACTCAAGTTTGAGGGATGATATATTTTTTGTTACTTATCTATGAACGGTGAAACTGGTATCATTGGAAAGTTTTATTTTTCTTTTGTACAATGGTGCACCATCTGTTGTGATTATGTAATCATGGAATGTGCATTTCTCCTGAATATAGGGCAAAGTCAGAAGTGAAATGTTGGAAAATGCAAATGAGAATACACCATGTTTGGACTGTGCTTTCATGCATCAGCGCATCAACACCATTCATCAAACTCAGTCCATCCTCGAAACGATTGGGAATTCAACGAATTTTGCAACATTTCATTTTTGACATTGCTGCATATTTATCAGGACTGTACATTCCATGATTACATTAGCATAACAAATGACACATCATTGTAAAGAGGAATAATCACGCTTTCCAATGATACCAGTTTCATAGATTCAGTTTCATACCTGTTCATAGATCCGTAACAAAAAATATATCATCACTCAAACTTGAGTTGCAGAATTTTGTTAGGCATTCAGAAGCAAGGAAGTTGGTCGCACCTTTCTGGCGCTATATTAAATTTATATCGTGGAATAAAGCATTATTTTACATCAAGCATTATTTCGAGCAATTTTGATAAAATTAATGATAGGGGGGGGGGGGGGCAATTTAAGGTCAAAGGTCAGGCGAGGTCACTGACCTGTCTACCCAGGTCGGTTTGACGGTGAGTACCAGACGTTCTGGCAGTCCCTTGATCAAGCTTGCTACTTGCTCAGCGCTGTAACCACGCACAGGCTTCCCGTCAACTTCTGTAATCTCGTCACCTTTTCGAGAAAAGACGAGATTTGATGTGTTATTATATCAGGGGGTCAATTTAGTAGAGCTGCGCTTAATCACAAAAATGTGGTTAACATGTCATAATGTGCTTAGGCATGAACAGTCCTCCTTGATCAAACAGGATTACCAACCAAAATTTCATGTGATGTTTACCGTTTTTGACTTGAATTCGGCCATTGTTTGCTGAGCATAACATTCACAAGGAGTTTTAACTGCCATACCGATTTAGTGTATCAAGATTTTGGTGCTAAGCAAATTTTTGGTGCTTAAGCATCTCTATGAAAATGGCCTCAGGTTACTAAGCTGGAATTATCGTATATTATGGTTACATATTTTGTGGAAGCTGAGGTTTAGCTTAGCTTCTTGCTTACCTGGTCTCAGAGTTCCTTTCTTAGCAGCCGGTCCGTCTGAAAACACCCGAGCTATCACTATAGAATCGGCCTCGTTGCGAATCGTTATACCAATACCTGACGTGCGAGAGATGGTAAGAGGACCAGAACATTATGTCAACATGCTTCTACAACTGTACATCTAGAAGCTATTCTCTAGGATAGTCAGTATATTGTTTGCCTGTCCTGTCAAGTGGCTGCTACTTTCTGAGACCGTGCCTTCTGCATCATCCTTAAAGGTAATATCATACTTTTTTGTCAAAGAAATGCAGATTCAGGGGCAAACATATCAAGAAAGGTACTGCAACAGTGGAGTCATCTGTGAAATTCGCAGTCCGGTGTCGACTTTTTGAGGAAACAGTGAAAAACGCCCACGGTATTTTAAAAATCTTTTAACAGTTATTTTTGATCTTCCAAAGATATGTTTCTACCATCACTATATCCTTGCCCTATAAGTTATAGGTAAATCTGTGAAGGTATGCTAGAAAGGTTAAAAGGAAGACTGTCTATTAAGGCCTTTTCACACGACGCCCCAAACTCTCATAACCATTGAGAAATTCTCTCATGGGTCTGGACCTCGGTTAAAATCTCTCAAGGTTTCACCAGGGACGTCGGTCACTCTCAAGCATTGGTGTCCTTTCACACGATGACACTTTTGTAAGATTTCGCAACAATGAGAGAATTTCTCAATGGTTGAGAGTTTCTTTTTTAGCGTCGTGTGAAAAGGCCTTTATTCAAGCTTGTGACTTGGCCAAATTAGACGGTGTTTTTCTTTTGTCTTTTCTAAAAAGTAGTAAAAATGACTTAGAGGCCCACCGCTATTTAGCGGTTAGTGGATATCGCTAAATATCGCTAAGTTTGTTCGATTAAGCTGCTGTTTCCACAGCCTATATACACTCTCGCTAATAAGCGTGTTTAGAGCCGATGGGGTTGCATGGCGTTCATAAGTTATCAGCAAGTATCGCCTAAAACCTACTCGGAGTAGGTTGCCGATACCGATGAAAAGGCGATAGCGAATCCGATTTAAAAAAGGCGATGGAGTTGATTTCTACAAAAATGAAATGCCGTGTTTTAGCGTTATTTAGCGGTAACTTGCCTCTCTGGAAACACTCTTTTAGGCAATGATTTATTTTTATAGGCCTGGCAATTCAGATACCTACCGTCGCCATAATCTTCTTCCTTGCAGAAAGACACCCTCCGTTGGTTATGCTTCCTGTACTTGCTCGCCACCACGGAGGTCCGCGTCTTCAGCTCCCTCATGAAGTCGTGTCGGCTTCTCCTCTCTGCAACGGCCAGCTGGATCTGCGTCAGCCAGTCCCTCTGACCGAAGATGACTCGCAGGTCGAAGACGCCCTGCTTGGTGCAGATGGTGAAGTGGATGTGCCGCCTCCCCTTGGCGATGTTGGACATGGAGGAGATCTCCTCTAATGGGAGGCGGTAGAGCACGTTCCTCTTCTCGGAGGATGCCGAGGGTCTTTGAAAGACCGGGGAAAGATAGATCATAGATGGTTGATAACTATAGCTAATATTATTGGCAAATGACTTATCATAATTATAAGTTTGGAATAGACTTCCAAATCAGATTGTGAAATCCCAGTCCACCAATGTGTTCAAGAGGGAAATCGATGGCTACCTGTCCAAATATATAGACAAGTATAGCTTCATAGGATGTACTCCACAAGATATGTCCCTGTGGTTTGCATAGTCATCTTCTTTGTCACATCCACAAAATGCTCATCCATGCATTCATTCGACATTGCAATAAGTATTTGTTTGAAAATGGATAGGCGTAGATAAGGCTGACACAGCCTTCTTTAAGCAGGTATACAGGTAAGTCCTACAATAGGCACGTTCTCACACACCAAATAGCGCGACTATTTGGGTCGCGATTTGGAGCGCGACCCAAATAGTCGCGCTAATTTGTGTGGGAACACAAATAATCGCGACTATAAGGCACGTTCTCACACACCAAATAGCGCGACTATTTGGGTCGCGATTTGGAGCGCGACCCAAATAGTCGCGCTCTTTGTCGTGTTCACACAGCCAAAAAAGCGCGACCCAAATCGCACCGGTACGATTTCTATCAAACTGCGCGTACGCGATTCTAAATGTTTAGCGTGAAGTTGGCATGCATCCTGTGCTTAACTCGCGCGCCCGCCTTGCATGATGGGATATAAAAAACCTGTATTTTTTGGTGCACCGTTCACACAGCAAATAATCGCGACTATTTGCAAAAAGACGCACTACTAGTGCGATTTGGAGCGCGCTCCAAATCGCACTAATAGTCGCGATTATTTGTGTTCCCACACAAATAAGCGCGACTATTTGGGTCGCGCTCCAAATCGCGACCCAAATAGTCGCGCTTTTTTGGTGTGTGAGAACGTGCCTTATTAGTGCGATTTGGAGCGCGCTCCAAATCGCACTAGTAGTGCGTCTTTTTGCAAATAGTCGCGATTATTTGCTGTGTGAACGGTGCACCAAAAAATACCGGTTTTTTATATCCCATCATGCAAGGCGGGCGCGCGAGTTAAGCACAGGATGCATGCCAACTTCACGCTAAACATTTAGAATCGCGTACGCGCAGTTTGATAGAAATCGTACCGGTGCGATTTGGGTCGCGCTTTTTTGGCTGTGTGAACACGACAAACAGCGCGACTATTTGGGTCGCGCTCCAAATCGCGACCCAAATAGTCGCGCTTTTTGGTGTGTGAGAACGTGCCTAATGGGAGACTTTGGAACATTGGTCTTCAAGTCAACAGCGCACGCGCACGCACGCGCACAACAACGTGCGCATGCTCACAATTGCGCGCGCATGCTCAGAGATAGCAAAAAGAGACTTCAGTCGACGTCTCTAAAGTCTCCCATTGATAGTAAGTTACAATGAGTTTGGTGAAATCAACCTCTGGCATAATGGCTGCAGGCTATACTCTAATAGCTTATGCTGCAATAACTTTGATGTAGGCCTATCAGAGAACTCATTTTGTACGTTGCTGGTCCATGGATGACAAAAAAAATTTGCATTCATGGCAATACGTGCAGGCCGTGGTGGTTTTTCACCTGACAAGATGTACAACTTGATGATGAGGTTGGTGACCATGGCGATAGTTGTCATGACGATAGTGGATTTCATGTATTTGACTTATATAGGTGCGGACATGGTGATGATGATGTGATGACATTGATCAAAGTAAAAATGTGAAGCTGTGGGATGTTTATAGTTTTTCTTGAAGTGATAATTCAAATTTCGCAAAGCATTTTTTGGAAGAAAAAAATTGTCCTATTACCTTCTCTCTCTTATGTTGTCGTCGCTTCCAGCTCTTTTCCTTCTCGGATCAGACCTGAATAAAGTGAGGCAGTCCTTTGTCAGGATGCAGAATCTGGGACGCCAGGAGTAGACGACGCCATGAGACTCCTTGTCGATGATGCCTTCCTTGAGGATCGTAGCCCCGGACTCCGAGGGCGACCTAGGCGGCTCCAGTTCTGGATCCGTGGCTGATCCCGTGCTCACCACAGGCGGGAGCACGCTCACTCCGCCAATTCGCGTCGAGCACATTTTTCTTTTGGTTCGTTCGACACTTTCTGACTTAAAGTATCGGTTCAGGACGTGTCACACCTCACTGTTGAGAGATTCCTACGGGGGCTCTTGGTGTCTGATAGAAGTGTTGTCGAACAAGCGTCAACAAGTAATAACAGAGTCCATGTCAAACAAGATAAAGCTTATAACCAGGTCAAAAGTATCACCGAAATGACACACCTACAAGCAAGTCTTGTCTCCTTGCTGGGGTGTAGAAAGTTCGTTTTAGAGTGTAGTTGAAGAAGAAAATTCCAAATCTTTTTGCGTCGTCGTTTAAGAGAGAAGACTCAACGTCAACATGAAATAAGAGAGTCCATGTCAAACAAGATTAAGTTTCCAACCGGGTCAAAAGTATCACCGAAAGGACACACCTACAAGCAAGTCTTGTTTCCTTGCTGAGCTGTAGAAAGTCCGTTTTAGAGTGTAGTTTGAGAAGAAATTTCCAAAACCTTTTGCCGTCGTCGTTTCAGAGAGAAGACTCAACGTCAACATGAAATAAGAGAGTCCATGTCAAACAAGATGAAGTTTACAACCAGTTCAAAAGTATCACCGAAACCAGACACGTCTAGGAGCAAGTCGTCTTGCCAGTGGGGTGTAGAAAGTTCGTTTTAGAGTGTAGTTGAAGAAGAAAATTCCAAATCTTTTTGCCGTCGTCGTTTCAGAGAGAAGACTCAACGTCAACATGAAATAAGAGAGTCCATGTCAAACAAGATGAAGCTTATAACCTGGTCGAAAGTCGCCGAAAAGGCACGTCTAGAAGCTTGGCTCCTTGCTGAGGTGTAGAAAGCTCTTTTTAGAGTGTAGTTTAAGAGAAAAAGCTCCTAAACTTTTTGCCGACGCTGTTTCAAAATCATTCCTCAATGGAAATGGATGACTTCCGATCTAAGCCTCACCGTAACGTTGCTTTGAAATCGTCAGACATGGAAAACGGTACTTTGAGAAGACACAAATAATATTCCAAGAAACGGGCCGTTGCAGTAGCTTGCTTGAAGTCAGGACAAAATGGCGCACGAACTGTGAGTCATAATCCCGTTTGGAAGAGAACACTTATCGTGCGGTTTGGTGAAGATAAACTTCAGTAAGAATCCAGTCGCCCCACTACAAACTTGGACAAACAAGGAGAACCGAATATAAAGGGTATAGAATGCTTTCCCTAAGACACTTCAGTCATGTCTGCTAAAATTGACAAGACGGAGTCAACTCACCACAGAGCCAAGTTTCATAACAGGATGTTTAATATTGCAGGCCGTACTGCTGTACTGACTCCCTGTGCGTATTAAGACCCTCCCTCTAATGTTAGGCACAGGAACAGGTGATTACCGGGAGTTGATTAGCAAGCAGGAATTCTAGCCAGTACTTGGGCCGGTGATTTGCGCGTGGAGACGGCGTGCTGCAGCTGCTCTGGCGCGCCTAGCTTGCACGAGGGTATTGGAACCGTGTATAGGGGGACTTTTCTTCTCGAGTTGGGTGAGTAATCCCTGAAAAGGACGTGTCGCGTTAATACCCCTTTCCTGTTGGTGGTGCGCGGTATATGACCCCCTATTCCAGGGTCCCTGACTAGATTATTGCTATGAGAAACAGGGGCCAATTTCATGGCGCTGGTAAGCACACAAATTAGCTTAGCACAAAAATTTCTTCCCCAATAAAACAAACCAGTTAAAAATGTCATTTAATGTTCATGGTCAGTGAAAAACAGCCAAAGAATAATCACAAGCACTTCACAACACATGGAAATGTGGTTGTTAACCCTGTTTTTATTAAGACAGAAATGTCATGCTTAGCGCATTTTTTGTGCTAAGCAGATCCGTGAAATTGGCCCCACGTGAGTTGAGCTACAAAGCCTACATATACAACCAAATAAATGAAATCAATATTCAATATCAAAAACAATGAAATTGCTGTCTTAAATATAGTTTTTTTAATTAACATTTACAATGCGTTCAACAAATCCAAGGCACTAATACTAACAATTTTATCATTCTGATAATTTTGAGGCCACAGTTATCACATTTTTGATGTCCTGATTAACAAAACGTATGGACAAAATGCCTCAACATAAAGGTATAATGCATGTTTGGTAAAGGTCACTGAACAGCACTCACACTTTGTCTGATCCAACAAGTGCATGAGATGATAAACCTGTGAAAATTTGAACTCAATCGGACATCTGAGTCAACTCAAGTTTTCTTATAAAGCATACAGAATGGTTTCGATCTTACCCCGATCTTACCACCACCATCTTCATACCCTGAAAGTTATACAGAAATCTGTGAACATTTTTGTTTGGGTAGCTATGTTTTTACCAATCCTGCACTGTACCTTTAATAATAAGTAAGCATTATCTAACAAGGCAGTATACAAAAAACACCGTGTAACTCTATGGGGCGATGCTAATAAAAAAGGGGGCAATATCGACCAAAGTGTTCTTTCTGAGTACGTCTTTCATTTTAATATGTTTATTCCTCTTAAACGCAACACATTTTTTTTTGCACAATTGGAATTGGAAATTGGAATAATAATGGTATAGATCTTATACATGTTTACGGAAACTAACGAAAACATATTTTATACGTGAAATAACCACAAGGGAAACTGACTGAGTTTTAAGTCATTGAAAAGTGAACAAAGAAAAATTGACATGAAAAAACATATTTTGCAAAGAGAAAGAACACTAACACGATATAGCCGTCACTAGTAAAAGTTTTGCAAAGTATTCATCCTACCATGTACTAAGCCACGCCTTTCTCCTTGTAAAACGGATGACAGAGGGCGCTCTCACTCACACCTTCCATGCAACAAAATAATAATATCTAGCCCATCGTATCACACTATAGATAATACATTCATGTTTTGAATAATGCACATTGTAACGGTTTGAGCTCAGTACTGTGTGGTGTTTACGATGGCAGCGTCGTAAGTTGGGTTGTTGTGATAGACAGGGGGATTCCCCGGTAGGTCTTCCATCAACAACTGAGATTTATCAACTGAGAGAGAGAGACCAAAAAAAAATGAAGATTATTTTTCAAAATATCATTTGAGAATGAATATACCTGTTCACTGACCGATAGACCTATACATCGAAAAAAGATGATCTGGCAAAATAAACAGCGTCAAGTAACAACTGAGATTTTTGCTCATGAGTCGATTTCATGAAGCCACGTAACTGATGTTACGAATTAGGATAACCCGTCGTAAGGGTTCTATCCCACGCATGGACGTCATATAGAACAATCTTGACTAATTGCAACGCTTTTGTATGGACTGAAGCCACCAGAGGCCATCTTACCGTGCCAGATACAATGCGATAACTATTGTTTGCAGACGGATTTAACTAACAATGGTGAGCGCGTCTTTGTATTTTCTTTGTATTTGGCCCTCCAAGATGGATACTTGTGGTTTCAGTGACAATATGGGATTATATGGGGTATTGCGAGTCCAGATTTTTTTTATATGACGTCCGTCATCCCATGTAGGACTGCAATGCATCACAATTCTTACGATTGATGAACGTAAGTTACGATGAGTTTGTTGTAATCGACCCCAGGTCTGGTACCCTACCTTGTGGCTGCTGGCCATACATGAGATTAGGACTAGAAGCCGTCATGGCTGCTGGCTGACCACCTACGTACTCGGCCTGTGGAGGGGGCATCATGACGGTAGCTCCACCGTAGGCTGACTGCATAGGTACTGGCTGTGTGGTCTGGATCTGCAATAACATGACGGTAAAGGTACAGTACAGGATTGGTAACATACCCAAACAGAAATATTCACAGATTTACGTATAACTTTCAGATTATGAAGATGGTGCTGGTAGAAACATACCGTTAAAATATTTCCATATGAAATGCTGTATTTATCCAGAAATTTGTCAAACAAAGACCGAAAACAGTTTTGATCTCGGGTTAAGATCAAAACCATTCTTAATGTTTTATCAGAAAAACTGAGTCAGTTTTTTTTTTGCTGTTTTCTCGTGACTAAGATGTCCGATTGAGCTCAAATTTTCACAGGTTTATTATTTCATGTACATGCTGGATTAGACAAAGTGTGAGTGCTGTTCTGTGATATTTACCAATCATGTATTATACCTTTAAACCACGGCCTCATTCATGTACCCATTTACACCTGGGTGAAGAGGAGCAATATGCGACAAAGCGTCTTGCCCAAGGACCAAAGCACCACTAGCCCATGGCTGGATTCGAACCCACAATATGTAGATTTGACCACAAGATCATGAGTGCTACACGCCAGGCAAGGTCACAGCACCCCACAAATTTCTGAATTGTCGAAGTAGTGTGACTGTCTCATGTCGACATTGTCGACGGAGCGCAGTAATTGTCGATCGGATTTCTTACCACGATGGTTTGTGTCGGCGCCACGCTCGTACTGCAGCAACAGGAACAGGTAGTGCAGCAGGTAACCATGGCAATGATCCACTCCAAGAAGGCTACTATCACCAGGATACCGTGCAAGATGAGATGTTGAACCTGTATTAAGGAAACCAAGGATACTGATTGGTCGGTCCTAGATGACGTCACGATCAAAGATGGGGGATTTGTTTTTGTGGTTGTGGCAAACTGTTCACTGTGTTTGTACTTTTATAGATCAGAGTTTGCAAATCTCGCATTTTCAAAAATAGTGACTGTTGAATTGCTAAACAGGCCTGGGTGTCTCAGAAAAAACCGCAACACTGTGTCGGGAACCATTATGTTAAAAATAAACTGTTAATCACTTCAAGATTCAGCTATGTGATACAGCCATGTATTGGCTATCACCACGTAGAATTTAAGCAAAATCAGGCTGTAATCGGCGAAAAATATGACCAATTGAAAGAACACTCTAGAACATTCTAGAAATAAGTGGTCAATACTAGGCTAGTCTCAAAGGCTAGATGGCCTATTTAGGTTATTTAGCCTTCGGTAAAAGATCCTGGTAGGTTCGAAACGCGTCAGGCCCTCCTAACTCTAAGCATTTGATATATTTCAGGTCATTTTGGCTGATGAGCAGTTTGCAGCAGTTTATTACATGTATTGTCTTTTATTAATGAGAGTTAGACATTGATTTATTGATAGAGTCTCAAATAGCGTTTTCTCTTACCTGGGTGAACGTGCAGTAACCATTGAATTGCCAATACCAGCTATCACCGCACCAGACCACCTCCTGGTATTCTACCCATATGTATAGGCCCATCTGACCCATGGCCACAAACACAGATAGAAGAGCCATGACGTATTGCCCTGTGATCTGTACCGTAGAATGCAAATAAAAAATGATTTTAATAATTATGCCAGGAAGGTCTTACAAATGGGAGACTTTTTGAGACGTTGGCGGCAGCAGACTGAAGTCTCTTTTTGCTATATCTCTGCAAGCCCGCGTTGGTTGTGCGCGTGCGTGCGCTTGCGCTATCGAGACCTAGCTCAAAAGTCTCCCATTATTTTTTTTATATCCAAATTGTCATTTGGGTAATCTGCGATCTACGCCCATGGAAACAATAAGCCCGACAGATGAAAATTTGAGCTCAATCAGGCATCTGTGTCCCGAGAAAATATAGCGAAAACACGACTCGATTCTTGTTATTAAACATAAAGAAGGATGTTTGATCTTGCCAAGTGTTTATTTTTTTTAGTGTTTGGTTTTACTTTTTGTGAATAAATACACCATTTCCGGCGGATATATCCGAACGATAATTATATTTCTATCAGTACCATTATTTATACCTTGTAAGTTTTTCGTAAATCTGTGAACATTTCTGTTTTGGTTTGTTACCAATGTTGTACATGCCCTTTAAAGGTAATATCATACTTTGGTAGGAAACAAAAACAGAAATCTTCACAGATTTAGGCTACGTATAACTTACATGGTATAAAGATAGACCTGGTGCAAACATACCGTTGACAAAATGCTGTATTTATCCAGAAATGAGTAAAACAAAAGACCGAAAGCAGTTTTGATCTCCGAGATCACTGAAAACCTAACAATCACAATTACCTTCATATTCAATAATTTCGCGTAACGATTACAACGGTTTTACACTGTTTTCTACTCTTTCCAATAATAAATTGAGCTGAAAAATTTCACAGGTTTGTTTTTATTCCATGACAAATCAAATTATGAACAGACCATAGCTGTTCTGTCAACTTTACCAAAGTACGAGACATAATAATCCTCAAATATTTGAGCTTAGCTTTTTCGTCACGACGCAGAAAAAGAAAACTGAAAACAAAAAAGAACGCCTCCAAAACTAATTAGAAGAGCTACATCAATTAGTTAATGGATAACCTATTGGTTTTTCAACCACTAACAACCGTCACGAGCCTAGCTTTGTGCCGACAAAGAGTGTGTACTCTTACAGAAGGCGCTGTCGGGTTTATTAAATGTTAATCCGCTGATAAACCGAACTCTTCTTGTCAAACAAGGCACAATATTAATAAGCTTCCAATCGCATATACTTCATTAAGCTGACAGTGTCTAATATCTATTCTTTGAGTGTCATGTAAATATAATTATCTCGTGGTCAGTTCATCTTCCATGGATACGAATTTGTAACGGATTCGGCGGAGTATAACTTCTGACGTTAAAGGTAGTATCATACTTTGGTAGCATACCGAAACAGAAATCTCCACATATTTAATACCTATAACTTATAGGGTATAAAGATTGTGGTGGTACAAACATATCGATCAGGTTTTTCATGCTTGAAATGCTGTATTTATCAAGAAAAGTATAAAAACAATTACCAAAACAATTTTGATCTTGGAAAGATCCAAATTAATTGTGAAAAGATTTTACAAAAAAACCGTGGGCGTTTTTCACTGCTTTTTCAACAAGTGTGCATCACTTATGGGACTGGAAATTTCACAGATGACTGTGACTGTATCTTTCTTGATATTTTCGCGCATGAATCTGCATTTCTTTGATAGAAACCGAAGTATGATATTACCTTTTAAATTTAGGACTATAAATTACTAGTCTGTGTATTCTTACCGTGGAGTTGCTCTTGTTTGCCGAAACTAGCGCCAGGATGCCAGTGACTAAGTAGAACTGTAAGCATATAAACAAACAAAATTCAAATTATTGACCAACAAACCGCATCCTCTTTGAGTGATCCCCATGTACTGTTTCTCAGGTTGCAGCATTGCTAATGCTGTGCGTTTATCTTCAATGATTATTGGGATATAGCAGTATGTGCGTGGTTTCATGGCTTCTGACTGCCAAACGAAAAAAGATAATTGACTATTAGGGACACAACCAACATAGGGCTGGATGGCTCAGTTGGTGAGAGCGCCTGTACGGTATTTCGGCGGTCGCTGGTTCGAATCCCGCTCCAGTCAATGTTTCTTTGTTCACTTTCTAATGACTTAAATGCAATCCAGTCAGTTGCCACATTAAGAGTTCGTTTTCACCGTTTTTGAGGTTGGAAGTAAATTTCATTATTGTTTTAAAACGTTCCTCACGTACTGTATAGGCCTAAGCAAATTAAAACATTTTTTTTTCCAAAAACTGTCCAGACATTTACCAGGGCCCAATTTCATGAATTCTGTTACCGTAAGTACAAATTCTTCGCTTATGGTGGTAAACTGTTTTTGATTACGGTAAGCGTATTTCACAAGAGACCTGTCTTTCTCGCTACGCTAAGCAAGGACTTCGGCAGTATGCACAGAGGAGCGTGTAAGACAAAAAAAAACGAACAAACAATTATTTATAGCTTAGCCTAGAAATTCTTCTCTTATCGCTACTAAGCACCGAAAGTCTTGCTTACGGATTCCATGAAATAGATTTCACGCGTAGCAGTGCCTGTGAGCACAAAAATAGGCCGTAACGGATTCCATGAAATTGAGTCCGGTACTTAGTAACAGAATTTAGCTAACTTAAATGCCAAAGGATAAATAAGTTGAAGGAAAATGCGTTAAGAACGCCCAGTAGATACGTACCGAAAGCCCCGCCCATATTCCAACAGCGTATTGGCTGATGTAAGCATCCAGTATGATAGAGGCGATCCCAGCTCCACAGCTAGTCAGAGCCAATAGGATGTGGAAAACTCCCAGGCATACACCACAACCCGAAGAGTAGTTGTGATTGGTCGCCATCTTGCCTTCAAAATCCTGCATCCAAAGAAATCCCAAATTTGGACAATATTTAAATAGATTATACAAAGTGAGAAGACTCAGTAATAAATGCAAACACAATGTTACATTGTTTCATGTGATGTTGTATTATCATTTAAAATGATGGAAACACATTTTTAGCTGAGTGCTATTTTTATATCGATTTTAACGCACGGTGTTAACGTGTTTCACAGCGAACAAAACGCTTTGATGTAGGCCTATGTATGCAGCAATATCGAATATTCCATAGTTATTAATGGGCAGATAATAGGTAGATTCTATACACCTCACGGAAAATAGTGAATTATGTTAAACGTAGTATCATACTTTGGTAAGACACCAAAACAGAAATGTTAACAGATTTACGTATAACTTACAGGGTATGAAGATAGTGCTGGTAGAAACATACCGTTAAAATGTTTCTGCCCGAAATGCTGTATTTATCCAGAAAAAGTGTAAAACCATTGACCAAAATTATTTTTGATCTTTTAAAGATCAGATATAAAAGAGAAAAGACTTCAGAAAAACTGTGGCAATTTTTCACTGTTTTCTCAAAAAGTGGGTACCGTATGGGATTGAAATTTTCACAGATGACTGTTACTGTATATATCTGTCTTGATATTTCTGCCCATGAATATGTATTTATTGGACAAAACCCCAGGTTTTCAGCTCAATTGATCATTTGAAACAGTAGAAAACAGCGCAAAATCGTTGCAATTGTTATGCCAAATTGTGTGGGAATAGCTTGTCTATTTTTCTTTATCTTTCAAAGAAATCATATGTTCTGGTGTTTGGTATTGACTCCTTTCTGGATAAATACAGCATTTCAACATTATTTCAAGCAGAAACATTTTGTACAGTATGTTTCTATACCATTACAGTCTTTATACCCTGTAAGCTCTGTGAACATTTTTGTTTTGGTTTGTTACCAATGTTGTATATGCCCTTTAAAATCAATGCATTTCGGAATTCAACTTTAAAAAATCGCCACTCGCTACAAAATGTGTGCTGGATAAGGTTTGGGCATTCAGATTTTATCTGAAACCAATATGGAGTATTCAATTTTGGTCACAGGATTGTAAAAAATAACAAACACATCTTTCCTGATGAGGACTAGAGCAGCCTAGTCGAAACGTTGAGACCTAATTGCGAGAAGTGCGAACGAAATAGAAGTGCGAAAGTACGAACGATTCTTACATGGTGTTTCCGCAAACCGATCCACATACCAATTGTCACCATGCAAAGCCTAAAATCTTTCTTAAACACAGCTTTTACAATCAAACGACATTCACAATTGCTAGTAGGCCTACTGAACTTCAGTATATTTATCCATAAGCCTATTTCTGTTACATTTTGTGAGGGAAAAGATGGAAAAAAGACGAAATAACTTACCAATGTTAGGAGCTTGCTTTCGTCGACGATAGGCCTACAACAAACTAAAATGTATACTTCCGTGTATGTAACTTCTCTCTAAAACACAAGCCTTAAATTACTCACGACAGCGGATTAATAATTTACATTGTATGTTGCAGCTAGTGCACCTTGAATTGGTTGTCAAGGTGATTATCGTCTGTTTTAATGTGTTGGTTCACAACGACCGTGATGTACAGTATTTGCCCATTGTATTAGTTTTAGGATTAACGGATTTAATAGAACGTGTTCTTTCTGTTTGGTTAATTATTAACTAATCTAATTAATGTTAAAGGTAGTATCATACTTTGGTTTTTATCAAAGAAAGATACAGATTCATGGGCAAAAAATCAAGGCAGATACAATAACAGTCATCTGTGAAAATTTCAGTCCCATATGGTGCCCACTTTTTGAGATAACGTTGCAAAACGCCCATAGTATTTCATAAGTCTTCTCACCGTTATTTTTTTATCTTTATAAGATCTAAATTGTTTGTGGTCATTTGTTTTACAATTTTCTGAATAAATACAGCATTTCAGCACAAAAACTGTTAACGGTATGTTTCTACCATCACCATCTTCACACCCTGTAAGTTATACGTAAATCTGTGAAGATTTCTGTTGCGGTATGTTACCAAAATAAGATAGTGCCTTTAAGGATTTTAGTTGGCTTCATGCAAACCAACAATCGCTGACGTCACATCCGGGAGCTGATACTGATTACTGGGGTGGGGAATGTCCCTTTGAATGAAGAATCCAGCAATGTAACCATTAATCAATAAATCGATCGATTATTTGCATACAAGTACATTGACATACATAATTATACATGTAGATCCCTATACGCGGATAGGCGGCCTATGGGATTCTGTGTACAAAACTGTATCATAATTGATTTCTCACAATTGGCTTATATAGACCATAATGGCGCCGTCCATTATAATTCATGGTGCATCCATCTTGTCACCTTCCTTGTATACCCGTTGGAAAAGATAACACCAATTCTAACAAGAAACCGGGTACCAGACTATTTTGAATACAAGCCTCGGTTTAATAAAAGTCGTCATTGGATACTGATATTAGGTCGTATCGAAATTTTATATCCATATACACAGTTGTTGAGAGAGTGTTCAGCATGTATCTATTTTACAAAACCATCAGTGGCATTTATGCATTAGAAAAACGCTGATACTGTAATTTGTATATCTGTTTCAGTAAAAGCTTGCAAATTGTCTCCAAATGGTGTCAGATAATGTGTAATAGGCCTACCATGATTTTAGGCCTAATTGAGTATATTGAAAAATGAAGTGAAGTTGTAATATAGGCCTAAACTTCTTTGTGCAAGGCGGTTGGCCCCATAATAATTATGCACTGTATTAATATATGTTATATTAATCATGTTAATTCAGAAGCTAGCCATGCCGACGATGTCACAATAATGAGTCAGATCGAAGGAATGCAAATCGTGGCTTAACTTAACTGTTCAACTAGTCGCATTTTCCCCATAGAGTTGTTATATTAAGAAATTTTCCCCAATTTTCCATGTTTTTTGTGCCGTGCGTGTGCGTGACCACGTGCGTGTCCAACGCGCGCACGCAGTGCGTATACGCTACACAGAAGTTCGAACTTATTACGCTCGCGTCTGAGATGAGAAATTTGACGATTTCGAACCTGACGCGCACGTCCACATACAACGAATGTATGTAGCCGCCTGTAGGTTAGGTACGCGTACGGTACGCATCTTCAAGATCAAATAAACAGTAACATCTGCCATAAAATTTGGGACTTTTTTTCTCATTTCTTGTACGTGGTTATAGCAGGCCACAGTGCAGGGACGGGAGCATTTTGTTCACTTTTCCTGTGAAATATTTCCTCAGTCGATGTTTAGTTTTAAAATCATCTTGTGAAGATTGAAGACTAGAAACTTAGCAGCTGTGGTCATGAATCAACAACTTCCACCAGCTTATCAGCAGCAACAGGCAGGAGTGGTCCAACAAAACGTGCCATTGGTAAATAATGGTCTTGATTTTTTTTTTTAAGAGTAGCCCGCCTGTCGGCGATTGTTTGTTTACAAGCTAGGCCTAATTGTGTAAATTGTTGATTCGATTCGAGTCAAATAGAATTGATTAGGCCTAGATTGTATTTCAATTGAATGCCATTTGGTTGGATTTGGTTGAATTTGATTGAATTTGGTTGGATTTTGTTTTATTTGATGGGATTTGATTGAATTTGATTGGTTTGATTGGATTTGATTGGATCCTACATGTTGGCCTAGTTGAATCTAATGCATGGGATCTGATTGAATTTTGTTGAATTTGATTGGATTTTGTTGAATTTGGCTGAATTTGACTTGATTTGATTGAATTTGATTGGATACATGTAGGCCTAGTTGAAAATAACGGGATTTGATTGAATTTGATAGGATTTGATTGGATTTGGTTGAATTTGGTTGAATTTGATGGGATTTGATTGAATTTGATGGGATTTAATTGCATTTGATGGTATTTGATTGAATTTGATTGGTTTGGTTTGTTTTGATTTGATTGAATACACATGTAGTTGAATATAGGCCTAATGGGATTTTATTGAATTTGGTTGAATTTGATTGGAATTGGGTTGAATTTGATTGGATGATTGATTTGGTTGATTTTCGTGGACTTTGTTGAATTTGGTTGCATTTGATTAGAATTAAATTAAATTTGATGAGATTTGTTTGGATTTAGTTGAATTTGATGGGATTTGATTTGATTTTTTGTTCCTAGCATACGATGCAACCCACCGGGACTACAGTGGTGACCACCGAGAATCAGTCTAGACCAGGTAACTGGAAGGGCATGAAGACAACGGGAACTATTCAGCTCATCTTGGGATTCTTCACCGTAATCCTTGGAGTGGTTGGCATAGTTGTGGGCACTAGCCTCTCTGAGATCGGATCGCCCGTATGGTGCGGAATCTTGGTGAGTTTCTTTAAAAAAAGTTCTTAAAGCTATAATACATGATAGGTAAAGGTCACAGAGCAGCACTTACACTTTGTCCAATCCAGCATCTAATCGGACATCTGAGTCACGAGAAAATAGCGAAAACCCAACTCAATTTTTCTTATAAAACATAAAGAATGGTTTTGATCTTACCCCGAGATCAAAACTGTTTTCAGACTTTGTTTCACCAATTTCAAGATACATACACCATTTTAGGTGAAAATATTTAAATGATTATGTTTCTACCGCCAACATCTTCATTATCCTGAAAGTTTAAGTACGTAAAATGTGAACATTTCTGTTTGGGTATTGTTACCAATCCTGTACTGTACCTTTAACTATAGTCAGTTTCCTTTGTGGTTTAATTGAACACTTTTTACGTCGACATCAGTATAATTACCTCAGTCACTAATTAAAGGCTGTATAATTGATGGTTTCGTTTTGCTGGATTGTCACGTACCATTATTGCTCAATAACCTTGTCATAATGTTGTTGTTTTTATTTCCATGTAGTTCTACTCTGTTAATGGCTTGTTGGGTGTATTGGCTGGCCAGAACCAGAACGTATGCGCCGTAAGTGTATGCACAATCGGAATATCATATTATTTTATAGGATCTAAGGGCCTGTTTGTTTCGGACGATACGAATCCTGCGGATCCGGATCCCATTTTTCGGATCCACATCCCATGATGCAGGGTACGCTAAAATGGGATCCGGGTCCGAAGAATTCATGATCCTTTGCGTGAAACAAACAGGCCCTAATACGAAATACCGCTATTTTGCGTCCAATGTAATGAAGGGTTTTGAGATCCATCAATGGCGATCAGCTGGAGCCTTTCATTGGCTTCGTCATGTGGCCCAATCCCTTCGTTTCGTTTTGTGGGCTTCAAAAGGCGGTAGCGAAGTAAGTGTTATTGAGCCTAGCCTAGCCGAAGTATTTCTTAAGTCTTTTCTCTTTTATTTTTGATCTTTTAAATGATCAACAAGATTTTCGGTCGTTGTTTTACTAATTTCTCGATAAATACACCATTTCAGGCGGACAAATTGTAACGGTATGTTAATTCTACCAGCATCATCTTCATACCCTGAAAAATATATATGTAAATCTGTGAACATTTTCTGTTTTGGTCTCTTACCAAAGTATGATAATATACCTTTAAGTGTTGTTGTTTTTCTCCTGTGTCTCCAGGCCACCGCTTACATGATCATATCAATTTTTACTTGTTTATCCGCCGTTGTCGTGGCCTCATTCAGCGGCGGTGCTATAGCCATGGATAGGTTCTGCATGTTCTATGATAACGACTGCAACCCGGTACGTAGCAGACATTGGGCGCTTACGAAACGGAGGCTCAGACTCAGGCTCAGGCTCAGGCTCAGACTCAGGCTCAGGCTCAGGCTCAGGCTCAGGCTCAGGCTCAGGCTCAGGCTCAGGCTCAGGCTCAGGGCTCAGGCTCAGGCTCAGGCTCAGGCTCAGGCTCAGGCTCAGGCTCAGGCTCAGGCTCAGGCTCAGGCTCAGGCTCAGGCTCAGGCTCAGGCTCAGTGCTCAGGCTCAGGCTCATGCTCAGGCTCAGGCTCAGGCTCAGGCTCAGGCTCAGGCTCAGGCTCAGGCTCGAGCTCTGATCGACATCCATTATGCTGAAAATATAGGTTGTGGTTTTCCATTGAAGCTGAAGCTCTGTTTCCCTATTCAAACTATAAGAGAATCTACTTCCCAACCGCAGCCAAGCCTCTATTTTGGTATACCCGTTATCGTAGAATGGATTCATGAAATGGAGCCGGAGCCTGAGACGGAGCCCAAGCCTCCGTTTCGTAACGCGCGTGACACACGAGATCACAGATCCTACTGATCCGGATCCCATTTTAGCATAGTAAAGTAATAAACTGCTGCAAACTGCAGCTCAACAGCCAAAATGACCTGGAAATCATATCAAATATTAGGCAACAAACTTGTTGTAGCTGTGACGCGATACGTCTTAACTCTACGACGCCTCGTAAGTTAAGAAGAGTTTAACGAAATAATCGGCTCCTTGCGATCCTTGTAATTGTGCCACATTATTATTGAATGTAAGATTTCCCGGTTTTTTGTCATGCATGATTTAGATCAGTCGGCGAACGGTCAGTACAATCCTGGTCATTGTTGCTGTGACGGAGTTCATCGTCTCTATCGTTGGTGCATGCATGACCTGTGGAGCAGTCTGTTGTTATGGCAATTCACACGCTCAGACAGTGGTAGGTATATAATAAAATCAGTACCAGAATGAAGCAGCGCGCCCTCTTGCGACAAGAGAGCCCCAATAACTCTTTGTACAGCGTGTCAAAAAAAAAACCCAAAACCCGCAACACTGTGTCGGGAACCATGTTAAAATTAAACTGTTTGTCACTTCAAGATTCAGCTATATGATACAACCATGTCTTGGCTATCACCATGTAGAATTTAAGCAAAATCGGAACGAAATTTGCGAAAATATGACCAATTATTGAAACGAGTACTCTTTAAAACAAATTTGCAATATTTCGGTCGGAATAAGTGGTCAATACACAAAATGTCGTGTATTGAAATAAAGATGAAAATCGGGTTTTGAGGTTCTTCTCAATTTTGGGCCAGTTTTGCTCAAATTCTACATGGTGATAGCCAAGACATGACTGAATCATATGTCTGAATCTTGAAGTGATAAACAATTAAATTTTCATATAATAGTTCTCTACACAAAGTGTTGCGTTTTTTTTTTGTTTTTTTTTTGTTGGGGAGGACACCCTAGTTGAGTAACCTGCGTGTTCTCCGCTTTGAATAAGTTAATTAAGAACTGGTTATAATCATTATGGTGTTGACTTTTATGGCAGGTCCACTACCAAGCCCAGCCTCAGGTGGTGACTACAGTACCTGCCGCAGCACCGCCCCAGGTCTACCAAGCTGCTGCCCAGATCCCCGGTAGGTCATTATCACTAGAGGCGCTATAGGCTAGGGGAAGGGGTGCAGACCAGTAAATAATTTCCCATAGGCTCCCATGCTAAATGGCCAGTTTCAAACAAATTATTAAAAATACTCAGAAGTTTCTCAGACACTCAAGCTATACACCAAAATGAAGCTGATAACTTAAATTTCCATTTTCCTTTCAATTTTCTATATATAGGTAACCAATGACTTTTTGAGAAAAATCCATCCAAAGGAAAATACCCTGAAAACGGCCATGTTGATTGGTGCCAGACTAAACAAAAATATACCCCTCCCCTACAGGCCAAAGTAGAGTGAGTTTAAGGCCTGATTTCAACCAAACAGCTTAAAGTTGAAAGTCCAAACTCGGGTGACCGGGTTCCATCCATTTTCTTTACATCCCATGTAGGGCCCAGCAAATGATTTTTAATAAAAATTAATGAGCTCCGCGGACTGATTTGGACCTATTTACTGGTCTGCATCCATATTATGCCTATTTGGCCGGTCATTTTAACTATTTTAAGACTGTTTTGAAGCGCGACTATACAACTTTTTGTAATCGTCTTGGTTTTGAATGTTTTTCTTTTTTAAAGCCTACCCACAGCAACAGACCTCCGGCACTCCCCAGGGACTGTTTCAACCTCCACCTCCCGTGTACGCTCCCGCAGACTCAGCTAACATTCAGCCTCATGTCCAGAATCTGTATTCGAACACCGTCAGCAAGTAGCGGATCTAGTCATCTGCACCAAAGTCAAAGAATGAACTTCTTGGTGAAGATTAGACGGTCTAAATAGCATGCAATCTTATCATTCTATTCAAAATTAAATTCCCAATCCTAATTTCTTTGAGTTGCAATGGACTCTATCAGCTCTATTCATAAGTCATGCGAAAAGGTAGTATCATACTTTGGGAAGAAACCAAAACAGAAATGTTCTCAGATTTACGTATAACTTTCAGGATATGAAGATGGTGGTGGTAGAAACATACCGTTAAAATGTTTCTACCTGAAATGCTGTATTTATCCAGAAAAGAGTAAAAAAAAAACCCATTGACAAAAATTATTTTTGATCTTTTAAAGATCAAAAATAAAAGAGAAAAGACTAAAGAAATACTGTGGCCGTTTTTCACTGTTTTCTCAAAAAGTGGGCACCATTATAATGTGACTGAATTTTTCACAGATGGCTGTTACTGTATCTGTCTTGGTAATTTTGCCCATGAATCTGTATTTCTTTGATAACAACCAAAATATGATACTCCCTTTAAATTATAAATCGCAGAAAATAATTGCACATTTCAATTGAGGTGTGGAAATTCAAGTTGTTTGAGTAAAGCCTAACAATATCGTTGTGAAGCCTCAATTTTTCAGACGTAACGTCACTACAAGACGTATGCGCAAGTAGTTATAAGAACTCCGGCTTCATTGATTTTTAATCCGATTTTCATAAAAGGCTTTAAAAGGAGTTTTCCAGCTAAATTTTGCGTTTTAGAGTGAAAAATTGTCTGAGTATAAACATACTAAGTGAGATCGGTCGTATGGAAATAATTAAATTTAAATTTAATTTAAATGTCGATTTCATTTAATTTGGGGAAGAAATAAATGTCAGTCGGTTAATAAACTTTAAATGTTTGTGCCTTATTCTTAGCCCACAAGCCCCGCCCCCCACCCCCTCCGTTTGATGTTTGCCCCTCCCAAACTCGAGATCAAATGCCTGTTTGTGTTTGTAAAATTATTATAGGCTGAATATGGGTGAACGAAACTTTGCATAAAATGAAGAAAGAAAAATATGTTTATGTTTTGTTATGTTTTCGTTTGTCTTGTAATTTCTGTGAAAATGAGATGGAAAAGGTTCCTGCTGTAAGTCACGTGATGGCGCCATTTATTAAAAATTATTTTCCTGCAATCGGTAATAATAATAATAATAATAATAATAATAAAGATTTATAAAGCGCAACAATTATTTAAATATATTCTATTGCGCTTTAAGAGCTCATAGAAGCTAGTTAATGCTATTGAACAAATGAGATTTCAGTTTAGATTTGAAACTTGCGAGAGAAGGGGCTTTCCTTATATCAAGTGGTAATACATTCCATAACCTGGGGGCTGCACACAAAAATGACCTATCTCCAAGAGTAACTTTTGTTCTATATGAGGGAATTTGTAGTGTAAATTTGTCATGTCTGCTACGTAAGTTATGACCATGTGATTCAGATTTTAGATTCAGTAGTTCAATTATGTAATTTGGGGCTTGACCATTCAGTGCTTTGTAAATTATCATTAGTATTTTGAAAGTGATTCTTTGTCGAACGGGTAACCAATGTAGTTCCTTAAGGAGAGGGGTGACTGAAGAGAACTTGGGGAGATTATAGATAAGTCGTGCACATGTATTTTGGACCCTTTGAAGCTTGGAAATTTGTGCATCTGGCAGCCCATACAGTAGGCTGTTACAGTAGTCTAATTTGCTAGTGACACACGCATGAATGACTGTTTTCATTGTATCTTTATCAAAGTATTTACGAATACGTCTCAAGTTATATATCATGAAATAGGCTGATTTGCAAGTACTAGTTATATGGGCTTCCATATTTAGGTTGGTATCAAATAAAACACCTAGGTTCCTAACAGTATCAGATGGAGTTATAACACAGTCGCCTACTGAAATATCCCGTGCCCTGAATTTTGAAACCTGACGTGGAGTACCAATGGCCAAGAGTTCAGTTTTCCTATCATTTAACTTCAGTTTGTTTTGTAACATCCAGGTCCTAATATAACTAATACATGTTTCCAGAAGTGAAATACAATCATTTTCATTTGGTGAACCAGGACAGAACGAAAGATACAATTGTGTGTCGTCTGCATAGCAGTGACAGTTGATACCCGGAAACTTATTTTGGATATTTGTCAGGAGACGACTCGTGTATAATGTAAACAACAAAGGGCCGAGACGTGACCCTTGAGGAACACCGAAGGGCACCCTGAATTCCTCCGAGACAATGTCATCGATTTCAATTATCTGCTTTCTGTCAGACAAGTAGGATTCAATCCAATCTAGAATATTGCCACTAATCCAGAAATGGCTTTTCAAGGTTTTTAACAAATTCAAATGATCTATCGTATCGAAAGCACTGCTCATATCAAGTAAAAGGAGCAGGGTAATCTTCTGATTGTCCATTGACATAAGAAGATCATTTTTGATTCTGAGCAATGTTGTTTCCGTACTATGAAATTTTCGGTATGCAGATTGATTGAATGGTAACAATGAGTTTGATTCAAGGTGCTCTATGATTTGTTGGGTAGCAGCGCCTTCTACTAACTTAGAAATATATCTCAGATTGCTGACGGGTCTAAGATTAGTGAATTCTGATTCAAGACCAGGTTTTTTCAGTAATGGTTTTACTAAAGCAACCTTCCACAGTGCAGGGAACTGCCCCGTTGACATGGATAGGTTTATTAAAGAGGTGATAATAGGTGTCAATACATCAAGGCATTGTAACAACAACTTGGTGGGTAATGGGTCCAGAGGACAAGACTTTTTACTAAGGTTGGATATCAATTCAACAACATTTCGTTGTGATAGCAATTTAAAATTAGTTAGCATTTCATTTTGTGATTTTTCTGGAGCTTCATCACTGATCGGTGTGTCTATGTTACTGAGTTTTGAATCAATGTCACTGTGATTATGCTAACTATGGGCCTCTTTGTTTCACGCAAAGGATCCGATATTTTGGGATCCACCTCCTATGCAGGGTACGCTAAAATGGGATCCGGATTCGCAGGATTCGTCGTGCGGTTCACGCATCACAAGAATCTAATGACGTATGACCCTAAAAATAGATGACCAAAATATATATACCTGCGCATGCGCACCTTGGCCTTGTGGGAAAACGTATGACGTAATGAATTAAATCTGTCGCTAGAGACAACTTGCCAAACGCTGCTGCAGTTACATGATTAGTTACAGGATTATATCTGTCTGAGGGAGATTATTTCTCTGCAATCCTTATCAAGTGGAAGACCGATTTAATTACTGATACGATGTAAGTTGTTTGGACGGGGTTTAGGTTTGTCAAGTCTTGCAGTTGGGCATGAAGTGTAGGCAGTTTGTGTTGACTAGCCGGTGCATCCAGACCGTAGGCATAACGTTAGGCCCACCGACTGTCACTTACTCAGGGTGCATTCGTTTAGCTAACACGGGTCAGCCCTTATTGGGAATGGTCGTGTTATAGGCCTACTAGTACTGCACAAAACAAGCGAGATAATGGATACAAGGTTGACTGGTGTCGACCCGGGGGAGCTAAACAAATGCACCCTGACATTTAGTAAGTTAGTGCATGGATATTTTCATGATTGGTGTCACTGTCAGCATGGAGGAAAGAGCACAAAAGGGGGTTCCTGAAGTTTAGGCTGCGTTCGAGCGGTTACTCCCGGTAACACGAGTGTGATGCGCGCGCAATACTCTCCGGTGCAGGAGTATACTCCCCTACGCTGGAGAGTATACTCTCGCTGACCCGAGTGTCGTACTCTTGCCGTTCGAGCGCTCAGGAGTATACTCGTGTTAACACGAGTAGCTCGCTCGAACGCAGCCTTAACGTTAGTAATAGTACACTCATGTTAGGTTAAGTACACTCAGGTTAGCTGGTACCAAACTTCTACTCTCCTACAATTTAGGTGAGTAGAAGACGCGTACCAGCTAACCTGAGCACTTGTACTAGTTGTACTATTAAAACTTCAGGAACCCCCACAAAGGTGTCAGAACATGGAGCCATAAAAAGCACCTGTATAGAACACAACGCAGATATGCAAATGAACGTACAAAAAAACGTACACAATTTTGTGTTTTCCATAGGTTTGTGCACAAACATGGATGCACCCAGCACTGTTTTTTACACGCAGTGTGCACTTCGATGTTGACCCGGCGGCTGTTTACGGATTACAGTGCATCAGTACCATACCAGTCTGAACAGGCGAGGGTTAGCCTCCGCAAACAGCCGCTGGGTCAACATCGAAGTGCGCCTGCGCATGGACTTCAATGTTCAGAGTTATCTCCACAGTAACGAACGCCACAAGAAAAAGAGGCAAACATTTCATGAAAACGAACGGCTGTAGAACTTGCATAAATACACCATTTCCGGCGGAAATATTTTGACAGTATGTTTCTACCGGCACCCTCTTCAATTCCTCAATATATCCTGAAAGTTATAAAACCGATCGATGAACATTTCTGTTTCGCTACCCGGTATGTTACAATGAACCAATCCTGTACTACGTGATGAATCTATAGGCCCCCTACCTACTGAGTTTCCTGTTAAATTGTGGTCTTGTGGTTTAATGTTTCAGTTTTGTTGACTTGAGTCGAAGCCAAATCTGCCGTCATGATTCAACAACCTCCACCAGCTTACCAGCAGCAACAGGCAGGGGTGGTCCAACAACATCAAGTGGTACGTACACGTATAACATTACAGTTCCCATGTCTATAGTATTCCATTGTTGCGCTCGTTTAGCATCCACAGGGCAGCCCTGACCTTGGAATGGTCGTGCCTTCTGCTCAAAACAAGCGAGAGAGGGTGGGGACGAGGTTGACTAATGTTGTCTCGTGGAAGCTAAATGAATGAACCCTATAGATAGTAATACACCGATCCATTAGGCCACGCCCTCCATTGCAATGGCCAAGTAACGACGCACACGCACGCGCGTAATGTATCACGATCGCCCACACGCATTGCACGCCTTCAACCTTTACCGCCACCGAAAGCACTTATCTCCATTGGACTCTGGTTTTGGAAAAGGTCACAAATGTACATTTCCTCTCTTACCAGGCCATCGAGAGTCAGAATCAAAATGAAAATATAAACACCATCAATTTGTAGCAGAAAGATACTGTACTTGTTGTGCTGCACTTTAATACAGAGGACGGTATGTTTTCCAGTACGTAAATTGTAACCACCCCTGTAATCAATACCGCATATCGCTAGCATGAGATCACCGAAATGGCTGCTGCAGATGGTGACAATAAGAATTTCGCGGCTGTGATTGGTCAATATTGGTAGATTGGTCATTATTCCAGGCCGTTATTTTGGTAGGTGTCGGACGTGTCATGTGGAGCAGTTTGCTGACATGCAGTTAATTATTTAATTCCAGATGTAATTCCCTTTGACATGGTTGAAGGATTTTGCAACAGACATGACAGATGGATTCAGGCATTGATTGATTATAATTCAACATTAACCATGGAACTGAAAGTCCAAGTATAAATTGGGTACTGAATATTGTAGCGTTTCATTATTGTTATTTATACAGACAGTTAATTAATTTTATATGAAGTCTGTTAACGCATTTTTAATCTTTTCATCATTATCCTACATAGCGTTTCATTATTGTTATCAACACAGGCAGTTAATTAATTTTATATGAAGTCTGTTAACGCATTTTTAATCTTTTCATCATTATTATTTCTCCTATTCAATGTAATTATCACAATCCATTTTTTGTCTTAAACTAATGGGCCTATATGTAACTGATAACCATTTATAATTTGCTTATTTTTACCTATAGCATTTCATCATTTTAGCATCCATAAGTAATGATTACTCATGATTGTCATCCTTATTTCCAAGTTGTAGTCACATACTTCTACTTCCTGTAATCCTTATTACATTGATTGACACCAGGCTGACCAGTGACCGATACACCAGTCTGATCAATGACCCTGAGTGACTCACAATGTTCTTGATTCTTAGTCTTTGCCTAGCCTTGATTCTTAGTATTAGTCTAACTCCGGAGTATGAATCATTCCCTAGAAATCAACTTCATTCCATTGTTTTATGCCTCAGCGTCTGTTATAAAAAGCCTGCTGAGGGTATAGTTATCCCTGTCTTACTGCTAACCATGAGTCTTACTGTTTGCCATCTTTCAAACAACATTACTTAGTGCCACATGTTGTCGAACTTATCATACTTGGGTTTTTGAACTCAGAGCAGCATTGTATACCTCATGTATTCAACAATAAATATATCTCTGAAGTACTGTATATCAACCTGAGTATTTAGTGTGTAAAAATTGAGCCTTGCACGCTAAAATATCAATAAGTTGTTATAAATATTATTATTATTATTTATGTCTGGTAATAATGACACCAAGGATTCCTCAAAAGCGCCCTAGGCACTGTAGCTCGCAAGCCTGATGAAACCTTTTATGGAAAGATGATGAGAAGAAGATACAGTTTTAGAGGTTGGAGGAAAACCCCAGAGTAATATTCTGGGTAAAACCCGCAGAATCAGGTAGGGACTGAAAACTCAATCCACTTGTGGACCGCGAGCCGGATTTGAACCCGGTCCGCCAGAGGTGAAAGGCGAGGAAAGAAGCGCTACTCCAACCTGACTCCCCAATTGATACAATTCATGCAAACCGCAGCTGAATTGCGCGGCATTTAGAAGACAAATCGAGCTTCGTGTTTTTCAAGTACAGCAGGCCTTCATTTTAATAAAAATGAGGAGAGCTGCATATTTAATCACTCTCCTTAAATCAACATCTATATAGAGAATTATTAGAGAGTGATTTGCTCTCGCTACCAAAAATCATGTTTGAGCGGCAAATCCAACTCCTGAAATCAACAGGGCCTACTCATAATAGTGAATAAAGAGAGCAGTTTGCTCTTACTTAAAGGTACAGTAGTATCATACTTTGGTTTTTGTCAAAGAAGTACAGATTCATAGGCCAAAATATCAAGGAAGATACAGTCACAGTCATCTGTGAAAATTTCAGTCCCATATTTTTTGAGAAAATCGTGAAAAAAGGGCCACAATATTTCTTAAGTCTTTTTCCTTTTCTTTTTGATCTTTTAATAGATCAAAAACATTTTCTGTCGTTGTTTTACTAATTGCTGGATAAATACACCTTTTCCAAAATACAGTTTGGAAAGACATCAAAACAGAAATGTTCGCCTGAAACGGTGTATTTATCCAGAAATTAGTAAAACAACGATCGAAAATCTTTTTGATCTTTTAAAAGATGAAAAAAAAAAGAGAAAAGACTTAAGAAATACTGTGGCCGTTTTTCACTCTTTTCTCAAAAAGTGGGCACCGTATGGGACCGAAATTTTCACAGATGACTGTGACTGTATCTGTCTTGGTATTTTTGCCCATGAATCTGTATTTCTTTGATCAAAACCAAAGTATGATACTACCTTTAAAGATAAATCTTTGTGTTTGGTGAAATCCAGCCCATCGTGGGGAAATCACACAGGGAGTGCCTGGAAAGTTAAAGCCACAACTCTTTTGCCTGAGCCATAGCCTCAATAATAATCAGCTTCAAACCCTATCCTTCCTATAGGTGACAGTGCATCCTCCGGCTACAGCTGTGGCTACTAATAACAACGGGGGCAACTGGGGTGGAATGAAGGCGACAGGAATCTGCCAGCTGGTACTGGGCGTGATGACCATCATTTTTGGAATCGTGTCCATCACGATCGGCGTTCACATTAGTTATATTGCATCGCCTATTTGGGGCGGTCTTTGCGTAAGTACAAATAGGGCCTAACTTGTGCTTGCTAAATTTTCTCTAATAGGCCTACCAATCCATAAAATGTAGCTCTAGCTGTTTGCTTTAACATGTCGCCAGGGGCCTTTTCCAAACCTCGACCCCCGGCTCTGGCTCCGGCTTTTGGCTGCGGTTCAGAAGTACATGTAGATACTCTGCTTTGAAGAAGAGAACAGATCTTTATCCTTCATTGAAAAGCCACAGCCTGTGTTTACAGCATATGGGTGACAGAGCCGGAGCCGGAACCGAAGCCAAGGTTTGGAATAGGCCCAGGTATTGAGACACTAGCCCGTGGTGCCACTCCTCCACAGTCTGATATTTGGGCCCTTTTCCAAACCTCGGCTCCGGCTCCGGCTCCGGCTCCGGCTCCGGCTCCGGCTCCGGCTCAGGCTCAGGCTCAGGCTCCGTCATCCATATGCTGAAAATAGAGGTTTTGGGTTTTCATTGAAGCTGAACATGCTGAAGATCCGTTTTCCCTTTCAAACCAGAGAATCTACTTCCGAACCACAGCCAAAAGTCTCTATTTTGATACCCGTTATTTTAAAATTGACTCAAGAAATGGAGCTGGAGCCGGAGCCTGAGCCGGAGCCGAGGTTTGGAAAAGGGCCCAGATATTGGACTTGCAGGGTACCAGTTTGCTGTGGCACAAAGTGAGCCATTGTAGCAATATGAACAATGACCAGTTTTGAATAAGCGCACTGGTCCAATTGTCACTGCCACCAGTAGTCTTGGCCACAGCAGTTAAATGTTTTGTATACATTATAGGGCCTTTATGAAGTTAGGCTTGAGGCTACATGTAGGCTTGAGATTCATTTTGCTTGTCTTCATTTTGCGTCCTAAATGAAATGAATTGCTTGAGATACATGTACATGACGAAGCTGGAGCCTTTCTTCGGCTTCGTCGTGTGGCCCAATCACAGACATAAATAACCCATAGACCGACAGCGCCCTATTCAAATGCATGGCGGGGTACCGTAATTGTGACGGCACCCGACTATTGCAAAACTATGGGCAAAAAAAGTTACTTTAACGCACGATTGAATAGGAAGGATTTATTCAAAAGGGAAATTCTAGATGAAAACGAATTGATATCCACTTTAAACCCATTGGAGCATTCAGTATACCTCATGTACCATTACACAGTAATATAACTTTCTCAAATAATGGAAAGATTTAATGAAAACTTTTGTGTTTAAAATTTCATCTTGATTTTATGAGAGGGAACTAGCGCGAGATTACGTGCGCACCTGGCCTCTTTTAGAATCTTTGCGAGATTTTGAAATAAATCAATTGTTTACGTGCGGCGCGCGCGCCTCGCGCACTGAGTGACGCGCACTTTGCCCATAGTTTTTTGAGATGGCGTCCGTTTCCAAAATTACGCGCTCACGCCCTCTGCTGTCGGTCTATAGGTTATTTATGTCTATGGGCCCAATCCCTCCGTTCCATTTTGTGGGCTTCAAATGGCGGTAGCGAAATAGGTCTCAAGCCTAGCCTCAACCCTGGTATCGTAAAGGCCCATAGTGTGGCCTTTTTTCACCTTTTGTTTTAAAAACAGAGAACTTTCTTTGGAATGATTTAACATATCATTGTTGTTTGTGTTAATACCTCTACAGTTCTACATCGTTGCAGGGATTTTGGGAATAACTTCCGGAGTGAAACGCAACCAGTGCGCTGTAAGTAGACAGTACAGTCTGCACCTTATATGTTTTTGTAGTGCCCATTGTGATTTCTTGTTAAATTTAAAGGTACTATCATACTTTTGTAGTACATGCATACCGAAACAGAAATATTCTCAGATTTACCTATAACTTACAGAGTATAAAGATGGTGATGGTAAAAACATACCGTTAACATTTTTCTGCCTGAAATGCTGTATTTATCCAGAAAAGAGTACAACCAGTGACCAAAATTATTTTTTATCTTTTAAAGATAAAAAATAAAAGAGAAAAGACTTAAAAAATATACGTACTGTGGGTGTTTTTCACTGTTTTCTCAAAAAGTGGGCACCGTATGGGACTGAAATTTCCACAGATTACTTTAACTGTATCTTCCTTGATATTTTTGCCCATGAATCTGTATTTCTTTGACAAAAACCAAAGTATGATACTACCTTTAAACTTGACTTTGTAAAACTAAACGCAACGAACGTACTCCATGATAATTGTTGTCGTTTTTCTTCCGCTTGCAGGCTGTCGGCTACATGGTCATGTCAATCATGGCTTGCTTGGCCTCCGTTGTCGTCATTGGATTCAGTGCAGGAGCTATACCGTGGGACCTATATAGATATTCCTACAGCTACTATTATTACGGATATAATAGAGTGAGTAAATCTTTACAGAGGGTGTGCAGTCACGTGATCAGGACGCCATTTTGAACGGCAACGCTAATACACATGTATAATGCACGTACGTACAGTGTATGTAACCCACGTGTGTTCGCGTAGCTTGCAAATCAACCGGACGCGTACGCAGACGCTGAAGTGCGTGCATATAATGATGCTGTCTGGTACGTACGCGTGCGCACGCGTGCCGTCCAAAATGGCCGATAAGCTGTTAAATGACGTCACGTGCACGCTCTCTATGCATGTACACGCTCATATTGTTCAGGAACGGAGAGAAACTTTAAAGGTAGTATCATACTAAAGTTGGTTTTTGTCAAAGAAAATCATAGATTCATGGGCAAAAATACCAAGGATGATACAGTAACAGTCATCTGTGAAAATTTCAGTCCCATACGGTTGCCCTTTTTTGGAGAAAACAGTGAAAAATGGCCACAGTATTTCTTAATTAGTCTTTTCTCTTTTATTTTTGATCTTTTAAAAGATCAAAAAGATTTTCGGTCGTTGTTTTACTAAAACACCATTGGATAAATACACCATTTCAGGCGGAAACATTTTAACGGTATGTTTCTACCACCACAATTCTCCATACCCTGTAAGTTATACGTAAATCTGTGAACATTTCTGTTTTGGTGTCTTACCAAAGTAAGAAAAAAAAACCTGTGGAGCATTTGGCTTCTAGAAACTTTAGCCTTGAAGACTCAGGAAAATACTGTGAACATTAAATTCAGGCCATTTACAATTCATTTTAAGAATCACATTGCCACCCACCCCGATTTATTTTCTCTGTGTTCTGTTGTGATTTAGTCTGCGAAAGTTGCAATGAGTTCCATTCTGATCATTCTCGGACTGATCGAGTTCATCGTCGCCATCGTCGGCGCTAGCATGACCTGCGGAGCCGTCTGTTGCAACAGTCCTTCCCAGACCGTGGTAAGTGACACGCCAACAACCCTTAAAAATAATCAGTATCCCAAGTCATCGAATTATAATTGTTATACATGTACATTCCTGAAACCATCTCAACTCCCTGCGGAGTATACAGCACCTGCAAAGCGCACAAGGGCTAATCCAACCGCAAAAACATCTCTACTTGTGGTAAGTGACACGCCAACAACCCTTAAAAATAATAATATAGGACATTTATTATTATTACCCCTGGTCATCGGGCCATAATTTGCATTCCTGAAACCATCTCAACTCCTTGGGGAGTATATACAGCCCCAGGCTGCCTGTAAAGCGCACAAAGGCTAATCGACCACACAAAGCCATCTGTACCTCACAGGTACCCATTTACTCCTGGGTGAAGAGGAGCAATATGTGACAAAGCGTCTTGCCCAAGGACCATTAGCCCATGGCTGGACTCGAACCCACAATCTGTAGATTGACCACAAGATCTGGACTACAACATGCCAGACCACTAGGCCACAGCTGCACCCCACAGTATGAAAGTTTCCCTGCCCTGGGGATGAGTATAGCGTCATCACGCATTTGTTTTGCTGCCATGACATGTGACATCGCGGGCGAATCACAACCACTATTAAACTCCACCCAGTTATTGCGCAGTTGACCGCTGTTTTAATAACTTATTTATGATGTGGGATGTCCCTCCTGCGCCACCATTCTTTGCCGTCTCGCACATGATATGCATAGTCAATTTCATGTTGCGAATTATATTATGCGCGCCCAAAGTGTCATGTGTCATGGTGCCCATCACATCTTGCCCTGGGGCCAATTTCAATTGTGCTGCTTAGCACAAAAATGGCTTGTCCAACAAACCACCATTGAAAATTTGATTTGATATTTGAGGTCAGCGAACAATTGCCAGTGATACACAACATGTGGCAATTTGCTTTTTAATCCCGTTTGTATTAAGACAGAAATGTCATGCTTAGCACATTTTTATGCTAAGCAGTTCTATTAAATTGGTCCCTGGATACAAATCCACATTATAATTATGTACATCACTAAACACTCAACATTCACTACGGTATTCCTCATTCGTCGACAGGTTCATTACCAGGCCCATCCTCAAGTGCTCGTTCCTGGCCAGCAGCAGGTGTACTACACTGCACAGGTGCCTCAGCAACAGTTTGGTAAGCCTTTTTAGACAGTTGAGCTTGCATGTGCTGTGTTCGTTGCATGGCTAGCCTGATCGCTTTTCATTATTAGTCAGCTCTGCAAGCCAGACAGTTGAGCTCTTGACACCGGGCTCTCAAAGCCCACCTTCTACCATCACCTTGTACTCTATTCAATGATTCTATCCACCTTTCAGTCTTACTTTGACAATCTTAGGCCCTCTTCCAAATCTTGGCTCCGGCTCCGGCTCTGGCTCAGGCTCAGGCTCAGGCTCAGGCTTCGGCTCCGGCTCCGGCTCCATTATGTAAATCCACTCAATAGCGGGTATTAAAATAGAGGCTTTTGGCTGCGGTTCGGAAGTAGATTCTCTGGTTCGAAAAGAAAAACAGAGCTTCAGCTTCAATGAAAGATCACAATCTATATTTTTCCACATATGGTTGACAGAGCTGGAGCCGAAGCCAAAGCCAAAGCCGAGGCCGAGGTTTGGAAGAGGGTCTGATAGTTTCTTTCAGTCTTAGTTCTTCCTTGAATTCGGTATTCTTCTTCATTTTAATATTCCCTGCATCATTGATGCTGTGCTATATTTCTTTGGTCCCAAAAGAATAAAGGTGTGTGTATTCCCGCATGGAATGTCACCTTCCTTAAACCTCACCCTGGCCTGATGCATTTCCAATCTTCCCTTTTCTTCCAACCTGTAGGCCCTTATGTCACCCAAGTTCCCCAGCAGCAGTTTGGTAAGTTTGTCAGTATTGGTTGCCTCTGTTCGAGCGGCTTGTTTGGTCCACGTCTTGATAGGGTGTAATTAGGGTTCGGGTTCTAACCCCCTGTTTCAGACAGACAGGCGTTCCAGCGCCGCGCCGAACCAATGGGAGACTTTTGAGAACCGGTCTTCAAGTCAACAGCACACGCGCACGCAATTGTGAGCATGTGCGCTTTGTTTTGCGCCTGCGCTGTTAAGCGTGCGCGTGCGCTGTTGACTTGAAGACCAGTTCTCAAAAGTCTCCCATTGGTTCGGCGCGGGGCTGGAATGCCTCCCATTGAAAGGCAAGATTTGAATTGAGTACATAGAAAGTTTGATGTCTGAAACCGCAATCTGAATTGGATATAGGGGCGCTCCTAATCTATTTAGTTTGGCGTGACACTAGAACCCCAGACTGAAACGGGGGTAAGCTCACTCGATCATCACTACCTCTTTGCTCCAAGCCAGCCTTGATGGGCTCTGCTTTGTGACCGACAGACAAAAATATCCTGCCTGTTGCATGCATGTTTCCTACATGTACCATCTTTTCTTCTATAAGCCTTGTGCATCCTCATAACTGCCTACAGGCTCCGGCTCCGGCTCCGGCTCTGACTCCGGCTCCGGCTCCGGCTCCAATCTAAAATAACGGGTATCAAAATAGAGGCTTTTGGCTGCAGTTTGGAAGTTAGGTACTCTATTTTAAAAAAGAAAACAGAGATTCAGCTTCAATGCAAAACCACAACCTATATTTTCAGCATATGGATGACAGAACCGGAGCCGGGGCCTGAGCCGGAGCCGGGGTCGAGGTTTGGAAGAGGGCCCAAAGAAGCAGACATGGGTGGGGTCAGACCTGAGCAGTGACGTATCCACTTTTAGGGGGGTGCAAACAAAATGCACACAAAATAAAACGCACAGGAAAAGGTAGTTGTACTGTTGAAGTTATTGGAAAATGGAAATCTAATCCAATGAAACAAACAAAGAAAGATTCCAATTTCAAATTGCCTGATTTTTTTTTTTTCATGATTGGCTTCAGAAGTTGGAATTAGAAGCCCAATTTATAATGTGTGCTGTTTATAGAGGACGTGCAGTCACGTGATCAGGAAGCCATTTTGGACGGCAAAGCTGAACACGTGTATAATGCACACATATGTACGTACAGTGAATACAATTAACCCACATGCGTTCGCGTAGCTTGCAAATCAACCGGACGCGCACGCAGAAGTGCATGCATAATTGATGCTGTCTGGTACCACGTGCACGCGTGCTTGCGTACGTACGCGTGCCGTCCAAAATGGCCGATAAGCTGTCAAGTGACGTCACGTGCACGCTCTCTATATGCTTATTTAGAATGGGTGAAAGTACTTTTTTTGTGACCATTAAACTCATCCTTCGTTTGATTCTGTCTTCCGTTACTCCTCCCCTTTCTTTCTCTCCCGCTCTCATTTGTCTCAGTAGCCTATAATCCGCAGGCCCCGCCTCCCACCGCTCCCCAGGCCCAGCAGGTCCAACTCCCACCTCAGGGAAATGCCCCTGGAGCCGTCACCGCACCCCAGCCCCAAGACGATCATCTGTACCAGCCTCTCAAGCAGTAGGACTCTCCAGCGCGACGGTCCGTCCGAACGTCCATCACCTGACCGAGATGGACCGATGGCCTCCATGTTTCCAATAATTGCGTTTTCATTTTATTTTTACGGGATCTGGGGTCGATTTCACTAAACTCATCGTAACTTACTATCAATCGTAGGGCTTATGATGCATAGACCCTATTGTCCGTTATTTCAACAGAGGGCGCCCTTTAAAGGTAATATCATACTGTGAAAATTTCAGTCCCATATTCGGTGCCCACTTTTTGAGAAAACAGTGAAAAACAGCCACAGTATGTCTTAAGTCTTTTCTCTTTTATTTTTGATCTTTTAAAAGATCCAAAAGATTTTCGGTCGTTGTTTTACTGATTTGAGTAATTTCTGGATAAATACACCATTTCAGGTGGAAACATTTTAATGGTATGTTTCTTCCACCACCATCTTCATACCCTGTAAGTTATACGTAAATCTGTGAACATTTCTGTTTTGGTCTCTTACCAAAGTATGATACTACCTTTAATGGGCGCATCCACTATACTCGACGTGCACATGATGCCCCCTTTAGCATCCCATGATGCTTTGCATTGTTTGTGGGATATCGCGATCAGCAATAGGGTCTATTGCAGCCCCTATGTTATTGTATAACACGATGGATTATTATTATCCTTCGTATAACTCGAGTTACGATCGATGGTAGGGCTTCGTGAAATCGACCTCTGATCTCTTTAAGCACTTCCTTAGGCTGATTGGAACAACTAATACCATCTAACGATTAAACGCATAAGTTGAAGAGTTGAAAAGCGCATTACATACAAGATCCTAACTATTATATACAAATGTCTTAATAACACCGCTCCCAACTATCTCGCAAACCTCTTATGTAAGCATGAAGCAGCAAGACCAGGGTCCAATTTCACGGCGCTGCTTAGCACAAAAATTTGCTTAGCACAAAAATGTCTCGCCCAATAAAACAAACCACAGTTAAAAATTTCATTTGATGTTCATTGGTCAGTCAACAACAGCCAAAGAACAATCACAAGCGATACACAACACATGGATATTTGGTTGTTAACCCTGTTTTTATTAAGAGTGAAATGTCATGCTTAGCAAATTTTTGTGCTAAGCAGCGCCGTGAAATTGGCCCCTGGCCTTAGATCCAGTAATGACCCAGTACTTCTCTCGGTTCCAAGGACTAACACATCCGCAGGTGACAGATCATTCTCCTCAGCAGCACCACGTCTATGGAACAACCTCCCCCTCAATCTACGGACTTTGCCTTCTCTCCATCAGTTCCAGAATTCACTTAAGACATTTCTATTTGACGCTTGATGTTTTTCGTACTCACATGGTCTATGAGTAATTATGTTAGACAATTGTTTTCTTGGTAATACATGTATCATTATTTGGTAATCAATTCATGTTTTATTTGCTCATAAGTTTGTTTTTTTATTATTGATGTTCTTATATAATATGCCTTTGTTGTTAAGCGCTGTGATACTCTAGTAATGAGCGCTATATAAATGCTAATATTGTATTGTATTGTATTGTATTGAAGAAGCGCACTTCTTTAACTTTCCACTTTCTTAACCCTTTATTCGGTCACAGGTTTCTTCTTTTGTTTTGTTTTTGTCGACACAAATTATGCATTTTGTTTTTTATAAGAATTTTCTTTTTTCTTATGGAATGATTTGGTTCTTATTTTTTGACAATTGACAAAAATGCAACGAATCTTACATAGTTTCGAAAAACCTCCAAAGGTTTTATGTCATCTGGGGTGCGTTCCACTCCAGCTAACTACGTGTGCAGCGCACAATGTGCGCCACCATTTTCAAACCGGAACGCGCTGTTCGCCAAACATGAACACAACGTTCACCTAACATAGCTAACGGTGTAGTGGAGGTGTTTTCTGAAGTTGGCTAACTACATTGAATGAAAGATGGACGCAGTACGCAACACATGTTCGCGGTTTGTTTCGTGTGCGTTCCACTACAAAATCCAAGCGTAACGCAAACGTCTGGAATATGTTCGTGTATGTTCGCGCAAGCGGAATGCACCCCAGATTAGACGTAAAGTGAATGTGAATAATTTTGCGCAGTACTTTTGAGTTGTATTTTATTACTCAGATTTGGCCCTCCTGAGCCATTGATGTATGTATATATCAGTAATTTTGCTCTGCTGGCTTTAAAAGAAATTATTATAAACTGAAGATAACATCATACTTTGGTTTTTGTCAAAGAAATGCAGATTCATGGGCAAAAATATAAAGGAAGATACAGTCACAGTCATCTGTGAAATTTTCAGTCCCATACGGTGCCCACTTTTTGAGAAAACTGTGAAAAATGCCCACGGTGTTTTCAAATCTATTCTCAGGCGTTTTTATCTCACTCCGAGATCAAAACTGTTTTGGGTCATTGGTTTTACTCTTTTTCTGGATAAACACATCATTTCAGGCAGAGAACTTTTAACAGTATGTTTCTACCATCACCATCTTCATACCCTGAAAGTTATAGGTCACAAATCTGTGGATATTTCTGTTTGGGTGTGTTACCAATCCTGTACTGTCTGAATCTGACTGTACATTTTAGGTGGTATACAAAGAGGGCATTATACAAAAATCATGATGAAAATGCCATTAATTCTCTCCGTGTTCAGTAGTTAAAGGTATTATCATACTTCACAGATTTACCTATAACTTACAGGGTATGAAGATGGTGGTGGTAGAAACATACTGTCAAAATGTTTCTGTCTGAAATGCTGTTTTTATCCAGTAAAGAGTAAAACCAATGACCGAAAACAGTTCTGAACTTTTAAAGATAAAAAATAACGGGGACAAGATTTAATTTAAACAGAAAAATACTGTGGGCGTTTTCACTGTTTTCTCACAAAGTGGGTATCGTACGGGACTGGAAATTTCACAGATGATTGTTACTGTATCTTCCTTGATATTTGTGCTCGTGAATCTGCATTTCTTTGACAAAAACCTAAGTACGATATCACCTTTAATTGATTTTTAGACCAAATGTAATGGTGTGTGTGGTTCTCGTGCGTTCAGGCATATACGATAAGTGCACTTTGTTACATATTTTTTTAGATAAAGTAATTCGAGATTCAATGTAGTAGAATAATGAAATTCAACAACAAAATAGTGTTATATTTTATCACATTTTCTCTCTTATATTTCGACAAATTTATTATTCTTAATGTGTTTAACGATATAATGAAACTGTTCTTTGTAGATATAGTTGGTGTATTAATTATGAATGTAAATTTCAAATATTGAACCAGAACATATAATAGCAGTACATTTTAACGACATATATGCTTTCACCGTCATTTTCGGAAAATGAGCGGACAATTTAAACGCTGCGTCTTTCCATTTCGAGTGAAACTGCAAGGCACCTCAAAATAGTCATCCGATTTCACTTCATGTGCAAGCAAAATGTAAACAAGCGTCAGGCGAATAAAAATAATCGCCTTTCAATTTAAAATTCCATTTGAACAGCATTCAAATTCGCAACGGCTTTTGGCAGCATGCTAAATTGAATGCCGATTTTGCATGGCTAAACTGAACGACTGTTGAATTGAACTGAATGCAATGCTTTATAAATACGGATGCATCAAAATAAAATCGAGTGACGGTTTCAACCGAGGAGGCAAATGAAATTTGCCGCTCATTTGCCGAAAATGACCGGGCGGGAATATGATGCTGAAGGTTTTAAAGGGATGGTACAAAACTGTTTTTTGCGACTAAACTGTTGCTGACAGTGAAAGCACATTATGTAATCCATCATATACCTTTAACCGACAAACCTGTAGACAAGTTTGAGGTCAATCAGCCATCTGGGTCACGAGAAAATAGTGAAAACCCGTTTACACATTTCAACGATATTATGCGTTCATAATAAAACGGTTCGAAGCGATTTAGTCCAAAAAAAAATAGTTTCATTTATTTCTCAACGAATATGGCATTTCAGACAAAAACATTTCATGGGATGTTTTCTCCTATCATCACCATTATACTGTGTACGTTTTATGTGAATCTGTGATCTTGAAGTGTATTTTGTCTTACCAATTCTGTACCATCCCTTTTTAGTAGCTCAGCTCAGAAAGGATAGTATTTAATCACAAAAATGTCCGAATTTTGAAACAAACTTTTAAAAACGATGACACTAATGCAGTCCATGCATGTGACAGTCTGCCTTGCTTCTATAAATACTGCATACATGTATTAAATAAAGGTGATTGCTAAAATCATCATAGACTTACAGTATATCACAAAAGTCCGAGAACTGTCACTCCCAACGGTGAACGTGTTTGACAGAACAATAAGGTACAACACCCGCTGCAACGGGTTACACGTACCGGTTAAAGGTACATGTATATAACACATGATTGGTAAAGGCCACAGAATAGCATTCACATGCACTTTGTCTGATCCAGCATGTACATGAAATAATAAACCTGTGAACATTTGAGCTCAATCGGGCATCTGAGTCACAAGAAAATAGCGAAAATCCAACTCAGTTCTTCTTATAAAACAGAGAATATATGGTTTTGATCTTACCCGAGATCAAAACTGTTTTTCGGTCTTTGTTGGCCGAATTTCTGGATAAATACACCATTCCAGTTGGAAATTTGTATACCGGTACGTTTCTATACCACCACCATCTTCATACCCTGAAAGTTCAATAGGTAAATCTGTGAACATTTCTGTTTGGGTATTATTTTTACCAATCATGTACTACACCAGTGTGGTCATATTGTATACCCGTAATTAACCTAAGATGTTTGCACTTATTTTGCTATTGTTTAACGAATACTTTTTACACATCATTCCAGTATATAACTTTTTAGTACTAGCCTGTTGTGTATATTTATTAGTAACTGTGCAAAATGATAACATTTTCTTGAATGTGAATATTTTTTTTATGACGATGCATACTTAATATTTTGTTTCCATAATATTAGTGCGTACTATGTATATTTTAGTTGAAGTTTGTATGTTTTAGTTCTGCTTGCGTAAACCCGTATGCTGATTGATCACGCATTTTGCATAAATTAACTTTCCAGTAAATGTGAATTTAGGAATATAGCTACGACAAAGGAATAAATATATGGTGCATGAAAAATGAATGATACAAAATGATCGAATCTAGTTTATGGTGTTATTATAGTTTCTCCATTTTAATTAAAACATTTCATATTATGAGTAAAGAACGCGTTCTTAAAGGGATGGCACAGAACTGTTTTTTTTTTGCGACAAAACCGTTGTTGACAGTGAAAGCACATTATGTAATCCAAAATCTAGACAACATTGGGGGGGGGGAGGGGCTACAGCCCACCTAGCCCCCCATTTTTGCCCATGAATCCGTATTTCTTTGATAAAAACCAAAGTATGATACTACCTTTAATTGGCACTAATAGGCTTTCGTACTAAGGTGAGTGACACTCAAAACAGTATGAGCCACGTGATCAAGCTTATTGCCACTGCTTGGCGCTGATTATGGGTGCATTCGTTTAGCTCCCCCGGGTCGACACAAGTCAACCTCGTCCCGATTCTCTCGCTTGTTTTATGTAGTAAAACACGACCATTCCCAGAAAGGGCTGACCCGGGGGAGCTAAACGAATGCACCCATAATTATGTATGTGTACCATGTCATTATGTTCAACCTCAAGAGCAGCTCATTGTGTGTTGCCATAGGCCCGTATAAACAAAACAGGGTCGATTTCACCAAATTAACTTACTATCAATCGTAGGACTTTTTATGCATTTTAGCCCTACGTGGGAAAGGCCCCCTACGATGGGCTAGTTTCGTAAATGGAGTTACGAACGATCGATCGTAGGGCTTCGTGAAATCAACCCGGAAGTTCACATTTAATACTCGACCCAAAAGTCAATACACCGATCCAGTAGGCCACGCCCCCTGACAAATTGACCAATCACAACGCGTTATTTAAGGTCCGACAAATTGCCGCCATTTTGTCCGACAAAATGTTTTAAATTGTGTATTCTTTACTACACACTTTTCGTTGAGTTTACTTTTGTTTCGTATGTACAAGGCAATTCTATGACAAATCCGAGTTTTATTCTGAACCATATCAAGCAGTGTTTATACTTACATTATATTTCTGACTCTCGATGCCCTGGCTGAGAGGAAATGTACATTTTTGGCCTTTTGCAAAACCAAAGTCCAACAGAAATAGGTTCGTTCTGTGGTTGAGAGTATGCGATGCTTCGTGTGTGGCCGATCGTGACACTTGATGTGCGTGCGCGTGTGCGTTGTTGCTTGGACGTTGGCTATGGTGGGCGTGGCCTAATGGATCGGTGTATTCCCATGTCCAACCGTCAACAAAGAAACCCAAAAAATGATGTTGACGAATCACAACAATTTTAAACCGTTCTCGCCAACATAATCATAATTATTATACAGTAACTTTTCTTGAAACATCAAATTTTCAGTTTAATTTTACAAATTTTGCAGGCACAAAAATATACCATAACATTTTTCAAAATGAATGTTTACGAGTTCATGCCCTAAACTCACCCGACACCATTAAAATAGTCATCACGTAGCCTACGTACGGAGGTCTATTAATGAATAACTTTGAGCTAGGTATTCGCTTTTCGTTTAAAGGTAGTATCATACTTTGGTTTTTGTCAAAGAAATGCAGATTCATGGGCACAAATATCAAGACAGATACAGTAACAGTAATCTGTGAACATTTCAGTCCCACACGGAGCCCACTTTTTGAGAAAACAGTGAAAAACGGCCACAGTATTTCTTAAGTGTTTTCTCTTTTATTTTTGATCTTTTAAAAGATCAAAAAGATTTTTGGTCGTTGTTTGACTAATTTCTGGATAAATACACCATTTCAGGCAGAAAAATGTTAACGGTATGTTTCTACCAGCACCATCTTCATACCCTGTATAAAGTTATAGGTAAATCTGTGAACATTTCTGTTTTGGTCTCTTACCAAAGTATGATACAACCTTTAACTCATACCATAAAATCGTCACGTACAGAGGTTCATTAATGAATAACTTTGAGTGCTGCTCATTATAATGTATAGCTAGGTATTCGCTTTTCATCAATCTCTAGCGGTTTGGGTGATAAATATTGACATTTGAGTCGGGTCCGAGGTTCGAGTTCTCTCCCGTGCCACGGAAGGGTTTTCCCCCGTCCTTCTCCCGTTTTTCTCCCTCCAATAACTCGATGATCTCATGCTACGCGTTGCTCCGCAGGTATTCATTATAAAGTGGGTGGATAGGCCATAGCAGCCAAAGACGCTCATCATGCCATATGAGCGACCGGCCTATGAACCTAAACTGATCGAATGTCCTGTCACTCAATTTCACATGAAAACAGGTGCTTAAAGATATAATACATGATTGTACAGGGTGTCCCCCCAAAAAACGCAACACTTGTGTCGAGAACTATTATATGAAAATTGAACTGTTTCTTCAAGATTCAGATATGTGATACAACCATGTCTTGGCTATCACCATGTAGAATTTGAGCAAAATTGGACTACAATTGAGTGAAAAAACTAAGACTGAATCACCTAACCTCAAAACCCGATTTTCATCTTTATTTCATACACTTTGTATATTGACCATCACTATGCGTGTTATCTTTGCAAATTTGTTTTTAGGAAGTACTTTTTCAATTGGTCATGTTTTCGCCAATTTCAGCCCCAATATGCTTAAATTCTACATCATGGTGATAGCCAAGATGACATTGTTGTATCACATATCTGAATCTTAAAGTGATAAACAGTTTAAATTTTAACATAATGGGTCCAGACACACAGTGTTGCGTTTTTTTCTGGGACACCCCGTATAAACATAGGTGTCGATTTCTTTTCATGCGGGGGGATCATTGGTGATTTGGTGTCCTATGCGAGAGAGCGAAACGACCAAGCGGGGGAGGGCAGTGTGGGAGGGGGATCCCCCCCCCCCGCACCAGGGACTTAAAAAAAAAATTCGAAAAGTCGCGTTTTAGAGCATTTAAAAACGATCTTGCTGGGATTTTTTTTGTTGGTACTTCAGATAGTTTGTCGGTAAATGATATTCAACCTCAAAATATTGGGCGGATGATAATACACGCCATTCCCCCACCTCAAATATTGGGGGGGGGGGAATATATTACCCCATCCCCACCCGGATCGACACCCGTGGGTATTAAGGTCACAGAATAGCGCTCACACTTTGTCTAATCCAGCATGTGCATGAACAAATATACCTGTGAACATTTGAGCTCAATCGGACATCTGAGTCACGAGAAAATAGCAAAAACCCGACTCAATATTTCTTATATAAAACAATGGATCGTTTTTATCTTACCCCGAGCTCAAAACTGATTTCGGTCTTAGTTTTACTAATTTCTGGATGAACTTACAGCATTTCAGCCAGAAATATTTTAATGGTATGTTTCTACCAGCACCATCTTCATGATCCTGAAAGTATTTTGTAAATCTGTGAACATTTTTGTTTGGAATGTTACCAATCCTGTACTGTACCTTTAATGGAAGTCTGCACGCATTCAAACATAATACACACTGCGAATTGTTTGTATAAAAAGACGTATGAAATTCGAGTGTGTTTGTTGTTTATTGTTTCTCTTAGGGGAAGTCACGTGACCATTTATACATACCACATAACACCAGGGGATAAGTCACGTGATACCTAACGTCTTGTGAGGGTTACAGTACACTGCACGTCATATAATATCGACGGTTTCAGTGCGAGCAGCGACAAAAATTAAACTGCGTCATTGAGTCAGAAGTGGATTGGACTCCGATCTAAAGCTTTACGTAGGCCTACTCGGGACAGACATAACGCTGGATGTAGGTACGTGTATATTAATTATGCATGCACACAAAGTTTGATAAAATATCCGTCGTCTTTTATAGAAATAATTCGAATCGGCATTTAAATATGCGTCTGAAACCAGAACGAGATATTAATGGACTTTTAAACAGAAACCCAAAATTTGTGGGGATTTTTTCAGCTAGCTTTCATTCTTCGTATTCTGTTTGACATATTGCTTGAAAAGTTCTTGAAGTGGATTACAGTCTGACAAAAGGTTTGGAAGTTGTTTTTTAGTAACCCTAAGGAGTAACGCTCTTATACGGTTTGTTCTCTCTAGATTCTGAGCTAACTACCAAAGGAACTTCAAGGTGAAACCTGTCATCATGATGCAACAACAACAACAACAACAACAACAACCTGTGTCGCAACCACAGGGCGGAGCTCTGGCCCCAAATCAGATGGTGAGCTATATACTGATCTGAATTATATTTTATTGCATGAAGACCTTTCTCTTGCATAGTGAATTATTATCACGATCCACTAATTAATCATAAAGTCTGGATAGTGAAACGATTTGGGATGCATCATCATAATTTCGAGTGATAATCTAAGATTAAATTCGATTACAAACATGCTCACTTTCTTGTTACAATGTCTGGTAGTCGGGATGAAGTTTTAACCCTATAAAGAGTATAAAATGTCCACTCTTTTAAAACATTATACATCCCGCTCCAGTCAATTTTTCTTTGTTCACTTTTCAATGACTTAAAATTCAGTCAGTTTCCCTTGTGGTTATTTAAGTGATTGTTTGAGATTTCGTAAACCTTTTCTCTCTCTTAATAAAGAAAGGGTTCCCGAGATGACGTCACGACGTTCCCCCTCCCAGTTAATAAAATGATTTTAACACCAACACAAGGGAGGCTAAAACTATGACAGCCACACAACTGCATTTTAAAGACTTTATTCCATCAATATATGAGCAAAAACACCCATTGTGTTAAGATCAAGCTTAGTGATTCGTGAAATCGCTCCACGATCTTGCAGCAGGTCCTATGGACGGTTTGGGGACATTTTGTAACGTACTATATTGTGCATACTTGCATGCATTTTAAGGAACAGAGTCGTATAAATAAAAACATTTTAAGTTGGAGTCTTTCGTCAATAAATAGGTCATAAGTCACTTAAGAGGTAACTTTATCGTTATCGTGAAATTGCCATTATAATCACAACAAAGATGGCCGACATTTTCCTCATCGGTGACATCATGATGCGCATACAATTCATCTTTTGGCAGGTTGTGACAGAGCCGACGCCATCAATCGTGTCGGTCAAAGATAGAGCTTGTAACTGGACCGGTATAAAGGTTACCGGTGGACTGCAGATTGCATGCGGTATCTTGACCGTCATTCTGGGCATCGCTTCGGCTGCAGTTAACTACTCCGAGTTCGTCCATCAGCAGTACGCATTGCCTATTTGGTGTGGCCTCTTGGTAAGATATCATTAAAGGTAGTATCATACTTTGGTAAGAAACCAAAACAGAAATGTTCACAGATTTACGTATAACTTGCAGGGTATGAAGATGGTGCTGGTAGAAACATACCGTTATAATTCTTCCGCCTGAAATGGTGTATTTATCCAGAAATGAGTAAAAACAACGACCGAAAATCTTGTTGATCTTTTAAAAGATCAAAAATAAAAGAGAAAAGACTTAAGAAATACTGTGGCCGTTTTTCACTGTTTTCTCAAAAAGTGGGCACTGTGTGGGACTGAAATTTTCACAGATGACTTTTACTGTATGGTAGAAACACACCGTTAACATTGTTCTGCCTGAAATGGTGTATTTATCCAGAAATTATTAAAACAACGACCAAAAACAGTTTTGATCTCGGGGTAAGATCAAAACTGTGAATAGATTTGAAAACAAAAATACCGTGAGCGTTTTCAATGTCTTCTATACAGTTCCGATGATGACATGAGCTGAAAATTTCACAGGTTTTGTCTTTATTCCATGACAAATCAAATGATGAACAGTCTGCAGCCTGCAGCTGTTCTGTCACCTTAAACAATCCTGTGCCTTTGAACATTACATAGGACAATAATTGTAAAGATGCCTGTGTGTTATTATAACAGTTACTCAAACACTTATTTTTACTTGTCTATATACTGTTTGTATGCCGTCCAATTACCGTCCAGTTATTTATTCATGTCTTTTACATTGTCATTCTTCTTTTTGCATATTATAGTTCTTCTCTGTTGCTGGAATTGTGGGCATATTGGCTAGTTTGAAAAGGAACAAGAAAGCAGTAAGTAGCCTATACCATATCAAGCAGATAATAATTTATTCAAACATGTGATTGACAGATTTTCCGACATGAACAAACAAAACTGCTGCATTTTTTATGCCATTATGTTCGCAGATATTGCTCAGGATAGATCTATACTTTCTAAATTATAAAATACCTTTTATATGGCATGTATACAACACTTTCTCACTTGATCTTTGCCGACGACATCATCCTGATCGCCAAGTCACCAGAAGAACTAGAAAGCATGCTTAAAGACATCCACAGCGCTAGTGAACCTGTTGGACTCAACATGCATGCTGGAAAAACCAAAGTGATGTTCAACAACCACGTCAGGAGATCCGATATAACCGTAGATGGGAAAGTAATTGAGGAGGTCAGCAGTTATGTTTACCTTGGAAAGACAGTGGTGCGTGATGGTGACTTACTGCCTGAGATCAAAAGGAGAATTGGATTGGGTTGGGCAGCATTTGGAAAAGTGGAAACCATCATGAAAAATATGAAGACAAGCAAGGAGCTAAAGAGGAAGGTGTTCAATGAGTATATTCTTCCAGTCATGACATATGGTAGCGAAACATGGGCTTTGAACAACACCATGATGGAAATGCTTGCAGTTGCACAGAGAAAGATGGAGCGAATCATGCTTGGCATCAAACTTCAAGATCAGAAAAGAAACGACTGGATTCGATCACAGACAGGAGTCACTGATATCATTGACTGCATTAGAAGTGCTAAACATAGATGGGCAGGCCACATCTCAAGACTGCAAGATAACAGATGGACCATCAGAGTAACAGAATGGACCCCCAGAGATTGGACCAGGAAACCAGGACGTCCAAAAACTAGATGGAGAGACGAAATGAAGAAACATCTAGGTCCAACTTGGACTAGAATGGCCAAGGATAAAGATTTGTGGAAACATTCTAGGGAGGGGTTCCTCCATCATGAGTGAATATGCCCTGGATATGGATATGGATACAACACTTGGTAATACATATACGTAACAGACCGAAACAGAAATGTTAACAGAATTGACTTTGCCCTATAACAATTATTACAGTGTATAAAGACGGTAATGGTACAAACATACTGTGAAAATTGTCTGCCTGAAATGCTGTATTTATCCAGAAAAGAGTAAAACCAAACACCAAAAACATAGTTGATCTTTGAAAGATAACGGTGAGAAGACTTAAGAAATATCGTTGCCGTTTCACTGTTTCCTCAAAAAGTGGGCACCGTATGGGACTGAAATTTTCACAGATGACTGTTACTGTATCTTCTTTGATATTTTTGCCCATGAATCTGTATTTCTTTGACAAAAACCAAAGTATTTTTATTACGTTTGACTTGTGAAATAATTGTTAAAGAATAAAAGTTGGAATTGATCTTTATAATGTTATGGGAATTTTAATTTTCCAGGCTTTCAACATAAGAAACCTACAATATTGTGTATCTCTACTCTGACATTCTCAGGTGGTTGCCTACTTAGTTGCCTCCATCATTGCTGTCATTATGTCGGTCGTTTTGGGCCGCATCATTGCCGGTAACATAGCGTTCACCAATGGCTGCGAAAACGAACACAAATTTGACTTCTGTCTCGGGGTAAGTAAAAAACAAAACAACTTCACGTCATCGATATACTTTTGAGTTTTGATAAATTTTACTGAGAAAGTTGGTGTCCCTCTTAAAATGGCGTCACTACCTATAAACATGGCTCACAACGTGTGCATTAACTTCGGTATTTTGACATCAATTTACGCATTTGTGCACTTATGGCATTGACTTGGAGCCATTTGTGTGGAGCAGTTAAGCACCATAAGAATTGCTTAGCACAAAATGTCTTGCTCAATAAAACAAAACACCATTACAAATTCCATTTTGACATTCATGGTCAGCGAACAACAGCCAAGAAACAATCACAACTGATGCACAACACATGAAAATTTGGTTGTTAATCCTGTTTTTATTAACTTGAAGACAGAAATTCTATGGTAAGCAAATACTATAATGTGCTAAGCAGGGGCCAATCTGGGGCTAATTTCATAGAGATGCTTAAGCACCAAAAATTGCTTAAGCACCGGAATAAACCTTGATAATAAAATAAGTATGCCAGCCAAAACTCCTAATTGTAAATGTTATGCTCAGCAAATAATATCCGAATTCAATACAATTAGTCAAAAGCAGTAAACATCGCATGAACATTGGTTGGTATTATATCCTGTCTGACCAAGGAAGACTTTTCATGCTTAAGCAACTTTAAAGGTAGTATCATTCTTTGGTTTAGGCCTACCGAAACAGAGAAAATACTTTAGAAATATTGTGGCCAGTGTTTTTCACTGTTTTCTCAAAAAGTGGGCACCGTATGGGACTGAAATGTTCACAGATGACTGTTACTGTATCATCTTTATATTTTTGCCCATGAATCTGTATTTCTTTGACAAAAACCAAAGTATGATACTACCTTTAAAGACAGAAATTCCATGGTTAGCAAATATTAATGTGCTATAAGCAGGGGCCAATCTGCGGTAAATGTCATGCTTAGTAAGCACCAAAAACCTTGGTAAATAAAATCAGTATGCCAACCAAAACTCCTTGTGAATGTTATGCTCACTAAGCAAATAATGTCCGAATACAAGTCAAAAGCAGTAAACATCACATGGACATTTGGTTGGTATTATCCTGTTTGACCAAGGAAGACTTTTTAAAGTTTAAGCAAATTTTGTGCTTAATTAAGCAGCTCTATGAAATTGGCCCCTGTTCGTTTACGCGCATAAGCTCTGCCGTACACGAATGGTATGGAGTACAGTATTGCTGATCAATCTAGAACGTTCTTGCTGTTTTTGGTCATCTCTATAGGAGGACATTGTGCCGGAACAAGCCCTGCTGCTCATTATGTCCGTAGCGGAGTTCGTTGTCGCCATCGTAGGAGCCAGTATGACGTGTGGTATAGTGTGCTGCAGCGCCGGACGTATCCGTAGCCGCAGTCGCATCAACACGGTAAGTAAAATACTTCAAGCCGTTCCAGTTTACTATAGGTTGGTGAACATTTATGGCTTTTACCGAACCTCGACTCGGGCTTCGGCTTAGTCTCCATCTATATATAAACATCCATTTTAAAGTGCTTGGAGTTAGGAGGGCCTGGCGCGTTTCGATCCTTAGTAGGATCTTTTAAAGGTAGTACCATAATATATGTAGTGGTTCCACTACGGTGCTGCGGTTTCGCAGCCAACAAGGGAGCAAGACCCTAAAATTAATTAGGATAAGTGTATCCCCAACACTCGATGAAATAAAAACAAGGGAAGACCAGTTCTTGTTGAATCGCAGAAAATCAGTCGAAGTGTAGAATTTATTCCAATCAGTTGAAGAATCAAGTTAATTAATAAACAATCAACGAATCACAAACAGTTGAGTTATTGAAGATGGAATCCAGTCTATAATTTGTAGAGAGTGATTATTAGCCCGGTTGTAGATAAGTTAACCCGATGATGAATGATGAGTAGGACTACTTCAAGCAAAAAGATCCACCAAAAAGATATCCTCGAAAAGATCACCGAAAAGATCCCCAAGCAAAAAGATCACCAAACAAAACGATCACCAACAAAAAGATCACCAGACAAAAAAATCCCCGGATGCAAGGCAGGTTACAGCTACACTACAGGTACATCGACCTATAAGTACAAAACAGTAAACAGTATGCAGGGTGTCAAAATACGGTGAATGTGTACACAGTGAGGTTGAAAGGTCACCACGCGCAATGCCAGCACAGACACAACAATAATGGCTGTGCTGTGTACAAAGTATATGGCACATACAGAAGGCATGCATGCATTATAAATGCATGAATGGCGACACGACATAGGTCAAAAAGTTTTAAGTAGGAGCACTCAAAATGCGCGTTTCAAGCCAAGCTTGCAAATAAAAGGAACCAGAAACTCACCAAAATGGTCGGGGGAGTCCGCACTCCCTACATCGGCATATGCCCATGCTGACCAGCCAGGTTGGAGGCTGGTTTAACCCCGGAATTCTCCGGAGGAGAATTACATGACTGTTGTCGCCGAATCGTAAAACGAACAGTGTCCGTTTTCCGCGCGCGCTCACCTCGTGTGGACACATCACCAAGCAACTTTAAAATATTAGTACACCCACATATGGACTAAGGTCGTGGGATCATCATTATTTAACAGTAACTATAAAATACAATTTCCACCATCACATGGATGTACTTTAAATACAATATAAGTGGAATATTAAGAATATCCATTGACATTTAGTTTGGGCCTAATTGTTTACAAAGTATGAGGCGGAGTGATTTGTGTGTAAACTTGTACACATATGCATATTCATGAGGGACCATTCTAAATATAGCACTGTATCTGGGGAGTTGGGTATTGTGAGTAACTTACGAGTCCCCACAATTTCCCCGCTTTAAAACCACGCGACCCGAGTGGTCTATAATTAACTATGCAAATGAATTCACCCGTTTCATTAATTAGCACATCACATTGTCAAAATTGGCAAGATCTAATCCAACAATCCCAGTGATCATACTGGAATGTTAACAATAACTCTTAACGACACTTGAATTTAAGTAAATACAAGTGAACATGCCATGCAATTAGGCTCCTGCACAATTATCATCAAAAACAGATGAAAAGTTGCTTTCTCAACACACTCATACTTCCAATACACCATCAAATGAAGTATTCTCACAAGACTTATACAAGACATAATACTTCCTGCCTTCTACCATATTGACCATAATCATTTGAATCATGGCATTTTTCAAGGGGTCTGTTTATAAAAGTAACACTGCACTTAGTGCCATAGGAACCCTTCTATCCAAAATATCAAATGGAATTTTACAACAATCATTGTTTTTTTGTTTTTTTTTAACAACAATCAAATACAAGCCTTTGATTACCAGAAACACATGGTAATCAATTTATACATTCAGATAACACAGAGTAGTCTTTTCCTAATTTTCTGACAACATAATGACTTGGCACAAGTAAATGCACCAACAAGTGCCCAGAAAGAACAACAGATAATGTCATTGTTCAGGCTACTGTAGAACAATAAAGTACGACCAGATACAGATGTCTCAATGAATGTTTATACAATCAAAATTTGCATCAGCAAATGTAGGCAATGGAACGCTTTAACTACTCTCACTTTAATGTAAGGTTGCACCTATACACTGCTTCCTTGATACCCATGCAATATTTACGCATCCCTTCAGGATTGAGGTGACATCCATCTACAAGGTACTTAGGGTAATTCACCCTTCTCTGTACATATATCATGCTCAAAAGTCAAAGGCATGCCTTATAAAGCGGGCAGGAAAGGAATGGCCAAAAAGGAAGACTGATGTCTGTCCCGACACGCCGAACTATCCGATTCTTAAGTAAACAACAACAATGACAATTTTACATCTATAAAACCATTAACAATGGTTTAACACCGCTAGATGCTTGAGCAAGAGAAAAATCTCTATTAACAGTAGAAAATCAGGATTAGATTACAAAACCACCTGAGTGAATGGACGCAAAGGCCGGTGAATTACCAACACCCTGAAGGGGCAACCTCTGGTGGACCAAACACTCTACCTTCTAATCCTCAGATTTATGGCAACTGCAGTCGAACCAGCAGGGACAGAGGCGGTTGACAGAACATTTCGCTAATATCCCTAATATGCGTAAGTGAAAAACCAGCCTAGGGAAATACATGTAATACAGGCATTATGAGGCATAACCAGCCTGTTTCCACCAAATATGAATGCTGCTGTTAAGTCAGAGAAACAGACTTATCCATATCCACTACATTACATATTTCCTGGATCCTTCTCAATGATTGAGCAGCGTTGGAACAAGGAGATAACATCAACTATCCCTTACAAAGCTGACAAACTGAGAGGAGCATCACCCCTCACAATCAATACAGCTGCACTATGCATGCAATACAATTGCTATTATTAGAAACTGTTGTAAACGGAGTGTACATATGCATTTTCCCAAGAGAGTACAAATTGGCATCACGATAAACCGCCAAGCGAACAAGTCAGACAAACGTCTCACATACGGGGTCATAACAGTACATGAATGCCCATTAATGGTGGGAACAACCGTCCCACAAATAGGGTCATAACAAGATGCCCATTAGTGGTGAGAACAAAACGTCTCACACACTGGGTCAAAACAGTACATGTATGCCCATTAATGGTGAGACCAAAAGCCTCACATACGGGGTCATAACAGTATGCCCAAAAATGATGGGAACAAACGTCCCACATACGGGGTCATAACAGTACATGAATGCCCATTAATGGTGGGAACAACCGTCCCACAAATAGGGTCATAACAAGATGCCCATTAGTGGTGAGAACAAAACGTCTCACACACTGGGTCAAAACAGTACATGTATGCCCATTAATGGTGAGACCAAAAGCCTCACATACGGGGTCATAACAGTATGCCCAAAAATGGTGAGAACAAAAATGCTGACAGTTAAGCACTCAACAGTCACACCGAGAGCCAAACAAGAAGCCGTCACAAACGTACATGGGCATAATATTTGGAATGCATTGTAAGACCAGTTTAAACCATAACAGCAGACTTTCCAACAATAACTTTCTGTCTCAATCTATGAGAAGGATCAGATTACATTATCCAGTTGCATCTAGACCAATTTGCTAGTTACAAACAAGTATTAATTACTTGTTGTACAGTCAAAACCCAAAATTGTGATATACATAATCGGAATCACAACAATCTAGCTGAACATGTATTTCAAAGTGTCCAGTCACTTCATACAGAAAACCACTTCTGGGGTAGTACTAGGAAGTGCTGAGCCAGAATGGGTAGGCACTTCCCTGCTTTTTTCCCAGTTAAGAGTCTTACAACTCGATAAACAGCTAATTTAACTTTAGCTATTTTTATGGTGCTCCCCAAATGAAAACGTTCATAATTAGCACTGATACGCCAGCTGAAAGCGTAAGTTGAAGGATATATTGGCCAATGTTTTAAGGGCCTTATAATACCTTCCTCAAATACAGACATGTTGAAAAAGTACATGTACAAATAATTGTATAACACAAAACAATCCAAGCCGTCCACAAGTTGGATGAATTGCCCAAGCGTACAAACATGCTCCAGTATACACGCACTGAAAAGATGGAAGATTCCCCCAGTCAGTGTATACCAAAGATATACATGTATATGTATGTATGTGCAATCTATGCCACAATGTATCAAAACAACATGTAGGCCTATGTCCTCAGACACTTAACTATACCATGATTTGCATATGCAAGGTAACGCACAGATACATACAATTTACATAGGACAATAAAATACAACATACATTACATGTCCCATGAAATTGGAGTCACATAATTGTATAAGAACAATGGAGTTAGCGTCTACTGCCGAGTACAGATGACTGCCTCAGTCTTACAGGATCAGTTGACTCACGACGCGGCTATGACTATGAGGAATCCCAATGCTCCAGACATTGTGTGTAGGACTCCAGTCAGATTCGGCTATTGCACCCGGGGATCTTTGAAGACAGTAAAAAAACAGTTCTGATGCTTGCAGATCATGAAGAAATCATGCAGAGTAGAAATGACACACTCATCCCATCCTCGTCGCCATTTTTCTGTAGTGGTTCCACTACGGTGCTGCGGTTTCGCAGCCAACAAGGGAGCAAGACCCTAAAATTAATTAGGATAAGTGTATCCCCAACACTCGATGAAATAAAAACAAGGGAAGACCAGTTCTTGTTGAATCGCAGAAAATCAGTCGAAGTGTAGAATTTATTCCAATCAGTTGAAGAATCAAGTTAATTAATAAACAATCAACGAATCACAAACAGTTGAGTTATTGAAGATGGAATCCAGTCTATAATTTGTAGAGAGTGATTATTAGCCCGGTTGTAGATAAGTTAACCCGATGATGAATGATGAGTAGGACTACTTCAAGCAAAAAGATCCACCAAAAAGATATCCTCGAAAAGATCACCGAAAAGATCCCCAAGCAAAAAGATCACCAAACAAAACGATCACCAACAAAAAGATCACCAGACAAAAAAATCCCCGGATGCAAGGCAGGTTACAGCTACACTACAGGTACATCGACCTATAAGTACAAAACAGTAAACAGTATGCAGGGTGTCAAAATACGGTGAATGTGTACACAGTGAGGTTGAAAGGTCACCACGCGCAATGCCAGCACAGACACAACAATAATGGCTGTGCTGTGTACAAAGTATATGGCACATACAGAAGGCATGCATGCATTATAAATGCATGAATGGCGACACGACATAGGTCAAAAAGTTTTAAGTAGGAGCACTCAAAATGCGCGTTTCAAGCCAAGCTTGCAAATAAAAGGAACCAGAAACTCACCAAAATGGTCGGGGGAGTCCGCACTCCCTACATCGGCATATGCCCATGCTGACCAGCCAGGTTGGAGGCTGGTTTAACCCCGGAATTCTCCGGAGGAGAATTACATGACTGTTGTCGCCGAATCGTAAAACGAACAGTGTCCGTTTTCCGCGCGCGCTCACCTCGTGTGGACACATCACCAAGCAACTTTAAAATATTAGTACACCCACATATGGACTAAGGTCGTGGGATCATCATTATTTAACAGTAACTATAAAATACAATTTCCACCATCACATGGATGTACTTTAAATACAATATAAGTGGAATATTAAGAATATCCATTGACATTTAGTTTGGGCCTAATTGTTTACAAAGTATGAGGCGGAGTGATTTGTGTGTAAACTTGTACACATATGCATATTCATGAGGGACCATTCTAAATATAGCACTGTATCTGGGGAGTTGGGTATTGTGAGTAACTTACGAGTCCCCACATATACTTTGGTTTTCATCAAAGAAAATAATACAGATTCATGGTATCAAGGAAGATACAATAACAGTCATCTGTGAAAACTTCAGTCCCATACGGTGCCCAATTTTGAGTGAACAGTGAAAAACGACCACAGTAATTATCAAGTCTTTTCTCTTTTATTTTTGATCTTTTAAAAGAAAAAAAAAGATTTTTGGTCGTTGTTTTACTAATTTCTGGATAAATACACCATTTTAGGCGGGAAAATGTTCACGGTATGTTTCTACCATTAACATCTTCATACCCTGTAAGTTATATGTAAATCTGTGAACATTTTTGTTTTGGTTTCTTACCAAAGTATGATACTATACCTTTAAGCGCTGCGAAGTCAAGAGTATATGCACCCTTTTCCTCTCCACGAAATGACTGATAATAATTTCTGCCTCATCAAACTCGATTGCCACAGGGTTCTACAAAGCCCTCATCACTGATTTTGACTTGGATGATGACCGATGTTTTTGATTTTATAGGTGTTCAACAGGGACCAAACTCAAGTGATCTTCACCGCTCAGCCTAATGTGTACGCTACTGGCCAATTCAGTCCTCAGCAACAGTATGGTAAGTTCTAACACCAATTATTATTGAAAAGTAAACAAAGAAAAATTGACTGGAGCGGGATCCGAACCGGCGACCTCCTGAATATCGTACAGGCGCTCTTACCAACTGAGCCATCCAGCCAATTATTAGAGTTTAAGCTCACAACTCCAATTTGGTGCGTTTATAGATTCTTAAAGTGACGTTGTGTTGCATTCAGGACTCAGTTGTACAGTTTTCACCATTGTTAAGTGTATTTTTGTAGGTTCTGCAGTAATGTATTCCAAAGATTAAAAATAAAAGAGAAAAGACTTAAGAAATACTGTGGCTGTTTTTCACTGTTTTGTCAAAAAGTGGGCACCGTATGGGACTGAAATTTTCACAAATGACTGTTACTGTATCTGTCTTGGTATTTTTGCCAATGAATCTGTATTTCTTTAACAAAAACCAAAGTATGATATTACCTTTAATAACCTTTTCTAACAGCCTACCCGATGCAGCAGCCGGCCGGAGCGACCGCTGCAGCTGCACCTATCGAGACCAAAGTCGCACTACCCGATGAATTTTCACCTCCGGCATACGATGCTGCTGGGTATGCAGCAGGGCCTTTGCCTCCAAAGATGGACCAAGACTTCATGAAGCAGTAGATCGATGCATGATCACGCCATCTACGGTCGGCTCTCTAACGGCCAACTTTAAAGTTGACCTAAGTAGGCCTAAATTTACCTGTGCCAAAGTTTACTCTTGGGGCATTTTCGAAGGCTCAGGCTCCGTTTCAGGCTCTGGCTCCATTTCTTGAATCCATTCTAAAACAATGGGCATCAAAATAGAGGCTTTTGGCTGCGGTTCTGAAGTAGATTCTCTATTACTAAGAAAAGGAACACAGAGCTTCAGCTTCAATGAAAAAGCACAACCTATATTTTCAGCATATGGATGTCAAAGCTGGAGCCGGAAACGGAGCCTGAGCAGCATCCGTTTCGAAAACGCCCATAGTTTACATTGCTCATAATTAATATATTACAATGCGACTAAAAATCAGTCTAGTTGCTCATTACTTAGTTTTGACTTGTTATCATATAACATTATTTTAAAAGATAATTGATTATGCATATTAAACAGTTAAAGGCGCCCCTGCAAAGAAGTTTTATTAAATTGAGATTTTTGGTTTATTTTGGTATTTTTCAGTTGACTGTGTTAAGTTTATGCATGTGTATCCTTCTATGTCCGTGTTAATTTATTTCTTTCTCATTTCTTATCGAGCATCATCTTTGATTGTGATATGCGCTATATAAGTGGTTTATTATTATTATTATTATTATTATTATTATTATAATGTAAGGAATAATATGTGCTTACTATACTGCACACACTGTTATGATAAGAACTTAAGAAGTAATTATAGTTTAAAGGGATGGTACACGGAACTGTTTTTTGCGACAAAACCGTTGCTGACAGTGAAAGCACATTATGTAATCCATCATATACCTTAACTGACAAACCTGTAGAAGTTTGAGGTCAATCAGCCATCTGGGTCACGAGAAAATAGTGAAAACCTGTCAGTTTACACATTTCAACGAATGAGTAAACTCACGCTTCCGACGAAGCGATTTATTCCAATCGGAAAATAGTCTCATTTATTTCTCAACGAATATGGCATTTCAGACAAAAACATTTCATGGGATGTTTTTTCCTATCATCACCATTATACTGTGTAAGTTTTATGTGAATCTGTGATCTTGAAGTGTATTTTGTCTTAATTTTGTACCATCCCTTTAAATTGTATAAAGTAATTAATTTAACACTTAAAATTGGTTCCTCAATATCTGTAAATATTCAAGTTCTATGCTGAGTTGATAATTTTGATTACGGTATAAAAATGCCCTGCAGAGCTCGATACAATTAAGAGATTCGGCTAAAAGGTCTAATAATGATAACGTTCACCTTTTGCATGCACCATTAGGCCACATAAAAAAAAAAAAATTGTTTAGCGTCCACCTCTTCCAAATTTTCTAGGTAGGGAGGGAGGTTTTTATTTTTATTTTTTATTTTAAGGATAGAATGGCAACATGCCTGTGGAAGAAAAGATACATGGTATTCATGGTCAGAAAACATGTTAGGAAGATACTGAAGACCATAGAAGCTTTCAAGCTAGATATCTGACCATTGGAAATTTCAGTAGACTAGAGAAACCTAAGTAAAAGTGTGGACTTGACTCAAGTCGGGTTACGGTAGTTCTAGTCATGCGCTCGGCTGATATTCCTTCAGTCCGCCACATCGGTACAAATTTCCGGAACGTTGATAATCTAATGTCCCTTCCGCTTAAATTTGTACATTTTTCGCATGCTGCGGCTTCTACCCTAGGTGGCCTTCATGATGTTTAGTCCGAAAATTACTGTAGATATTAGCGCACACTGCTTTTACATACAAGAAATAATTGTTTCCCCCAATATTTATTTTTTTTGAGACAAATAAAAAAAAAAAAAAATAATGCAGGTCGGGCTCATATTGGAGGTCGGGCGGGGACGCTAAACAAGTAATTTTTTTTATGTGGCCTTATAGGCACTATGATTATGTTTTTGCTGCACTACACTCTACAGATTGTTTGTTAAAGGTAGTATCATGCTTTGGTAAGAGACCAAAACAGAAATGTTTACAGATTTACGTATAACTTTTAAGGTATGAAGATGATGCTATAGTAGAAACCTACCATTAACATTTTTCCGTCTGAAATTGTGTATTTATCTAGAAATTATGGTACATCTTTTTGATCTTTTAAAAGATCCAAAATAAAAGAGAAAAGACTTATAAAAAATACTGTGGCTGTTTTTCACTTTTTTTCTCAGAAAGTGGGCACCGTAGTATGGGACTGAAATTTTCACAGATGATCTGTCTTGGTATTTTTGCCCATGAATCTGTATTTCTTTGATAAAAACCAAAGTATGATAAATGCTAGATATCTATAATAGCCTGAGCAGCATATGGACGATATGCTATTCATAAATACAGTATATTCATGCACTATTGTGTTATAGGCCGATACTCGTTATGTTAAAAAGGCTTCGGTCGTTTCCCGCGTGCTTCAGTCAGTCGTAAATCATTAATTTTATGTGAGGAGAGTTTTGTCTGGTTCTGTCCTGTGGCCACGCGAAGGGGTTTTCCCCAACATTTCCCTGTAATCATTCCCTCATCACCTGATAATATCCAGGCTGGCGCAGGCAGGATGTGCTCAGCGTGGGACTGGATAGGCATGTAAATAATCACGGTTTGGCAGGCAGCCAAAAGACCCACGCCCATATAGTGCTCTTAGTAGACTTGTAGTCAAGTCGTTCGAAGTCGCGTTGATGCGTCTCTCTTCTTTTAGGCAGTGGCGTCACCAGACTTTTGAGTCTGGGGGGGGGGGGCACAAGGGGGGCACTAGCAATTGTTAGGGGGACACCATTACAATATATATTATATTTTTTTTCACCAACCCAAATCTCAAATGGGGGGGGGGGGGCACGCGGGGGGCACAAGGTTTTCCGGGGGGGGGGGGGGGGCACGTGCCCCCCGGCCCGCGATTTTTTTTTCTGCACCGTTGACGCGTCAGGATGTCAGTTTATTGGATTTTTGCGACTTGAATGAAGACCATTGAGGTGGCGCACATCAGCTCAGTCGATCCAGACCTAGCGCACACTATACACTGCATGCAGTATAGGCCTAGTAGTAGTCTGTATGTACTCGTCCTTGGTGTATTCACAGGGACATTAAAATACTAGTACAAGTAAACAATTCACCAAGGACAAGTAATAATACCATGGAGGAATGAACACCCTCTGCACACAGAAGGGGAGTGGTGTCGCGACCATGGATTTCTTCCTCCATGGGTGGACTAGTAGCTGGTGGTGGCTATGCCAAATTATATTAATAATGAATCAAATCATCAAATCAACTTCTGTATGGAATACTTATTATTGTGTATGGTGGATTGTCACTGTGCAATTTGGATTATCATCCAAATGTGTGTTTGTGCATGGAGGACTCTTTGCAAACATTGAATAGACAAACAAATATATGTTATCCGTACATGAACTTCTTGTCCCAGAAAGTGGTGCATATCACGGTAAAGCTGATTTAAAGGGCATTGCAACATTAGTAACGGGTGACAGAGAGTGCAGGCTGCTCAATTTGATTTGTCATGGAATAAAAACAAACATGTGAAATGTTCAGCTCAATCTATCATTGGAAACAGTAGAAAACAACGAAAAACAGTTGCAATATATTGCGCCAAATTGTGTGGGCGTCTAGCTGTATCGTTTTTTTTTTTCTTGCCACTCAAACGTGTTGTTGTTGTTGTTGTTTTTTTTTTTTTTGGGGGGGGGGTTACTCTTTCCTGGATAAATACAGCATTTCAATTCAGGCAGACACACTATTATGATGTTTCTACCATTAAAAATGTATACCCTGTAAGTTATACCATGGAGGAAGGCCTTCCTCCATGGTTATACCATATACATATGTAGCTATTACGCTGCGTAGTGCACTGCACACACGGTATAGCGATGCACTGTCGTTGATGGCTTGGGTTGCACAATCCTGTCGTGCCAGCACTTTGGTCTTCATTCAGGTCGCAAAAGTCCAATAAACTGGATGACCTGACGCGTCAGCGGTGCAGAAAAAAAAATCGCCCCCGGCCCCCCTTGGCGACGCCACTGCTTTTAGGCCTTTTCATACGACGCTAAAAAACGCTCATGTTTTCAGTTATACAGTGTAGGCCTACGTGACAATTTGATTGTTAGTTTATTACATTCACTATCTCATTGGGCATATTGTGACCACATTTTTAAGGCGATAATTATTCATGCATCACCGAGCAATTACTGATTGTCTGGGAAAAGTCCATTTTGCTGCCAGTTACAACACAGCTAATAATAATAACCACCATTATGGCAGGAAACTTTACCAAACAATCAGTAAATTGCTCGGTGATGCACGAATGGATTACCTTGAAATTTGGTCAGTCAGAAGATATGGCCAGGGAGATAAATGAATGCAGTAGACTAAAGCTGAAAATTACATTACCTTTTTCCTATTTTGTCAAAATGGATTTCGTTGTTTTGTTTTGTTTGTTTGTTGGGGTGTTTGTTTGTTTGTTTGTTTGGTTTCTTGTTCGTGCCAGGCACGAAGGGTCTAGCACCCCCCTCTCCCCCCCCCCCCCCCCGAAAAAAAAAATGTTGGTATTCTAGCCCCCAGCCAAAAAAACAACAAGAAGAAGATGGAATGAAATTGACTAAAAATCAAATAGCTGAATGAAAACTACATTTTACTTTTCATATTATGTTTCAAATGGATTTCGTTGTTTGCTTTTTGTTGGACTTTAGCCTATAGTATAAACATGGAGGTAGAAATAGGTCTATTTCTACCTCCATGGTATAAAGATAAATTATGGCCGGACACACTTTTTTTTTAATCATGCTTCATGCACCTGCTACATACATACACCTGTACTTCCTCGTAATCGTGATGGGGCCTTATTTTTCCCGGGCTCAGGCTCCGGCTCAGACTTCGGCTCAGGCTACGGCTCCATTTTCGCAAATCCATAATTGTGAAACGGGTATCAAAAAAAAAAATACAAATAAAATTAGATTCTCTGGTTTGAAAACAGAGCTATACTATGGGTTTTAAAAAGAAAAACCAGAGGTTCAGTACTTTCAATGAAAAACTCAGCCTGTTAATTATTAATAATTATGTGGATGACAGAGACGAAGCCGGAGCCTGAGCCGGAACTGATAGGTTTGGCAAAGGTCTTTCATTGCACGTGCGGCGAGTTGAGGCTTGTTGAGTGCAGTCGGCTAGAACGAATGAGATATCTGGCTGCGTCACTCGTCAGTGGTGGAGGCAGAAGTTACACCGATCGTCAGTTTTTACGTCTTTTCCTTCCTCCAGACAGCCAGTCATTGGGATAAAGGTACGTAATCACGGGTTTGTTAATGTCATTTCGTCTCCTAATTTCAAGGACCGGTTAGAAAAACATCTGATGATCATTTGAAAACGGAGGTTTCTCTGGTTGTTCGATCACTTGTTTTCTCATCAAATTTCTCACTGCGTGCGTAACGTTAGGGCTTATGCTGTACACATACACATACGTACACATATAGTAGTACAGTAGTACAAACCAGTAACCCTAACCCCCTGGGGGCATTTTACTGTGTACCATCCTGAATCCTCCACAATCCTCCAATGGTCACACTTTAAAAACTGCGTTCATCCTGAATCCTCCGCAGTCCTCCAGTTATCTCACTTATACTCAAAATGAGAGGACCCTGAATCCTGAATCCTTCAGAATCCTTCGTTGGCCATACCTCAAAAAATGCGTTTATCCTGAATCCTTGCAACTCCTCAAGTGGTCCTCACTTGAAAATGACATTATATCCTGAATCCTCCGAAATCCTCCAAAACTACAAGAAGGATTTTGGAGGATTTCGGAGGGTTACGGCTTTGTACTTTCATTTTCAGTAGGACTTCTAATACTAGCTGTTTGACTTTTGAGTTCAGGATTACTTCAAAAGTTCTTCAACTTCTTGTGGATTTAACCCTGGCCTGACATGGGTCAGAATGGTAACGGTTTACAAGCAGGTCCGATACCTATAAAGGGAATAAAATCAACTTAATTGGCCTAGTTTCAACTGTACCAAAATGATATTTTTTACTTTCAGCAAATGTTCCTGCATCCTTAAATCCTTAGATAGAAGAATTTTGTGCAACATTTCAGAGTAAAAATGCAATTTTCTTACAATTGCAAACTTCAAAACAGACAGACAAAATAGTTCTATTCCCTTTATAGGTATCGGACCTGCTTGTACACCGTTACCGGATAAAGGCCTTGTACTTTCATTTTCAGTAGGATCGCCATGTGGAGGAAGGAAAAGATATTTTCCTTCCTCAATGGTAGGACTTATGCAATTCCGGGGTTAGTGTCTTTTACGCCACCCATATTATTTTCTGTATTTATTTACCTTCTTCTGTTCCAAAATGAGATTTGTTACGTTTCAGGCGGAAACATTTTAACAGTAGGTTTCTACTAGCATCATCTTCATACCCTGAAAGTTTATATGTAAATCTGTGAACATTTCTGTTTTGGTCTCTTACCAAAGTATGATACAACCTTTGGAACCAAAACAGACATTATCACAGAATTACGTATAACTTAGGGAGCTCATCCAAAAGGTTACACCGCGGTGTCACCGCAATCACCGCGGTTTGGACGGGGCCTTAACAACCAGCCCACTTTCGACAGTCCTTGCTTATTTAGCATATTAAAAGAACTGACTAACAAAACTCCCTATTGTTATTTTAACTACCCACTGAACGCGGTGGCCGCGGCGCAACCACAGACGCCACAAACTCATTTCTGTCTGCCGCGGCCACCGCGTCTGATCTTGGAGACAAAAAACCAAACTATTACTTCCTCACTGAAAATACATTTTTGGGGGACTTGGCTTGGACCATTTTCTCTGGGACCTGCATTATTTTGTCTCTACCAAACTATTATTACCCCCGGGGAAAATACGTCTTTTAGGGACTTGGCCGACCATTTTCTCTGGGACCTGCATTATTTTGTCTCTACCAAACTATTATTACCCCCGGGGAAAAATACGTCTTTTAGGGACTTGGCCGACCATTTTCTCTGGGACCTGCATTATTTTGTCTCTACCAAACTATTATTACCCCCGGGGAAAAATACGTTTTTTAGGGACTTGGCCGACCATTTTCTCTGGGACCTGCATTATTTTGTCTCTACCAAACTATTATTTCCCCGGGGGGAAAATACGTTTTTTAAGGACTTGGCCGACCATTTTCTCTGGGACCTGCATTATTTTGTCTCTATCAAACTATTATTACCCCCGGGAGAAAATACGTCTTTTAGGGACTTGGCCGACCATTTTCTCTGGGACCTGCATTATTTTGTCTCTACCAAACTATTATTACCCCCGCTGAAAATACGTTTTTTAGGGACTTGGCCGACATTCCTGGCGTCGCTGTCAAAATTCATAATATAAAAAAAATACCACACCACTAAAAGTGTTGGCGTGTGTAGAATCACCTCCTGCTCGCCAGGGAGAATGAATAATCGCAACCAAACTGAATTATAGATGAGAGTGGCTGATCGATACCAGCAAAGCTCTGTATCGATCAGAAGGCTTCGTACTCACAATTATTTCTCTTCATTCCATTGTTCCGACCATTTTCTCTGGGACCTGCATTATTTTGTCTCTACCAAACTATTATTACCCCCGCTGAAAATACGTTTTTTAAGGACTTGGCTTGGACCATTTTCTCTGGGACCTGCATTATTTTGTCTCTACCAAACTATTATTACCCCCGGGGAAAATACGTCTTTTAGGGACTTGGCCGACCATTTTCTCTGGGACCTGCATTATTTTGTCTCTACCAAACTATTATTACCCCCGGGGAAAAATACGTTTTTTAGGGACTTGGCCGACCATTTTCTCTGGGACCTGCATTATTTTGTCTCTACCAAACTATTATTTCCCCGGGGGGAAAATACGTTTTTTAAGGACTTGGCCGACCATTTTCTCTGGGACCTGCATTATTTTGTCTCTATCAAACTATTATTACCCCCGGGAGAAAATACGTCTTTTAGGGACTTGGCCGACCATTTTCTCTGGGACCTGCATTATTTTGTCTCTACCAAACTATTATTACCCCCGCTGAAAATACGTTTTTTAGGGACTTGGCCGACATTCCTGGCGTCGCTGTCAAAATTCATAATATAAAAAAAATACCACACCACTGAAAGTGTTGGCGTGTGTAGAATCACCTCCTGCTCGCCAGGGAGAATGAATAATCGCAACCAAACTGAATTATAGATGAGAGTGGCTGATCGATACCAGCAAAGCTCTGTATCGATCAGAAGGCTTCGTACTCACAATTATTTCTCTTCATTCCATTGTTCCGACCATTTTCTCTGGGACCTGCATTATTTTGTCTCTACCAAACTATTATTACCCCCGCTGAAAATACGTTTTTTAAGGACTTGGCTTGGACCATTTTCTCTGGGACCTGCATTATTTTGTCTCTACCAAACTATTATTACCCCCGGGGAAAATACGTCTTTTAGGGACTTGGCCGACCATTTTCTCTGGGACCTGCATTATTTTGTCTCTATCAAACTATTATTACCCCCGGGGGAAAATACGTCTTTTAGGGACTTGGCCGACCATTTTCTCTGGGACCTGCATTATTTTGTCTCTACCAAACTATTATTACCCCCGGGGGAAAATACGTCTTTTAGGGACTTGGCCGACCATTTTCTCTGGGACCTGCATTATTTTGTCTCTACCAAACTATTATTCTCCCATGCGACAAGACAGCTGGTAAAGAAAACAGGCATTGACAAGGTACCATCATTTTGTTTACGTATGGCCAGAGCAGTTTATTGCCAGATCAATCATTATATCAATTGCATAAGTTTCTCCGGTCGTATGGAACCGCGAAAAACACCTCCGTATGCACACACACAATAATGATCATGAAACTAATTGATTGGCATTGATGTAATTAATAACATTGCATTCCCGGTCGTACGCGACCCGCGAAATGATAAATCTCAACGTCATGTTTCCGGTCGTAGGCTACCCGCGAAACATACAATAATCCATAACTGTACAAATGTATCTCCGGTCGTACGCGGCCCGCGAGATGACAACAATTCAAGTGGTTCCCGGTCGTACGCGACCCGCGAAACTCATCAAAAACCATTTTACAAAATATTCCCGGTCGTACGCGTCCCGCGAAATAATACGATTAATTAAACAATACTCCAAGTGGTTCCCGGTCGTACGCTACCCGCGAAACCCAATGCCCCTTGTCACCATAATCTTTGCCACCGATCCAGGGGTTAGGATTGCGATACTACACAAAATAATCAAAAGTCCCGGCATAATGGAGCCGTGGATAACATAATAAGTATATTGCCGCCCTTCGGATATTACGCTCCCGACAATCAGTGTAAACAATAGGACCCCCGATAGAAGAATCTACCAAAATTCGGCTTGTCCACGAACCCGTATTACATAATTATACATCATGTAATTTCCGTTGAGTCTAAAAAATCGGGGATGAAAACCTTCTTGCATGATAAGCCTAAGGCATATGACGGCGTTCTGAATGAAATTCCACCAATGGCCCCAATTCGAGGGAGGGCGAAAAACTCCTGAAAACCTCACGAAGTGCTCTGACAAATGACTGAGGAAAAGTTGGAGGAAATTCCCTCCCGGCTCCACGTATACATGGCAACCGAGTATTGTGTAACTCCAGAATCGAGACCTAGCAGACTTCATTCAGGCGTGAGAGAACATAATTCACGGAGGTAGAAGGGGAGGTGGCGGGCTTAGAAATTTTCGGAGTAGTAAAAACAGAGAATACACGACCGTCTGGTCAAACTGCTCTGACAAGAGTGACGAACTACTCCTTGAAATCCGGAGATATGCACGGCCTTGTATCAATCAACAAGTGACCACATGGAGCGCAGGAAGGGAGAGGTTGTTCCGGACCCCGCATACCAAACACCGTCTTGGGGATAATAAATTATTTGAAGCCGTATACCGGCCTCAAATGAATTATTCTCCCATGCGACAAGACAGCTGGTAAAGAAAACAGGCATTGACAAGGTACCATCATTTTGTTTACGTATGGCCAGAGCAGTTTATTGCCAGATCAATCATTATATCAATTGCATAAGTTTCTCCGGTCGTATGGAACCGCGAAAAACACCTCCGTATGCACACACACAATAATGATCATGAAACTAATTGATTGGCATTGATGTAATTAATAACATTGCATTCCCGGTCGTACGCGACCCGCGAAATGATAAATCTCAACGTCATGTTTCCGGTCGTAGGCTACCCGCGAAACATACAATAATCCATAACTGTACAAATGTATCTCCGGTCGTACGCGGCCCGCGAGATGACAACAATTCAAGTGGTTCCCGGTCGTACGCGACCCGCGAAACTCATCAAAAACCATTTTACAAAATATTCCCGGTCGTACGCGTCCCGCGAAATAATACGATTAATTAAACAATACTCCAAGTGGTTCCCGGTCGTACGCTACCCGCGAAACCCAATGCCCCTTGTCACCATAATCTTTGCCACCGATCCAGGGGTTAGGATTGCGATACTACACAAAATAATCAAAAGTCCCGGCATAATGGAGCCGTGGATAACATAATAAGTATATTGCCGCCCTTCGGATATTACGCTCCCGACAATCAGTGTAAACAATAGGACCCCCGATAGAAGAATCTACCAAAATTCGGCTTGTCCACGAACCCGTATTACATAATTATACATCATGTAATTTCCGTTGAGTCTAAAAAATCGGGGATGAAAACCTTCTTGCATGATAAGCCTAAGGCATATGACGGCGTTCTGAATGAAATTCCACCAATGGCCCCAATTCGAGGGAGGGCGAAAAACTCCTGAAAACCTCACGAAGTGCTCTGACAAATGACTGAGGAAAAGTTGGAGGAAATTCCCTCCCGGCTCCACGTATACATGGCAACCGAGTATTGTGTAACTCCAGAATCGAGACCTAGCAGACTTCATTCAGGCGTGAGAGAACATAATTCACGGAGGTAGAAGGGGAGGTGGCGGGCTTAGAAATTTTCGGAGTAGTAAAAACAGAGAATACACGACCGTCTGGTCAAACTGCTCTGACAAGAGTGACGAACTACTCCTTGAAATCCGGAGATATGCACGGCCTTGTATCAATCAACAAGTGACCACATGGAGCGCAGGAAGGGAGAGGTTGTTCCGGACCCCGCATACCAAACACCGTCTTGGGGATAATAAATTATTTGAAGCCGTATACCGGCCTCAAATGAATTATTCTCCCATGCGACAAGACAGCTGGTAAAGAAAACAGGCATTGACAAGGTACCATCATTTTGTTTACGTATGGCCAGAGCAGTTTATTGCCAGATCAATCATTATATCAATTGCATAAGTTTCTCCGGTCGTATGGAACCGCGAAAAACACCTCCGTATGCACACACACAATAATGATCATGAAACTAATTGATTGGCATTGATGTAATTAATAACATTGCATTCCCGGTCGTACGCGACCCGCGAAATGATAAATCTCAACGTCATGTTTCCGGTCGTAGGCTACCCGCGAAACATACAATAATCCATAACTGTACAAATGTATCTCCGGTCGTACGCGGCCCGCGAGATGACAACAATTCAAGTGGTTCCCGGTCGTACGCGACCCGCGAAACTCATCAAAAACCATTTTACAAAATATTCCCGGTCGTACGCGTCCCGCGAAATAATACGATTAATTAAACAATACTCCAAGTGGTTCCCGGTCGTACGCTACCCGCGAAACCCAATGCCCCTTGTCACCATAATCTTTGCCACCGATCCAGGGGTTAGGATTGCGATACTACACAAAATAATCAAAAGTCCCGGCATAATGGAGCCGTGGATAACATAATAAGTATATTGCCGCCCTTCGGATATTACGCTCCCGACAATCAGTGTAAACAATAGGACCCCCGATAGAAGAATCTACCAAAATTCGGCTTGTCCACGAACCCGTATTACATAATTAAACATCATGTAATTTCCGTTGAGTCTAAAAAATCGGGGATGAAAACCTTCTTGTATGATAAGCCTAAGGCATATGACGGCGTTCTGAATGAAATTCCACCAATGGCCCCAATTCGAGGGAGGGCGAAAAACTCCTGAAAACCTCACGAAGTGCTCTGACAAATGACTGAGGAAAAGTTGGAGGAAATTCCCTCCCGGCTCCACGTATACATGGCAACCGAGTATTGTGTAACTCCAGAATCGAGACCTAGCAGACTTCATTCAGGCGTGAGAGAACATAATTCACGGAGGTAGAAGGGGAGGTGGCGGGCTTAGAAATTTTCGGAGTAGTAAAAATAGAGAATACACGACCGTCTGGTCAAACTGCTCTGACAAGAGTGACGAACCACTCCTTGAAATCCGGAGATATGCACGGCCTTGTATCAATCAACAAGTGACCACATGGAGCGCAGGAAGGGAGAGGTTGTTCCGGACCCCGCATACCAAACACCGTCTTGGGGATAATAAATTATTTGAAGCCGTATACCGGCCTCAAATGAATTATTCTCCCATGCGACAAGACAGCTGGTAAAGAAAACAGGCATTGACAAGGTACCATCATTTTGTTTACGTATGGCCAGAGCAGTTTATTGCCAGATCAATCATTATATCAATTGCATAAGTTTCTCCGGTCGTATGGAACCGCGAAAAACACCTCCGTATGCACACACACAATAATGATCATGAAACTAATTGATTGGCATTGATGTAATTAATAACATTGCATTCCCGGTCGTACGCGACCCGCGAAATGATAAATCTCAACGTCATGTTTCCGGTCGTAGGCTACCCGCGAAACATACAATAATCCATAACTGTACAAATGTATCTCCGGTCGTACGCGGCCCGCGAGATGACAACAATTCAAGTGGTTCCCGGTCGTACGCGACCCGCGAAACTCATCAAAAACCATTTTACAAAATATTCCCGGTCGTACGCGTCCCGCGAAATAATACGATTAATTAAACAATACTCCAAGTGGTTCCCGGTCGGTTCTGTCTGCCGCGGCCACCGCGTCTGATCTTGGAGACAAAAAACCAAACTATTACTTCCTCACTGAAAATACATTTTTGGGGGACTTGGCTTGGACCATTTTCTCTGGGACCTGCATTATTTTGTCTCTACCAAACTATTATTACCCCCGGGGGAAAATACGTCTTTTAGGGACTTGGCCGACCATTTTCTCTGGGACCTGCATTATTTTGTCTCTACCAAACTATTATTACCCCCGGGGGAAAATACGTCTTTTAATGACTTGGCCGACTATTTTCTCTGGGACCTGCATTATTTGTCTCTACCAAACTATTATTACCCCCGCTGAAAATACGTTTTTTAAGGACTTGGCTTGGACCATTTTCTCTGGGACCTGCATTATTTTGTCTCTACCAAACTATTATTACCCCCGGGGAAAATACGTCTTTTAGGGACTTGGCCGACCATTTTCTCTGGGACCTGCATTATTTTGTCTCTATCAAACTATTATTACCCCCAGGGGAAAATACGTCTTTTAGGGACTTGGCCGACCATTTTCTCTGGGACCTGCATTATTTTGTCTCTACCAAACTATTATTACCCCCGCTGAAAATACGTTTTTTAAGGACTTGGCCGACCATTTTCTCTGGGACCTGCATTATTTGTCTCTACCAAACTATTATTACCCCCGGGGGAAAATACGTCTTTTAAGGACTTGGCCGACTATTTTCTCTGGGACCTGCATTATTTGTCTCTACCAAACTATTATTACCCCCGGGGGAAAATTCGTCTTTTAGGGACTTGGCCGACCATTTTCTCTGGGACCTGCATTATTTTGTCTCTACCAAACTATTATTACCCCCGGGGGAAAATACGTCTTTTAATGACTTGGCCGACTATTTTCTCTGGGACCTGCATTATTTGTCTCTACCAAACTATTATTACCCCCGGGGGAAAATACGTCTTTTAGGGACTTGGCCGACCATTTTCTCTGGGACCTGCAGTATTTTGTCTCTACCAAACTATTATTACCCCCGGGGGAAAATACGTCTTTTAGGGACTTGGCCGACCATTTTCTCTGGGACCTGCATTATTATGTCTCTACCAAACTATTATTACCCCCGGGAGAAAATACGTCTCTTAGGGACTTGGCCGACCATTTTCTCTGGGACCTGCATTATTTTGTCTCTACCAAACTATTATTACCCCCGGGGGAAAATACGTTTTTTAGGGACTTGGCCGACCATTTTCTCTGGGACCTGCATTATTTTGTCTCTACCAAACTATTATTACCCCCGCTGAAAATACGTTTTTTAAGGACTTGGCCGACTATTTTCTCCGGGACCTGCATTATTTGTCTCTACCAAACTATTATTACCCCCGGGGGAAAATACGTCTTTTAGGGACTTGGCCGACCATTTTCTCTGGGACCTGCATTATTTTGTCTCTACCAAACTATTATTACCCCCGGGGGAAAATACGTTTTTTAGGGACTTGGCCGACCATTTTCTCTGGGACCTGCATTATTTGGTCTCTACCAAACTATTATTACCCCTGCTGAAAATACGTTTTTTAAGGACTTGGCCGACCATTTTCTCTGGGACCTGCATTATTTGTCTCTACCAAACTATTATTACCCCCGGGGGAAAATACGTTTTTTAAGGACTTGGCCGACTATTTTCTCTGGGACCTGCATTATTTGTCTCTACCAAACTATTATAACCCCCGGGGGAAAATACGTCTTTTAGGGACTTGGCCGACCATTTTCTCTGGGACCTGCATTATTTTGTCTCTATCAAACTATTATTACCCCCGGGGGAAAATACGTCTTTTAGGGACTTGGCCGACTATTTTCTCTGGGGCCTGCATTATTTTGTCTCTACCAAACTATTATTACCCCCAGGGAAAAATACGTCTTTTAGGGACTTGGCCGACCATTTTCTCTTGGACCTGCATTATTTTGTCTCTACCAAACTATTATTACCCCCGGGGGAAAATACGTCTTTTAGGGACTTGGCCGACCATTTTCTCTGGGGCCTGCATTATTATGTCTCTACCAAACTATTATTACCCCCGGGAGAAAATACGTCTTTTAGGGACTTGGCCGACCATTTTCTCTGGGACCTGCATTATTTTGTCTCTACCAAACTATTATTACCCCGGGGGAAAATACGTTTTTTAGGGACTTGGCCGACCATTTTCTCTGGGACCTGCATTATTTTGTCTCTACCAAACTATTATTTCCCTGGCTGAATACAGGATACAGTTTCGGCCAGCGGGAAATTTCATTGATGAACCGCGACAACCGCGTTCGCTAGTGCATAATTCATTAGTATCAACATAACAATAGCACTCGTCTTGAGGCTCTGCCTCATTAACTTGTCTCCGCATGGGTGATTTTTTGTGCAAAGGGCCGCGTTCCCCGTAGTCTTGGTCCAAGACTACGTTCCCCGCGGTCCTTGGCAACAAACCTAAACCGCGGTGGCCGCGTGCGGTCAGACCGCGGCGACCTTTTGGATGAGCTCCCTTACAGGGTATGAAGATGGTTGGTAGAAATATACCGTTGAAATGTTTCCGCCTGAAATTGTGTATTTATCAAAAAATTAGTGAAACAATTTGACCGAAAATCTTTTTGATCTTTTAAAAGATCAAAATTAAAGAGAAAAGACTTGAGAAATACTGTGGCTGTTTTTCACTGTTTTCTCAAAAAGTGGGCACCGTATGGGACTGAAATTTTCACAGATGACTATTACTGTATCGTCCTTAATATTTTTGCCCATGAATCTGTTTTTCTTTGACAAAAACCAAAGTATGATATTACCTTTAAGAACTAATTACCATGCTAACACCCAACACGGTTTGTTTCTCCCGCAGAGTACCAACCAAGTACAGAGGGACTGCTTAAAGCTTACCGGTAACCTGTCAACATGATGCAACAACAACAACCTGTTTCACCTCAACAGGGTGGAGTTCTGGCCCACCAGAATCAAATGGTGAGCTAGTGATTTGACTGAATTTATAAATCTGTGAAGATTTCTGTTTCGTAATGTTACCAAAGTATACAGTGTAGTAGTAGGCGGAAATATTTTAATGGTATGTTTGTAGGCCTACCAACACCATCTTCATACCCTGTAAGTTAAACGTAAATCTGTGAACATTTCTGTTTTGGTTTCCTACCAAAGTATGATATTACCTTTAAATTGTGATCCTTGATATTGCACAGTGCATCTACACAGTCTCTTGCTTCTGTATATCCAATTACCGGATTTCCTGTTTCCCTGTGACACGTATTTCCTTTCACGTTTTGTAGAATAACTAAAAAATGAGTTGAGTGACCTTGCAAAGTGCATGATGTAAAATACCCAAGAACTGGCGTTTTGCCATTTTTTTGTGGAATTTTGCAACTTGAATCAAAGTCCAAAGTTATTTAAAGCTTAGAAACGAAATTGTAACTTGAAGCAATATAGCCATATGTACATATATTCTTGTCAATCGTGCAATGTGTATCTTTACTTGCATGCTTTTGTTCTGTTGTCGTTAAGCCTTTGCGAAAGATCCTGCGATAGGATCGAAATGTCAGGCCCTTTATAACTCCAAGTTGAGGGCAGTGTGGATGGCAGGCTGGGGGGGATAGATACATCCCAAAAAGTGTAAACTGTACACAATTTTAGTCAGTTATTTTGTCCATATTGCCAAGTAGAAATTCATGCTTAAATTCACATATTGGATATAAAAGAAACATTGTGTACTTGATCTAAATGCTTGATCTATTTAAAAATAACATCGTAAAAATCATTCTGAAAGTGACGATCACATTGAAGAAGACGTACATACCATAAATCGCACACGTTGCACATGACTACACAGGTTAACCATTAACCTGATATTTGGGGTGGTTTTTTTTTTAATCAGTAACCGGATATGAAATTACCCGATTTTGCCCAGGACTATTACACAGTGGTCGATATAACAATTTTTGACCGATTGTACAATTCATCTAATATGATATTGAAAATGCAGGTGCTTTGAGTTAAAGGGATGACCAGTACAGAACTGGTTTTTGCCACAAAACCGTTGCTGACAGTGAAAGCACATTTTGTAATCCATCATATACCTTAACTGACACACCTGTAGAAGTTTGAGGTTAATCAGCCATCTGGGTCACGAGAAAATAGTGAAAACCCGTGTACGGAGAACTGCACACATTTCAACGAATGAATAAAACACTTCGAATTCGAAGCGATTTATTCCAATCGGAAAATAGTTTCATTTATTTCTCAACGAATATGGCATTTCAGACAAAAACATTTCATGGGATGTTTTCTCCTATCATCACCATTATACTGTGTAAGTTTTATGTGAATCTGTGACTATGAAGTGTATTTTTGTCTTACCAATTCTGTACCCTCCCTTTAATGTAAAGGAGGGCCTTGCAGGATCTTTCTCTTGAGTGTCCTGCTATATACAGTTATCCGAGCGCACGGTTTTGAATGGCGCCCTCTTTCGATTAAAACTAGAAACTTTGGTGTTGTTTATCAATCTAAATGCACTACAACTCCGGCTTGGTGCGTGGTGCACGAATTTTTCCTGAAAGAAACACGGAGTTAGAAAAATTATTTGGCATGAACGACATGTCCCGGATTTCGATCCCTACAGGTTTTTTGGTCATGATTAGCTTTCCAGCTTCCCATATTTCAATTAAAGATGATTGGCAGTGTACAAAATAATATACTGATTCCACTGCAGTTTCTCGTTTTAATCAAAAGAGGGCGCCATTTAAAACCGTGTGCTTGAATTACTGTATAGGATCGAAATGTCAGGCCCTTCATGCACACAGGTCATTAGTGTCATCGAGGAGCAGTTAATTACGGTACTTGTATTGATAACTGACAGGTGATTGCAGATCAGCCAGCCCCTTCAGTCGTGTCGGCCAAAGACAGAACTTGTAACTGGACAGGCATCAAGGTTACAGGCATCATGCAGATTATGTGCGGTTCAGCAATCATCATCCTGGGCATCGCCTCAGCGATTGTCAATCGATTCGCTTTCACCTACCGGCAGTTTGCCTCGCCGATCTGGTGTGGCCTCTTGGTAAGAAGATCATACATCGTGTCGATAAGGCCGAACATTTTTTGTTTGTTTTTGTTGCCCTCAGCGACCGACCGTAAAATGCAAAAACTTTGGGTCGGGATTTTTTATTTTTTTTTCTCCGAGTCTTAAAGTATAAAAACTCACCATTTTTGACAGAAAATGTAAGATTTAGCAGTAAAAAAACCGTGTCTCCTCTAAACTACACAAGACCTCTTGATTTATAAATACATCCTGTATTTATTCTAAAATGTTTGAAAGTCGGCCAAAAAAAAATTAAATAAATCAATTGACCGACCTACCGACCCAAAATTTTAATTTTTCCACTTGAGGGCAACACAACAATTTTTTTTTTCAGCCTCATTCATAAATACTAAAACATTTCGAACCCGCTCAATGGGAGGGTTAATTTGACTAACCATTGTTAATCTCAAGAGGGCGCGCCATAACACCAGTTTGGGAAAAAGTGCGTCGATTTTTGTTGTCTTTGCTTTTGGGCACAAATATTTGTCGTAAGCGCGTTTTTCCCCACTTCAAATGTTTTCAACGGGAGACTTTTGGAGAGTCGTTTTTGAGTCAATAGCGCACGCACGCACAATACAACGCGCGCATGCTCACAATTGTGCAAGCATGGTTTGCGCGTGCGCTGTTGACTTAAGACCGACCCTCCAAAAGTCTCCCATTGTACAATTATTTTCAAGTCTCCATTGATGATACCATTACAGGCCTCAGGAATGAGATTTCTCAGATTAAAGTCTGATTTCAGACTTTTGTGTTTTGGATTTCAGACTTTTTTCCTCACAGGCTGTGTATAGGAGATTCTAAATTTCATACTTGTTTATGCTCCCTGTCAGCTGTTTTCAGACATTTTTATCATTGGTCAGTCTCATCCCTGAGGCCTATACTCCTCTCCTGTTGTACTGGTCTGGATTGCATGCTGTACGTGTGTCTACATGCATAAAGGGAGTCAGGTTGGTGTAGTGGTTCTTTCCTCGTCTTTCACCTCTGGCGGACAGGGTTCAAGTCCGCCTCGGTCCACAAGTGGATTGGGTTTTCAGTCCCTACCTGACATACCTGATTCTGTGAGTTTGGCGTTTAGCGGAACTGCTGCGCTATTGCCATGCTGTTTGAATTGGCTTTTATAACCGTTGTCATTCTTCTTTTTGCGTAGTTCTTCTCGATAACTGGGATTTTGGGCGCATTGGCTAGTCTGAAGAGGAACCGCTGTGCTGTAAGTATATCTAGCAGATAACAAATTACCGGTATTCAAACTTAGATAAGGAGCATAGGTCGCAAGTGCGTTAGGCACTTGTCTCTCACCAATGTGGCCTGGGTTCGATCCCAGCTTGGGTCATATTTGAGTAGAGAGATGTGCGTTGGTTCTCTCCTATGCTACAAGGGTTTTTCTCCGGTTTTCCTCCCTCCACAAAAATCAAACACTTTCGATCTCAGGCTGTGCTATGTGGTCATATAATTATACATGTATGGGTTGATGTGGCTGGCAGCCAAAGGGCGCCCATGAAAGCCGGCAACTCGATCACGTTGAAGTCGCATCCTTCACAATTCAGCACCCCAGCTGCCAGTAAGCAGTGGCGTCGCCCCCCCTTGAAAACCTCGTAACCCCCGATGGTGAAACCTCGTATGGTGAAAAACATATAATATATATTGTAGTGCCCCCCCCCAACAATTGCTAGTGCCCCTTTTGTGCCCCCCACAGACTCAACAGTCTGGTGACGCCACTGCCAGTAAGAATGGTTAGCCTCCCAAATTATTATTATTATTTTTAGTTTTATTTCTTGACATGAGGAAATAACTTATGTTCTGCATTTTTGTTTAGACTAGAATCTCTGTCACATTTATAAGGAGATATATCTACTTTCTCTGAAGATGTTTCATGTTTGTTTGTTTGGTCAAGCTTTACTTGAACTGAACATACAATTGTCTCTGTTTATACTCTGACTTTCTCAGGTGGTTGCCTACATGGTCATGTCTATCCTTGCCGCCATCGCATCTTTCTTCTTTGGTTATGCTACTGCTACTTTGACAGCCATCGCAGCCGTGTGCCAAAGCGAGTTTGGCAATGGCTGGAGCGACCTGTGCCTCGGGGTGAGTAGAGAAGCAAAAAACCTCACTTTAACGGTGTTGCACATTCAGTGAGGGATCAACAGGGGGGGGGGGTTTAGGGGGGGATCCCTAAAAAATAAAAATAATCAAAATTCAAATGTCAAATTTAAAAAGCTTCCGACGAAAGGGGGGGGGACACACCCCCCTTCCACACCTTCGCGCCCTCGCAGTGCCTGGCTACAAAATTTCACTCCGGGTAAACCCCCCTTAGCAAAAAGCTAGATCCGCCCCTGACATTCCTGAACGACATCCAAATGTAAAATGAAACAAATATATCTTTCCATAAAGATCCTGCTTGGATCGAAACATATTTGGCCCTCGTAACTCCAATTTTTTTTTTTTTTTATACATTTCAAGTCATTTTTGGCTGATGAGCAGTTTACAGCAGTTTAATTATTACTTCGAGTGAAACAATTCTAAAACAAACTGGGGAGTGCTGTGGCCTCATCTGGCGTGTTGAACTCAAAGTCTTGTGGTAAATCTTCAGATTATGGGTTCGAATCCAGCCATGGCTTAGTGGTGCTTGAGTTCTTGGGCAAGACGCTTTGTCAAATATTGCTCCTCTTCACCCAGGTGTAAATGGGTACCTGCGAAATGGTAACAGGGGAAAAGGAATTGTCTGCTTTATATAAATTAAATAAAATTCCTGAGACCATCTTCATGTTTGTTGTTCTTTTTTTTTTGGGCTGACACGTACAGGGCGGGAACATCTTGGTTGTGTACATCCTGCTGCTTGTTTTGTCCGTATTCGAGTTCATCGTTTCCATCGTTGGTGCAATCATGACATGTGGCATTGTGTGCTGCAACGGAGAAACTACCCGACCCGCGGTAAGTTATATATGCTGGGGCCGACAGAGGGCGCCCTTTGTCCTCTGAAATGGCTGATAATATTAATCTTTTCATGTCTCCTTGTCAAATCGCTGATTGGAGCCCTGGCCAAGATTTTTTAAGGCCCGATATTTGTATTTGATTAATTGGTTGATTATTTGATTGGTTGATTGATGGATCGATGGTTGATTGATCGATGGTTGATTGATGGTTGATTGATTGATCGATGGTTGATTGATCGATGGTTGATCTATCGATGGTTGATCTATCGATGGTTGATTGATTGATGGTTGGTTTGATTGATCAATAGTTGGTTGATCGATGGTTGATCGATGGTTGATTGATCGATGGTTGATTGATCGATGGTTGATCTATTGATGGTTGATTGATTGATGGTTGATTGATTGATGGTTGATTGATTCGATGGTTGATTGATTTGGTTGGTTGATTGTTGATTGATTGATGGTTGATTGATAGTTGATTGATTGATTGATGGTTGATTGATCGATGGTTGGTTGATCGATGGTTGTTTGATCGATGGTTGGTTGCTGAATTATTTATTTCGCTCTTCTTATTTTCATGTATTTATTTATATTGATTGATTTGATTTATTCCTGTACATGTATCTGTTTGTAATATGCTTATCTATTTCTTGATATATTTTGGGTGGTTTCTATTTTAGGTATACCGAGACCAGGTGATTGTCAGCACTCAGCCCAGTGTGTACATTCATGGCCAGGTTCCACAGCAGCAGTATGGTAAGTTCTATAGGCTCGTCCTATCATGAGCTTCCAAGGCTTGGTTTGTGTGGTTAGTTGAACTGGCGGCCTGCATTGTGCCAGTGTCAATTGTGGCTCTTATCTGTTTTCAGCGCTTTAGTAAAGCCTACTTGTTCTAGATTGACCAGTTAATTTACTCATTTACTCAATGCCAGTGGGTTTTCTTTGCTGTGTAGTGTAGCGTGTGGCCAATTCCAGCGTAACGGACATGACAATCACACAGTTTTTGCCTTATTCAGTGGATCACAAAGTAGGATTGGCAGTTTGCAAACAATTTTAATTAGGCTTATCAGACACATTTAACTATCAGTGACATGAAGTAAATTGTATGTAATTTCATTGAACAGTTGTAGAGAAAATGCACTTCTTGTGACCGTAACGGGCATGACACCAAATGGACATGAATTGCCCATATTCCCCCTACAAGTAATAAACTGCTGCAAACTGCTCATCAGCCAAAAAATGACCTAAATTTATAAAATGCTTGGTGTTAAGTTAGGAGTGCCTGATGACACGTTTTGATCATAGCAGGATTTTTTTCAAAGGTCTAAATGCAAGAGGAATATTGTTATCTAACGTCATCTTATGTGTCGCATCATATTTGTCACGGTATTCCATGCTTGGAGTCTTTTACGAAATGAGGCTTAAGGCTCAGGCTTTGGATTTGTTTTGCTGAAATGAAGGGCTTGATGGCCAAGTTGTAGCCTTTCTTTTAGCTCAATCGTGTGGTCCAAGCCCTTCATTTCGCTTTGTATATAGGCCTCAAATCGCAGTAGTGAAATAAGTCCCAAGCCTAGCCTCAAGCCTGGTTTCATAAAGGCCGTATAACAACTTCTGATATGACTGTTTCATACTGTACTATTAGTAATATTAATTTTCATACCCCTTTTAATTTGGCGTCCTTTTTTACAGCCTACCCGACCCAGCAGCCTGGCTACGCTCCTTCCCAGGGACTGGTGGAACCTCCGCCTCCGGTGTACGATCCCATATCTCACAACATGAATCAGCCTCTCATTAAGTAGATCATCCATGGAGTCTACTTTATGAACCTTTGACCTTTGGCCTTTGACCTTTACCAATTAAGTCTTAATAATAACGCAGACCAATTACTTTTACATTAATCACTGTGAATGCAACCAAAGTTCTTGGTTTAGTTTAGTAAGGAGCTCCAGGAGTGCCATTCCACTCATTCAGATAACCACATAATTTATCTTGACAATTCGACTTATTAAGCCCTAAAAGTCAACTTATCAAGACAATTTATAATTGCAAGATTACTTAATGAATGCTAAAGAAGTCAGTTCAATTCGTTTCAATTTATTCATTCGTCATATGAAAAAAATTTGTGAAATTCATGATAAAAATTAACAAGACATCAAATTTTAAAACTATACAATATTGCACAAACAAAACAACGTACAGATTATGAAGAGAAACAAAAATATTCCAAAAAATCCTCAAAAGTCAAATACATCAATAAACAGCAAAGTCAACATATCCTGGTGATTTATCTCGCCAAGATGTCTTACTGTACTGAAAGAAGGAAGTTGATTTGTCGTGATAGTTTACCTTGTAAAGACGACTCAATAAAACTGAGGTTATTTATCAGGGTAAGACAACTTTTGAGATGCACTTCGAAGACTTGGCCAGATATTGTAAATTATCAGAGTAAGTCGACGACTCCCTTTCGCGAAAAGTCTTCTTCCTTGTTGAAATAATTATTGAGACAAGACGACTTTTACCACTCCAAAAGTCGACTTGGCGAGATAAATTATCTGGTTATCTGGACAAGTGGTATGGCACTTGTGGAGCTCCATAGTTTAATACACAGGTTTTGCTGTTTTATCAACACCATAATTATGATTAAAATGCATGTAGTGAACACATTATTTAGCCACCATTCTTATATTAATGATAAGTAATTACTTTGAATTGTGTAAATTTTCAAAAAATAACTTTGATTGTTTTTTTTCTTCTCAGTACTAGATTAATACACTTCTTTGTTACATGTAGTTTTTTGTTGTGAATACTGGTACTCAAAACACTTGTATTACCTTACTCATTATTATTACTTACTAAACTCTTGTGTTACTTATTTTTACTTACTTTACTCTTATTTTGTTACTGAGCATTACTTGATCTTGTATTTTTGCTTAAAAATTTGCTTGCAATAATATTTTTGTTAACAATAATAGGGATGTATTATTATAATTTCTTGCTTGAAATTAGGGTCCAATTTTCATAGTCTGCTTGCCACAAGAGCCTGTGCTTAATACCATTCATCCGTGTAGGTTAGCACAGAAACAATGATTTGTTAGCTGATATGGTGAGTCGAAGTTTCCATGGAGCAAAACCAAAATTCAATTTTTTCAGTTGAAACATAATAATTGGCTAACATCTCCACAAGTTGTGTATTGGAAACTAGCTTACTAGTCGGATTTATGTCATGGGGCGAATTTCATGGAGATGCTTAGCACCAAAAAAATGCTTAGCACTAAAATCAGTCTCGCCTAATAAAACAAACCACCATTAAAAATTCCATTTGATATACATGATGGTCAGCGAACAACAGCCAAAGAACAATCACAAGTGATGATACACAACACATGGAAATTAATTTTGATTGTTAATCCTGTTTTTATTAAGACAGAAATATATCATGGTAAGCAAGTTTTTGTGCTAAGCAGGGCCGTGAAATTTGCCCACTATTTGTAATGTGCAGTTGACCACATTGTCTTTAGTCATTTATTGAACTGTAATATCTTTAGTTTTCCCAATAGTTTTCGCTCCATATATTTTTGTGTGCTTTAAACGTGGATTTTAAAGGTTATTTTCGCTGTTTAATTGCTTGTATCGTTTTGCATTTTGCTTTTTATTATGTTGCTAAGTGTCTTGAATAAACAACTTATTATTATATTGGAACGAGAAATCTTCTTTGATAAAGCCATGAGAATCATTAGCAGCTATGTAAAATACGCAAGACCGTATTAGTAATTACTATTAATTAGCTGCATGCTCCTATAAATCAAAAGAATGAGTGTTTATTTAGGCCTACACAGAGGCCTGACGTTTGGAACCTATATACACGGGGTCGATTTCACGAAGCCCTCCGATCGATCGTAACTCGAGTTACGAAAGATAACCCATCGTAGGGGGCCTATCCTATGTACGGCTTCAATTCATCCAAAGTCCTACGATTGATAGTAACTTTATATACGAAGAGTTTTGTGAATTCGACCCTAGGGATCATTTTCAATAGTTGTATAAAAGTTTAAGTCACAGTTAAAGGCATGCTTACACATAAGTAAATGGTTAATTAATGCATTTACCAGTATAAACACATATATAGCAATTACTAATGTACAATCGTGAGTTTTTCAGGCAGAGTAACACTTTTGTGAGTAGCCACTTAATAATTGAAGGCGCTTATTATGTTAGCCATAATTAGACGCTACATGGTTTGCCATCAAAATCAGAACAAAATACTGGAAAAGGCCCCATAATAGAAGAGATTTAGAAGACAGCAGCGGGTGAAACCTGTATTTCATGATTCAAGAAAAAGTTATGACGAAAAATCATAGTACAAAAAAAAGTTTAATCTGACCCTTTAATGTAGTACGGCCCAAACATACAATAATGAGATTTTCGAAGTTATTAAGATGCACATATGTATACATGTGTAGCCTATTAAAACATTATACAAGTAATAAACTTCATCAGCCTTCGATAAAGATCCTGCTATAGGATCGAAACGCGTCCGGCCCTCCTAACTCCAATCATAAAAATAAAAGTTGAAGTTTGAAGTCGGCACTGTTTTGTCCACTTTTTATATGCAAAATGAAGAACTTCAGTTAATTACTACTAGTGGAGGTATAGCTAGGAAAAGATTCTCACCAAGCTACTGGACCAAAACACCATCTACAATAGAAATTATGGCCTTCTGAGTTTAGTTTGTCATTTAGAGAATTTGTACCGGACTCGACAGTTTTTTTTGTCATTTAAGATTTTAATTATATACTATGCATGATAATTATATTTACAAAAAAATGTCGTTATTTTTGTCAAATCATGTTGCTGTGCGTATACAAGTACACAGAAATAAATAAAGCGTAATGCCAAGAGATAGTACACATGATTATATGGAGTTCCAATATGGCCTATGTGCTTTTCTTCTTCAATGGTGCGTTGCCAGACAAAATAACAAGACTCTATAATCACAATTGCACGGAGACATTTGACCTAAACCTTTGTGCTGATTTCTATAGGTTTGGGTGAGGTATAACAACGAAGCCGCTGGAGGTATATGACGTCAGGAGTTATATACAGGGTGTCCCACAAAAACGCAACACAATAATTGTGTCGAGAACATTACATAAAAATTAAACTGTTTATCACTTCAAGATTAAGTCTTTGCTATCACCATGTAGAATTTGAGCAAAATTGGACTGAAATTCAGAGAATAAACTCATAAGACTGAATTACCCAAGATAAAAACCCTAATTCTTTCATACACATTGTGTGTATTGATTACTTATTCTGGAATATTGCAAATTTGTTTTTACAAGAGTACTCTTTCAATTGGTCATATTTTCACCAATTTCAGCCCGATTTTGCTTAAATTCTACATGGTGATAGCAAGGACATGGCTGTATCAATATGGTGCTGGTAGAAACATACCGTTATTTTTGTCCCGCCTGAAATGGTGTATTTTTCCAGAAATAAGTTAAACAACGACCGAAAATCTTAATTTTTGATCTTTTAAAAGATCAAAAATAAAAGAGAAAAGACTTTAGAAATACTGTGGCTGTTTTTCACCGTTTTCTCTAAAATGGGCACCGTATGGGACTGAAATTTTCCCAGATGACTGTTACTGTATCTGTCTTGATATTTTGCCCATGAATCTGTATTAATATTCTTTGATAAAAACCAAAGTATGATACTACCTTTAAGAAATACTGTGGCTGGTTTTCTCTGTTTTCTCAAAAAGTGGGCACCGTATGGGGCTGAAATTTTCACAGATGACTGTTACTGTATCTGTCTTGATATTTTTGCCCATGAATCTGTATTTCTTTGATAAAAACCAAAGCATGATAAATGCTAGATATCTATATAGAGCAGCCAATATGGACGATATGCTATTCATAAATACAGTATATTCATGCACCATTGTATAGGCCGATACTTGTTATGTTAAAAAGGCTTCGGTCGTTTCCCGTGTGCTTCAGTCAGTCGTAAATCATTAATTTTATGTGGGTAGAGTTTTGTCCTGTTGCCACGCGAAGGGGTTTTCCCCAACATTTCCCTGTAATCATTCCCTCATCACCTGATAATATTCAGGCTGGCAGGCAGGATGTGCTCAGCGTGGGACTGGATAGGCATGTAAATAATCACTGTTTGGCTGGCAGCCAAAAGACCCACGCCCATAGTGTCCTTATATTAGTAGACTTGTTGTCAAGTCGTTCGAAGTCGCGTTGATGCGTCTCTCTTCTTTTAGCCTTTTTTATTTAGGCCTTTTCATACGACGCTAAAAAACTCTCATGTTTTCAGTTATACAGTGTAGGCCTACGTGACAATTTGATTGTTAGTTTATTACATTCACTATCTCATTGGGCATATTGTGACCACATTTTTAAGGTGACAATTATTAATCCATGCATCACCGAGCAATTACTGATTGTCTGGGAAAAGTCCATTTTGCTGCCAGTTACAACACAGCTAATAAGAATATTAAGATATAAACCGCCATTATGGCAGGAAACTTTACCAAACAATCAGTAAATTGCTCGGTGATGCACGAATGGATTGCCTTGAAATTTGGTCAGTCAGAAGATATGGCCAGGGAGATAAATGAATGCAGTAGACTAAAGCTGAAAATTACATTTCCTTTTTCCTATTTTGTCAAAATGGATTTCGTTGTTTTGTTTTGTTTGTTTGTTGTTGTTGTTGTTGTTGTTGTTTTTTTTTTTTTTGGGGGGGGGGGGGGACCGTGCCAGGCACGAAGGGTCTAGCACCAACCCTCCTCCCCCCCCCCCCCCCCGAAAAAAAAAAAAACAACAACAACAAAAAACAAGAAGATGGAATGAAATTGACTAAAAATCAAATAGCTGAATGAAAACTACATTTTACTTTTCATATTTTGTTTCAAATGGATTTCGTTGTTTGTTTTTTGTTGGACTTTAGCCTATAAAGATATGGCCGGATACACATTGTTTTTTTTAGTCTGCAAGTAGCCTATTGTGCTCCATGCACCTGCTGCTGCTACATACATACACCTGTACTTCCTGGTAATCGTGATAACATTAATTAGGGGCTTTATTTTTCCCAGGCTACGGCTCCGGCTCCGGCTCCGGCTCCGGCTCCGGCTCCGGCTCCGGCTACGGCTCAGGCTACGGCTCCATTTTCGCAAATCCATAATATTGTGAAACGGGTATCAAAATAAAATACAAATAAAATTAGATTCTCTGGTTTGAAAACAGAGCTATACTATGGGTTTTAAAAAGAAAAACCAGAGGTTCAGTACTTTCAATGAAAAACTATCACAACCTGTTAATTATTAATGATTATATGTGGATGACAGAGACGAAGCCGGAGCCTGAGCCGGAACTGATAGGTTTGGCAAAGGGCTTTCATTGCACGTGCGGCGAGTTGAGGCTTGTTGAGTGCAGTCGGCTAGAACGAATGATATCTGGCTGCGTCACTCGTGGAGGCAGAAGTTACACCGATCGTCAGTTTTTACGTCTTTTCCTTCCTCCAGACAGCCAGTCATTGGGAAAAAGGTACGTAATCACGGGTTTGTTAATGTCATTTTGTCTCCTAATTTCAAGAATCGGTTAGAAAAACATCTGATGATCATCTGAAAACGTAGTTGCGATGATCGTAACCCTAGGTCTGACATGGGGACAGGGACCTTAGGGTTACGAAGAAGTTCATTCAAACATTGGAGAAAAACTTTTTGGCCAACTCCTGAAGTACGTTTCCACTTAGTTTTCCACTTTCCAATATCCAAACACAAAATCTGACTACATGGATCTGATCGGTACTTATCAATGAGTCATATAAAACCACTTAGAATATCGAAAGATTATTTTATGCAGAAAAAATGACCCAAAACTTACCGAAGGTGTCGAGATTCCCTCCGTTTGCCCTCAGTCGGCCATTTTGAATAGTGCGCAGTGTGCGATTTTTTTTTCTGCACCGTTGACGCGTCAGAATGTCAGTTTATTGGATTTTTGCGACTTGAATGAAGACCATGGAGGTGGCGCACATCAGCTCAGTCGATCCAGACCTAGCGCACGCTATACACTGCATGCAGTATAGGCCTAGTATACGAAGCAGAAATCGGGTCAAAAAGATTGGAAACCATTACTTGGAATCGGATGAATTTTTGAGAAGCTAACATGTTTTGAAACCTTATGTTTTGAAAAATCGAAAATATTTTTTAAGACTCGGATGCATTTTCAAAAACCTAATCAAATTTAACCACCGAACATATTCAAGTTTCGGATATTTTTGCGAATCCGATCATTTTTCAAACATCTAACATGTTTCCGAATCGGATGCAATTCCAAAAACCTAACATGTTTTTCGATTCGAATGCATTTTCAAGTTCCGAATGCCCACAAAACAGCCGTAGGCATAAAACAGCCGTAGAGTGTGTGTTAGGTTTACGTAATTTCATCCGAGTTTTCATTTCATCCGATTCTGAAAAGCATCCGAAACTTTTGACCCTGTTCGGGCCGGGTTTTGCCGAGTGCCCGAGCCCAGAACTGATAGTCTTGCAACAAGACGTCCGGGGGAAACTCCACGTCCCACTGCAAGCCTACGGCCAGAGCCACTGTTCGCAGTGTTTGGCCTACAAATCGTGCCACTACTAAATACTAGACTTTATAGTACAATGATAATTCCTTGTGGAAAATGGAGAAAAGACCAAATGTGCACCCCTTAAACCATGGAGGTAGAAATAGAAATTACTGTAGTCACGCTCGTACTAGGCCATGATCATGACACCTATCGAGTGACGGAGGTGGGGCAGGGGGGGGGGGAATTTATTATAAAATGGAGAAAAGAAGACCAAATGTGCACCCCTTATCCTTAAAAGTTAAACAACCGTTAATTTTCTTGTTGCTTTTTTAAACCATTTTTTTCACACCGGTGATTTAATGGCCAGGTTTAAGGTTTTATACAATAAAAGAAAAATGTCGACCGTCTTCTACCTGTTTTGTAACTTACAAAGAAAATAACGGAGGTCCTGCCCATTTTCATATACAAGACATAAGCTTGTCCCTCGATAAGTTTTTCAAGCCCACACGGATTGCGACTCAGTTTTTTTGTTTTTGTTTGTTTTCATTTTCAATCAACCCAGCAATATCCGCCCCTGATCGAGACTGTCGACCCAGCTTTCCTCGATTACTGTTGTAGTTCGACGAACTACACGTTCGATTGATCGTAAAATTTTTGAATGCTGGTCAACTCGTACGCCGACCAACTCGTATGGCGCCAACGTACGTCACCGTACGAGTTGGTCGGCGTACGAGTTGACCAAACAGCGTACGAGTTGATTGGCGTACCAGTGGCGCACCCAGGGGGGGGGGCTCGGGGGGCTTGAGCCCCCCCCAAGAGGGTCCCTGAAAAAAAAAAAAACGAAAAAAAAGAAGAAAAAAAGAGAAAAAAAGGGGGGGGGAGAGGGAAAGGGGGGGGGGGGGAATGTTTTGTGGGAGAAAAATTTTCTTTGAGCCCCCCCCAAGACAAAATCCTGGGTGCGCCGGTGTGGCGTACGCGGGTGGGTTGATCAGCTTCGGTAATAATTTTAGTACAAAAGATGAGACAAACATGGCAACACTAGCTACTAGTGAACCCCTGGCGAGTCCGTTCTGAATCCCTTTTGGCAGCCTAACGTAACACTTATGCCTACTATACTAAGCTCACTGGCTTTTGACAGCGTAGTATGCACTGTAAGAAAGACATGCCCGACGTCTTGTTGCAAGACTATCAGTCTGGGCTCGGGCACTCGGCAAAACCCGGCCCGAACAGGGTCAAAAGTTTCGGATGCTTTTTCAGAATCGGATGAAATGAAAACTCGGATGAAATTACGTAAACCTAACACACACTCTTCGGCTGTTTTATGCCTACGGCTGTTTTGTGAGCATTCGGAACTTGAAAATGCATTCGAATCGAAAAACATGTTAGGTTTTTGGAATTGCATCCGATTCGGAAACATGTTAGATGTTTGAAAAATGATCGGATTCGCAAAAACATCCGAAAATTGAATATGTTCGGTGGTTAAATTTGATTAGGTTTTTGAAAATGCATCCGAGTCTTAAAAAATATTTTCGATTTTTCAAAACATAAGGTTTCAAAACATGTTAGCTTCTCAAAAATTCATCCGATTCCAAGTAATGTGTTCCAATCTTTTTGACCCGATTTCTGCTTCGTACTAGTAGTAGTCTGTATGTACTCGTCCTTGGTGTCTTCACAGGGACATTAAAATACCAAACTAGTACAAGTAAACAATTCACCAAGGACAAGTAATTACACCATGGAGTGGTGACCATGGATTTCTTCCTCCATAGGTGGACTAGTAGCTGGTGGTGGCTATGCCAAATTATATTAATAATGAATCAAATCATCAAATCAATTTCTGTGTGGAATACTAATTATTGTGAATGGTGGATTGTCACTGTGCAATTTGGATTATCATCCAAATGTGTGTTTGTGCATGGAGGACTCTTGCAAACATTGAATTGACAAACAAATATATGTTATCCGTACATGAACTTCTTGTCCCAGAAAGTGGTGCATATCACGGTAAAGCTGATTTAAAGGGCATTTCAACATTAGTAACGGGTGACAGAGAGTCAGGCTGCTCGATTTGATTTGTCATGGAATAAAAACAAACCTGTGAAATGTTCAGCTCAGTTTATCATTGGAAACAGTAGAAAACAACGAAAAACAGTTGCAATAATTATTGCGCCAAATTGAAATTGTGTGGGCGTAGCTAGCTGTCTCGTTTTTTTTTTTATCTTGCCACTCAAACGTGTTTTTTTTTTTTTTTTTTTTTTTTTTGGGGGGGGTTACTCTTTCCTGGATAAATACAGCATTTAAATTCAGGCAGAAACACTATTATGATGTTTCTACCATTAAAAATGCATATAGCTATCACGCTGCGCATTGCACTGCACACACGGTATAGCGATGCATTATCGTTGATGGATTGGGTGGAACAATCCTGTCGTGCCAGCAGCACTTTGGTCTTCATTCAGGTCGCAAAAGTCCAATAAACTGGATGACCTGACGCGTCAGCGGTGCAGAAAAAAAAATCGCGCGCAGTGTGCCATCTCGACCAAATTACGTCACGTGAAATGCCGTTTTGGCTGTTCCACCTTTCAAACTCAACCTCGCAGCCCTATGGAGGGTGTTCCCAGAATAACACGTGCGCTGTGCATTGTGATGTACCGTGTACGTGTACGTGTACACGCATATCGCATACATTATGGAGGTTTTTTTTTTAAGTCGGCATTGTTTGTCCATGTCAAGCTGCTGCTGATACCTGAAGGAAATTGCTAAGATTTTCAAATGATTTCCTTCATGAATGGTCCCACAAACAGACAAAATGTTAGCAAGTCACAAACTCGGCGCCGACCCAATCGATCCATGATCAAACAGAAATAAAAAAGTCATCCACCTCATCACAGATCGCGCAGTGGTCGGAATAAACAGTGGACTGAAAAATATATCCGGTCATCAATTACACCAAAAATGCTCATACCCGGTAGCACAGTGAGGATATATTCCTAAAAAATATCACCGGAATATTCCATCGGAAAACCACCATTTCACCAAATCTGTACCGAGCCGGCCGGCTGTGGGCCACCGTCCGTATACGGTAACGAACCCGGCCGCGATCCAAAAAGGTAGCGACCGAGCGCAACATACATTTCAAGCCCACGGCGAAACTCTGTACCGAGCCGGCCGGCCGTGAGCCGCCGTCCGTAACGGTAGAACGAACCCGGCCGCGATCCAAAAACTGAGGTAGGCCTTCCGACCGCGCGCAAGCCCACGGCACGTGTAATGTACTGATTGAGACTTTCGCTGGTGCACGTACACAATGTACGTTAACTACGTTTGCTTTGAAACTGTAGCTATTACGCACGCGGATACCAGGCTGTATTTCTCTGCGGTGTGGGCAATGTTTTTACGTCTTTGATTTTATAATGCGATCGTCGGTCGGTTTCGGAAGGATTTCACGATATATTTTTTTAGATTAAGTATAATTATGAAAAGAGTGTTTCTACTTGGCCAATAATTGAACAAAATAACTGAGTGAAATTTAAGTTAGATTTATAAGCTGATCAGCCTGCGATTTACGGTACTTTGGAAGGACGGTCGATCAGAATATTTTTATTTAGATGTCGGAAAAAAATCACGCCATATACGTTTTTCTTCACCTGTCATATCAGAAGAGCGGCGGAAAATAAACTTAATTCGTCAGTGTCGGCACACGTATTGGGTGTTTTGACAAGGGTCTGGTCAATTCAATAACCTGTGATTTATTTAACCCAATACACCGAAGCATGTGCGGCGCGCGGCGGCCGTTGGACACGCTCACACCATGGAGCTAGCTCCATGCTCACACACTGTATGCGATATGCCGTGTATAGCACTGTACAGCGCACGTGATACGAGCCCTCCATAGGGCTGCGAGTTTGAGTTTGAAAGGTGGAACAGCCAAAACGGCATTTCGCGTGACGTAATTTGGTCGAGATGGCACACTGCGCACTATTCAAAATGGCCGATTGACGGCGAACGGAGGGAATCTCGACACCTTCGGTAAGTTTTGGGTCATTTTTTTCTGCATAAAATAATCTTTCGATATTCTAAGTGGTTTTATATGACTCATTGATAAGTACCGATCAGATCCATGTAGTCAGATTTTGTGTTTGGATTTTGGAAAGTGGAAAACTAAGTGGAAACGTACTTCAGGAGTTGGCCAAAAAGTTTTTCTCCAATGTTTGAATGAACTTCTTCGTAACCCTAAGGTCCCTGTCCCCATGTCAGACCTAGGGTTACGATCATCGCAACTACTGAAAACGGAGGTTTGTCTGGTTGTTGTTCACTTGTTTTCTCATCAAATTTCTCACTGTGTGCATAACGTTAGGGCTTATGCTGTACACATACACATACACATACGTACACACTATAGTAGTACAGAAGTACAAACTAGTAACCCTAACCCCCTGGGGGCATTTTACTGAGTACAATCCTGAATCCTCCACAATCCTCCAATGGTCACACTTTAAAAACTGCGTTCATCCTGAATCCTCCGCAGTCCTCCAGTGATCTCACTTATACTCAAAATGAGAGGTACCTGAATCCTGAATCCTTCAAAATCCTTCAGTGGCCCTACCTCAAAAAATGCGTTTATCCTGAATCCTTGCCACTCCTCAAGTGGGGTGGTCCTCACTTGAAAATGACATTATATCCTGAATCCTCCGAAATCCTCCAAAACTACCAGAAGGATTTTGGAGGATTGAGGAGGGTTACGGCTTTGTACTTTCATTTTCAGTAGGACTTATGCAATTCCAGTAGGCCTCTAGTAATACTAGCTGTTTGACTTTTGAATTCAGAATTTACTTGAAAAGTTCTTCAACTTCTTGTGGATTTAACCCTGGCCTGACATGGGTCGGAATGGTAACGGTGTACAAGCAGGTCCGACACCTATAAAGGGAATAAAATCAACTTAATTGGCCTAGTTTCAACTGTTCCAAAATGATATTTTTTTACTTTCAGAAAATGTTCCTGCGTCCTTAAATCCCCAGATAGAAGAATTTTGTGCAACATTTCAGAGTAAAAATGCAATTTTCTTACCTGTTTGTTGCAAACTTCAAAACAGACAGACAAAATACTAGTTTCATTCCCTTTATAGGTATCGGACCTGCTTGTACACCGTTACCAGATAAAGGCCTTGTACTTTCATTTTCAGTAGTATCGCCATGGAGGAAGGAAAAGATATTTTCCTTCCTCAATGGTAGGACTTATGCAATTCCGGGGTTAGTGTCTTTTACGCCACCCATATTATTTTCTGTATTTATTTACCTTCTTCTGTTCCAAAATGAGATTTGTTACGTTTCAGCCGGAAACATTTTAACAGTAGGTTTCTACCAGCACCATCTTCATACCCTGTAAGTTATACATAAATCTGTGAACATTTCTGTTTTGGTCTCTTACCAAAGTATGATACAACCTTTGGAACCAAAACAGACATTTTCACAGACTTACGTATAACTTACAGGGTATGAAGATGGTTGGTAGAAATATACCGTTGAAATGTTTCCGCCTGAAATTGTGTATTTATCAAACAAATTAGTAAAACAATTTGACCGAAAATCTTTTTGATCTTTTAAAAGATCAAAATTAAAGAGAAAAGACTTGAGAAATACTGTGGCTGTTTTTCACTGTTTTCTCAAAAAGTGGGCACCGTATGGGACTGAAATTTTCACAGATGACTATTACTGTATCGTCCTTAATATTTTTGCCCATGAATCTGTTTTTCTTTGACAAAAACCAATGTATGATATTACCTTTAAGAACTAACCATGCTAATACCCAACACGATTTGTTTCTCCCGCAGAGTACCAACCAAGTACAGAGGGACTGCTTAAAGCTTACCGGTAACCTGTCAACATGATGCAGCAACAGCAACCTGTTTCGCCACAACAGGGCGGAGTTCTGGCCCACCAGAATCAGATGGTGAGCTAGTGATTTGACTGAATTTATATTCAGTCACGACTTTTGTCTTGTCCAAATAATTTTGGGGCCTTTTTTTTTCAAACCTCGGCTCCGGTTCAGGCTTTGGCTCCCTTTCTTTTTAAACCAACTCTGAAATACAGTATCAAAATAGAGACGTTTGGCTGCAGGGGTTCGGAAGTAGATTAGAGCTTATCTGGTTTGAAAAAGGAAAACAGAGCTTCAATTTCAATGAAAAAGCACAACCTATGTTTTCAGCATATGGATGACACAGCTGGAGCCTGAGCCGGAAAGCTTAAATTTGATTTTGACGGTGTGAAAATTATCAGTACTCATTACAGATAAGTAATCTGAAATCACAGAGTAGTAGGCCTAATCGGAAATCACAGATTATAATCTGAAATCACAGATTATAATCTGAAATCACAGATTATAATCTGAAATCACAGATTATAATCTGAAATCATAGATTAGTAATCTGAAATCACAGATTAGTAATCCGAAATCGCAGATTAGTAATCCGAAATCGCAGATTAGTAATCTGAAATCACAGATAAGTAATCCAAAATCACAGATTAGTAATCCGAAAACACAGATAAGTAATCCAAAATCGCAGATTAGTAATCTGAAATCATACATTAGTAATCTGAAATCACAGATTAGTAATCTGAAGTCACAGATTAGTAATCTGAAATCACAGATTAGTAATCTGAAATCATAGACTTAAATGTCACGTAGAGTTTTTTGAAAACTTTTCACTGTTATTTTTTTATTAAAAAAAGGTCATTGGTTTTACTCTTTTCTTGATAAATAGGCCTACAACATTTCAGGCAGAATTATTATTTATTATATTTAAATATTACCATCTTTATACCCTTTTAGTTATGGGTAAATCTGTGAAGATTTCTGTTTCGTAATGTTACCAAAGTATACAGTGTAGTAGTAGGCGGAAATAATTTAATGGTATGTTTGTAGGCCTACCAACACCATCTTCATACCCTGTAAGTTAAACGTAAATCTGTGAACATTTCTGTTTTGGTTTCCTACCAAAGTATGATATTACCTTTAAATTGTGATCCTTGATATTGCACAGTGCATCTACGCAGTCTTTTGCTTCTGTAGATCCAATTACCGGATTTCCTGTTTCCCTGTGACACGTATTTCCTTTCACATTTTGTAGAATAACTAAAAAATGAGTTGAGTGACCTTGCAAAGTGCATGATGTAAAACACCCAAGAACTGGCGTTTTGCCTTTTTTTGGTGGAATTTTGCAACTTGAATCAAAGACCAAAGTTATTTAAAGCTAAACGAAATTGTAACTTAAAGCAATATAGCCATATGTACATATATTCTTGTCAATCGTGCAATATGTGTATCTTTACTTGCACGTTTTTGTTCTGTTGTCGTTAAGCCTTTGCGAAAGATCTTGCTATAGGATCGAAATGTCAGGCCCTTAGGCCTATACCTCCAAGTTGAGGGCAGTGTGGATGGCAGGTTTTTGGGGGGAGGATAGATGCAGCCCAAAAAGTGTAAACTGTACAAAATTTTAGTCAGTTATTTTGTCCATTTTGCCAAGTAGAAACATGCTTAAATTCACATATTGGATATAAAAGAAACATTGTGTACTTGATCTAAATGCTTGATTTATTTAAGAATAACATCGTAAAAATCATTCTGAAAGTGACGATCACATTGAAGAAGACGTACATGCCATAAATCGCACACGTTGCACGTGACTACATAGGTTAACCGTTTACCTGATTTTTGGGGTGTGTGTGTTTTTTTAATCAGTAACCGGATATGAAATTAGTGCTGTGCAAAATCGGGTAATTTGTTATTCGTTTCCGGAAGCAAAAAAAAATTCGGATCCGTGTTATACGATTTAATCGCCTTTTAAATAAACAGTGCTAGCGGGCGGTCGAATTCCACTGTACAATGTACATTAGTTTCTGGTCTCAACTCTCAATCTACGTGCGTGTTTGTGAAAAAAATAGACGGGCCATATTTTTGTGCCTGTTTGTCCGAACAAAATCAAATATGCACGGACAAATTGTCCGACCAATATAATTATGAATAAAAGCCCTTAAAATATAAAAACAATATACTTATGACTTCCAATTTATTATTAGTTTCGTGATAGAATTACGTTAATTACGCCATTTATACGCCATTGGTTCACTGGCCAGTGAAGTTCTACGCGTACGAAACTTCGGTCATTCAGCTCCGATCAAAGTCGCATGCAAATCATGAGAAGTGGCTGTAGCCGCTACCACCATAGACTTGTGTGTAACATCAAGCCGCAGCCAAGTATTTTAGACGCGGCCTAACGGCAGTGTCAAGAATTAGACGTAAGGAGAATTTGACCATAAAAAGCACTCGGCGCACGCGGAACGCTGCATATGCAATGGGATTTTGATGAAATTCTCAATACATGTGACAGATAGAAAGCCACGTGGTCTGTATATCTGCAGGTCCATTGAGTTCACGTGCGTGAAGTTTACACTCTGTTTACACGTACGGCATGGGAGTTTATAGGCCTTCAGCAACGAAGTTGTTGAAAACTTGTGCCTTTGGGGAAAACTTGTAGCAAGGCTTTTCTTCTACTGTAATATTAATAACCATATATGAGTCGAGAAATCGCTTCATCCCATGTTATGAAGCGAAGGAAAGTGTAGACAGAAAGCGCAAACCTGTCTTGTCCCATACACATACACCCAGTACACGTAGTGCAGTCTGTAGCGTAAACCGATGGGGTTTGGTATCCAGACACAGGGGTATTTTGCAATTCATTGTGTATGATGTTTTTCCGTAGGCGGAAGGGTGCCTTGCTAAATGAAAAACCATGCTTGTTGTAGTTGTACATTATACCAATCACGCTCGGAAGGTTTATTTTTACAGTAATTTTACGATGTTTTTTAGATTAAAATATATGAACAGTGTGTTTCTACTTGGCGAAATGGACAAAATAACTGACTGTAAATTTGTTTTGCGTGAGCCAATCGTGAGCCACGGTGAGTCCATATTTTTTTGGTGTTGGTTTCGGTTAATCCTTTTGACAAATTAGTAAACGGAAACGTTTAATCCGTGTGGGTTACTCTATATCCGAATAAAAAGCACAGCACTATATGAAATTACCCGATTTTGCCCAGCACTATTACACAGTGGTCGATATAATAATTTTGGACCGATTGTGCAATCCATCTAATGATATTGAAAATGCAGGTGCTTTGAGTTAATGTAAAGGAGGGCCTGATATGACTTTTCCTTGCAGGAACTTTCTCTTGAGAAAGGTCCTGCTATATACAGTAATCTGAGCGCACAGTTTTGAATGGCGCCCTCTTTTGATTAAAACAAGAAACTTTGGTGTTGTTTATCAATCTCAATGCACTACTCTACAACTCCGGCTTGGTACGTGGTGCACGAATTATTCCTGAAAGAAACACAGAGTTAAAAGAATTATTTGGCATGAACGACATGTACCGGATTTCGATCCCCACAGTTTTTTTGCTCATGATTAGCTTTACGGCTTCCCAGATTTCAATAAAAGATGATTGGCGGTGTACAGAATAATATACTGACACCACAGCAGTTTCTTGTTTTAATCAAAAGAGGGCGCCATTTAAAGGTTTACTGTAATCCAAATATATAGTATAAGGGTGAAAGAGCTTTAAAATTATTGCTTAATGCATAATAAATTACTATATAAATTTATATTTTTATGTAAGTGCTTAATTTTGACTAAAAAGTTACAAATCAGTACATGTATGCCCCGCCCCTTAAAAAGCCCTCCTGGGAACCGATCCACACAACAATAGAGTGTGACGTCACATACAGAACTGGCTCGCACCACAGTATACTGCTTGGTGTTCTGCATGTGACGTAAGCAAGGTTTTTCGTCGGGAAAAGTGGGGTGCTAAATTATGGGTGTAAAATACCGCCTATTTCTATGTACAATATTTTTTAGCTCAAACAATGATAGCCAGGTTGAGTTTTATAACAATACAGTTGTATTTAACTTAATATGTGTTTTGATTACAGTAAACCTTTAAAACCGTGTGCTCGAATTACTGTATAGAATCTAAACGTCAGGCCCTTTAAGCACACAAGTCATTAGTGTCATCGATGAGCAGTTAATTACGGTACTTGTATTGATAACTGACAGGTGATGGCAGATCAGCCAGCGCCTTCAGTCGTGTCGGCCAAAGAGAGAACTTGTAACTGGACAGGCATCAAGGTTACAGGCATCATGCAGATCATGTGCGGTTCAGCAATCATCATCCTGGGCATCGCCTCAGCGATTGTCAATCGATTCGCTTTCACCTACGAGCAGTTTGCCTCGCCGATCTGGTGTGGCCTCTTGGTAAGAAGATCATACATCGTGTCGATAAGGCCGAACATTTTTTGTTTGTTTTTGTTGCCCTCAGCGACCGACCGTAAAATGCAAAAACTTTGGGTCGGGATTTTTTATTTTTTTTTCTCCGAGTCTTAAAGTATAAAAACTCACCATTTTTGACAGAAAATGTAAGATTTAGCAGTAAAAAAAACCGTGTCTCCTCTAAACTACACAAGACCTCTTGATTTATAAATACATCCTGTATTTATTCTAAAATGTTTGAAAGTCGGCCAAAAAAAAAAAAAAAAAAAAAAAAATCAACCGACCGACCCAAAATAAAAAAAAAAAATTTCGGCCTCATTCATAAATTCTTAAAACATGTCGAACGCGCTCAATGGGAGACTTTTGACTAACCATTGATAATTTCAAGAGGGCGCACTTCATCAGTCTCGGGGGAAAATTGCGTCGATTTTGTTGTCTTTGCTTTTGTGCACGAATATTCAGGGCTCGAACCTGTGGCATTCATGTGCATAGGACAATGTAGGAAAAGATTAATTGTCATGATTGTATGCAATTATGTGTCAAAAATCATAAATTTAGGACAGCCGGACTAGTGCAGTAGCACACTTTACTAGACCGACAATGAAATCACTAGACTCGGTCCACGGTCTAGTGGATATTTCGAGCCCTGATATTTGTCGTAAACACGTTTTTCCCCACTTCAAATGTTTTTAATTGGACAAATTTATTTTCAATGATGATGATATGATTACAGGCCTATACTCCTCCCCTGCATCATTGGTCTGGATTGCATGCTGTTTGTCTACATGCAATAAGGGAGTCAGGTTGGCGTAGCGATTCTTTCCTTGTCTTTCACCTCTGGCGGACAGGGTTCAAGTCCGCCTCGGTCCACAAGTGGATTGGGTTTTCAGTCCCTACCTGACATACCTCATTCTGTGAGTTTGGCGTTTAGCGTTTAGCGGAACTGCCGCGCTATTGCCATGCTGTTTGAATTGGCTTTTATTAACCGTTGTCATTCTTCTTTTTGCGTAGTTCTTCTCGATGACTGGGATTTTGGGTGCATTGGCTAGTCTGAAGAGGAACCACTGTGCTGTAAGTATATCTAGCAGATAATAAATTACAGGTATTCAAATTAAGATAAGGAGCATAGGTGGCAAGTGCGTTAGGCAAGCTTGCCTCTCACCAATGTGGCCCGGGTTCGATCCCAGTTTAGGTCATATTTGAGTAGAGAGATGTGCGTTGGTTCTCTCCTATGCTACGAGGGTTTTTCTCCGGGTTCTCCGGTTTTCCTCCCTCCACAAAAATCAAACACTTTCGATCTCAGGCTGTGCTCTGTGGTCATATACATGTATGGGTTGATGTGGCTGGCAGCCAAAGGGTGCCCATGAATGCCGGCAACTCGATCACGTTGAAGTCGCAGCCTTCGCAATTCAGCACCCCAGCTGCCAGTAAGGTTTGGTTAGCCTCCCAAATTATTATGATTATTATTACTTGACACCAGGAAATAACTTACGTTCTGCAGTTTTGTTTTGCCAGAATGTTCATAAAGGAAATAATTTTTATGTAGTTTCTCTTTGTTTGTTTGTTTGTTTGTTTGATCAATTTTTACTTGAACTGAACCTACAATTGTCTCTATTTATATACTCTCTCAGGTTGTTGCCTACATGGTCATGTCTATCTTAGCCGCCATCGCATCGTTCGCCTTTGGTTATGTTACTGCTGTTTTGACATCCCATTGGCTCGGGGTGAGTAAAGAAGCAAAAAACCTCACTTTAACGGTGTTGCACATTCAGTGTGGGATCTACGGGGGGGGGGGGGGGGTTTGGGGGGGGGGTTTAGGGGGTTTAACCCCCCGCCCCCTTATGATCCCTAAAAAACAAAAATCAAAATCAAAATTCAAATGTCAAATTTAAAAACCTTCCGACGAAAGGGGGCGGGGGGACACACCCCCCCTTCCACACCTTCGCGCCCTCACAGTGCCTGGCTACAAAATTTCACTCTGGGTAAACCCCCATTAGCAAAAAGCTAGATCCGCCCCTGACATTCCTGAACGACATCCAAATGTTAAATGAAACAAATATATCTTTCCATAAAGATCCTGCTTGGATCGAAACATATTTGGCCCTCGTAACATTTTAAAAAAAAATAAATTTAAAGTCATTATTTTGGCTGATGAGCTGTTTACAGCAGTTAAATGATTACTTCTAGTGATACAATTGTAAAACAAACTATATGGGGAGTGCTGTGGCCTCACCTGGCGTGTTGAACTCCAAGTCTTGTGGTCAATCTTCAAATTGTGGGTTCGAATCCAGCCATGGTTTAGTGCTGCTTGAGTCCTTGTGCAAGACGCTTTGTCAAATATTGCTCCTCTTCACCCAGGTGTAAATGGGTACCTGCGAAATGGTAACAGGGGAAAAGGAATTGTCTGCTTTATATAAATTAAATAAAATTCCTGAGACCATCTTCATGTTTGTTTGTTTTTTTTCTTTTTTTTGGCTTACACGTACAGGACGGGAACAGCATGGGTGTGTACATCCTGCTGCTTGTTTTGTCCGTATTCGAGTTCATCGTTTCCATCGTTGGTGCAAGCATGACATGTGGCATTGTGTGCTGCAAAGGAGAAACTACCCGACCCGCGGTAAGTTATGCTGCGGCCGACAGAGGGTGCCCTTTGTCCTCTGAAATGGCTGATGATATTAATCTATTCATGTCTCCTAATTGTTAAATCGCTGATCGAACATCGAAAACTAACGAAGCCAGAGTTGAAGCCCTGGCCAAGATTTTTAAAGGCCCGATATTTGTATTTTATTAATTGGTTGATTATTTGATTGGTTGATTGATAGATCGATGGTTGATCTATTGATGGTTGATTGATTGATCGATGGTTGATTGATCGATGGTTGACTGATCAATGGTTGATTGATCGTTGGTTGATTGATCGATGGTTGATCTATTGATGATTGATTGATTGATGGTTGATTGATCGATGGGAGGTTGATTGATCGATGGTTGATCTATTGATGATTGATTGATCGATGGTTGATTGATCGATGGTTGATTGATTGATCGATGGTTGACTGATTGATGGTTGATCTATTGATGATTGATTGATTGATGGTTGGTTGATTGATCAATGGTTGTTGATTGATTGATCGTTGATTGATCGATGGTTGATTGATGGTTGATTGATTGATAGATGATAGATGTTTGATTGATCGATGGTTGATTGATTGATCGATCGATGGTTGATTGATCGATGGTTGATTGATCGATGGTTGATTGTTGGTTGATTGATAGTTGATTGATTGATCGATGGTTGATTGATTGATGGTTGATTGATCAATGATTGATTGATCGATGGTTGATTGATAGTTGATTGATAGTTGATTGATTGATCGATGGTTGATTGATCGATGGTTGATTGATCGATGGTCGATTGATTGATCGATGGTTGATTGATGGTTGATTGATCGATGGTCGATTGATTGATGGTTGATTGATGGTTGATTGATAGTTGATTGATAGTTGATTGATTGATCGATGGTTGATTGGTTGATCGATGGTTGATTGATCGATGGTTGATTAATCGATGGTTGGTTGCTTAATTATTTATTTCGCTCTTCTTATTTTCATGTATTTATTTATATTGATTGATTGATTTATTCCTGTACATGTATCTGTTTGTATGCTTATCTATTTGTTGATATATTTTGGGTGTTTTTTTTTTAGGTGTACCGAGACCAGGTGATTGTCAGCACTCAGCCGGGTGTGTACATCCATGGCCAGGTTCCACAGCAGCAGTATGGTAAGTTCTATAGGCTCGTCCTCTCGAGCTTCCAAGGCTTGGTTTTTGTGGTTAGTTGAACTGGCGGCCTGCATTGTGTGCCAGTGTCAATGTGGCTCTTATCTGTTTTCAGCGCTTTAGTAAAGCCTACTTGTTCTAGATTGACCAGTTAGGCCCTTTTCCAAACCTCGGCTCCGGCTCAGGCTCCGGCTCCAGCTCTGTCATGCATATGCTTAAAATATATTTCATTGAGGCTGAATCTCTGTTTTCTTGTTCAAAATAGAGTATCTACTTCCAAACCGTAGCCAAAAGGCTCTATTTTGATACCCGTTATTTAAAAATGGATTCACAAAATGGAGATGGAGCTGGAGCCTGAGCCGGAGCCGAGGTTTGGAAAAGGGCCCTAATTTACTCATTTACTCAATGACAGTGGGTTTTCTTTGCCGTGTAGTGTAGCATATGGGCAATTCCAGCGTAACGGACATGACAATCACACAGTTTTTGCCTCATTCAGAGGATCACCAAGTAGGATTGGCAGTTTGCAAACAATTTTAATTAGGCTTATCAGACACATTAATCTATCAGTGACATATGTAGTAAATTTTTATGTAATTTCATTAAACGGTTGTAGAGAAAATGCACTTCTTGTGACCGTAACGGACATGACACCAAATGGACATGAATTGCCCGTATTCCCCCTACAAGTAATAAACTGCTGCAAACTGCTCATCAGCCAAAAAATGACCAAAATTTATAAAATGCTTGGTGTTATTGTTAGGAGTGCCTGATGACACGTTTTGATCATAGCAGGATTTTTTTCAAAGGTCTAAATGCAAGAGGAATATTGTTATCTAACGTCATCTTATATGCCGCATCATATTTGTCACGGTATTCCATGCTTGGAGTCTTTTACGAAATGAGGCTTAAGGCTCAGGCTTTGGATTTGTTTTGCTGAAATGAAGGGCTTGCTGGCAAAGCTGTAGCCTTTCTTTAGCTCAGACGTGTGGTCCAATCCCTTCATTTCGCTTTGTATATAGGCCTCAAATCGCAGAAGTGAAATAAGTCCCAAGCCTAGCCTCAAGCCTGGTTTCGTAAAGGCCGTATTACAACTTTTAATTTGACTGTTTTCATACTGCACTATTTAAGTAATATTAATTTTCATACCCCTTTTTGGCGTCCTTTTTTACAGCCTACCCGACCCAGCAGCCTGGCTACGCTCCTTCCCAGGGACTGATTCAACCTCAGCCTCCGGTGTACGATCCCGTATCTCACAACATGAATCAGCCTCTCATTAAGTAGATCATCCATGGAGTCTACTTAACGAACCTTTGACCTTTGGCCTTTGACCTTTACCAATTAAGTCTTAATAATAACGCAGACCAATTACTTTTACATTAATCACTGTGAATGCAACCAAAGTTCTTGGTTTAGTTTAGTAAGGAGCTCCACGAGTGCCATTCCACTCGTTCAGATAACCACATAATTTATCTTGACAATTCGACTTATTAAGCCCTAAAAGTCAACTTATCGAGACAATTTATAATTGCAACTTGACTTAGTGAATACTGAAGAAGTCAATTCAATTTGTTTCAATTTATTCATTCGTCATATGAAAAAATACATGAAATTCATTGTCCTGTGTGCAGTTCGGATAAAAATTAACAAGATATCAAATTTTAAAACTATACAATATTGCACAAACAAAACAACATACAGATTATAAGAAAAAACGAAAATTCCAAAAATCCTCAAAAGTCAAATACATCAATAAACAGTAAAGTCGACATATCCTGGTGATTTATCTCGCCAAGATGACTCACCGTACTGAAAGAAGGAAGTTGATTTGTCGTGAAAGTTTACCTTGTAAAGACGACGCAATAAAACTGAGGTTATTTATCAGGGTAAGACGACTTTTGAGATGTACTTCGTCAACTTGGCCAGATATTGTAAATTATCAGAGTAAGTTGACGACTCCCTTTCGCTAAAAGTCTTCTTCCTTCTTGAAATAATTATTGAGACAAGACCACTTTTACCACTCCAAAAGTCGACGTGGCGAGATAAATTATCTGGTTATGTATCTGGACAAGTGGTATGGCACTTGTGGAGCTCCGTAGTTTAATACACAGGTTTTGCTGTTTTATCAACACCATATGAGATTATTGATTATGGATTATGATTAAAATGCATGAAGTGAACACATTATAGCCACCATTCTTATATTAACGATAAGTAATTACTTTGAATTGTGTTAATTTTCCAAAAATAACTTTGATTGTTTTTTTTTCTCAGTACTAGATTAATAAACTTCCTTGTTACATGTAGTTTTTTGTTGTGAATACTGGTACTCAGAAACTCTTGTATTACCTATTACTCATTAATATAACTTACTTTACTCTTATTTTGTTACTTAGCATTACTTGATCTTTTATTTTTGCTTAAAAATTTGCTTGCTGTAATATTTTTGGTTACCATAATAGGGATGTGTTATTTTAATTTCTTGGTGATAATTAGGATCCAATTTTCATATTCTGCTTACCACAAGAGCCTGTGCTTAATACCATTCATCCGCTTACATGGTTAGCACAGAAACAATGATTTGTTAGCTGATATGGTGAGTCGAAGTTCTTATTGAGCAAAACCAAATTTCAAACTTTTCAGTTGAAACATAATTGGCTAACATCTCCATAAGTTGTGAATTTGAAACTTACTAGTCGGATTTATGTCCTGGGGCCAATTTCATGGAGCTGCTAAGCACCAAAAAAATGCTTAGCACTAAAATCAGTATTGCCCAATTAAACAAACCACCACAGAAAACTCCATTTGATATACAAGGTCAGCGAACAACAGCCAAAGAACAATCACAAGTGATACACAACACATGAACATAAATTTTGGTTGTTAATCCTGTTTTTATTAAGACAGAAATGTTTCATGGTTAGCAAGTTTTTGTGCTAAGCAGGGCCGTGAAATTTGCCCACTATTTGTACTAATGTGCAGTTGACCACATTGTCTTTAGTCATTTATTGAACTGTAATATCTTTAGTTTTCCCAATAGTTTTCGCTCCATATATTTTTGTGTGCTTTAACCGTGGATTTTAAAGGTTATTTTCGCTGTTTAATTGCTTGTATCGTTTTGCATTTTGCTTTTTATTATGTTGCTAAGTGTCTTGAATAAACAACTTATTATTATATTGGAACGAGAAATCTTCTTTGATAAAGCCATGAGAATCATAAGCAGCTATGTAAAATACGCAAGACCGTATTAGTAATTACTATTAATTAGCTGCATGCTCCTATAAATCAAAAGAATGAGTGTTCATTTAGGCCTACACAGAGGCCTGACGTTTGGAACCTATATACACGGGGTCGATTTCACGAAGCCCTGCGATCGATCGTAACTCGAGTTACGAAAGATAACCCATCGTAGGGGGCCTATCCTATGTACGGCTTCAATTCATCCAAAGTCCTACGATTGATAGTAACTTTATATACGAAGAGTTTTGTGAATTCGACCCTAGGGATCATTTTCAACAGTTATATAAAAGTTTAAGTAACAGTTAAAGGCATGCAATACACAGAAGTAAATGGTTAATTAATGCATTTACCAGTATAAACACATATATAGCAATTACTAATGTACAATCGTGAGTTTTTCAGGCAGAGTAAACACTTTTGTGAGTAGCCACTTATGATAATAATTGAAGGCGCTTATTATGTAAGCCATAATTAGACGGTACATGGTTTGCCATCAAAATCAGAACAAAATACTGGAAAAGGCCCCATAATAGAAGATATTTAAAAGACAACAGCGGGTGAAATTGGTATTTCATGATTCAAGAAAAAGTTAGGACGAAAAATCATAGTACAAAAAAAAAGTTTAATCTGACCCTTTAATGTAGTACGGCCCATACATACAAAAATGAGATTTTCGAAGTTATTAAGATGCACATATGTATACATGTGTAGCCTATTAAAACATTATACAAGTAATAAACTTCATCAGCCTTCGATAAAGATCCTGCTATAGGATCGAAACGCGTCCGGCCCTCCTAACTCCAATCATTTATAAAAATAAAAGTTGAAGTTTGAAGTCGGCACTGTTTTGTCCACTTTTTATATGCAAAATGAAGAACTTCAGTTAATTACTACTAGTGGAGGTATAGCTAGGAAAAGATTCTCACCAAGCTACTGGACCAAAACATCATCTACAATTGAAATTATGGCCTTCTGAGTTTAGTTTGTCATTTAGAGAATTTGTACCGGACTCGACAGTTTTTTTTGTCATTTAAGATTTTAATTATATACTATGCATGCTGATATATTTACAAAAAAATGTCGTTATTTTTGTCAAATCATGTTGCTGTGAGTATACAAGTACACAGAAATAAATAAAGCGTAATGCCCAGAGAAAGAACACATGATTATATGGAGTTCCTATAGGGCCTATAGGCCTATGTGCTTTTCTTCTTCAATGGTGCGTTGCCAGACAAAATAACAAAACTCTATAATCACAATTGCACGGAGACATTTGACCTAAACCTTTGTGCTGATTTCTATAGGTTTGGGTGAGGTATAACAACAGCGAAGCCGCTGGAGGTATTATATGACGTCAGGAGTTATAATATACAGGGTGTCCCACAAAAACGCAACACAATAATTGTGTCGAGAACATTACATAAAAATTCACTGTTTATCACTTCAAGATTAAGTCTTTGCTATCACCATGTAGAATTTGATCAAAATTGGACTGAAATTGAGAGAATAAACTCGATCATAAGACTGAATTACCCAACCTTAAAGCCTGATTATCTTTCTTTCATACACATTATGTGTGTATTGATTACTTATTGTGGATGATATATACTGCAAATTTGTTTTTAAACAGTACTCTTTCAATTGGTCATATTTTCACCAATTTCAGCCCGATTTTGCTTAAATTCTACATGGTGATAGCAAGGACATGGCTGTATCAATATGGTGCTGGTAGAAACATACCGTTAATTTTTTTTCCCGCCTGAGCTGAAATGGTGTATTTATCCAGAAATTAGTAAAACAACGACCGAAAATCTTAATTTTTGATCTTTTTAAAGATCAAAAATAAAAGAGAAAAGACTTAAGAAATACTGTGGCTGTTTTTCCACTGTTTTCTCAAAAAGTGGGCACCGTATGGGGCTGAAATTTTCACAGATGACTATTACTGTATCTTCCTTGTTATTTTTGCCCATGAGTCTGTAATTCTTTGACAAAAACCAAAGTATACCTTTAAGAAATACTGTGGCTGTTTTCTCAAAAAATGGGCACCGTATGGGACTGAAATTTTTCCAGATGACTGTTACTGTATCTGTCTTGATATTTTGCCCATGAATCTGTACTTCTTTGACAAAAACCAAAGTATGATACTACCTTTAAGAAATACTGTGGCTGTTAGTTTATCTGTTTTCTCAAAAAATGGGCACCGTATGGGACTGAAATTTTTCCAGATGACTGTTACTGTATCTGCCTTGATATTTTTGCCCATGAATCTGTATTTCTTTGATAAAAACCACTACAAAGTACAATGAGATAATGAATTAAATTGGCCTCAGTGTATGTAAATTGCCTAGTTTTGGGTCATCATGGGGCCAATTTCACGGCACTGCTTAGCACAAATTTGCTAAGCGTGACATTTCTGTCTTAATAAAAACAGGGTTAACAATCAAATTTCCATATGTTATGTATCGCTGGTGATTGTTCTTCGGCTGTTGTTTGCTGACCATAAATATCAAATGAAATTTTTAGCGGTGGTTTGTTTTATTGGGCGAGACATTTTTGTGCTAAGCAAATTTTTGTGCTTAACAGTTTTATGAAATTGGCCCCAGGTTGGTAACTTTTCTCCATGGTAGGTCTGAACGGACTGGAAGCGAGTCTAAAACATGGAGCGCGCACTGTCAAACACTTCCGGGACATTGGATTGCGTGTAAAGATATTAATACGTAATTACGTACTACGTTGAGTTTGATCTTGTATTGGCTTACGATAACATCTGCTAACATTGCAACAGGACAAGGTAAATATTACAATCTTGATCAATCTTGTTTATATCCGGTTCATACTTCAGAAATCTGTGGTGTGGTGTGGTCCCAGTGCAGTGATCGTAATTATAATGCGAGCCTTTTGTGGGGTTCCTGAAGTTTAGTACACTCAGGTTAGGTTTAGACTTCAGTACACTCAGTAGCTGGTACCCAGCTTCTACTTAATTACCTACTGTAGAATTTAGGTGAGTAGAAGCTGGGTACCAGCTAACCTGAGTGTACTAAACTTCAGGAACCCCCATTTTGTTCTTGCCTGTAAATGGTATTTGTAGTCTGTACATGCCATTCCTCCATGCCTAAAAAAACTGCTCATGTTGACATGACATGACATGTACATGTACTGTACATCATGTGTGTACATGTAGGGTCTAAGGGGCCGTCCATAAAGTACGTACGCACGAAGGGGGGGAGGGGGGGTTGTTACCGATGCGTACGCCATGCGTACAGGGGGGGGAGGGGGGGTTCAGGCCAATGCGTACCGTACGCAAACGAAAAATTTGCATAGCATTATCGCGCGAAAAGAGAGGTGAAAAAAGCACCGGGATTGTTTAGTTTTTTCCTTTTTTTCTTATTCAACATTAGTAAAATACATCTGTAAATGTACAAAACCTGTAAAACTTTAGTCATTCATTTCAGAATTTGAAAGTGACGTCCCAATAACGGTACCGGCCCGGATTACTGTGACATTTTAATGATGCTAAAGCAAGGGACCACGAGAAGTGAAAAACATAATGTGCAATGCGTATGCGTACAGGGGGGGAGGGGGGGTTGGGACCACTGCGTACGCCTTGCGTACAGAGGGGGAGGGGGGTCAAAAAAGTTGGCATTTCATGCGTACGTACTTTATGGACGGCCCCTAATGGATGTGTGTGCCTACTCAAGGCTCTAGCAGTAGTAGAACCATCTGTGGAAATATATGTCGCATCTTCGTTACCGTTTATTTGAGTTTATACCCACCACCATATTAATAGCGCTCCGCACTTGCGCTAAAAATAGCACCAGATCTCAGACAAACCATGGAGAAATAAGACACACAAACATTGCAACCATGCAAACGTGTGTGGGTGTGCGCGTACATGTACACTACGTACATGTTTGTGAGTCAATGCTTGTCTGACATCCGGGGATTTTCTGACGTCATTAGCGCTATTCCCTCAAAAATGAAAGCCCTGCCCTCTTTCCACAAATTTAATGTTATATTCAACACCACCACCAACGTGTTGTTTATATTTGCACTTGGGGCTATACCAAGGGCGGGGCGAGCAAGGCAAGCCAAGAATGTGTCTGGGCATGTTATTTTACCAGATCCCCCCCCTCCCCCCCAACAGGAGCCAGAAATCAGGATTTTTTTGGCACGTTTGGAGTATTTGCATATGGGCCGATTTCACGAAGCACTAAGATTATATTAATCCGATCTAAGTGTGATTCAATCCTAGCTAGGGCGTTTATGAAACAGAGGCTCAGGCTCAGACTCAGACCCAGGCTCAGGCTCAGGCCTGTTTCCAAGTTTTAATAATAAAAAAAAAATCCGTAGACTCAGGTGAAGGTAGTCATTTTTTTTGATGTCCGTCCCTCACGCCCTAAGACCAACAAAATAGACAAATTGAAAAAGGCATGTGGCCAACTTGCATCATGGTGTCAGGGCTAAACATTCACATGTTTTTTACTGACAATAAGTATTCAAGAAATCTTTGGCAAAACAATTAATGCATTGATGTCCGTCCCTCACGACCGCGTGAGGGACGGATTTGGATCACGCTCTTTTTGTCAATATTTCTTGCCATGAACATGATTGAATGAATCACACTCACAGGTTGTTCGATACGGGAGACAGGTGAACTTCTGAGACACTTGTTGACAGTGTACGTCCAGTATGGCGTCTACTACTCCTGCTACCGGTGCTCCAACAGTGGTCCAGATGGCCGGCCAGCAACCACAAACCATAGTCCAGCAACCCTCGGTAAGACTTGAAAAAAAATATCCTGTGAAAAGATTTTAAAATACTGTGAGTGCATGTTTGATCAGACAAAGTATGAGTGCTGTCCTGTGACCTTTACCAATCATGTTTTGTGCCTTTAAAGGTAGTATCATACTTTGGTAAGACACCAAAACAGAAATGTTCACAGATTTTCCGCCTGAACTGGTGTATTGATCCAGAAATTAGCAAAACAACGACCGAAAATCTTTTTGATCTTTTAAAAGACACAGGCATGCAACTTTTCCTCGGATCAGCTGATTTCCTATTTTTCACTTTGGTACTCTTGTTATTGAAAAGTGGAAAACACTGTACAAAGTACATGGTAAAGATCGGAATTTCCTCTTTCTTTGGAAAGTCCAAGTTGCATGTCTGAAAAGATCAAAAATAAAAGAGAAAAGACTTAAGAAATACTGTGGCCGTTTTTCACTGTTTTCTCAAAAAGTGGGCACCGTATGGGACAGACATTTTCACAGCTGACTGTTACTGCATCTTCCTTGATATTTTTGTCCATGAATCTGTATTTTCTTTGACAAAAATCAAAGTATGGAGTTACATTTTAAAGGTACTGTACATTGGTATATAAGGACCATGTTACACGAGGCAATTTTTCTAGACAACTTGGAGGCAACCAAGTACACCACATACCAGAGGAAAGTCTTGGTAGAACAAAAGTCACTTTTCTGTCAGTTTCTCACTATCCCCTATAAAATTCAATCAAGATTGAAAGATGAATGTTATTTCTTGTTGGAGATTGCCTGGAACTGATTGCCTGTACATTGCCTTGTGTGACTCAGACCTAAGAGTGATACTGGTATGGAAGAAGGTTTGTTTTTGCCTGCTCAGAAATTCACAACTCATCATCATGTCAGTGTTGTGGTAATCCCTTTGGCTCGCAGGTGCTTGTTCAGCCTCGGCCCTCGGCAGCAGGAAACAGATCCAGTCATTGGAAGGGTCTTGCTTTCACGGGATACGCCCAGGTCATCATGGGCTTGGTCTCAGTCCTCTTGGGCGTGGTGGCCATTGTGTTCCGATCCTTTAGTTTCCAAGTCGGGCATCCAATTTGGAGTGGTGTATGCGTAAGTATCCCATGTATATACACATGCAGGGCTTTCAATTTTTTTTTTGTCTTGATATAAATTAAATTGGAAATTTTATGTCTTAAAATGATGCTTGGAGTTTGGAGGGTCTGACGCATTTCGATCCTAGCAGAATCTTTCTCAAAGGCTAAATGATCCTGCTAGGATCGAAACGCATCAGGCCCTCCTAACTCCAAGCATTTCAAAATTTCACGTCATTATTTGTCTGATGAGCAGTTTGCTGCAGTTCATAACTTGTATTGTCTTAAAATGATGTTTAAAATCTTGGGTTGACTTCTTGAAGCCCTACGGTCAATCGTAACTCTAGTTACGAAGGATAACCCATGGTATCCTACAATTGATCCTGTGATAGTGCTAGGACCAAAATACGTCAGGCCCTCCTATCTCCTAACTTTTTACAAATTTAAGGAATTTTTTTTGCTGATTAGCAGTTTGCAGTGCTCAGTTTATTACTTGTATTAAATCCTTTAAGAATGATCCTGCTAGGATCGAAAAGTGTCAGGCCCTCCTAACTCCAAGATTTGTTTTTGTTGCGTTGCAGTTTTTCATCGTTGCGGGAATGTTTGGCATAGCAGCTGGAAGAAAGAAAACTAAAAGTCTGGTAAGACCGAACTTCCCCTGATAGGTCTGACTTTGGTTTGTTTCAACTTTATTTTATTAGCTATAGGGAGAGAAACTTGAAAACCAGTCAGGCTACTGATAAGCCTGGCCAGGCTCAGGCTTTGCTCGGGCTCTGCAGCTTCTGTCATCCAGTTTGAGCCAAACAGTAGCCACATGAAGGACTTAATGTGGGCAGAGGCACTCTCATAGATCTTTAGCACCAAAAACCTTGGTTAATAAAATCAGTATGGCAGCCAAAACTCCTTTGTGAATATTATGCTCAGCAAGCAATGGCTGAATGCAAGTCAAAAGCAGTAAACATCACATGAGAATTTGGTTGGTAATCCTGTTTGATCAAGGAAGACTTTTCATGCTTAAGCAAATTTTGTGCTTAAGCAGCTCAAAATGTGAGGAATCAAGCCATTGAAAAAAAAAAAACTGTACACCTTTTTTTTAAAGTCTGAGTTGCATGCCAGGGGTCAAGTTCATGAAGTCCTACGATTGATCGTCGTATCCTACGACTTCAACGGAGGACCGCAATGCATCATAAGTCCTACTCTCTCTCTAGGGGATCGTCCTCAGACGAGCCTTCCATCGTCGCTTCCAGTCATTCCGGTTTTCGATACTTCCTGCCAGCTCCCTGGTGCTTTGCACTCCTGCGTCCTTCTTGAGAATGTCCAGATATGTTATTGTGGGATGTCCTCGTGCCCGGTGCCCATGCACTGGTTCCCAAAGCACCAGTTTGCTGGCCGGCAGCTCTTGGTGTCTTTGGCAGTATCCAGCAAATCTCATTCTCCTGGCAGCTATAAGTCCTACGATTGATTGTAAGTTAGGATGAGTTTGGTGAAGTCGACCTCTGGTTTGTTTGTTGTTGTTTATTTTTGTTTGTTTGTTTGTTTTTCCTGCCTGCAGGTGGTAGTGTACCTGGTTCTGGCTATCATCGCTGCAGTTGTTGCTGGTACTGTGGTCATAATCGCTGCCATTAGCTTAGCATCCGCGTGGTATTACTGCCCAGACTATGCCTACAGTAACCCGTATGGTTTCGGGTACGAATTCTTCGATCGGAATGGATGTTCCTCGTCAAGGGTAATAACTAAACCCACCTCATGCCTCTTTAAAGGTACTATCATACTTCGGTAAGACACCAAAACAGAAATTTTTGCAGATTCACCTACATGTATAGCTTACAGGGCATAAAGATGGTGATGGTAGAAAAATGTTTTACGCCTGAAATGGTGTATTTATCCCGAAATTAGTCAAACAATGACCGAAAATATTTTTGATCTTTTAAAAGAACACAAAGAAAAGAAAAATAAGATATACTGTGGCTGTTTTTCTCTGTTTTCTCAAAAAGTGGGCACCGTATGGAACTGAAATTTCCACAGATGACTGTTACTGTATCTTCCTTGATATTTTTGCCCATGAATCTGTATTTCTTTGATTAAAACCAAAGTATGATATTACCTTTAAGAATAAAGATGTTTTGACCGATCGGAAGATAGTTTGACAAGCTGTGGTTGTGGATGGGGAAGGGCGGCTACTCTGTTTGTTTCACATGGGGATCTATCTTTGGTCAATTTCACGGAGCCATACGATCGACTGTAAGTCGTGATGAAGGATACACCCCCCCTCCTCCCGCAGGTTTTCATTTTCTGGCGAGCTGCGAAGCAAAGCGAAGCCTATGTAGTAGTACCGGTCGTCCCGTCCGTCGGGCCGTTCGGCCATCCGCGTGAAATGTTTAAGTTTTTTAGTATGTGCTTGAACCCCAATTTTATTTTTGAATGGGTGCGTTGTCCAAAATAATGTTGTTAATATTGTAAATGAAAAATGTTGAAGTTTTTTCTGTTGTTTCAAAATGTTGAAGTTTTTTCTGTTGTTTTTTTTTCTTTATGGGTGTGTGTGTGTGATGGATGGGTGTTTGCTATCATGTTTGTAATACGTAAGGCTGCAGCGAGCCATGACAGCCTGTAGTTATATATGTGTATGTATGTATTTGTGCACAAACGTATATGGAAGTATGACCCAGCTACAGGATCATACCCCCAGGTCTGAGGACGTGTCTACGCTACTTACCTCAACAGCACAGTTTGTTTTTCCTTTGCGTCTTGCGTGCCCCGTAAAAAGTGCCGTCTGGGGCACTTGCCCCCCCCCCACCCTTGCCCCCCAAAAAATCCTAGATACGCTACTGACCACTGTGAATCTAAAGCAGAACAGGGGCCAATTTCATAGAGCTGCTTAAGCACAAAAACTGCTTAAGTAATGAAAAATCTTCCTAAGATCAAACAGGATTGCCAACCAAATTTGCATGTGATGTTTACTGCTTTTGACTTGTATTCGGCCATTTTTTGCTAAGCATAACATTCACAAGGAGTTTTGGGCTGTTGTACTGATTTTGTTTACCAAGGCTTTTGGTGCTTAACCAAACTTTGGTGCTTAAGCAGCTCTATGAAATCAGTTGGACCCTGGTACATTTCTAACCAATACTGCCCTTGTGAAGACACGGACATGACATTATTACTGACAATTCTGTTCTTTACTTGTTTGCCGCCCTCTATCATAGGGAAGTCGTCTGGCCATCAGTGGTCTGATCCTGCTGACTGGTTTAGCCGAGACAGTATTCGCAGTCGTTGGAGCATCGTTCACCTGCACAAGACTGTGCTGCAGAAAAGATAACTCCCGTTCTGTGGTAAGTATCAACCCCTAGGCTATTGTTTTCACAGAATTTTATGTTTGGTGTCAGAGCCATAGCCGGAGCTTGAGCCATAGCCGAAGTTAGAGAAAGGCTCTGAGTCATCCTAGTCTATGTGATAGACGCACTCGCCGAACAGCGAGCGAGCGTCTATCACATGCGCGCAGATCACCTGATGAATTATGTAAACCAACCCAGCACTGACCGCTCTTAAGTTTTGACTATTAATCAGGGGGCATGTACATTGTACTATCATACCGTTTGGCAAGCGCGTCTATCACTAAAATAGCTGCTGCCACGCGGACGTGCGAAATTGACCAATCAACATCCTCCATCACGATCCTGATGGAAATATTCTCAATAACGGATCTGATTGGCTGATGTGCCACGTTGCATATAATTTGCATGCACGCATGTATCAGACGTTCGTACGTTGTGGCACGGAGTAGAATGGGTGATACTCAGTCATCCATGCCCTTTTGACATTTCAAACTCAAACCCCATTTTTTCAGTCGAGCATTTTCAAATTAAGCCCTTTGTATGTGACTTGAATTGCATTTAAAGGTACTATCATACATTGGTGGCATGCTGAAACTGAAATCTCCACGGATTTACCTTTAACTTTTACAGGGTATAAATATGGTGATGGTAGGCCTGTATCGTTAAAATTATTCTTCCTGAAATGCTGTATTTATCCAGAAAAGAGTAAAACCAATTGACCATACAGTATTTCTCTGAAAAGATTGTAAAAAATACCGTGATAATTTTTCACTGTTTTTTTTTTTAAAAAGGTGGGCACCAAATGGGACTGGAAATTTCACAGATGACTGTTACTGTATCTTTCTTGATATTTTGGGCTGTGAATCTGCATTTCTTAAAAAAAAAAAAAAATGAAAATGACCTTTAAGATGAGTTGTCAATATCGCCATGGTGATTTCTATTGTGACATCACACTTTACTTAGCAACTGAGATTGATTCAAGACTGAAGATTGACCTTGAAATACTTTGTGGAAACTGACCCTAGGTACATGTAATTGCCTAAGTTGATATTATTTTAAACAATTTATCTCGACATATTGGTTGTGTGTTTTTTTTTCGGCCAGGTGCAGTACCAGAGTGCCCCTCAGATCGTTGTAGCTGGACAGCCACCTGGTGCCGTCCAGTATGTCTTTGCATCACCTCAACAGCTTGTTCCTCGGCCCGGTAAGCCTGTCCAATCAACGCCCTCGCTCCTGGGCCCAATTTCATGAAATCCGTTATACCGTTAGCAAAAATTCTTCGCTTACGGTAGCAGACTGTTTTGGGTTACGATTTATAGCGTATTTCACGGAAGAGTTTTCTTGTTGGTAACGGTAAGCAAGGAATTTGTGCAGAATGCATACAACAGCGCATTAGCAGAAAATAATCACGGTTACTCTAGAAATTCTTTGCTAACCGAAAGGTCTTGCTTACGGATTCCATGAAATAGATTTCACGCGTAGCAGTGCCTGTTGTTGTGTTCCAGTTGCTTTATTAGCAAAGACAATACGACTGTTTGTCTAACCATGGAACTGACTAGGTTGTACATGACTGCATTATACTGTTGTTGTTTTACATGTGTTCAATGGTGCACTCAATATACAGTGCATACACTATGTACATGTACGTTGTATACGTAACCAAGGACAGTCTTTTAGTAAACTAGTTCAAGTCCTTCTATTACACCACAACACGTGTAAGCACAAAAACAGGCCGTAACGGATTCCTTGAAATTGGCCCCTGATCATATCAGGCCTCGTTTGTTCACTGAGCCACAAAAGAAACGCAAACGCACTTTTAACTTATTGTCATTTAAAGGTATAATACATGATTGGTAAAGGTCACGAACAGCACGCATACTTTGTCTGATCCAATATGTGCATAACATGATAAACCTGTGGAAATATGAGCTCAATCGGACATCCGAGTCACAAGAAAATGATGAAAAAATGACTGAATATTTCTTATTAGAAGCAAAGAACTCCTTGATTTTACCCTCAGAAGGTTTGACTTTGTGTGTATCCTCCGTATTTCTTATCCAGGTAATGTCATGTACATGGGCCAACCTGTTGCAGTTCCCAATCAGCCACAGTTCCAACCTCTACTGCAACACCAGGGTCAGGTCTCGTACCAGCCTCCCCCACAGGCTCCACCCCAGTACCAGCAGGCCTACCCCCAGGGTCCAGTCCAGGCCTACCCCCAGGGTCCAGTCCAGGCCTACCCCCAGGGTCCAGTCCAGCCTACCGTCACGATGATGCAAGCCCAAGGCCAAGGTCTGGCTGAGGCTTCTGCACCAGTGGATGGCAGCACCGCGGTGGCAGCTACGACCAAAGTGTCCAAATTACCCGAAGACCACGACAGCAAGCCACTCATTACCTAAAGAGGTCAGAGGTCAGAGGTCAGGCTGATCGACGCTTGTCTGGCAACACCAGGAGTCTCCTGATTATGTGTCTATGACTTATTGAGTTTAACCCTAACCCTCTGCACCTACTACACAAGACAAGTGCTGCTTACCACACATTACCACAGTCTCCACAGGGGAACTGGATATTAACCCTAACCCTCTGCACATACCACACAAGACAAGAGCTGCTTACCACACATTACCACAGTCTCCACAGGGGGACTGGATATTAACCCTAACCCTCTCAGACAAGATCTAGCTGCTTACCACACTCTACCACAGTCTCCACAGGGGGACTGGATATCAACCCTAGGTAACCCTCTGCACCTACCACACAAGACAAGAGCTGCTTACCAAACATTACCACATTTTCCACAAGGGAACTGGATCATAAACCATGCATTACCACACATACCACACAGTGACGTATAGTGGCATTAAGGATACCACTATACGTCACTGTGGAACACATGGAAAATTCTGCGGTCAACTTTAGTATGTGGATGGGTTAGGGTTTAACGGAATTAGCTGTAGACACTTTTAATACATAAAGATGCTGTAGCAATGATTATTACTGCTTTGCATTATTGCATTATGATATTAAGTAATTATAATATCATACATTGAAGCTCAAACTTACCCAGATAATTATTGCAGTATATGGCTTGAAAATATGTAATTTAAACCATTTATACCATTTTACTATTTGTAGTACAGTACTATTTTTGCGTTTTTCCCGACTTTTCCATTACATTTGTATAGTCAGCATTTTAGCCTTTGAGAAAGATCCTGCTAGGATTGAAACGCATCAGGCCCTCCTAACTCCAAGCATTTTATATTAAATTTCAGGTAATTATTTTTGCTGAACAGCAGTTTGCAGCAGTTTATGTATACATGTACTTGTATTAGTCAGCATTTTACTATGATAATTTTGCCTCGGACTTCCCGTCATGCCTATGAAATATTAACGAAAAGCAGGCACTCTTTTTAATAATTATCTAGTTGTAGTCAATTGAATGTTTAATAATTAACATTTTCCATTTAATATTAATATTGTTCTAGAAGTACTTGTACATAATAACTTACATTGCTTTATATTAAACATCTATTTTTGTAACCCCTGTTGTGTAGATTTTACCTTCTAATACTATAAACTATATTGTGTCACTGTACAAACAATGAATTTACATTTTATTTTTTACTAACCCTTAAAATGTGAACATGTGCAAAAGTGTGACTTTTTGTGTACATTAAAGGTACAGTACAAGATTGGTAACATACGCAAACAGAAATGTTCACAGATTTACATATAACTTTACAGATGTAATGATGGTGGTGGTAGAAACATACCGTTAACTTAAAAATATTTCCACCTGAAATGGTGTATTTATCCAGAAATTAGTCGCACAAAGACCGAAAACAGTTTTTATCTCGGGGTAAGATCAAAACAGTTGTTTATGTTTTATTATAAGAAAAATTCAGTCGGGGTTTCGGTTTGTTTTTTCTCGTGACTCAGATGTCCGATTGAGCTCAAATTTTCACAGGTTTATCATTTCATGTACATGCTGGATTAGACAAAGTATGAGTGTTGTTTTCTGATCTTTACCAATCATGTATTATACCTTTAAGCTTTTCCATAGATTGACCAACAATAATAAGTACATCAGATCATAGAAACATTTTTATTCAATCATTGTTTTAGTTGATTCTTTTTCTCCGATATTAAATATCAGAAAGTAATAATTTTTTTATTAAAAATAATTATTGGTTATTTCTCTTTCTTTGTTGGTGATGGGCAATATGCCGAAAGTAAATGATACCTATAAGGGCTGCAATTATATTATATCTGTCTTCTAATAGCTACTTATTGAATAACTTGATTTATGTCTCGCACTTCTTAGTTTAATTATTAAAGGTAGTATCATACTTTGGTAAGAAACCAAAAACAGAAATGTTCACATATTTATGTATAACTTACAGGGTATGAAGATGGTGGTGGTAGAAACATACCGTTACAATTTTTCTGCCCGAAATGGTGTATTTATCCAGAAATTAGTAAAACAACGACCGAAAATCTGTTTGATCTTTTAAAGATCAACCATATCGGTGAACTGATTTAAAAAGATACTGTCGGCGTTTTTCACTGTTTTCTCAAAAATGGGTCGCCGTATGGGACTGCAAATTTCACAGATGACTGTTACTGTATCTTCCTTGACATTTTTGCCCATGAATCTGCATTTCTTTGACAAAAACCCAAAGAAAGTATGATAGTACCTTTAATAATTGTTTAACTAGGTTTATGCAGTGGTTGAAATTATATTATAACAAAAATGTAAAAATCTTTTCGGTAGACACAATAGACATTCTGAAATGCACAATGTACATAATAATTCACATAAGTAATACAGCAAGGTTTAATCAGATGTAACGATGAGGAATGCCATGTGCCTTGGAAGATGTAGGAGACTATACGAAACGGAGGCTTAGGCTCAGCCTCAGGCTCTGATAACATGCTGAAAATACAGGTTGTGGTTTTTCATTGAAGCCGAAACTCTGTTTTTCTTTTTCAAAGCAGAGAATCTACTTCCGAACCGCAGCAAAAAGCCTCTATTTCGATACCCGTTAGCTCAAAATGGTTTCACGAAATGCAACCGGAGCCTGAGACGGAGCCTGAGCCCCCGTTTCGTAAACGCCCCTTTCACATAGGGGGGCCTATTATGATGATTGTCTTCAATTATTATTAACCATGATGTACGGAAGCTTAAAATGACCATCCGAGTTTCAGAGATAAAATATCCTCTCTGGGAAAGACGTCTTTCCCTGGTATGGTTACTCGGAAAGACGTCCCCGATATTTCAGAATGGCGTCTTTCCAAGTTAAAATAATATTAGGGAAATACGTTTTTTCCGAGATCAGAGAAAGACGTCTTTCTCAGCCGCCTTTCTGGGATAATTAACTCAGAAACTCGGATGGTCACTTTAAGCTTCCGTATTAATAATGTGGTTCTCTACGGACATTATTTTGATTAAAAAAAAAACTTTGACACGTTCTAGCTGACACTATTTGGCATGTTTGGCAACGGACACCTTTTGGCATGGAGCCTATAGGGCCCTCCCTAAACCTCGGCTCCGGTTCAAGCTCCGGCTCCATTTCGTGAATCCATTCTAAAATAACGGCTATCAAAATAGAGGCTTTTGGCTACACGGTTTGGAAGTAGATACTGTATTTTGAACTAGAAAACAGAGATTCAGCTTCATTGAAATGCCTCAACATACATTTTCAGCATGACAGGGCCAGAGCCGGAGCCGGAGCCGGAGCCGAGGTTTGGAAAAAAAAACAGAGCAAAGGCTCCATCAAGCCGAGCTAGCCGCTTAATCCAAATGCTGACCCACAGCACTAAATCAACCCGCCTGAAATATATCAGTAAACATTCAAGTCAGCACCATGATCTAGGCTAGCTTCCAGACAGAATCAATGTAAATATTCTTGTCACGATCTTTGATGATAATAAAATTATACGTGTTCAAAGAACTCATTGCTATCTATGTTGTTTACAATTTTCTATTTTATTTAATTTTATTATCATTTTTTTTTAAAACAAATATTGCCCAACACAAGGTCCAAGAGTTCCACTCAAATGGTGAGGGCTAAAGGAAAGGAGAGAGAAAAAACAGCGATTAGGAAGATCTGTTTGCAAGAAAACTATTAAAATTCTTCATACTTCGGTAAGAAACCAAAACAGAAATGTTCACAGATTTACGTATAACTTACAGGGTATGAAGATGGTGGTGGTAGAAACATACCGTTAAAATTGTTTCGCCTGAAATGATGTATTTTTATCCAGAAATTAGTAAAACAACGACCGAAAATCTTTTTGATCTTTTAAAAGATCAAAAATAAAAGAGAAAAGACTTTTAAGTCTTTCTTAAAAGAAATGTTGCGGCTTTTTTCACTGTTTTCTCAAAAATTGGGCACCGTATTGGACTGAAATTTTCACAGATGACTGTTAGCATATCTGTCTTAATAATTGTTTTCCCATGAATCTGTATTTCTTGGATAAAAACCAAAGTATGATATTACCTTTAACATTACGTTTGAACTGAGACAGCTTATATTCATGCATATCCTGAAAGTTATACGTAAATCTGTGAACATTTCTGTTTGGGTATGTTACCAATCCTGTACTGTATACCTTAAATATCAGACACGCATCAAACATGGCCGCTGATCATGCACTACAAACGTGAATTTACATAATACACAAAGAAAGCCACATTTTTTTTTTGCACTCGACCGTTGCCCATCGAGTACATAAAATGAGTGTTTAATATTGACATTATTTCTATAAATCATTGACATTCATAATGTCAATTGCAGTATAAAGTTCAACAGACACACCTTTGGACTGGTTGGTGATCATGAACACACATGCGTTGCCGCTAGAATTGTATCCGGGTGAGTCGGGTATCAGACCACAGACATTGTGTTATGTTGTGTCCGCTTTCGTTTCCACTGCAGTATACAACTAGATCGCTTTGACATCATTCCAACGCTTACACGATCCGCTAGGAAAAAGGTAGGAGTTTTATCATTTTTGTATGCATCTACGTTTTGTTTATAAGGCAATGGAGATACACAGGGACAATTTCTCCTTGTCTAAAGGTCTATTTTTATTTTTTACGAAACCAGAGGCTAGGCCATTTTGAACCGCCAAGTTGAGGCCCACTGAAAACGAAATGAAGAGATTGAAACCACGTACATGTACATGACGAAGCTGAAGAAAGGCTCCAACTTCCCCATGCATGTCAAGCCCTATATAGCTTCATTTCATTTAGGACACAAAGTCATGGCGGTAGCAATATTTAAACGTCAAGCCCAGCCTCAAGCCTCATTTCATAATTAAGGCCATAAGACAATAAGTATGGTTTTTTATTTGTTTTGTTTTGCAAATTATAATATACATGTGTATAGGCTTGCCCTTCACCGACGTGGATGAGCACTGTATACTCAGCGCTTGTGAGTGCACGTTGTGAGTGCGTAGCGATATTGGATTCGATTCACCCTGCTGACCCCAGCTATATTTAGCTCCGTGGCCTAGCGGTCTGGCATCTGCATTAGTAAACAGGAGGTAGTGGGTTCGAATCCCACCTGAGCCAGCATGTGATTTTTTCACGTGCACTCACAAGCACTGAGTATATACAGTGCTTATCCACGTCGGTGAAGGGCAAGCCTAATTTGCATATTACTATCTATTTCCCAACCAAAATCGTTTAATATTCTTGTTTTGTTTTGTTGTCGTTGTTGTTGTTGCATTATATTGTTGTTGTTGTTGTTGTTGTTGTTTTTTTTTTTTGGGGGGGGGGGGGGTGTCCATTGCGATAATTTTAATCGTTAGTTAGTTCTCGTGCTATGAAAAAGATGAGGCCAATACACTTGTTGAATTTATGAAGTATATTATTCTGAACTGAATTTATTGTTATTATTTACATTCAGTCTTTTGCCATCGTTGCAAATCAATGTACGTCTTTTCCTAGTGTTAGCACTTTGCCGTGCAAAACTCACTGCGAATAATATCGCAACAACTGACAAGTCATTCGTAATATTAAAGGGCATAATCATATAGTAGCATACCGAGACAGAAATCTTCACAGATTTACTTATATAACTTAATTATTACAGGGTATAAAGATGATGATGGGAGAAATCTTATACAGTTAACTTTGTTTCTGCCTGAAATGCTGTATTTATCCAGAACTGAAGAGTTAACCCATGCAATTAATGCACAAAACAGATTTAATCTTCGGAAGATCAAAAATAACGGTGAAAAGTGGGCAGTGGGCACCATAGATGACTGTTACTGCCAATGAATCTGCATTTTTTTTTGACATAAACCTAAGTGTATGATATTACCTTTAAAGGGAGAATATAGGATTTGCAAAGATGTGCGTTTTGGCTGAATTTCGTACTTTGGCTGAAACTTCCTTACAGACGTTGTTTCATGTATACTTTTTTATACGCTCTGTTCATCTGGTTAGCAGAAATACGACCGAAATAATCTTGCCCCCTCCGAATCCTCCACGATTACACCACGCTTTCTAAATGGTAAAAAGATCGTTTAGACGAACGATCTTTTAAAAAGCATGGACAGCTAGCCATGCAAACAAGCTACTCTCTCGCGGCAGTCGTTCTAGTTCTGCTAGCAGCCTTCTGAAATCATCACCCCTGTTTTAATATAAGATAATTCCTATCACATTTGTTATAATGATTATTCATTCATTTCATTTATTCATCATGATGACATGAACATTTTATTCCCGGTGATAAAACATGTATACAAAGGTAAAATGTAACATCACAGTAAATACAAATAAATGTTCACATTCACATCAAATATAAAGTTATAAAATTATGACATCACAGTGAAACACATACAACTTCCAACACACAAGTAAAATATTAAATTGTGACATTACAGTTAAAGGGATTGCATACGTTTGGTAATTTGAGCCTATTGTTTGTTTCAAACCAATATAATTGTATATATATACCATAAAACTAACCTGTGAAAGTTTCAATTCAAAAGGTGGTAGCGTTTGTGAGATTTTGGCGACAAACTAGAGCGGTTATTTCACGCCAGATAGCAGTAAGTCAATAGCTGAGAAGCGTTACGGCCATAACGCTTCTCAGATTCATAATTTTTGGAGATAAAAAGTGACATATTTTTCCATAACCGCGGTACTTCGAATTGAACGTTTCTCAATATGCATTATACTATCCAAAGCAGCTGTACCTCTCACCAAGTAAGTTTTTATTGCCATAAATTTTCAGAGTCATTACCAAACGTATGCAATGCCTTTAATACACATAGAATTTCCCAAAACTAATCAAAAACGCACAGCATAAGTCAAGATACATGTAAATGCCCTTATTATTCCTCCCACCCAAGAACCCAAACCCCACCCTATCTGGAGAATGAGTTGTTATATTGTTAACAGGCTGATGGCAAGAAAGAATCCCTAAAACGATTTGTTTTTACTCGAGGGTATCTAATTCTACCCGACCTATTAAAGGTAACACTGGAATGTATAAGGGGTGATCCTCGTCGGAAATAATTGTTAGGAATTTCTTTTCCATGGCACTATTGAATCTAGATGTTTGACATCAACACCAACCAACCTGCTCGCAGATTTGATAATTCGATTATATTTTTGAATATTTTCTGAAGACACTGAACCATGCCACACTACAAAATGTTAAAATAGACTGAATAACTGCCTGGTAAAACAAATATAAAATTATAATTACTCCGTGGATTGCAGGTATTTAGCGACAGCCAGGTTGATTGGATCCACACTCACTGTGCCGAGCTTTTTGGTAACAATGACGGCGTCTGCTCTTCTACCCCTGAAAGGACAACATCCCGGCCAAGCGGCCAACCAGGATCCCTCGGTAAATAAATTAATCCAACCCTATACTTGAAAAGTGAACAAAGAAAAATTGACTGGAGCGGGATTCGAACCGGCGACCTCCTGAACACCGTACAGGAGCGCTCTGCCAACTGAGCTATCCAGCCGTACGTTGGTGGTGACCCCAATAGTCAATTTTTATCTATACTTGTTAAATTTTGATCATGGTAATCCTGGCAAGACTTGTGCACTACAGGAAGGATGTCTGAGGTTCAACACCCACCAGAGACAATTCTTTCAAGCTGATTGGTCCCAACCTGTCTAGTCAAACCTCACAACTTTTAAAGATAATCATCAAAATAACCACAAAGGGAAACTGAATTTGGGACTGAATTTTTAAGTCCTTGAAAGGTGAACAAAGAAACAAATGACTGGAGCGGGATTCGAACCGGCGATCTCCTGAATATCGTACAGGCACTCTACCAACTGAGCAATCCAGCCCTACGTTTTTGATGTCCTCTCTGATACTCCAAAATAGTAGCTTATGTTGCAAAATAGTCTTTTGATATAAATTTGGTGTCCTATAATTTCAGTAGAATTGTCCTGTGAACATTGTATTACAATGAATTAACTTGTTTTCTAGTCAAAACGACAGAAGCTAATCAAAATAGTCATGTTGCTGTTTTGCTATCCGTGATCTTTAAGGTGGATACTCAAACTCAGCCATCGGATCAGAAGTCCAGAAATTGGAAGCGTTTGACGAGCTCTGGATACGCACAGATCGTTATCGGCTTAGCCTCTGTCCTGTTGGGAATTCTGGCCATCGTGTTCAAGAGTAACCTCTACCAGGTTGGGCACGGAATCTGGGGCGGTGTATGCGTAAGTGCTGAGGCCGTGCATTCCCTTTTCTCTGGCTGCGGCTGCAAATTACGCATGTACCTATGGCAGCCACTAGCCAGTGACTGCAGCCGTTTGCATAGACTCTTGTGTGTAAGGCCGTGTCCAAAATCTCTAGCTGCGGCTGCAAATTACGCATGTACCTATGACAGCCACTAGCCAGTGACTGCAGCCGTTTGCATAGACTCTTGTGTGTAAGGCCGTGTCCAAAATCTCTGATTGCGGCTGCAAATTACGCATGTACCTATGACAGCCACTAGCCAGTGACTGCAGCCGTTTGCATAGACTCTTGTGTGTAAGGCCGTGTTCCAAATCTCTGGCTGTGGCTGCAAATTACGCATGTACCTATGACAGCCACTAGCCAGTGACTGCAGCCGTTTGCATAGACTCTTGTGTGTAAGGCCGTGTCCCATATCTCTGGCTTCGGCTGCAAATTACACACGCACCTATGGCAGCCACTAGCCAGTGACTGCAGTCGTTTCCATAGACTTGTGTGTTATTTGCGGTCGCAGCAAGAGAATTGGGACACAGGCACGGACGTATATAAAAAAATCTGGACTTGCAATGCTTTTGTATCAACTGAAGCCACCGGCGACCATCTTACCGTGCCAGATACAATGCGGTAATTATTGTTGCCAGACGGATTTAACTAACAACGGGGAGCTCGTCTTTGTATTATCTTTGTATTTGGCCGTCCAAGACGGATACTTGTGGTTTCAGTGACCATGTGGGCTTATAGGGAGTATTGCCAGTCCAGGTTTTTTTATTATGACGTCCGTGGACACAGGCGATTCACAATAGTGCGCCACCAGGCGTTTGCAACGCGCTGGCCAATCACAATGCGCGAAATCTGTCGACCAAAATGCGCATCTGGAAAGGTCGACAGATTCCGCGGTTTGATTGGCCAACGCGTTGGCAGTGTTTGTATTTTCGCCGTAAGCCATAAGTAATTCTGAAACTAAATTATCAGGATATAACGTGGTGTCTGGGAGTATAATAATTATGTAGAAAATCTTATTTTATGATCTTTTTTTTTATGATAAACCTGATTTATTTCTTTGCAGTTTTACATCGTTAATGGACTCTTTGGGGTAGCGACAGGCGCACGGAAGAAAAAATCCCTGGTAAGACGATTCCTTATTAGGTCTTTGGACCGTTCTTAGATGGCATTATTTACAAGACCTAATTCCTCTTTCTGAATTGGTGCTTAACTTATCATTAAAGGTATATGATACATGATTGGTAAAGGTCACAGAACAGCACCCACACTTTGTCTCATCCAACATGTATACATGAAATGATAAACCTGTGAAAATCAAAGCTGAATCACGAGAATATTGCGAAAAACTGACTCATGGTTATGATCTTTACCCCGAGATCAAAACTAGTTTTCGGTCTTTGTTTGACTTATTTCTGGGTATAAAATACACCATTTCAGACGGAAATATGTTAACGATATGTTTCTACCATCACCATCTGCGTACCCTGAAAGTTATAGGTAGGCCTAAATCGGTGAACATTTCTGTTTGGGTATGTTATACCAATCCTGTACTGTACCTTTAATGCTGAAATCACTGGGCTTTGATTTTAGGTAGGCCGGCCTACAGGTGTATTGATTTCACTTTGCTGGTAATGTGTTTGTTATTGACATAATGTGTCTCGTCATTGTTTCTCAATCTATATACAGTTGGTTACTTACCTGATTCTGTCATTTATTGCTGGGTTGGCATCAATTGGAGTGGGCGTGATAGCTCGCTACGGCATCGATGGAGACGACCGATCATCTTGCCCAAGCGATGATTACGATAGGAGACAGTCATTCGGATTTGAAGTGAACGGGTGCAGCTCTTCAACGGTAAGAAACCACACGAACGTTTATACAATGATAAAGCAATTTTGATAGAATTCAGTGCATAGATCATAGGCCATAATATTCATATTTGAGCCACAAATAATGGTGAAGCAATGCAAAAATAAGAAGCTGTAGGTTTTTACTTACTACTGGCGGCTACGGGGTGGAGTAAATGCATGGCTTTCGCCAATATGGGTGCACCCAAGTAAATAGTGCCAAAATCCGTCCGCCGAGCTCATGAATAAAAGTTAAGCACTCAATATATTTTTAAATAAGAGAGTTGTGAGAGCTATGAAAATGAAGGATTGAAGAAATATGGCACTGGACCTCCTGTCTGGACCCTGGGCTTCCATTTGTGACCATTTTTGATGCAATTGGGCGAGAAAGTGGGTCTATTTCAGCCGCTTTGCAGAGGGATGTTTTTTTTTAAATGGTTTCTTTGACTGGAGTGATCCATACCTTGTTTTACTGGTGGTCAGCTGAGAATGAGTATATCTCAAAAATTCAATGGTCAGCCTACCATAAAATGAAAAGAAAATGAAAGGTGACATGTTCATCATAATTTTTCTGTGCAACTTGAACAGCTGTGAGAGTTCTGTCTATTTTTAAATGATTTTTGAAGTTGGAAGATTTACCACTGTTGTCTATGGGAGTTTGGGTGCAACCATTATGATACCTCATTCATTCTACCGTGTGTAGAACTAGAGGGCGCCATACCAAGGCGTAAACAACCAATTCAAGTAAACACGACAAAGGGTCGATTTGACCAAACTCTTCGCAACTTACTATAAATCGAAGGACTTTTGATGCATTGAAGCCCTACGTGGGATAGGTCCCCTGCGCTGGGTTATCCTTCGTAACTCGAGTTACGATCGATCGCAGGGCTTAGTGAAATCGAACCCAGGAACGCGTTTTGGCGGACGTGAACAGGAAAGTGTTTTTGGTGTCACAGAAACATTAGGGATTGAGGCTAGGCTGGGGACCTATTTCGCTACCGCCATTTGAAACCCACAAAACGAACGGAAGGGTTTGCGCCACATGACGGAGCCGAAGAAAGGCTACAGCTACGTCATGTTTCTTAAACCCTTCACATAATTTTGGACGCAAAATGGCGGCCGGGTAGCAAAATAAATCCCAAGCTCGAGCCTCAATGAAGCCTTATTATTTCCGTAATGGCCCAAAGTTGGAGGGGGAGCGCCAAAACGCTTTTGCAAAATGCAGCAAGCAAACAAAAAATGGCGGCAGGACATGGCGGTAGCGTACGTCTGCTTAGTATGCCGCCATGTTGGACGGCTAATGACCGACCGTCATTACCAACGCAGAAACGTGTTCATGGTTCGGGCCGCTAATTATACACGGGTCGTGAAGCAACCGCTGCTATGAGCCTGGAATACGCCTATATACATGAATCTTCATCAGACCGTCACGGCATTGGTCCGTAAAAAGGCCCCCTCGATATACCCGGTAAAAGCTGCTTTTTATAGAAGACTAGTTGAAATCTATGGCCAGGCTACCACATTAAGACGCTACAGTGACTGCAAGGAAGAATTTGGGGGATGTTTAACTCCATACCTAACATTCATCCTTAAGTTAGACCATGGTTAAGATCGTAGACAGCTGGACCGACTCGACTCGCATGTGATTACAGACCAACTCGGCCATAAGATTGCATACTTACTACTTAATATACCAACTCCACCAAATTGTCCAATGGCATAGGGTTATTTACTGACATCATTTAAATGTATTGTCTTATGTGAAATTTGCTATCCCTTTACAGGAGGGCCGCAAAGCTATCAACGGGCTGATCATAGTGACGTGCGTCGCCGAGCTCGTTGCAGCGATCGTCGGGCCATTATTTATCTGCGTGCCCCTTTGCACTCCGTGCTGCCTGTGGATAAAAAAACGCTGGAACTCCCGTACCATGGTACGTTTTACCGAAGACTCGGGGCTACGTCACACGAGGCAATTTCATCATACTTAAGTACAGTTGATAGAACAGTTCTTGATTTGTCTTGAAATAAAAGCAAACCTGTGAATTTTTCACCTCGGTTGATCATTGGAAACAGTATAGAAATCAAAAAAAAAAAAACCGTTGCAATGGAAGACTTTTGAGAGCCGGTCTTCAAGTCAACAGCGCAAGCGCACGCAATTGTGAGCATGCGCGCGTTGTTTTGCGCCTGCGCTGTTGTGCGTGCGCGTGCGCTGTGGACTTGAAGACCGGTTCTCAAAAGTCTCCAATTGCTACGCGAAAGTGTGTGGTATTGTAAAATGTGAGGTTTTGATCTCGGAGATCAATACTGTTTTCGGTGTTTTGTTGTTATCATTTCTGGATAAATACAGCATTTGAGGCTGAAACTTTTTTAACGGTATGTTAAGCTATTTGTAAGCTATCTGTAAGCTATTTGTACATTTTGTGAGCACGTCTGTTTTGGTTTCTCACTAAAGCGTACCTTTAAATTGAGTTGACTCTATTTTCTCGGCATGTGCAATCATTGTGCTTGACGGCCAATGACGTCACGTGAATAACCTCTATAGGTTGCAGAATGTTTTGCCTCAGCATAATCTTAACAATCTATTCTTGAAATCTATAGTTTTATCATAATTATGTTTTACTAAAAATGCGAAACTGAGGAACATTTCTATGGCTTGGTTGTTAACTTCAGGGCTACGTGTATGTCCCTATCGCTCAGACTACCGGAGATGAGTCACTAGGTGCAGTCCAGTATGTCGTCATGGCACCGCTCAAACAATCGGCCCAGCAACCAGGTAAGCACGCCCCCAAGAGCTTGGAAATGCGTTGGCCAATCACAATGCGCTGAATCTGTCGACCCTTTGCAGATGCGCATTGGGTTCACACATTCCTGGCATTGTGATTGGCCAGCGCATTACAAACTCTTGGTGGCGTTCTGTTGATCAGCGCATTGCAAACTGTAGGTGGCGCACTCTTTGGAAACTCCCGAGAGAGACTAATAGGTAGACAAAATAAAGATGTAAAAATAGCATGACAGAATGGACATGGCTCAGTCTGAGGCAGACAGAACAAGAGATGGGAGAATAACATCACAGAATGGACACGGCTCAGTCTGAGGCAGACAGAACAAGAGATGGGAGAATAACATCACAGAATGGACAGGGCTCAGTCTGAGGCAGACAGAACAAGAGATGGGAGAATAACATCACAGAATGGACAGGGCTCAGTCTGAGGCAGACAGAACAAGACATGGGAGAATAACATCACAGAATGGACAGGGCTCAGTCTGAGGCAGACAGAACAAGAGATGGGAGAATAACATCATAGAATGGACAGGGCTCAGTCTGAGGCAGACAGAACAAGAGATGGGAGAATAACATCACAGAATGGACAGGGCTCAGTCTGAGGCAGACAGAACAAGAGATGGGAGAATAACGTCACAGAATGGACAGGGCTCGGTCTGAGTGAGGCCCTTCTGATTGCAAAGGAAGGTTTGGGAGAGGAAGTTGTTGAGAGAGTATACCCTCGGTGCCCCAACGGTCAACCAAACTACCTGAAACATGCAAACACCAAATAGCCAGCTAGGGTCTAGCGTTTGATGTGTAGTTAGCCAGGGGAATGCATGATTACCTTTTTTTATTTTGGTGCGCAATTTTTGTTCAGTGTGCTCGTCATTATTCTCTTGATCTTTGTTTATCTTGATTCCGTCTCTGTGTATCCAGGTAATGTCATGTACATGGGCCAACCTGTTGCAGGTCCCAATCAGCCACCGGGTCAAGTCCAGCCTACCTTCATGATGGTGCAAGTCCAGGGCATGCGGGGTCTGGCTGAGGCCTCTGCACCAGTGGATGGCAGCGACGCGGTGCCAGCTGCGCCCAAAGTGTCCATATTACCCGAAGATCACGAAAGCTGCAAGCCACTGATTACCTAAAGAGGTCAGAGGTCAGGCTGATTGAAGCTTGTCTTGGCACGGCCACACACTGTTTGAATTACACGCCTAGGACTAGGGCTTTACCATTAATTCGTGTGTATTAAATCTATAATACTCATTAGTAGCCATAGCCGCTGGATGTAGCCTTTTCATAGTCTCATTTAATGCAAATCACATACATATTCCTGATCTTTAGTTTATTCAAACTTCGTATAAAATAGTAGTTGAAACTGTGTTACACCAATGCATAATATACAGTAAAAACATGATTATATAATTAAAATATTTATCAGAGTAGGAACATCGCAGTACTTATTGTAGTAATGTGAAACCTTAACCTATATTTAGGTAATTAAGTGCCACGACAAAATGTGCCATATAGGTGTGTTAATTACCGTAAAGCTTGTATACGGTCTTAAGTTGGGAATAGTGAGTGGTGAGATAAGGGAGATGGGAGGTGCACGGAACAGGGTGAGGGAAAGTGGTGAAAGACACAGAGGTGAAGGGAATTCATAATTTATAGCGTATATTCTGATGATAATAATTATTTTCACTGATAAGATAACGTCATTGTAGACAACAAGATCGTGCCTTAGTTAGTCCATGCTTACGAATACATAACGTCCAACTAGAATTCTTTATTGTCCACAATTTCGCCGAGAAGTACAGCAAAACTTTTTTTTCGTGAACCATAAGGGCGAAGTTCACACACGCGCACTGCAAACTAGGACAGATGCGCATGTTCCATGCGCAGTGAGATGTGACATACACGGGTTTACATTTCGAAAAGTGCGCATGCGTGGAAGATGGCCGCCGAAGTGTAAACCCGTGTATTGGAACAGTTCCATTTACGAAACGGCGGCTCAGGCTCGACCAGCTATGTCATCCATGTGCTGAAAATATAAGTTGTGGTTTTTCATTGAAGCTGAAGCTCTGTTTTCCTTTTCAAACCAGAGAATCTACTTCAGAACAGGATCCAAAAACCTCTATTTTCACTAGTACCCGTTATTTTAAAATGGATTCAAGAAACAGAGCCGGAGCCTGAAACGGAGCCTGAGGCTCCGTTTCGTAAACGCCCCTTATAGATTCCCCGACCTACTCGCTGGTGATCAGCAAATATATCGACTGCCACGTGATGTTGAATTGACCAATTAGGATTCGGCTCTATGTTATGAATATTTATGAGGTATAGTAAAATCAATTGTCTACCCTGAAACCATGTGATATTTGTACACTATCACTTATAAGATGATGCTATTGTACACAGCAAGATCTTAGCAAGTGCTAACGAATGCATAACGTCCAAACATATATAATCCTATAAGACTTGTAATATATTCTAGTACAATCTTCCAAAGCTTTAGATATCTTTCCATCAAGAAGTAAAACTGTTTGATTGTTAATATTATACTGATAATAAAATACCACTGAAAGTAGTCATTCATAATCTTATGTTGGAGAAGCCTTCGTGCATTCATCAAGTTTCTATAAGAGACATCTACCATTGATTTCCTCTACCATTATCCAGTGCATTTGTTGCGAGAACTTTGCGTCACCTAGATGTCTGTACAAGACAAATATGGTGGCACCAATTAAGTCTGGCGAAAATGAATGCTTCCTAAGGTGGAATAAGCATGACAGGAATGCGTCCCAAATGGGAGACTTTGGAGAACCGGTTTTTAAGTCAACAGCGCACGCGCACGCACGCGCACTACAACGCGCACATGCTCACAATTGCGCAAGCATGGTTTGCGCGTGCGCTGTTGACTCAAGACCGACTCTCCAAAAGTCTCCTATTGATATGATTATCGAAATACTACAGTCACATTTTCCTTCGGAAGAAGTCGCAATCAATGAACGATAATCAATAAATTGTTTGAAATGTGAACAAAGTAAAATTGATTGGAGCGGGATTCGAACCTGCCACCCACGGTATACCATGGCGGCGCTCTAACAACTGAGCTATCCAGCCCTATAACTAATTATGTTATAAGCAATAGGTCTTGAAGCTTGAAGACTTTTGTCTCAGTATCATCCATTTCTGGTTATGTCTCCGCCACGTCAGGTTCCAGTGCAGTCGCGAACTTAGTCCACAAGGTACAAGGCACAAAAGTACACCGCTGTACGTATAAATGGAGTCGGCAATGTATAAAATAGCGCCCTCTTGCATCTAATGTTGAAGCATCCACAGCAGCTGCTTCTAGAGCCAAGACTGGCATAATCCATCAGGTACATGGAAATGTACTCACGACGTCATAGGTCACGTGGACCTTGTGTGCGTGACATAGGTCTGGGGGCGTGGTCAGTAGATGGAGAGGGAGGCTATAGTATATGGTAGGGGGAAATACATGTAGTTTCCTATTAACATACCTGTCGGCTTGACGTCATTACAATGACGTCAATATCGTGTCATCGGTCATGCGTATACCTGGATCTACACAACATTGGAAGAGCGGTAGGCACTCGTATACGCTCAGTATCAGCCACCACATTTAAAGTTACCAAGAATAAGCCCACCAATCAGAAAGCGTCTAGTCCAAGAGTCGGTTTAGGAGTAAAATGGCAAGACTACGTACATTTTCCTGCTTGTTAATATGCCTATGCCACCCGTTAGCATACTGAGAGGCAATGGTGTACGCTTACACTTTCAATGACCGTTCATAATTATAATCAAACCTGAATGTACATTCAGTGGCGCACCCAGGGGGGGGGGCTCGGGGGGCTTGAGCCCCCCCCCCCCCCCCCCCCCCCCCAAGAGGGTCCCTGAAAAAAAAAACGAAAAAAAAAAGAAAAAAAAAAAGAAAAAAAAAAAAAAAAGGGGGGAAGGGGAAAGGGAGAGGAGGAGGAGGAAGGGGGGGGAGTCACAAAATGTTTTGTGGGAGAAAAGTTTTTTTTGAAGGAGGGGGGGGGGGGGGGAGTCACAAAATGTTTTGTGGGAGAAAAATTTTCTTTGAGCCCCCCCCCCCAAGTCAAAATCCTGGGTGCGCCGGTGTGTACATTAACAAAACATAATATTCCACTTTACCGTTGCCAAGAGTACATAGTATTATTGACATTTTTGTATATAAATCATTGACATTCAGACGCTAATGGCAGTATAAAGTCTAAGTAGACACACCTTTAGACTGGTTCGTAATCACAAACACGATACATGACCGCTAGATTTGCATTGCATCCGGGAGAGTCGGACATCAGACCGGATAATAATATGGAATCCATGGGTCGCTTAGTTGTGTGGGCTTAGTTTTGCTTTCTTTTAGACAGTGAGTTTTGATATCAATACAACTCTTACATCCTCAGCTACATTCTCTTGGAGAAAGGTACGACAATCATATTTGTCATGTTTGTGTAATTGTTTCCTTATATTGTGTTTCATAGCAGGCCTAGGGTGATATTTACTCCTGTATATTGTAATTTTTCCTTGTGCATGCTATGGTTATTATTGTTAGTATACATAATTATGATGTTACGAGGGTTATATAGGATTATGTGACAAGGGGTTGATTTCACCAAACCCTTCGTAACTTACTATCAATCGTAGGACTTAGGAGGCATTGCAGTACAACGTAGAAGTCCTAGGATACGATGGGTTATCCTTCTTATCTCGAATTACGATCGATCGTAGTCTAGCCCTACGATCGATCGTAACTCGAGTTACGAAGGATAACCCATCGTAGATGGCCTGTCTTATGTGGGGCTGCAATGCATTAAAGATGCCTACGATTGATAGTAAGTGACGATGAGTTTGGTGAAATCGACCCCAGGTTAGGCCTATACAATATAATTACCTTTGCATACCTAGTGTACATATTCTGATGTACTTTGTATCTTGACTTATAATTATGTTTGACTTATATGTTTGTCTTGTCATTCAGTCTTCCATGAAGATCCTGCTAGGATCGAAACGCGTCAGGCCCTTCTATAACTCCAAGCATTTGATACATTTCAGGTCATAATTTTTGCAGATGAGCAGTTTGCATCAGTTTATTACTTGTACTGTACTTTATATACAGTCTTTTCAAATTATTGCTACCGTTGCAATTCCTGCACGTTCCTGATGTCAGTCCCATAATGGTTGCACTTTGTGGTGTAACACTCGTTGGGATTAAAATCGCAAAATCGTAAACCTTCGTAATATGATTACAAAATGTGGCTCGAGTTCGATCTCGGCTTGGGTTATTATTCAGTGAGGGGAGTAGAATGGGAAACTTTGGAGAACCAGTCTTCAAGCCAACAGCGCACGCGCAAGCACGCGCTAAACAACGCGCGCATGCTCACAATTGCGCAAACGTGGTTTGCGCGTGCGCTGTTGACTCAAGACCGACTCTCCAAAGTCTGCCATACACGGGTTTACACTTCTAAAAGTGCGCATGCGTGATAGTGCCTCGATTCGAAGTCGCGATCAAAACTACCGAAGTGTAAGCCCGTGTATTGTCTTCGACAATGGACGGGTCTACACTTCGAGAAGTGCGCATGTGTGGAAGTGCCTCGTTTTGAAGTTTCGATCAAAATCTAAGATGGCCGCCAAGGTGTTAACCCGTGTATTGTGTGTTGGTTCTCTCCTGTGCTACGAGGGTATTTCTCTGGGTTGTCCGAGTTTCTTACCTCCACAAACATCAGACACTATTCGATCTCAGGCACGCTGTGCTCAGTGGTCCATGCATGGGTTGATGTGGCTGGCAGTAATGGTGGGATTATGAATGACGGCAACTCGATCACAACGTAGCCGCATCCTTCACATTCAGCACCGAAGCCATCACAATTGATTAATTCTATTCAATTATTTTGTTCTACATTAATTCGTATTTAGAGAGATCGAGTCAGGTTGTGTGGACACTCACGGTGCCGAGTCTTTTGGTAACAATGACGGCGTCTGCTCCTCTACCCGTGGGTCAGATGACAGGCCAACATCCCCTAGCGGTCATCCAGGATCCCTCGGTAAATGAACTCCACCCAACCATTATACCTGGGAAAGGCATTCGAACCAAGGGTGGCATAGGTGACAAAGTGCATTAGACACTCGCCTCTCACTAATGTGGCCCGGGTTCGATCGCGGCTTGGGTCATTATGTGAGTAGAGTTGTGTGTTGGTTCTCTCCTATGCTACGAGGGTTTTTCTCTAGGTTCTCCGGTTTTCCTCCCTCCACAAAAATCAACACTTTCGATCTCAGGCTGTGCTATGCTCCGTGATCATATAATTATGGGTTGATGCCAAAGGGCGCCCATGAAAGCCTGCTACTCGGTCACGTGTAGCACCACCCTTCATAATTCATATTGTAATTGCTGGGAACCTCTGGAAAACAGTGTTTCACTGAGCAGGTAAACCCAGGGTAAACAGAATATAACATTGTTCATTTCGAATCGCCACTGCAGCGCTCTGTGCACAAGAACTATGTCGGAGGTTCGACACCCGCCAGAGATCATTCTTCAAAGCTTATCGGTGCCATCCTGCCTATTCACATCTCACAATGTTTTAAGCTCTTCTGTGATTGTTTAAAAGTATTGTATACATGTAGTTTATGTTACATGTAGTTTAGGATAAGCTTTGATGTCCTATAATTGCATTAAAATTGTCTTAGAAACTCCAGGTTACCATGAATTATTTTGTATTTTAGTTCAAACGACATAATCTAACCAAACAGTAATAAATAGTAATGTTGCTGTTTTGCTATCCGTGTTTTTGTAAGGTGGATACTCAAACTCAACCATCGGATCAGAAGTCTGGAAATTGGAGGCGTTTGACGAGCTCAGGATACGCACAGATCGTTATCGGCTTGGTCTCTGTCCTGATGGGAATTCTGGCCATCGTGTTCAAGAGTTACCTCTACTACATTGGGCATGGAATCTGGGCCGGTTTATGCGTAAGTATAATAACACGGGCGTTGGCATTGTTTACAGTACCCCTTCGCCTCAATGCGCGGTATTTTTGAACGCATGGGGGCGCTGTTAGGTGTACAACTTTATTTACTTCCGGGGGTACGGTCCGGTTAATTGTCAATTGAGCAGAGGTCATTTACGGATTATTTTGTCTTTTGGGATACGATAGAAGTGTATATTTTTACTACGACATGTACGAGTTGTATTCTGACACTAGCGGTACACAAGAACAAGGCATTGTCAAATGACCCCCGGAAGTAATTCGAAGCGCCCTCAAGCGTTCAAAAATACCACGCATTACAACAGATAATAATTGTTGCTGTCTCCTTCTCAAGCATTTATTATTCTCTTGATTTTCAATGTTTGTCTTATATGTTTGTATTGTCATTAAATCTTTGATTAAAGATCCTGCTAGGACCGAAACGCATCAGGCGTACTTAAAAAAAAAAAGGTTATCAACCTGATTGTTCTAACTTCTTTGCAGCTTTACATCCTTACCGGACTCTTTGGGGTAGCAGCAGGCGCACGGAAGGATACAACCCTGGTAAGACGATTCCTTATTACTTGCGAGGACTTTTTACGTTTCATTATTCCATCATTCCAGATTTGACCCATTTTTTTCTTGCTGCTTGACTTATCATTATGATATTCATTTAAAAGTATAACTACAAAGTGAAGATATACATAACAACGCGGACTTGACGTGAAAATAACCAAGTTTGAATACCATTATTGTAACTGAGCTGATTTTGTCCGGGTGTGCTGTACTGTCCTTTAGGGAGTAACTTCTTCTATTTTCTGTTTTATTCACCTTTTCTATGGCGAGCCAATATCACGCATGAATAGGTTACCTTGATGCTTCTTGGGCAAACCAATGGGACTTTGGAGAACCGGTCTTAAAGTCAACAGCGCACGCTCACGCAATAGTGAGCATGCGCGCGTTCATTGTTTTGCGCCTGCGCTGTTGTGCGAGCGCGTGCGCTGTTGACTTGAAGACCGGTTCTCCAAAGTCTCCCATTAAAAAAAACAAATCATAGTCGAAATTTGTTAATCGCTTAATGTTGAATCCATCGGGCCATGGGTGAATTCATTTGCATGCGTGGTTCTAGAACCAATATATATGTATATACAAATTTAGAGGGGGTGGGGGGGGGGGGGGGGGTGCGGGGGCTAAACCCTTCTTACTTAACGTCATCTTCTAACATTCAATTCTGATATTTCTTTTAAGAGTAGAAAAGCAACCTAAAGCCTACACATGGGGGCGATTTTTCAAGTAACTGGCGCGTAATTAGCTGAAACGAACTAGTACTTTCTAGAGCATTATTATTTCTTTTCAGTTGCGTAATATTTGCAATACAAGTAATAACTGCTGCAAACTGCTCATCAGCCAAAATAACATGAAACATATCAAATGTTTGGAGTTAGGAGTGCCTGACGCATTTTGATCCTATAGCAGGATCTTTAGCCTTTGAAAAAGATTCTGCTAGGATCGAAACGCGTTAGACCCTCCTATAACTCCAAGCATTTGTATATTATTTGTTTATGTTTCTCATGGTCATTTTGTGCTTGTTCTTGGCATAATTTTGTATCGTCTTTGTTTCTTAATCTACAGTTGGTTACATACCTGATTCTGTCATTATTTGCTGGGTTGGGAGCAATTGCCGTGGGCTTGATAGCTGGTCACAGCATCGATAGAGACGAGTGGGATTGTCCGTCGAGTGATGATCAAAACAGCCTTAATTTTGGAACAGAACGTTTCGGCTGCTCCTCGTCTCAGGTAAGAAACCCCAATTAAGCACTTTCAATGGACCTTATCGAAGATAGCCTGTTTTCGGCACTGCGCGTGCGCGCGCAAAGGACACTGGGTAATTTTGTGTTTAAAAGTTTTAACACACGCGATGACACGCGTATATTCGTATAGCTGCCGGCTCGCGAAATTTAAAGTTGTCTTTTATCCTAGAAGAAAGCCTTGCTTTGAGTTGTTATACATAACGATGCTGTACAACGGTCCATGGAATGTTACTGTCGAGTCACTTGTTCCAGCAGCGTAAAGTTGAGTAATTTATGATTCATATTTTAATGTTTATGTCCATACGTTTTATGCACTCATCGCCAGCCCTAGCAACGCTTTGTTTCCCAGAATGCTTTGCACACAGCCAGTTATGCGCTATCCTCGATAAGGTCCATGTACAGTACAGAGGTCAGTGAATGGACAATATGCTTGACGTCATCATGTCGTCATAGAGGGAAAAACAATGGCAAAGCGATGACTGACAAAAAGCCATGTACCTATATACTTACCCGTGGAGAAGCACTGGGTGGCCCAAATGACCCGAACCAATTTTGCTGCATGCCTCATTCAACCTTGTCTTCCTACCAAGGTGGCTTCAACATTAAAACAGCTGCTTAGCACACAGAATTGCTTAGCACAAAATAGTTTTCCCAATAAAACAATCCACCATTGAAAATCCATTTGATATTCATGGTCAACGATTAACGAACAACAGCTAAAGAACAATAAGTGATACACAAATCGAGGAAATTTGGTCAATATTGTCAACAACAGAAACAGACAGAAATGTCATGCTTAGCGAATTTTTGTGCTAAGCATATAAAGAGTAAAACTGGACAAACTCGACTCACATGGCATTTCTTACCACCCGACCATAAGATTGCATAATTATTATCACTTATACCAACTCGACCAAGAAGCAACTCGTCCGTTCCAATGATATTATACTAACATTTGTATTGAAGGCAAATTAAATTAATCAATTCATCTTTTGATTGTTATCATATCCATTCACAGAAAGGCCGAGCGGCTATCAGCGGGCTGATCATAGCGACTTGTGTTGCCGAGCTCGTTGCAGCGATCGTCGGGGCATCCTTTACCATCGTATGCCTGTGCAAACGTGGTAGATCCGGTACCGTGGTACGTTTTACAGAAGACTTGGGGCTACGTCAAACCATTTATCTCACACTGAAGACAGAAAGAGAGTCTTTTTGGATGATTTTTCTCTCAGCCCGCAAGCTCCACAAAATTCAGATTCTCTGCATTTCGTCAATGGGGGCAGCAGACAAATTTGTGTGATTTCGTGACGTCAGATATGGGAGCCGTTTCTTTTGAACAAAAGGCTCCTATATCGGACGTCACGAAATCACACAAATTAGTCTGCTGCCCCAATTGACGAAATTCAGATAATCTGAATTTTGGGGAGCTAGCGGGTTCAGCATGTTGAGAGAAAAATCATCCAAAAAGTCACTCTTTCTGTATTCAGTGTGAGATAAATACTTTTTTCTCATGTCAAGTAATTTAAGGATTATAGTTGTAACAAATAAAACGAAGTTTGTTGAGTGTTGATCATCCTTTGAAAAATTACAGTAAGGCCCTGAAACAGTGTGTGAGGAAGTGGGTAAAGTCACAGGCCCGATAAAACAGTTGTTTTGGGGCAAATGTTCAAGCCATATTATTCCTATTTCAGAGACCCTAAAAAGAGAATTTGGTGTCCTAAAATTTCACGAAATATTTCTTGTGAACACTGGATTACAATGAATTCACTTGTATTTTAGTTCAACCGACATAATCTAACCAAATAGTAATAAATAGTCACGTTGCTGTTTTGCTATCCGTGTTTTTTTGTAAGGTGGATACTCAAACTGAGCCATCGGATCAGAAGTCCAGAAAATGGAAGCGTTTGACGAGCTCAGGATTAGTGCAGATCGTTATCGGCTTGGTCTCTGTCCTGATGGGAATTCTGGCCATCGTGTTCAAGAGTAACCTCTACGAGGTTGGGCATGGAATCTGGGGCGGTTTATGCGTAAGTACGTCCGTACATGTTCATGATTATGTATTTTTTTGCGCTCTGGTCATACGGGATATTTACAATAGAGCGCCACCAAGAGTTTGCAACGCGTTGGCCAATCACAATGCCCGGAATCTGTCGACCAATATACGGGTTTACACTTCGATAAGTGCGCATGCCTGATAATGCCTCGTTTTGAATTCGCGATCAAAACCGCCGAAGTGTAAACCCGTGTATTGTCTTCGACAATGGACGGGTTTACACTTCGAAAAGTGCGCATGCGTGGAAGGGCCTCGTTTTGAAGTTGCGATCAAAATCTAAGATGGCCGCCAAGGTGTAAACCCGTGTATTGGCAGTCTTTTTATTTAATTCGTTTTAGCGATAAATAATCTTTTGACGGACACTGTAATTGTAATGCTTGATACCTGGTGTTTGAGAGTAAAATATCCCTGAAATCGTTTTGATTTGAGTATAATTCTTATGATAAACATGGTTGTTCTTATTTGTTTGTAGTTTTACATCGTTGCTGGACTCTTTGGGATAGCGGCAGGCGCACGGAGGAACACTTCCCTGGTAAAACGATTCCTTTATTCGGAAAAAAAAAAGAATAAGAATTTTCTGTCATCGCGGACTTCACATGAAAATAAAGAAGTTTTAATACTGTACCATACGGAGCTAATTTGCCTAGGTGTACTGTACTGTATGCTGTAGAATAGGCCACGCGTCAACTCAGACATGGGCCCAATTTCATGAAAACCTTTACAAAAATCCATTGCTTACTGTAGCAGATTTCTTTTTGCTTACGGTTAGCGTATTTCACGGGATTGCTTTCTCCTTTGGTAACGGTAAGCAAGGAATTTCTGCAGAATGCATATGGCAGCGCGTTAGCAGAAATTGGTCACGGTTAAGGCCTATTTACACATACGCGACTTTGTTCAAATGTTGTGATAACAATCAGAAACACTCCTGTTTTTCAAACAAAATTTCCACCTCACATGCCTTTTCTTCTTCGTACTTGGAAGAATTATCCTTAGGGGCCTATGCCCTACTGTTTTTTTTTGGCAGGTAAGGCGATCCTAGGAGCATCATACCCGAGAGTAGATCACGATTAAGCATGATTATGTTGTCTTCTCATCCGGCACCTATAGGCCTATAGGCCTAATCTTTGTTTGATGCTTCTTACAAATAATTGTATTTCTGGACCTCAGTTATTATAAGAATGGTATCACAACGCTTTACATTATCATTATCCCTTGTCATCAGGCCCATTAAGATTCCTGAAACAATCTCAGCTCCCTGGGGAGTATAGAGCCCCCAGCTGCCTGCAAAGAGCGCAGGGCTAATCGGCACACAAAGCCATCTCTCATCTACCCTCACTGGTTCCCATTTACACCTGGGTGAAGAGGAGCAATAATGTGATGAAGCGTCTTGCCAAGGACGCAAGCACCATTAAACCATGGCTGGATTCGAACCCACAATCTCTAGATTGACTACAAGATCTTGAGTACGACACAAAGCAAGACCACTAAGCCACATCATTCCACAGAGAGGATTGATTTCACTTTGCTGGTTTATATGTATGTGGATCGGTTTGCGGAAACACCATGTAGTTATCGTTCGTACTTTCGCACTTCTATATCGTTCGCACTTCTCGCAATAGGTCTCAACGTTTCGTCTAGTCTGCTCTAGTCCTCATCAGGAGAC